>CM053769.1:332941096-332966719 GCA_028658325.1 Potorous gilbertii | reverse complement strand
GACCAAAGTTCTTAGAGCTAAAAGGGAACTCAGAAGCCATCATTGTACATTTGTAGAAACTGAGATGCAGAGATATTAAATAACTTGCTTCTGGTCATGCAAGTAGCAAATATCAGAGGCAGGATAATTAGGTCAAACCCTTTTGAGTAATTATAGATCTCATTTGGGAGTCTCTGCAATATTACAGGTCTTGATACAATCAGCACAAATGTCAGAACATTTGGAAAACTTGATACGTATATGGAACCCCTCTTCCTTTTGGTCCCTGCGTTGGACATTCTTCATTATCGTGATAATCACATATAAATGAACTATGCATTTCCCTGGCTTATATTGAGAATGAGAGGTTCATCAAACAAAGTTATATCTGCTGTGTGATATTTCCAAGACTTTTTCATTCTTTCAACATTTGCATAAAACATACATTACTGGAGACAGCTTCGTTAAAATGCATATGACCAGATCTTGATTTGGCCCTCACTGTTGCATGGCAATTCTGTTACTCTTCTCTAAACTATTCACTAAACTGTTTCTCAAAATGTCTATTCCAGGTTTTCTCTCCTCTTCTCAGTCTAGCTACATGACAATCTCTTCCCTCCCTCTTAGGAAAGAACTTTGCCTCATAGTTTACCATCAAAATTCAGATGCTCTATTATGATCTCCTTATTCTCCCAATTCTATACCTCAAATTTCCTCAACACCATTCCTGTTTTCTACTCCTTTGTTCTAATCTTAGAGGAAAATGTGATCCTTTTGATCCTTTTCCTTGACAAAGTCATCCATTTGTACCCTTCCTATCTCCTTTGGGAGGACGTGTACCCTCTAATCTTCAGTCTTTATCTTATGACCCCTTCCTAGATTGATATGGACTCAGATTACCATCGTTCTTCCTAATTCTCCACATCTGTAAAAATTCTTGGCTTTATCTTGCCATCTCCTCACTGTATTATCCTGTATTTCTGCTCCCTCCCATAACCAAACCTGTAGTCATGTACGCTCATCTTCTCCATTCACTCAAATCTTATAATCTGGATTGTCCTGTCAAGCCTCAGCTTCCCACCATCTGTTTCTTTCACTCCTACTCACATGCTGCTGAAAGAAGCTGGGGAAAATCTCTAAACTGTGTTGACTACATACACTGTTACATGATCTCAATTCCACCCCCCTCCACAGCAACAGTGATTTTTTACATTTCCCTAATTGATTCACTCTCCCACTCACCTAAGTGACTTTTCCCAACCTTTTTATTCTTCCTTGAACCTCTTATGATTCTCCCTCCTGGTATCCTCTCAGTCTCATATTTGACTGAAAAAATGTGTGTGTTGTGTGTGTTCGTCCTATTGCTGAAGACTATGCCATCAGAGAAATAATGAGATGACTTGCACTTGACTTTGTTTTGAGTGAGGGAGCGCTGTGCAGGTCACCAGCCTCATTTCTCCTCCAGAGTCATCTGAATCCAGTGACCAAACATACATCAGGATGACTGGAGATGACCCAGGATGAGGCAGTTGGGGTTAAGTGACTTGCCCAAAGTCACACAGCTAGTTAGTGTCAAGTGTCTGAGGTAAGATTTGAACTCAGGTCCTCCTGACTCCTGCACTGGTGCTCTATTCACTGCACCACCTAGCTGCCCCAACTGAAAATATGTACACCATTTACAGAGAGCTCTCTCTTCTCCCCTCCTCTCTATATCCTGTCACTCAGTGCCTTCTGGCACTGTCTTCTTCATCCTTGTCTCACATGAAGAGGTGGCCCTTCTCCTTGCCAAGGAAAACCCCTTTGTATGCACAAGTGATTTCATCTCCAGCAGATTGTACCCTATATCAACCCACTCTTCAACTTATTTTCAGTCTCTTCTCATCTACAGACTGCTTTCCTACTGCCTGCAACATACCCATGTCTCTCTCCATTATCAAAAAATCTTCATTCAATTCATCCATCCTGCTAACTATCTTCTCAGTATCTCTCTTCCCTTCTGTGTTTAACTCTTTGAGAAGGCTGACTACAATAGCCTACTTCCTTTTCTTTCACTCTTTTCTAAACTCTGTACAATCTGGCTTTCAACCTCATTGTTCAACCAAAACTACTCTCTCCAAAGTTGCTAATGATCTCTTAATTTCCAAATCTAATGGCCTCCTCTCAATCCTCATCCTTCCTGACCTCTCTACTGACTTGTCTTTGACCCTGATAATCATCCTCTTGTCCTTGGTACTCTAGGTTTTCAGGACACTCTTGTCTCCTGGATTTCTTCCTCCCTGTCTGACTTCTCCTTCAGTCTCCTTTGCTAGATGTTCATTCAGGCCATGTCCCTATTACGAACTATTATGAGTATTTCCCAAATCTCTGCCCTGGCTCTTCTTTTTTTCCCTCAATATTATTTCGTTTAGTGGCTTCACTGATTCCCACGGATCAAACTATCCTCTGAATAGAAATAGATGATTCTCCTATCTATTTGTCTATCAGGGCTGGGGAACCTGAGACTTTGAGACCACGTGTGGTCTTTTGACTGAGTCCAAGTTTTACAGAACAAATCCCTGCTAGTCTAGCCCAAATCTCTCTCCTGAAGTCTAGTCTCATGTATTCAACTGCCTATTAGACATCTTATATTGGATGTCTTGTAGACATTTTAAACTCAGCATATTCAAAACTGACTCATTATCTTTCCTCCCCAAATCCTCCCCTCTTCCTAACTTCTCTATTTCCATGTAAGGTACTACCAGCCCCCCAGTTACCTAGGGTCACAATCTAGCTGTTTATATTCAGCTATTTTCTCTCATACTCCATCAGTTGCCAAATATTACTATTTCAGTCTTCAGAGCATCTTTTGCATATGCCCCCTTCTCTCCTCTGACATTGGTACCATCCTCATGTATACTTTCATCCCCTCACACATGATTATTGTACCAGTCTGCTTGCTGATCTCCCTGCCTCAAGTCTGTCCTCACTACAGTCCATCCTTTGAGACAGTCAGTCTGTAAATAAGCATATATTAAACATCTTTTACGTGCCAGGCTCTGTGCTAAGCAATGCAGATATGAATACAAACAAAAAACCTTTGTCCTAATAGGGGAAAACAATGCATAAAAAAGGAGTTGAAAAATGGGGATAGAGTGGAAGGGGAAAAGATGGTTGGACAGGGGCGTGGTGGTTAAGTACAAAGAATAAAGAACAGTTGATATGGGGCTTTTCCCTCAAATGGAAGCTCTGGAAAGAACTCAGTGGGAGAAGGAGCCTGCAGGAGATGAGTCAGGAGGCAGCTGAGGCATACTGGTTAAGTCCAAAGAAGCAAAGATGATGACTCACCTGTCAAATTGATCTTGCCTGTATGCAAGTCTGACTACATCACCCCCCTCTTCAATCAACTCCAGTGGCTCTTTGTTTCCTCCAGGATCAAATATAAAGTTTTCTGTTTGACTTTTAAAGCCCTTCATAACCTCGCCCCTTCCTACTTTCCCAGTTTCCTCATACCCTACTCTTTATGATCTTTCCAAGATCCAGTGACTGACTTTCTTGCTGTTCCTTGAGCATGACACTCTACATCTGACTCTCACAGTACCTGGCACATAGTGGGAACTTAATAAATGCTTCTTGGCTTGGTTTGCCTTGGCTTCAGACTCCACCACTGAAACAGCTCCCTCCAGGGCTCTTGCCAGTATCTTAATTACTACATCCAAAGGCCTTGCCTGGCCTCCAAGTCAACATCTGCATCGGTAAAAGGTATTTTTCTTCCCAGGGAGTTTTCTATACTATTGAAATCACAGGCTTGCAACAACAACAACAACAAAATGTCCAGTACTTGGCAAATAGTAAGGATTTAATTAATGGTTATTGAATTGAAAGCCTTTAATATGGTGTTTTGTTCTACTGACTCAAATATATTTTTGTAGTTAACAAACCATAAACACAGTGTGATTTTCTTCTCTGTATTTTTCCATCAATTATATGATTGAAATGATATAGTCTATAGTAGAATGTTATTTTTGAAAACCTACAAGTTTACTTCTCAAACTTTTATCAAGGATGTCTTGAATAAGCATGTAGATGTAACGGTGTATGCAGTGGGAGTGTTGCTTTGTTCATGTAAGTTATATGTGTACACATGAGAGAGTTCATTTACTCTGTGTATGGTCTCATATATATTCTCTTTGTATATTTTTTCTGAATTCTGTGTGCTGTGTGTTTGGATAAATAGGGTTTTTTGCTATTTATTTATGTTTGTTGTAGAGTTAATATCTCATGGGAGGTGGAGTAGGGTCAAACCTCAGATGATATAATTTTAGGATATCCTTTCCCCATTAAGGGATAGCAATCAGCAACTTGGCCTGACTCTAGACTTGGGCCATCACCCCCATCTCTCCACCTCTGAAACCTTGGATTTTGCCTCTAAGACACTGGGCTCCAGTAAGTGAGCTAGGCCTGCTTGCCACTTCTAGATTATTTCTGCTCCATTTCTCCATATCCTCCTTTCCAGCGCAGAACATAAGCTCGTTGAGGGCTCATATTCATATCCTCAGTGCTGACAGACTCTGTAAGCACTTAATAATACTTCATCTACCTATCTGCATAAACTTTATGGACATGAGGAAGTATGCAGTTTGAGTCAGTAATTATTGATACTCTCTTAGATATCTTTTTATTGATGTAAGAGTGAGGTCTTGAGATTGTTTCCTTGCCTTTGTATCTTCCCCTCTTTCAGATAACTTATGAAATTATCCCTCAAAATCATTAAAATTCTGTTTCTTCTAACCCAGACCTTTTAAAGGCATATTTAGTCTTATTCAACTTTTTTCCCCATCTTTCTTCTATGACATTTCCAGTTCCTTGTACGGTATATTTGGAACTATGATGTTAAAATTGAAATATGGTTTCACTGACCTTGAAGATGAAAAAAATTGCCCTAAACATCTCTACAGATCTTTTCCATATTATGTCTGCTCATGGTCCTCCCTCCAATTTCAACTTTAAATGTCCTCAGGATGACTTTTTCAGTTGGGCCTCACACCAACCTTTCTTTAAATTATTTTTTCCTTTACTCTTTTTTTTGCTGTTTTATGAATCAATAATACTCAAAATCTATCACCTTTCTCCATAGGATTTTACAAATGAATTTATATTCTAAACCAGTGTTGTTCTTTTCAGGCCATCTCTGTACCATCTCATCTGTTCTAAGTCCATCACACTTATCTTCCTCTCACTGGAAACTTGAGCTCTGGCCCAGATCTCTTGGTTTTGATAAATGAGCTTTGGTCTTGTCTTGCCATAGTCTAGGCCTCCATACCACTCATCAACTGTCTCTGTACCATGCTGCTGCTTACATATTCCCCACTTTCCATTTCCACCATTTTAAAAAGTATTGTCTTCATCAATTAGAATATATATGTATTAAGAACAGAAATTGTCTTGTTTGCTTGTATTTATATCCCCAACATTTAACATAATGCCTGTCACATTGTAATCACTGAAAAATGTTCTCTCTTGATGCTGAGTGAAGTGAGCAGAACCGGGAGAACATTGTACACAGTAACAGTCACAGTCTGTGATGACTGATTTTGATAGATTTAGCCCTTCTCAGCAATGTAAGGACCTAAAGCAATTCCAAAGGACACATAATGGAAAAAGCCATCGGCATCCAGAAAAAGAACTATGGAGTCTGAATGCAGAGTGAAGCAGACTATTTTCTTTTCTGTCTTGTTTTATTTTTCTTTCTCATTGTTTCTCCCATTTGTTATAATTCTTCCATGCAACATGACTAATGTGAAAATGTATTTAATAGAAATGTATGTGTAGAGCCTATATCAGAGTTCATGCCATCTTGGAGAGGGAAGGGAGAAGGAGGGGGAGAAAATTTAGAACTTGTGGAAGTGAATGTTGAAAACTAAAAATAAATAAATTAACTAATAAGAAAGGAATTTTTTTTTAAAAAAAGAAAAATGTCTTCTCTCTCCTAACTGAGGCAGGTTCTAGGCTATTTTGGGTTTTTGTTATTGTTTTAAACTTCTTTTAAGAATATTAATTTATGTCAACATTTATTCCTCTCTCCATTTTCCATTTTTCTATATCAACAGTTTGTTCAAATAGATTAAGTTGGAGTTGTGTTAATTGCATGTCAAAACTTTATTTTTATTTTTTCTAGTAGTGTTGCATTAATATTGGTTTTTGTGATAATAAGTCAATAGCCTCAATCTACTTCCTTCTTAACATAAATATTTGCTACTATTTATCATTTCTTCTGGATATTTTCTCCTTTCTGTTTTTTTCATGACATTGCTTTTACTGGTTCTCTTCCTATTTGACAGTTCCTTCCCACTCTCCTTTTCTGGTTCTTTATCCATGTTATACCCTCTAACCATGGGTGGTGCCCAAGGCTCTACCCTAGGTTCTCTTTTCTTTTTACTCTATACTGTCTTCCTTCTCATCAGCTTCCATGGGTTCAATGATCACCTCTGTGCAGATGATTCATAGATCTAAATATCCACCATTCATCTTTCTGCTGAACAATACAGTCTCCATCACCATCTATCTTTTTGCTGTCTTGAACTGGGTGTCCCACAGGCATCTCAGACTCAACATGTAAAAAACAGAACTTATTATCTTTCCCCCTTCCAAAAAAATATTCCTTACCTCTGAGTTTCCCTGTTATTATCTGGGTATTGTTATCCTCCAAGTCACCTAGATTTGGTCTTCTTTTTTGAATTTAAATTTGATTTTTGGTTCCATATTTGCTCCCTCCCTTATCCATCGAGAGAGCAAGAAATATGATACAAATTTTATGTATATACACAATCATAAAAAACATATTTCCAGACTAGCCATGTTCTGAAAAAAAATCAAGAAAAATAAAAGGTAAAAATATGCTTCAATTTGTAAGCTGAATCTATTAGGTCTTTGTTCGGAGTCAGATAGCATTTAATATCACAAGTCCTCTGGAGTTGCAGTAGATCATTGTACTGATCAGTTCCCAAGTCTTTCTTAGAATAACAATACTGCTGTTAATATGTAGATTGTTCTCCTGGTTCTGCTCACTTTGCTTTGCATCAGTTCATATAGTTCTTCTCAGGTTTTTCTGAAACCATTCCCTTCATAATTTCTTACAACACAATTATCATAAGTTGTTCAGCCATTTCTCCAATTGATCACAATTCCTACAGTTTCCAGTTCTTTTCCCTCACAAAAAAAGAGCTGCTACAAATGTTTTTGTACTCATCTTTTCATTTTTCTTTGATCTCCTTGAAGTACAGAACTAGTACTGGTGTTGTTGGATCCAAGAGTATATACATTTTTTTATAGCCCTTTGAACATTGTTCCAAATTGTTCTCTAGTTGGACTAGTTCATAGCTCCACCAACAGTGAATTAGTGTGCCTATTTTCCCACATCTTCTCCAGCATTTACTGTTCTCTTTTTCTGTCATGTTAGCCAATCTGAATATAGTCATATAAAAATGCTTTAAATCACTAATAATCAGAGAAATGCAAATTAAACCAACTCTGAGGTAGTTAAAACAACTCTCCCTGAGTTCAAGAGAGAGACTAATAATGGATATTTAGAAATGGGAATCATTTGCATAAAGATGATAATTGAGCCCATGGGAGCTAATGCAATAACCAAGGGAAAATAGTATGGAATGAAAAGAGAAGAGGATTCAGGATAGAGCCTTGGGCACTGCTCATGATTAGTGGATATAACATGGATCAATGGTTTGGAAGTGAAAGTTATTTAAATTTGCATTACTCTAATTGCTCTAGCTTTGATTTCTTTCTCTGAAAACTACCTGTTCACATCATTTGGCCATTTATTAATCGAGGAATGACTGTAATTATTATAAATTTGACTCAGTTCTCTATATATTTGAGAAATAAGACCTTTATTAAAGAAACATGCTACAAATTCTTTTCTCAGCTTCCTATTTGTCTTCTAATTTTGGATGCCTTAGTTTTGTTTGCACAAAAACTTTAAGGCAATCAAAATTATCCATTTTTCTTCCTATGAATCTCTCTACCTCGTGCTTGGTCATAAACTCTTTCCTTATCCATAAATCAGGTAATTTCTTCCCCTAATTACCTGATGATATCATCCTTTATGTTAAAACATTGTATCCATTTTGAGCTTGTCTTGGTATACAGTCTAAGATGTTGGTCAATGCCTAGTTTCTGCCAGTCTACTTTCCATTTTCCTAGCAGCTTTTGTCAACTAATGAGTTCTTGCCCTGATAGCTTGGATCTTTGGGATATGTATCAAATTCTTTTGAATCTTCATCAAATTCAAGATTATCATGCTCATTTGCTTCTGTATATTATGTACTTAATCTACTGATCAATTACTTTATTTCTTAACCAGTACTAACTTGTTTTGTAGATTACACTGTGCAATATAGTATAAAATCTGCTACTGCTAGACCTTCATCCTTCACATTTTTTCTTACTGATTCCTTTAATATTTTTGAACTTTTATTCCCCCTGATGAAGTTTTTGTTATTTTTTTCTAAAAGTAATTCTTTGGTAATTTGATTGGTGCGCCACTCAAAAAGCAAATTAATTTAGGTAGAATTATCATGAGCAATTAATATTTCTCCAGTTATTTAGATCTCTTTATTTATGTGAAGAGTATTTTATAATTGTGTCTATATAGTTCCTGTATGTATCTTGCCAGGTAGACACCCAAGTATTTTATGCAGTTATTTTAAATGGAATTTCTCTTTCTATCTCTTCCTGCTAGGTTTTGTTGATAATATATAGAAATGCTGATGATTAGTGTGGGTTTATGTTATATCCTGTAGCTTTGCTAAAGTTATTAATTATTTCAATTAGTTTTTATTTCACTTTCTAGGATTCTCTTACCATATTATTCACAAAAAGTGATAGTTTTTATTTTGTCATTGTTTATGCTTTTTCTTTTCATTTCCTTTTCTTGTCTTATTACTAGTATTTCTAGTACAATATCGAATAATAATGGCAATCATGGACACTCTTGCTTTACCACTGATCTTATTGGAAAGGCTTCTGGTTTATCCTCATTTCAAATAATACTTGTTCCTGGTTTTACATAGATACTATTTCTCATTCTGAACTTTAAGAAAAGCTCGATTTTCCCTTATGCTTTCGAGTGTTTTTTAAATAAGAATGTTGTATTTTGTAAAACAACAACAACAAAAAGTCACCCTTTTCTCTATTTATTGATACATGATTTTTGATGTTTTTGTTATTGATATGGTAAATTATGCTTATAGTTTTCCTGACATTGTCACATAGACTATCAACCTCAGAACCATAGTCAATTCCTCTCTCTCATTCACCCCATACATACAAATCATTGCCAAATAGTGTGACATCTACCTTACATATATCCCTTTCTTTTCATGAACACAGTCACCCCCTTTCATTCAACCACTTATTAACTCTCCCCTGGTCAATTGCAATATCCTCCTTGGTCACCAATTCTATTATGTCAAGTCTCTGCCTTCTCCAATCAATCCTCCACTTAGCTTCTAAAATGACTTTCCTAAAGTATAGTTCTGACCATGTCACACACATCCCTCCCCACACTACTCCATAAATTCTAGTAGCTCCCTATGACCTCCAAGATCAAATATAAATAAAATATTCTCATTGGCACTTAAAGCTCTATCTTTCCAATCTTCTTATAATTTGCTTTCTTCCATGAACTCTATGACCTAACATCACTGGCTTACTTGTTTTTATTCCACATGATGCTTCATTTTCCATCTCTATGTCTTTGTACTGGTTGATTCTGATGCCTAGAATGCTCTCTCTCTTTACCTCCATCTCTTAGTTTCATCAACTTCTTTCAAGATTTAGCTCAAATTCTACTTTGTAAAAGAGGACTTTCTTCTATTTTCCAGTTTCTAGAGTCCTCCCTCTGACATTTCTTCACATCTATTACATATATGTCTTGTATATATCCAGAGTATAAACAAGTCAGATTTAGAAGGAAAATATTTATAATATACAGAAAAGCTGATGATGTAGGGAGGGTTTATCATATATACTGTTATTTTACTGAAATATTAATTCTTTCAATTTATTTTAGTTGAATCTCTAGATTTCTCTATATAAACTATTATATCACTTTCAAATAACAATAATTTTGTTTCCTCTTTGTGCTATTCCCTCAATTTCTTTTTCTTATCTTATTAAGATAACCAGTATTTTAAGAACTACATTAACTAATAATGGTAATAATTGACATCCTAGCTTCACCCATGATCTTATTGGAAAGACCTTTCATGTTACCTATAATGTTGGTTCTTGGTTTTCTATGGCTGCTATTTGCCATATGAAGGAAAAATATATTTTTCTATAATTTCTAGTGTTTTTAACATACATTTTGCCAAAAAATTTTTCTTCATCTATTGACATAATCTTAATTGTTTTGTTATTAATTCAATCTATTATGTTTATGAAAAGCTATAAGTGATACAGCTGGCCTCAGATCCAGGAAAACCTGGATTCAAGTCCTTCCTTTGACAATACAGGTTGTGTGAACTTGGGCAAATCATTTAATCTCTTAGTGCTCTAGGTCACTCTTTTTAAAACCATAAACTGCAGAGAAGTGGCTGACCTGGATTGGTAGCAGGGGTTTCCTTACCTATAAGTTCCCTAAACCCAATGAATTTAAGTTGCAGTCTGTATCACTATTTTGTTTATAGTTTTCCTAACATTGAACTCTCTATACTTAGTATAAATCTAACCTGATCATTGTGAATAATAGTCTTTTAAATAGCCTCTTTGCTAATATTTTATTCAACGTTTTGGGATCAATATTCATTAACCATATTGGTCTATAGTTGTTATCTCTGCTTCATCCTTCTTAGACTTAACTACAATGATCATATTTGTTTCATAAAAAGAATTTGGTAGGATGCCTTCTTTTTTATTTTTGCAAAATTTTTCAAAGTATTAGAGTTAATTGTTCTTTGAATGTTTGACAGAATACACTTGTAAATCCATCTGGGCTTTGAGGAAATTTTTTTCCTTTGGAGTTCATTTATGGATTGTTCAATTTCTTTACTGAGATTAGGTTATTTAAATTCTCTATTTCTTGTTCCATTAATCATTGTATTTTACATTTTTTAAATAGTCATTTATTTCACTTTCCAGTTTTATTGGCATATAATTAAACAAAATAGTTTCTAACATTTTCCTTCTTTCTCATCTGTTATAATTTCTCCTTTTTCATTTTTTATATTGCTAATTGTTTTCCTTTTTTTGCAAATCAAATTAGCTAATTAGTTAAATTAGTCTGTCTATTTTATTGGTCTTTTTTTTTTTAAAAAAAACCCTAGTTTTATTCATTCAACTTTTTATTTTTAATTTTGCTCATTTCTTCTTTGATTTTTTAGAACTCAAATTTTGTGTTTGTTTGTGGCTTTTTTACTTGTTGCTTTTTTAGCTCTTTTTAAGTTGGAAGCCCAGTTAACTAATTTTGTATTTGTCTCTTTTGTTGATGGTTGTGTTTAAAGATATCAAATTTCCTCCAAGGACTGCTTTTGCTATAGCCAACTATCAATGAGTTTCTACTTTGTTTCTAGTTCTTTGCTATCACAAAAAGTACTAATAAAAATTTTGGATCATATTCTTTTTAAATAAAAAAAGCAAAAAACTGCACCAAAATCTAATGCTTGTTTCTTTACTCCCTCTTTAACTCTAGAAGACAATAGGATTTTGAAGAGACAATGGAGGATGTAAGAACTTAGTCATCCTTTCTCCCGTCCAAATTGTGTAAATGTATGAACTTTCTTAGGTTTTTCTTATCTCCTGTCTTAATATTTCAGAGAGTTTACTCAACTTTGGTTTTCTCAACAAGAATGTTTAAAAGTCAGAAGACTAGTACAGGTCCATTTTTCCACTGTAGAATTATATTTAGCTTTACAATAAGTCATTCTTGTTTTTTAAACCTTCTTTCTGGTATGTCATATTCCAAGATTTCCTTTTCTTTAAAGTAATTTCTGCTAAGTCTTATACGATCTGGACTGTGGTTTCTTGATACTTGATCTCTGCATGGAAACTTGTAGCATTGTTTTCCTTTGAGCTAAAAATCTGGAAAACTAGATTTCTTGCCTTTCTGAGTGAGTTCAATTTGGAATTTCAGGAGTAAATTCAGTAGATATTTTCAGTGTTCATTTTACTTTCTATCTTTTATAATTTCTTAAAATGTAATATCCATTTCTTTCTTTTGGTCTGGTAATGGTTTGCGGGGAGTTCAATGATTCTTTAGTTATCTCTCTTCATTTTGTTTTCAGCATCAATTGTTTTTGATAGTACAAATTCATTTCATTTCTCAGTGCTTTGACTTTGTTCTAATACTTATTGTTACCTCATTCAATCGTTGGGTTTTATTCTGCCATTTTATATTTCTAAGTATCAAGTACTAGGTAAGGTTGTCCACTTTTTGCTCTAAGTGGGTTATTTTCTTTCCAATTGCTCTCTGTTTCATTTTTGTTCTCTTTAACCTTCATTTCTTCCATTCACTCTTAAAGTTCTTGTAGCTAATCTATTATCTTTTCCTGGGATTCTATTTGCAATTATTTCAAAGTTATTTCCTTTCTCTGAGATTTGATGTTGGGATTCTTTTAAGCCCTAGCATTTCTTCACTGTGCTGTTGATGCTGTCATTTTAGTTGTGTCTGACTCTTCGTGACATCATTTGGGGTTTTCTTAGCAAAGATTCTAGAGTGGTTTGCCATTTCCATTTCTAGCTCATTTTATAGGTGAACAAACTGAAACAAACAGGGTTAAGTGACTTGTCCAGGGTTACCCAGCTAGTAAGTGCCAATGCCAGATTTGAACTTGAGTCTTCCATACTCCAGGTCCAGCACTCTATCCACTGTATCATGTAGATC
Organism: Potorous gilbertii; assembly: GCA_028658325.1. Taxonomy (NCBI): domain Eukaryota; kingdom Metazoa; phylum Chordata; class Mammalia; order Diprotodontia; family Potoroidae; genus Potorous; species Potorous gilbertii. The sequence goes on along the minus strand of CM053769.1, from coordinate 332,953,863 downwards.
TTTTCTCTTGCTTGCTCATTTCTACAACTCATTTCTTGGAATAGGGTTGCGTTCCAGGGCCAGGATCTGTCTCCTCTTCCTGCACTATTGGATGGGGTGGTTAGGTTCAAGTCCAGTTTCTTGCTGCAGTGTGTAAGCTGCTCCTCTGAAATTTCTGAGTGGGACATTGCCTAGTGCTATGCCCTGCCTTTTTTTTTCCAGCACTGGCCTGGAATCATAGTCCTGATTGGGGAGCAGGAATTCCAATGACTTTGATACCAAGCTCACTAACTGCCACATTCTGAAAACTCCACTTATTTTCTGATCAATAAGGCCTTGCCTGATTCCTTATGTAGCCACTTGCTAGAAGTCTGCAGCTTCAGATCTTAGCCCCTGAAATGGTCCAATCCAGGTCACATTGACCTCAGTTTGGTTTCCTTGGGTGTACCCAGACCCTTGCTTTTTCTGAGTTCAGCCAGCTTCCCTGTGTATTAACATATCTGTTAGAGCCATGCTTCAGGCTTTGTACCCTGGCATAGCTCCCTTGGAAGTGGTTCTTTCTAGGCAAGCCTCCTTTGGCATTGCTGGCCTTCTGACCATGCTGGTTTTGGACCATTTTTTTTACTATCATATTATCAGGAGTATTTAATCCCAGGAGATGCCCTTGCCTCAGGTCCTATTTCCTTTCTTTATGAAATGGAGGAGACATCAATGATTTTTTTTTTTGGTTCTGTTGATTCCTATGATGCTTTTCTACACTATTAATAAGTATTCTCCAGGGAAGCTGGGCTTAGTTAGTCCATTTGGCTATCTTAGCTGAGAGTCTCACATGTTCCTGACAAACTGGCCTACAAGCTCAGTATTCCATCTCTCACCTCAGTACCTTTCCAGAGGCTGTCCCACATGTATACTTTTTCTCCTCATTTCTACTTCTTAGAAATCTCATCTTTCCTCATATCTCAGCCCAGTGGCCATCTACTACAGGGAGCCTTTCCTGATCCCCATAATTGTTAGGGCTATCTCTCCTCAAATTATGTAATTATATATAAGTTTAATATATTAGACTAAATTTATATATGTGTGTGTAGATGTGTACATATATAAAGTCGAAATGTTATATTCCTCCCTCCCCGGTAGCAGTAAAAAGTAAACTCCTTTAAGGCACTGACTTTTTTTTGTTTTGTTTTTGCATCCTCGGTGCCAAGCACAGTATCAACAGAGCATTAAAAGATTTATTGAATTGTATTGAAACTAATTAGATTCAAATTAGAGATAGAGGATAAGGATTGGAGAAGAATTGGAATGGAACCCAGGTCATGAACCTAGGTGACCAGGAGGATGGTGGTTTCTGCAACCGAAATAGGGAAGTGTATTGGAAGGATTAGGTTTATGGTGAAAATAATGAATTCCTTTTTTTTCAACATGTTGATTTTGAGGTGCCTATGAGACATCCAAATAGAGATAGATGTCCTGCAGGCAGTGTGATGGGGTATTCAAGTTTAGAAGAGAAATTAAGATTAAATGCATAGATTTGGGAGTGATCTGCATAAAGATAATTGGACCCATGGGAGCTGATGGGGAGAGAGAGAGAGAGAGAGAGAGAGAGAGAGAGAGAGAGAGAGAGAGAGAAAGGGGGAAAGTTTAAAATGAAAAGAGAAGGTCCATAAGCAGAGCCTTGGGGAGCCCCTCATTCACTGGGCAGAAGTTGGATGATAATCTAGCAAAGAATGCCAAGAATCAGTGGTCAAATCTTACTCCCAAGAGCTAAGAGAAGGGAGCTTCTTTTCTTCTTTGCAGAAGGGATGGTATTGGGGACAATATGGGGTATGGAATGTTGCAGCTAATGTTAAACTTTCTCCATAGGTTGATTACTTTTGCTAAACTATTTGTTTTTTAAATCTCCTTTTTATTATTTTTGTGAGGGAAGACTTTCTGGCAGAAAGGGAAGAGACACATTGGGAAATGAAGATAATGTAAAACAAAAAGTATCAATAAAATCACTCTTTTTAAAAGAAGCAGTGTCCATATAAATAGAAGAACCAGGAATGAGTAGTTTCATGATGGAGCTAATGGGGAAGAGAATATCCTGACAGAGTTGTCCAAAGTTATTGGGCAATCAAATAGGAGGATGATTAAGAAAAGGCCATTGGATTTGGCCTTTAAGAACTCATTAGTAAAAGAGCAGTTTGAAAAAAGCAGTTTTATTAAAGTGAGATTGAGAAACCAACTTGGATAAGTCAATGAGTGCATAGAAGGTGAGGAAATAGAGGCTATAAATATAGATGACTTTTTTTCTAAAAGTTTGGCTGTAAAAGTAGAGGCATGAGACTTACACACACTTACTAGCTCTGTAACAGTGGGCAAGTCACTTAACTTTTCTGATCCTAATTTCCTTGAGGAAGAAGAGGTAAGTCAAACACAGTAGCTTTTATGAAGGATGCATAAGACTTCAACAGGTTTGTCGACAGTGGGGGAAGGAGTCAGTGGATAAAAGGGCATTAAAGATAAGAGAAATAAAGGATGATTAAGAGGGCAAGTTTTTGGAGGAGATAAAATGGTAACAAGGACACAAGTGGAGGAACTGACCTTGGCAAAGAGAAGAACATTGGGGGACAATGTAGAAGGATTTTGTAGCATAACGGAACACGATGGCTTGTTTTCTTAATAAGGAAGAAAGTCAAGTCCTCTGCTGATGAGGGAAGGAGAAGGAGATTGTATAAGGGAACTGAAGAAAGAAGAGAAGGTGGGAATAACCATTTGGAAATGTGATAGAAAACCGAATAGCAAAGAATAAAAGGATTGCCTTGTAACAGTGAGGGCCCATTTAAAATTAAGAACATGAAATTTTTAATGAGTTCAATAAGAAGGATATAATTTTCTCCAGTAGTTCTTTGCAGTACATAGGTTGAAATGAAGAAAGCACATGGTAGGGGTAACTCAGAACTGAGTTTTGATAAGATCTGGACAGCAGTAATACTAAAGGGCAAAGGATTAGGTGATAGAAGGCAGTACACTGTTTAACTGTTTGATGATAATATCAAAGGAAGGAAAGTGAGAACAGGTAAGGGGTGATGGTCTGAATAAGTAAGGTTGTATGTGGAGGACTTGGAGATATTATAAATGAGAATGAAGGATAGGATTGGTCAGAAGAAGTGAGGCATAGGGGAGGGGTGTTTGTAGTTATCAAGGGAAAATTATTGCCCTAGAACAGAAACATAATCATTTTTTTATATCTGCCACCACCATCATCACCATTAACATTGTCACCATCCCCACTGTGGCAGCTGTGGCATGATAGATATAGTGCGAGACTTAGAGTTCAAAAGACCTGGGTTCTGCCTTGGGAAAGTCACTTAGCTTTTTCAAACCTCAGTTTCTTCATCTATTAAATGGGAATGGGCCTAATATCTATAGCATCTACCTCACAGGATGGTTCACAAGGATCACAAGGGATTGTATATTAAATTCTTTGCAAACTTTAAGGTGCCAGATATTATTGATGCCACCATTATAGAATCATCATCATGTAATTAGCATGACTATGAATATCATTATAAACATCAATACTATTAAATAAATCCAAAGTATTTGTCATGTACTTTCTATATGCATTTTCTACAAGGTTCAATGGATAGACCTCTGGACCTAGAGTAAGGAAGCCATGAGTTCAAATCTAGCCTGAGATACTTATTAACTGTGTGATCCAAGGCAAGTCATTTAACTTGCTGTCTGCCTAAGTTTCCTCAACTGTAAAAATAAGAGTAACAAAGCACCTACCTCCTGGGATTGCTGTTAGGATAAAATGAGATAATATTTATGAAGCACTTCGTAAACTTTAAAGTGCTTTATAAATGCTAACCATTATTTTGCAAGGCACCATGATGAGAAGTATTATTGGAGTTAAGATTTTCATATTAGAATATAAGCTTCTTGAGACCAAGGACTGCTTTGCTTTTGTCTGCATGTCCAAGCATCCAATACAATGCCATGCACACAGTAAATGCCTTTTAAACACTCACTGGATTGAAAGAGAAGTTGGGGTTTATGCTAACCCACCCAAATGAGAGTGCAGAAGTAACACACACAAAACAGAAAAATTAAGCACTTGTCAAATGGCATGGTAGTCTAAGGGGTTAAATTTAAGATTTGTTGAATGGAAGGCATGAAGTGGACAGAGAGCTGGCCTCAAAGTCAGGAAGTCTTGGGTTCAAATCAGACTTTTGACACCTTGGCCATGTGATCTTGGGCAAGCCACTTTACCTCTCAATGCCCCCGGGAAATCTCTAAGACTGCAAGTTACAAAGTAGTTTCAGTTTTTCATTTTTAGGAGGAATTTCTTCATATGAAGTTCCCTATAGCAATGAAATCATAGGTTCAAGCAAAAAACAAAAAACAACCCTGAACTGGGTATCGAGAGATTTAGATTTTTCTCCCAAATATGCCACTACCTATCTATTTGACCTTGGGCACATCATTCAACCTTTCATAGCTTCAGTTTCCTTGTATGGAAAATGAGACGATTGCCAAGTGATGACTAAGGTCCATACATCCTGAGAAGGATGAAATGAATAATCAGAAAAGACTGCCTGGATGAGGTGTAGAACAAGGGCTGACCTTTAAAGGTACTCTTACCATCATGATATCTTTTAGGAGCAGCAGCAGAAATGCTCCATTGTGCTTAGAGGACCAGGGAGACCATCCTCTTAGGGCAAGGCTTCTAACACCCTGGTCTGTGGATTCCTTCTCAGTATAATTTTGTGAATGCATAAAATAAAACACAGAGGATTACAAAGATACACTATTCAAATATGAAACTCTTGTGGCTTCAGAGGAACCTATCCTTCCAAGAGAGAAATTGAAGGTGATGCTGCACCTGACATTGCCTTCTGGGCATGTGGACCCTAAAAACTAATGGGAGGAATTCATAGGATTAAAGACCCCTGTGGTAAGGACCCTCTCAAAGACTGTTAGAGACAGAAAGGACCTTAGAATATAGCATGTTAGAACAGATTTAGAACATGGTATTAGTTAGAACATAGACTTAGAACATAGCATGGAAAGGATCTTAGAAACAGGTTAGTCTAATCTCCCCTCCCCCTCTCCTTTTACTAATGAGGAAACTCAGGCCCAGAGAAGGGAAAAGCCCTGTTACCTAAGGTCACATAGCAAATAAGTGACAAAGTCTGGTGAATTTTCTTGCTCACTTCTAAGTCATTTTATTATTGCCTTTTGAAGGAGAATGCCTGTTTTTTTTTTTTAAATTAAAACCTTCAATCTCAAAAAAGATATTTTTCTATCAAGGAAAGAGCACAGAAGCTACTGTAATGTATACTCCTTCCATGAACATTGCTATGGATTGAAGAAGAACTTCACTTTACTTATTATTTTTTAATAAATTGAAATAACATTAAATTGCTCTAATGCAAATGGATAGTCAAAGGAAGCCCGTGATGTATAATTCTGTAAAGCAGAAACACCTGCTCCCTCCATTTAATTCTTTGCTATATCTAGATTATTTTAGACTAGGTTTGCTTAAAGTGGTGAAAGCTCACCATCAACACCTACTTAATTTGGCTAAATTCTGTGATCAATCACTGAGTATTTATTAAGTGCTTATTTGGTGACAGGCACTGTATAAGCTCTGGGAAAACAAGGAAAAAGCATAAATAGTCCCTGTCCTCAAGGGGCTTACACATGGATAGTTTTTACCATATCCTGAGCAAGAGGATCAGAAATTAGCATTTGCTGATTTACATGTTAAAGTGACTTCAGGATCCCAGGAAAGACAGGAAAATGTCAAGGAGAGAGAGGACTTTGTACAATTGTTGTTCAGTTCAGACTCTTTGTGACTCCATTTAGAGTTTTCTTGGCAAAGATACTGGAATGTTTTTGCCATTTCCTTCTCCAGCTCATTTTACAGATGAGGAAACTGAGCAAACAGGATTAAGTGACTTGTCCAGAGTCATCCAGCTAGTAACTGACTTCTGAGGCCAGATTTGAACTCATGAAGATGAAGCTTCTTGACTCCAAGCCCAGATCCATTGAGTCATCTAGCTGTCCCTTTTTGTATGTAGTCTTTTTCAAAAGCAAAGATTTTTTGCTCCACCTTGCCATGTGACCTTAGTTAAATTATATTAATGTCTCTAGACCTCAGTTTCTCCATATGTAAAATGAGGATTTTGTACTAGATGATCTCTATGGTCCCTCTCAACTCTAATATTCTTTTCTCTAAGCTCCTCAGCTTTGACATTCTATGTTCTAATAGTCTGTGTTTCTAGGTTCTTTCCTTCTCTAACCTATATTCTAAAATATGTAATTCTATAATTTTTCACAAGGGTAAAGGGAATTATCTAGACTGAGGCTAGGGGAAAACTGCCTCCCACACGTCTTTGAGGGGAAGATCTCTAGGCATTGGGTAAGGGGAAGGAAGCTGGGCTTTTCTCCAACCCACAGGCTTTAAATGTCAAAACAAAATATTTCAGTCGCCACAAAAAGGTCATTTTTTTTTAATCTCAGGGAATTTTTCTTTGGTTTTACTGAGGAAATTATAATGGACAAGAGAGAAGATATGCTTTGGTGTATGCCGAAAAAGGGCTCCTTGCCTTATGAAAAACAATTCTGAACTGGAGTTTGGGGGCTTATTTTAAATGCCACATCTTCCATGAAACTTTTGTGATTTCCCATGGTCACATGTATTTCCTCATCTGTAAAATGGGTGGAATTAAACTAGATGAAGTCTCTGAAGTCTCTTCCAACTCTAACATTGTATTTCTAAACTAATTTCTGACATTCCGTATTCTCTGATTTCATGCCTCACCCCAGACCTCTGTGTCCTCTGTCAAAGTACTTTGGCTATACCTCTGTTGTGGGTATGTCTAAACTTTGTCCCGGGTCTTTGTTCCCCATTAATTTGGACATATGTTCCTGAAATGATTATGTCTCCTTCACAAGGTAAAGTTTCTAGTATTGGTGTGTTCTAGCATTGATATCATATGAATTTCCTACCTTTTTCTGGATCATTGTAACTCCATAGACACCATATAGATGGTGATTAATTGGTGATTATTGATGAATGAAAGCAGCTCTTTACATCTCAGGTATACCCTTGGGAGCCTGAAGAGATAATGAACAATGAAATGAAGAAGAGGGGGATAGTCACAGAGACATAGACTCAGTTCCTTGAAGGGAGACCTGTACATTTCAGCAACCCTCCAAGGAATCCTGAATCCCTCAGAAGAGGAAGAAGTGTGCCTCCCTTCGGATGGCAGCAGATGAGGTAGTTATCAAGACTCCAGCGGTTCCTAGATCAAGCTGGGAGCTATGAAGTTACAGTGAAAGAGCAACAGAGGAATTCTGGGACAGAAACAGCTGAAGAATTCCATTTTCCTGGACCCAACAGAAGAGTTCTTGGACCAAATGGAGAAGTTACTGCACTAAGTGGGAGCCAAAGAATGGCAAGGGACAGAACTATGATGTGGAAGAGAAAACCTGGACCTTGTACTTCAGTGGTATTGTGAATCACATGGGCTGTACCAGTGTTGAAAAGAGAGTGGACTCTCTAGCACACCCAAGGGCTCTCCCATGTTGACAACATCTAATCCAGGTTAAGGATATGAAAATATAAGACGTTAGAGGTCACTGGAAGATAGGTCTTATAAGACTTCTAGCAAGTCTGTGGGTTTTTTCTCCCTAGCTGGGGATAGAAGGGGACAAGAAAGAACTCATCCAAGAGTAGTACAATAAGTCTGGAGGACTCTTTGAGTCTGTAGGGAGGTTGCACTCAGTGGAGAGGGAAGGAGAATTATCTTGACTGTTAATGGCCTTAGGTACAAGAATTTTTTGTTTTTTTCTTCTACATAGTCAATGGTTTGTTAGTCTGAATGCTTGCATGAGAACCAGGGTCCCTTTTCCCGTTTTTTTTCTTTTTTCATCTAGGTATAGAAACTTAGATGTGAATCAAATTTTGATGCTCCCAAGGGAAACCCTGGGTGGGGGCCAAATCTCTTTGAAAGAAGGAAGGAAACAAGTATTTATTAAGTGCCTACTACATACCCAGCATTGTGCTAAGTACTTCAAGAATATTATCTCATGTGATCCTCACAACAGCCCTGGGAGGTAGGTACTACCATTGTCCCCATTTTTCAGAGGAAGAGAGTTGCTTGGGGTCACATAATTCACAAGTGTTTGAAGCTGAATTTGAACTCAGGTCTTCCTGACTCCTGGCTCAGCATTCTATCCACTGTGCAACCTAACTGCTTTTAGAAGAATCTTTAGGATTGAAACCAGGCCATGCAAACTGAAAGCGTCAACTTTTGGATCACAGGTTCCACTTATATTATATATTTATCTTAAGAGGGCAAGTGGGCAAAAGGGAAAGGAACACTGAGTTTCTAATTAGAAGACTAAAATTTAAACCAATTCCATTCTCTGGGCCTTAAATATTTCCACTAGTAACTTCACATAATTTTTTTACAGTGTTTTGTAAAATGAAACTAAATATAAATGTGAACTATAATTACATTCCAATTTATATTCTAGTTATTTCTGTATGTATCTGCTGCTGTTATTAGACAAGTTTTTTGAAGACAACCACTGTGTCTTGTAAACTTTGGGATTTCTTTCAGGGCCTAACTTGATGACATACATGTTGTTCAGTCTTTTTTTTCAGTTGTGTCTGGCCCTTTGTGACCCCATTTGGAGTTTTCTTGGCAGAGATACTGGAGTGGGTTGTAATTTCCTTCTCCAGTTCATTTTACAGATGAGGAAACTGAGGCAAGCAGGGGTAAGTGACTTGCCCAGTTAGTATCTGAGACCAGATTTGAACTCAGGAAGAGGAATTTTCCTAATTCTAAGTCCAGTACTCTATCCACTGTGTGCAAAGAACACTGGTCCCATAGACACAAGATCTGAATTTAAGTCCCAACTCTGATATATTTACCAACTCTGAGTATTTGGAAAAATCAATTCCTTATAAGTTATAGATTATAGGAAAAATTTTTTTCAATATTGCTATTATTACTAGTAATTGCTGACATTTTGTAGCACTTTAAGAGTACTTTCTACATTATACTTTAATGGATCAGTGATCTAACTAATGTGGAAATTCCCTCCAATAGTGCCTTGCCTCCCTTTTATGTGGAATTCTTCATCTATTCCTGTACCTCCTCCAGAATGAGTCTCCTCAGCCTACTGAAAGGCTTCCTTTAGGTCTTCTGACTGTTGTCATAGGAAAATTATTATAGCACATGGCTTGTATCTCATTGTTATCTCACTCTTACTATGTGACTGGCCCATCTCATTTTCTGCTCATTCATATCTTTGATGATATCTCATACAAGTCTTTTCATATGCAACTTATCATTAGCAATACCCTGAAAGCCATTTACGTACACATTTGTCTCTATTGTCTTTTGAGTGGACCATAATTTTGACTTCTTCAAGATTGTGGTTTTCCATGAATTATAATAATGCATCATTGGAAAAATACTGATATTACACACAGATTTTTGTTTCAGGGAAAGTTTGGTGGTAATCTGAAGGGGTCCGTAATTCACTTAACTTCAAATTGCCCTAAGTAACTCCATAAGATGCAAATTATGACTGAGGGGCCAAATATGGCCTGCCTCCTGTTTTTGTACTGCCTGGAGCTAAAAATTATTAAACATGTAAAAATCATTCTTAGCTCTCAGGTTATGTACAAATGGGCTTTGGGACTGGATTTGGCCCTCAGGCCATAGTTTGCTGACCCCTGCTCTAAGACCATAAATTACAGAGAGGGCACTTATCTGCATTGGAAAGGGAATTTTCTCATCTTGATTTCCTGTGCCAGTAAAATTACTGCTCCTGTCCTTATTCCTAATTCATGTAACCCATTCTGATCTTCCTTCTATTCAATTATGGATCTAGTTCATTATATATCTGCAGTGGCTTTCCAAGTTATATGCACTAATGGACCATGTCTATGGATACCTCTAAGTTTATCTCAGTCTGGATGATAGGCATTCTTCAATTTGGCTTTTCTTGTATAGTTAAGCTGAATTGTTTGGTTTTTTTTTTTGAGTGACAATGAATCTCATTTAGGAGGTTGAGCAATGTTTTTGAGGCTTGATGCAAGCAGCACAAGGTCATATGTAAACAGGAGCATTTATTGGGACTTTTGCTGGACATACTCTGTCAGAGTGGGGAACACTTTTGGTGTATTTATCTCTAGGTTTTATACTTTGTTTCGAAGTATTATTCACAAGCTCACTGAATAAAGTTGTCACTGTCTAATGCAGGAATTTGCTCTATTTGACTATCCATAGGGCAAGAGTTTTGATTTCCTGCCTTCTCAGTGGGGACTGAGGGTGGGAAGGAGAGAAAGTGCTTTTGTTGTTTTTGTTATTAGCATAGAAAATAAAATTAAATAAAATAATTAAGTTGTTTATGTTTTCTGTCAAAGAACCTTTTGTGATCCTAAGAAATTCATGGGAGATACTATTTTTTGAATTGAACCTTTAAGGCAACATTTTGCTCAACTGAAACAATTTTTGAAAAAAAAAATAAACAAGTAATACACACAATGGTATTTTGTATTTTTTGCACTTTACAATCAAGTGTGTTACTTCAAAGATGTGGTCTGCCATAAAATATCTTTGCAAAAACCAGCTTGTTTTTTTCTCATATTTTTATCAAGGTTGACTTTGATATATATGTAAATTATCATAAAAATTTTATAGAGTTGGGAGAGTAGGCATCTGGGTTGATAGTTTTTGACATCCTTTCATTTGCCTTTTTGGAGTAGCAATACCTTAAGTTGTTCATTTTGTTCTCCTCTTTTAAGATAACTTGAGAATACATCTCTCAATTCCCTCCAGATCATGTTATCTGCAGCATGAAACTTCTCTCTATACCCTTGAATTGATTCAGCTGCTTTCCCCATCTTTTATTTTTAATTTACTGTTATTTTTACTATTCTTTCTAATACTTTTGGAACTGTGATGTTAATATCCAGATGTGATACCTCTACTGTCACTGATGGAGAACATAGTTTATTATAGAAATTTTGACAAATATTTGCCATTGTGTGTTCATTGTCCTCCATCCGTTTCATCCTTAAAAATTATTGTGTTGGTCTTATTTAATTGGTTCTCACACAAAACTTTTCAAACTTATTTTCCCTACACTGCTTCCAATGAGGAAATACTCCTTATAAACTTATACCATACTTCATGAGTTTTGGAAATAAATTTGAATTCTGAACTATCCTTGTTCTTGACTGTCATGACTTTTTTTTCAAGTATCATATAACAAGACCATTTTTATATTCAATAGAACAGAAAAAGAAAGTTGTACCTGAAACCACAAATCTCTATTATAGACTATTTGTTTTTCTTTTTAAGTATATAATTGCCTCCACATAACTTTCAAAACTGCCCTATTTGTCTGTGTTTCCATTTGGCCTTCCTTCTGTTAATGAGTATACATTTAAAAAAAAATGTTTCAGTAACCCTCTTTTTTCCCTTTTGCTTCTTCTTTTTTCGGCCATCCTATGGTTACCCTTCCTTCCCCTTAACTCCTACCCCATTGAAGAAAAAGAATGAAGGAAAACAAGACAAAATTCTTGTAACAAATATGCATAGTAAAATGAAAGAAACTTTCACATTGGCGATATCTGAAAATTTATGTACCATTCTGTAGCTTCAGGCCATTACTCCTCTCTCCAAAATGGATAGCAAGCTTTATCAGCAGTTATTTAGAATCATGATTGGTCTTTGCATTGATCAGAGTTTTTAAATCTTTCACAGTTGTTTTACTTTATAATGTCATTGTATAAGTTATTTTTTGGGTTCTGCTCACTTCACTCTGCACCACTTCATAGAAATCTTTCCAGGTTTATTGAAACCATCCCATTTATCCTTTCTTACAATACATTAATATTTCATTACATTCAGATAACAAAACTTGTTCAGTTATTCCTCAATTGATGGGCACCCATAAAGTTTCCAGTTCTTTGCCATAATAAAAAGACTTGCTATTAACATTCTTGCACATATTTTCCTTTCTCTTTTATCTCTTGAGGGTCCAGGCCTAATGAAATTGATGGATCAAAAGCAATGCACAGTTTAGTAACTTTGGGGTTATAGTTCTGAACTGTTTTCCAGAAGGACTAAATGATAGACTAGACATACCTCTACCAACTAAAAATTAGGGTGCCTATTTTCCAACAGTCCCTTTAAGAATTGTATTTTTCTTTTTTTGTTAGTTTGGCAATTTGAGATGGAACTTTAAGGTTGTTTTAATTTGTATTTCCCTAATTATCTATTTAATGAATTTTTTCTCTATTTTAAAATTTTTAAATTTATTTAAGTTTTCAACATTCATTGCTACAAAATTTTGAGTTTCTAATTTTCTCCCCATTTCTACCCTCCCCCTACCCCAAAACACCAAGCATTCTAATTACCCCTATCACCAATCTGCCCTCCCTTCTAACATCCCTCCCTTCCCTTGTCCCCATCTTCTCGTTTGTCCTGTAGAGCAAGATAAATTTCTATACCCCATTACCTACATTTTTTATTTCCTAATTGTGTGCAAGAACAATACTCAACCGTTGTTCCTAAAACTTTGAGTTCCAACTTCTCTTCCTCCCTCCCTCTCCACCCATCCCCATTGGGAAGGCAAGCAATTCAATATAGGCCATATCTATGTAGTTTTGCAAGTGACTTCTATAATAGTCATGTTGTGTAAGAGTAAATATATTTCCCTCCATCCTATCCTGCCCCCCATTTCTTCTATTCTCTCTTTTGACC
>CM053769.1:332913834-332940596 GCA_028658325.1 Potorous gilbertii | reverse complement strand
AGATGATATCTAGGCTCTTTTCTTGATCATGGCTTTCAGGTAGTGCCATAATTTTTAAATTGTCTCTCTTGGATCTATTTTCCAGGTCAGTTGTTTTTCCAATGAGATATTTCACATTATCTTCCATTTTTTCATTCTTTTGGTTTTGTTTTGTGATTTCTTGGTTTCTCATAAAGTCATTAGCCTCCATCTGTTCCATTCTAATTTTGAAAGAACTATTTTCTTCAGTGAGCTTTTGAACCTCCTTTTCCATTTGGCTCATTCTGCTTTTGAAAGCATTCTTCTCCTCATTTGCTTCTGGAACCTCTTTTGCCTGTTGAATTAGTCTATTTTTAAAGGTGTTATTTTCTTCAGCATTTTTTGGGTCTCCTTTAGCAAGCTGTTGACCCGCTTTTCATGATTTTCTTGCATCTCTCTCATTTCTCTTCCTAATTTTTCCTCCACGTCTCTTACTTCATTTTCAAAATCCTTTTTGAGATCTTCCATATCCTGTGACCATTGAATATTTATTTTGGATGTTTGGGATACAGAATACTTGACTTTTATGCCTTTCCCTGATGGTAAGCATTGTTCTTTCTCATCAGAAAGGATGGGAGAAGATATCTTCACCAAGAAAGTAACCTTCTATAGTCTTATTTTTTTTCACTTTTTTGGGCATTTTCCCAACTAGTTACTTGACTTTTGGGTCCTTTGTCAAGAGTAGGGTATAGTCTGAGGATCTGTAAGATCTCAGTTCCTCCAAGGCCGTACAATCAAGCGTATGTGCTGTTCTGGGGAGAAGCAGAAATTTTTGTGCCCAGAATCTGAGTAATAGAGTTTCATCTTCACAACCACTTCACCTCCAGTTTAGACAAGCCCACACTGGGGGTGAGATTCAGATAAGCTGTGGGGGCAGGGCCACCATTCAATTTGAGATAAAGATCAGCTGCTCAAATCCCTCAAGAGTATCAGGTGGAGGCAGGGCCTCTACACAGAGCTGATGTAAGAATCAGTTGCTCAGTGCCCGTAGGGGTTTTACAATCCAACAATGGATACAGGCTGCTGTAGCAAGTGGCCTGATGCAGCTTCTGGCCAGAGCTATGGGAAGGCCCTTCCCCCTTCCTGGCCAGCTGAAAAAAACCCTCTCCCGGACTTTTGGCACCTGTGGGTTGAGGGATCTGCCAACCTAGCTGCTACTGCAAGTGGGGATTCCATCCCTAGGCCTGCTCGCATCCTCCCCAAGCCTGCCGCATGGCCAAGGCTGGGCTGGGCTCCGCTTCATATCAGGTGTGACAGACATTTCCCATCAGCCTTTCAGGTCACCCTGGGCTGGAAATCTCCTCCACTCTGTTGTTCTGTGGCTTTCGCTGCTCTAGAATTTGTTGAGAGTCTTTCTTTACAGGTATTTTATGGACTGTGGGGGAAGAGCTAGCAGTATGTGCACCTTTCTACTCCATTATCTTGACTCCACCCCCATTTAATGAATTTTTTCAATGATGATATTTTCCTTCGAGAACTACGTGCTCATATCCTGTCATATCTTTTCATCTGGCAAAGTTATCAAATGTTTTCCATATTGTATATGAGAAAACTGAGAGAAAGGAATAGTCTTACCCAAGGTGTTTTGAAAGTGCTATAAAATATGTGACTTATTATTGTTGGTGTTTTTGTTAAAGGTATACAAGAAATGCTATGAAATAAATAAAGTAAGGACAATTTGGTTAATGAATTTCCCTAGGAGAAATTTTAAGGAAATTCCAACAGGAAGATTTAGGTAGAGGAAAAATTAACCAAGTAAAATGCTTGAATGCAAAAATTTCTCTCAGTCACTTACTGATATGAAATTTAGATGGAGTCATTGTGGGGGAATATATATCATACTTCTCTCTTTTTTATCCTTCACAGAAAGTTCCCACTTATACAGAACTGCTTTCTAGAATTCTTTTCTTGAGTTTAAACAACAATAAACATTGCAACAATAAAAATCCAGCTAAGCCAATACTAGATATACTAGATATTCTCAAAGTGAGTTGTAGATGCCACAGTGGATGATATTTGCCATTGAATCATGGGATTTTAAAGTTTGAAGGGACCTTAGGACATATTGTAGAGTATTGGAGTAAGAGATATTAGAGGTTAGCTGACCCAAACCCCAACTGAAGTAGGAACCTCCTCTATAGCTTCCTGACGAGTATCCTCCAGCCTCTATTTGTATACCTCCAATGACAGAGAATTCCCTGGCCCTATATCTGACTTTTGGCTTGTAGCCATTAGCAAATGTCCAGGGATTTTTACTATATCCCACAAATTGATACTCATCTTTCAACTCAGAAATAGAAGGAACCTAACTTTCTTTTCTTTTTCCACCAATGTAAATGACTGGCTAAATTTCAATCAGTAGTTGAACTGTTAGTTATAGTTTAGATTGTTCATGGGCCTGCCTAATGCTTATTGACAATCCAGTCAATCAGAGATAGTAGGTACTAAAAGCTAATTCATGTATTTTTCTTGTTAATGATATATATTGTTGGATTCTGCTTCCTAGTCTATTCTGCTGTCATCTGTTTTATGGGTGAGTTAGTCCCATTCACACTCATAGTGATGATTATTAGTTGTACATTTTTTCTGTCCTACACTTTTACTTTTTTCTATATTTGTACCTCACCTTTTTTTTGTTTTGTTTTGTTTTTTTACAAAGAAGAGGTTCATAGGACAGGATTGAGCTCAGCATTTGTGTTCTACACTTGATGCAATTAGTGTCAATCTTCTGTTCCTCTGCCCCTCATCTCTTCTTCTCACTCAGACCCCAAACACAGATTCTTATCCTTTATTCCTTTTCAATCTTCCCTTCATGATTCCCATTTTAACTTAGGGTTCACTTTCCTTATCCTTCCCTGAATTAACCTTTTCTTTTATTCTCCCCTTCCTTCTCTTCCCATTTCCTCCCATTTACCTGTAGAGTTGAATGTATTTTTTAATTTTTCAAATAATATTTAATTTTTTTCTCAAATTAAATTTAAAAACAATTTTAACATTCTTTTTTCCCCTAAGTTTTGAGTTCTAGTAGCAGTGGATAGAGCACCAGCCCTGGAGTCAGGAGGACTGGAGTTCAACTTGACACTTAGTAGTTGTGTGACCCTGGATAAGCCACTTAACTCCAATTGTTTTGCAAAAAAAGTTTCCTGTTCCAAATTCTTTCCTTCCTTCCCTCCCCTCCCCCAAGGTAGTAAACAATCTGATATAGGTCTTACATATGTGATCATGTAAAACATTTCTATAGTAGTCATTTTGTGTAAGAAAACTTGAACAAAAACAAAAAGAAAGAAAGTGAAAAATGATATTCTTTGGTCTGTATTTAGATGACATCAGTTCTTTTTCTGGAGGCAGATAGCATTTTCCATCATGAGTCCTTTGATATTGTCTTGGATTATTGTATTGCTGAGACTAGTTAAGTCATTCGCAGTTGTTCATAGTACAATATTGCTGTTACTATGTACAATGTTCTCCTGGTTTTGCTCACTTCACTTTGCATCAGTTCATGTAAATCTTACCAGGTTTTTCTGAAATCATTCTGCTTATCATTTCTTGTAACACAATAATATTTCATTACAATTATAGACTATAACTTGTTCAACCATTCCCTAATTGATAGGCATCTCCTCAATTTCCAATTCTTAGCTACTGCAAAAAGAGCTCCTATAAATATTTTTGTACAAATAGGTTCTTTTTCCTTTTTCTTTTTCTTTTTTTTTTGAATCTCTTTGGGATACAGACCTAGTAGTGGTAATGCTGGATCAAAAAGTATGTACAGTTTTGTAGCCCTTCAGACATTACTTCCTTCCAAATTACTTTCCAAAATGTTTGGATCAGTTCACAACTCTACTAATGGTGCATTACTGTCCCAATTTTTCCACTATCCCTCCACCATTTATTATTTTCCTTTTCCATCATATTAGCCACCCTGATGCATATGAAGTGGTGGTTCAGAGTTGTTTTAATTTGCATTCTAAATGATAGTGATATAGAACATTTTTACATGAAAACAGGTAGCTTTTATTTCTTTGTCTGAAAACTGCCCTTTCATATCAATTGACCATTTATCAATTGATGAATGACTTGTATTCCTAGAAATTTTATTGTTTTGTATATATTTGAGAAATGAGGCCTCTATCAGAGATACTTGCAATAAAATTCCACCACCCCACATAGTTTTCTGTTTTCATTCTAATCTTGGTTACACTGGTTTTAGTTTGTGCAAAAACTTTAATTTTATATAATCAAAATTATCCATTTTACATTTCATAATGCATTCCATATCTTGATTATTCCTAAATTCTTCTTTTCTCCATAGATCTGACAGGTAAACTATCTCACGCTCTTCAAATTTGCTGATGGTATCACACTTATGTCTAAGTCATGTATCCATTTTGACCTTATCTTGGTACACAGTATGTGATGTTGGTCTATACCTAATTTCTACCATACTGTTTTCTACTTTTCTTAGCAGTTTTTATCAAGTAATGAGTTTTTGTACCAAAAGCTTGGCTCTTTGGGTTTATCAAACACTAAATTACAATGGTCATTTACTACAATGTATTGTGTCTAATCTATTCCACTGGTGTGCTACTCTATTTCTTAATACCAGATTGTTTTGATAATTACCATTTTAATAATATAGTTTGAAATCTGATGGCACCATTAGGTCACCTTCCTTCACATTTTTTTCATTGATGAGTTAAATGTATTCTTATACCAAGCTCTTTATGTATGTGTTCTACCTTTCTTTAACCAGTTCATATGAAAGTTAGGTTCAAGTAATACTTGCTCCCCTCTATTCCTTCCTCATTTGTATAGAATTCTTTTTGTATACCCCAATTATGTGAGGTAAGTACTCCAACTCTTCCTCTCCTTTTCTTCTCTACTCTGTTTCCTCTTCCTTTACTTTCTTCTTCTAAGATAATCAGAACACAATACTTCTATGCCCTTTGTCTTGACTTCCTCTGTGACCTCTCATAACATTAGGGTTCTAAGGGGATACTTGTATCATTTCTCCCATCAGAACATAAATATTTTATTCTTAAAAAGTCCCTTTGGATTACTCATGTATATTTAATTTTTTATATTTCTCTTAACTTCCATGTTTGTACTTTAATTTTTGTACTCATCTCCAGATTTTTCTTCATTAGAAATATTTGAACATCCTCTATTTTTTGTAAATCCACTTTTTTCCTCTCTAGGATGATACTTGGTTTCACTGGGCAAGTTATTCTTGGTCTGCCTTTTGGAATGTTGTATTCCATACTCTCTGCTTCCTCTTAGTAGTAGCTGCTAAATCTTGTGTGATTTTCACTGTGGTTCTTAAGAATTTGAATTCATTCTTTCTGTCTATTTGCAATGTTTTTTTCTTTGACCTGAAAGCTCTGGACTTCAACTATGATGTTGCCAAGCATTTTCATGTTAGGGTTTCTTTTAGAAGGTGATTAGTAGACTCCATTTTCATTTTGCCCTTTTGTTCCAATATGCTTGGGCAGTTTTCCTTTATAATTACTTGATATAGCTATCCAGGATCCCTTTGCTGCTCATGGCTATCTGGTAATCCAATAATTCTTAAATTATCTTACCATGATCTGTTTTCTAAGTCAGTTATTTTTTATATGAGATATATTTTCCTCTATTCTAGCTTTGTTTTAATATTTCTTATTGTCTTATGGAGTCATTAACTTATATTTAGTCCGTTCTGATTTTCAAGAAGTCTATTATTTGGATAAGGATTTGTATTTCTTGTGCTAAGCAAATTACTGAAGCTAAGAGAATTAATAAATTCTCTTTCTAAATATTTCTTCCAAAGCTCTCATTTCTTTTCCTTTTTTCCTCTAGCATTATAATTTCATTTAGAATATAATTTTAAACTTTTTTTTAAAAGACTTTTATTTCTTATTGCTCTTGTGACCAACCTAGGTTGCTTTGCTTATAGGTGGTTTGTCATTACTCTCCTTTTCTGGGTTTGTGTTTTGGGCATCCTTGGCATCATAATCGTTCTTTATCTTTTCTTTTCTTTTTTTTTTTACTTATTCTTCCAGTCTTACTTCCTGGATTTGGATTTTATATTTGAGTCATACTCTGTGTATTTACGGTGGAACTCTCATGATCTTGTAGGTCCTTGTCTGTCTGATATAGAGTCCTGTTGCTATGTTCTTTGCTCTCAGTCTCCCCCTGAGTCGGTGATCCCATCTCTGGTTCAGAGGGATAGCACTGAGGTATTTTTTGATCTGGATGATGAATATGTGATCCCCTCTCCAGGGTCAGAATAACAGTGCAGTGGTTTTGTACATATCCACAGGGATGAATCCATAACTTCTCCTCTAGGTTCAGAACAATAGTATAGGGGTCTTTTTTTAAATTCCATGGCCTGGGTCCATGATACCAACCCACATTTCCTTATTTCACATTTTCTGCCCTTATCACTTGCTTATGGGTCATATGTGTGAACATGGGTTGGGAAGACTACCTTCTATAGTTTCTCCTTAGATTTCTCTTCTCAGATCTTTGTCAGATTAGATGTTGGAGGACCTGGGTTGTACTGATTCCTCCCACTTGGCCATCTTGGCCAGTCTTCCCATTAAATCAACATAACAAGGTTCTAGGATGCAAGAGCCTGCTCCTGTTTGAGAAACATTTAGCAGCACAGAATCCTTAATCACTTGTTAAGGTTTTTTATGACCATCTCACAAATAACTGAAAGGTCTGCGTCTTTAGATAAGGCTAAGGTACATTAGTTGCTTGTTTGAATTGAGTTGTGAATTTATAGAATGTTAGAGTTAAGAGGCTATTTCCTCCTCTGTTATTTCTTCCCCTGGTGTTCTGTGATTTGGGACTAACTGGATTTTGTTCTTCTGCTTCTTCATTTCCTCATCTACAAAACAGGGGCAGTGAGCCTGAGAGGTACTACTCTAAGAAAGTTACCAGTGAAGACCTTGGCTTACTAGAAAGACCAGAAATCAGGTCTCAGGATTCAGGTCCTGTCTTTGTCACTAATTTGCAAAAGCCACTTAGCTTTTTTGAGTCTTGGCCATCTGAAAAATAGGGGGACTGGTTTAGATGATCTCCATGTCCCCCTAAGGAACCTTCTAAGGTCTCTTCCAGGTATGACAAAGACTAAACAATCTTTCCCCCCTTTGCACCTCTTCTATATCCTTGCCATGTTTAATTTTGTACTGTAATTATTAGTCTGTGTTGTCTCTCCCTATGGCACCCACAAATATTTGAGCATAGAGACCTTTTTAATTAATCTTTTCTCATCACCCTACACTGAATAACAATTTTTTTGTACATAGTGGGTCTTTAATATATCTTTCCTTAGAGCTGCACATAATAGGCATGAATTGAATTGAATCTATACATAACAGGTTCTCTATAAACATATATTGAGTTGAATTTAATCTACACAGCATATAAACTCAAAGGTTCAGTGAACCTAAATCAAATCTCCATATAGTGGGCACTATGGTGGTTGGCCACTAAATGGCACTTAGTATTTGTTAGTATTTGTTAATCATAAAATCATATTTTAGAGGTAGAAGAGACCTTTGAGGTTATATAGTCTAGCTTTTCATTTCACAGATGAGGAAACTGAGGTCAAGAGAGGTTAAGTGACTTGGCCAAGGTCCCACAGATCATACTTGGTGGAGGGAGGATTTGAACCTACACCTTCTGTCTCCAAATCTAATACGGTTTTCCATTGCAGCAATCAAATGTGCACATAACATACTCTTAACTTTTTAATTGGACTAGCTTTTCATTTAGTAGGCACTATTTAAACTTATTTTGGATTAAATGGAACTTCTTTTTGTAATGGGGTAAAGATGGGGGAGGGGGCTGGGGACCATTCCACAGAGACTTTTTCCGCCCAGCTTTTGAGACAAGTCACATAGTGGTATGCATTCCTGCAGCATTAATGCCTCCTCGGGGAATCCGACCTTTCAGAAATATGAGAAGGTTGCATGCACATGGCCTATCCTGCTAGGATTGGATTCAGCCTTCACTGGAAACAGCTAACCACAGGCCGGCTGCTTCTGACAAACACATCAGTGCTCAGCTTTCTCCACTACTCCAGCTTACGGAATAAAGGGCCTGGGCTTTTGCTAAAGGTATTTGGGAGGGCAGGGAGGGCAGCAGAGAGGAAATTAGTCCTTGCCAGTGGTGTTGGGCAAACCCCACCTTTCACCTGATGTACCCACTTCAGGCTATTGTTAACATCATGTACAAGAAAAATATAAAGAGATGGACTGGGGTACAAATTTGGAATTGAATTCTGGCTCCACCATTTATTGCCTGTGTGAGCTTAGTAGGCAAGTCTGGTCTAAGTCTCAGCTTCCATATCTAGAAAAGAAGGAATTGAATCATGATCTCAAGGATCCATTCCAGCTCTAAAAATGTGATCCTATGATCAACAAATATTAAGTGAAGGTTCTAGGTAGACATTCATTTAGGTTCATTGAAATTTTAAGCTTGTATGATATGTAGATTAAATTCAGTTCAATAAACATTAATCAAGAGCTTAATATGTACATATTCAATTTATTAAACATTTATTAAATACCTACTTTGTGTAGATCCAAGGCAAGAAATATTATAGGACCAGATATGTCCAATGGTATTCTTAAAATCTAGCCCTTAGATCCACTGTGCACAGAGGACACTGTGCTTGGTGCTAGTTGAGAAGAAAAGAAAATGTCTGCTTTCAGGAGCTATTGTTATTCATGTATTATGTATCCATGCATCCATGGGGCATATGGAGTATTCAAGGAGGACTAGCAACTCTGGTGTGGGGGCTTTCTGAGACCTTTTCAGGGCTGCTCATCCACCTTTAGTGTCCACCTGGCATTCAATTGTCACCTGTGGCTCCAAGAAAATGTAGTAGGTACAGCAGCTACACCCTGGTAAAACCATCTCGGCAGACAGGCTTAACCAGGTTGAGGGTAACCAAGAGACTTCAAACCCATTGGTGAGTTAGGGGGGTGTCTACCCCAAGCATGTGAAGACTTCCCCTGGCAGAATGGGTGGATGAGAACAATTTGTTCTAACAGCTATGAAAAGTTGGCTGAAGCAGGCACCATGAAGTTCTAGAACTTGGTCAGACATTGAAGACACCAAGGTCATTCACTATACCCTGGGTCATCGCCAGTTGTCTTGGCTTTGGTCTTGCCACTGGACTTTGATGACTCTGGAATAGAGAGTGAGGCTGACAACTTTGTACATTTCTACCTCAGGATGTCATTGGTCCTCTTTACAACGTACAAAAAAATGATCCATGTACTCATTCATTCATTCAACAATGTACTAAACTAGGGATTAAGGGATGTGAATTAGATCTGAGTTTGACCCTTATTCCTCAGTTCACTGTGTGTGACTGTGGACAAGTCACCTGTCTTCTAGCATTCTTGAGAAGATCAAGGCATTCTGTATGAACTTTTTGTAACCATGAAGAACAAAAGAAATGTGAGTTATTATTAAGAGTAAATACCTAACAGTACATGGTTTCATAAATGATGATGCCTGTAGTCTCTGCTACTATGGAGGCTGAGGCTGGTGGATCAACTGAGTATGAGAGTTCTGAACTGAAGTGGGGTTAAAGTCTGGCACCAAATATGGTGAGCATCTGCTAGTGACCTATAGTACAAGGATGCCAAGGTTGGAAATGGAGCAGATCAAAGTTCCTTTGTGCATCAGCAGCGGAGTTGGATCTGTGAGTGCCAATTCACTTCTAGTCTAGATGAGGTAGGAAGATCTAGTCTCCAAAACAAATGATGAAAGCACACTAAGCTATTTGGTGTATTCTTCAATTTAGGGATACCCAAGTCCTATTTGAGCTAGAAGTAATTAAGGTCTAGCATGTAATAAATGTTTGTTGAATTGGAAATCATTTTGATATTATACCCCATTTTTAGATGAGTAAACTGAGGTTCAGAGATAGTAAATGACTGATCAGTGTTCACACAGGCAGTAAGTAGTAGAACCAGGACTAGAATCCAGGGCCCCTGATTCTTAGATCAGTGCTTTTCCCAATGCCCTCCCCTCTACTGCTAGAAACTATTTGGGGTCTCCTTCTGGAATACTCCCCCAAGTATTCTATGAGGCTGAGGAATGTTTTGTCCTCATGTTAATGGTTCATTTCCAGGCCCCTTCAGTTGTAGAACATGTAGAATTTACCATTTGAAATGAATAAAAAAGAATAGGAGGAAGGCACAAACACTGGGTAAAAAAATCTTAGACTCTAGCCATGTAAGAGCACTCAAATGGTTTCACATCTAGGTTCAAGTTCTAATTGCTTGTAGCACTAACATTATAGGTTCTAAAATTCTGTGATTCAAGGCCCTTCTGGTTCTATCTAACATTCTGTGTTCCAAAGTCTCTTCCATTTCTAAAATTCTATGATATTAGGTAAGGATGTTCCTTTTAGCCTTAACATTTTATGTTCTAAGATCTTTCCCAGTTCTAATATTCTAAACTTGAAAATCTTTTCTAACTCTAACATTCTATATTCTAATACTCTTATCTTCTAGGGTTCCTTCCAGTCCCATCAATATATATGTTCAATATTGTAAAATTTTATGTTCTAAAGGTATCTTCCAATTCTAACATTCTATGTTCTAAGGTTCTTGCAAGTTCTAGCGTTCGATATTTTAAGATCCTTTCTAGTCCTAACTTTCTATATTTGAACATGCAATGTTCTAAGGTCCCTTCTAAGCCTATGGTCTAAAGAAGTTCCTTACCTCATCAGCCATCTATGACTATCTTCTTGGGTATAGTCACTGATTATCCCAACAACTAATCACTCAGATATGGTGGACTGCAGACTTCTCGCTCAATGTGTTTCTCCCAAGGCTTATTTTAACTTTGGGTTTGGAGGAGAGGGAATTGTCTAACGGTGAAATTGACTCCAAACAGGAATTGACTAAAAATCATTTCCCAAAAAAATGTCATCTGATCTGTAAGAAATTTGATTTTCTTTCCAGCTGTGCTCTCTGGGCATTAATCAGCTTCACTCTAATTTGTTCAGAGACAGAGGGGAAGTCCCATGTGTTCACGAGAATCACACCCACCTGTAAAAGCAGTCCCTAGCAGTAGCTGGGACAAAGGAGCCTCCTCTCCTAAGCCTAGAAGTTGTTCAATCTTTGTACTTCCATTATCCGGGTTTCAGAGTCAGCAAGGAAACACTGCAGGTAGAAAGGGGAGAGGAAAGGTAGCATTTTTTACTGATTGACTTAAGACAAGTGACTTCAACTCTAAATCTCATTTTCCTCATCCATCAAATGTTAGGGGGTTGGATTAAATGTTTTCTTTGGCCTCTTCCAACTCTAATATTCTGTATCCTGTGTTCCAACACTTTATGTTCCAAGGTCTCTTTCGACTTTTGTATTCTAACATTCTAAGCTCCTTTCCCGTTTTAACATTCTGTGTTCTGTTTTAAAGCCTCTTCCAACTTTAACTTCTAGGTTCTATTGTCCTAACATTCTATATGCTTCAGTGGTTCCTGTGAGCCCTAACATTCTAACAATAGGCAGCTAGGTAACACAGTGGACAGAACAATAGACTTGGCATCAGGAAGACCTGATTTCAAGTCCAGCCTCAGACACTTACTAGCTGTGTGAATGTGGGCAAGTCAGCCTCAGTTTCCTTATCTATAATAATCATATCTACCTCTCAGGGTTGTTGTGAGGCTAGAATAAGGTAATATTTGTAAAAGCACTTTGTAAACCTTAAAGCTTAAATAGAGCTTAAAGCTCTACCATAAATGCTAACTATGAAGAATAATTATTCTGTAAGATCTAGTGACTGTTTTTACTATGCTACTACTATGTAGTACAAAGAAGGGTTGCTATGCTAATAGCTATGGAACTGTAGGTCTGGTGTGGAAGTCAACAAATCCTCAAGAAGGTCTAGATCTCAGATTTGGGAGGAAAGAGCTAAACATGCCACTTTGCCAGTGAAAAATCCTCCTGATTCCCTGACAAATGAGAGGAGGGAGGGGGAAAAAGATAAATGGGATTCGCATCGTTTTGTTCTAAGCACTTCCCTTATGTTTTAGATTTTGTATTGATGGACTGATGATATAATTTGCTTTAAAACCAGGTGGCCTCTTAGTTTCCATCTGTTCTGTCGATCACTGTCTCTAGTGAGCTGCCTGGCACAGTCAATGCTGTGTAGGCATCAAGGCCCAGAAGAGAACCCTCTTTAAGCCCTCAGAGACTGAGCATGGTATAATAGAAATTGCCCAGGCTTGGAGTCAAAAGGCATGGGTTTGAGTCTTGGCTCTGACCTTTGCTACTCTGTGCCTTCGGACAAGCAACTTTATCTCTCTGATCCTCTGGTCTCTCATTTGCAAAATGGAAATAATAATTCCTCATAGGCCTGCTGCGGACAAGCAGACTGGTCCTGATGATGATGATGACGATGACAACTATATCCAGGGCCAGTTACATGCATGAACAAGAAGTGACATTCATGCAAATGTTTCTCTTTGAAGGTAAAGAGATGTCGACACCCTACATTCCATTTGAAATTTCTCAAAGACTCATTTTGTGGGTTGACTCAGCCCAAGTACAGAATATGATGCCAAACCCCAAACCTCAAAAGAAAGGACAGAGACCAACTAGGCTTTTCCCCTGAAGACATTTGTTTCTTCTCTTGTCCTCCTTTCTCAGCAGCCCTTTTCTCCAGGGAGGAAGTCAAATGGCCGGATCCCTTGCACACTTGAAGATTATAAGAGCTGAAAAGAATTGCCATCAGGAGGCGAGTTCAAGGGCTCACTCCAATGCTTGCTAGCTATGAGATCCCAGACAAGGGGTACAAAAGTATTATTCTTTCTTTGCGGATGTGAGGACATTGATGCCCAGAAAGGAGAAATAACTTACTCCAAGCCACACAACTGGAAAGTAGCAAGGCTGGGATTCAAACCTGAGTCCTTTGATATCAGCCACATCCTTCCACCACACCATACTACCTACCTAAGCCAATCAATTAATCAATAATGAATCGATCGACATCATTAAGCACCTAGTTCATGTCAGGCACTGTGGTAAGCACAGAAGCCCTTAATGAGATCCCAGGAATTTTATTAACATATATGATCTTGAGTAAAATCCTACTACCCTGAAGCTTATAGGAAAGTTCTGTGCTGAGAACCTTTTGTAGTTATTCACCCTCCATCTATTCTTTCAAAGCATGAAATAATAAAATCATAAGAATCCTTTTTTAATCCTTAAACCCTCAGGGGAGAACAATGTTAGCTCTTTCTCCGGTACATTCAAATACTTAACATAGAGACTTCTCGAGGGAGGAAAAATTATAGCCTCCTATGGTAGTGAGATTACAGTTCTAATGCTGAGCACCACATTGCAAAGAGAAGCTCCACTGTTGACTCATCTCATAACTTGGGGGAAAAAACCCACTGAGCTAAAAACAAGAGTAAGAGAGGCCCAAGTTGATCCTTCCTGGTTTCCCTCCTAGACTGAGGGGAAGGACAGCCAGAAATTTGTAGATGTATCGTTAGGATTTATTTTTTCTTATTCTTTTTTAGGGAAAATGACACTCTAGTGCAAGTTGCTAGCTTACTCATTTCACAGAATGGCTGGTGTGTGGGGAGGTTTCGAGTGGGTCATGGAAACCCCCTTCCTCCCAGCATCCTAGAACTTTATCGACCTTTCCTCCCCAAGGCCCATAAAAAGTATGAAGGGAGACCAGAGCACTGGAAGGGATTTTGGCACGTGGACGGTGGCAGCGGGAAGGGTCCTGGAGTGTAGTCGAAAGAGCTCCTGTCTACCCGGACTTAAAACTTGACCTTCCTCCCAAGCTCTCCAGGAGCTTTCAGACCCTGCGGCTCCAAGCAGGCTCCGTGACTGCCCACGGCCACCCCGCTGGTGAGCCCAGCTATTTCACAGACCGGGTAACCGAGGCTCCCCCGAGACCACGGAAGTGACCGGTTCAAGGTCGCTGACCTCCCTGGGCTGGACGGGGAGAGGCCCTGGGCCAGAAAGGGATGCAAGGTGGGGCCCCGCTGGAGGCGGAAGGCCGAGTGGCGGGGACAAAGGGCGGCCCGGGGGACCGCCCGGGGAGGGCGGGGCTCGCTTCCCGCCCCCTCGCAGTCCCCGTGGGCCCCGGGGCCGCGCTCCCGGGAGGCCTGCGTGGCAGACGGCGCGCGGAGGGGCAGGCGCGGCCCCGCGGGGGAGGCGGGGGTGCGCGTGCGCGGCCCCGGCGGCGGCGGCGGACTTGGTGGTGGCGGCCGCGCGGAGAAGTTGCGTCCGGGACTCGGGGGCTCCGGCTGCGCCGCGCTTCGCCCGTAGGAGCCGGTAAGGCCCCGGGGGCTTGGGGAGGTGGCCGGGGCAGAGTGGGGAGGGGCATTCCTTGGGTCCTTGGGGGCCGGGCCGGGAGCTGGGGCGGAGGAGGGGAAGCCTCAGGCTTGGGGCACCGGAGAACCCCGCGCCCCCTCCCGCTCCGGGCTCAGCGCCCGGGGCCCCCTCCCCCAAGGGCCCCTCTCCCCGGAGCCCCCCGAGCCTGGGCGGTCAGCGCCCCCGGGGGCGGGGCGGCGGAGGGGGGGGCTGAACTTGAACTTGGCTTGAGCCTGGGTGTTGTGCGGGTCTCGGTCGGTTCGTGCACATTCGTGGCGGTGTGTTGGTGGGTCTGTCTGTTAGTGTGTGTCTGCGTGTCTGTGGGCGGGTGTTGTCCATCTGTTGGTGTGTCGTCTGACTGTGTGTCTGCCTCTCAGTGTGTGCCTGCATCCGTCTGCGTCTCTTTGCGAGTGTGTCCGGGTCTCAGCGTCCATGTGTCGTCCCCACTCCCTCCATCCAGGCGGGAAGGGGCTTGGCCATCAGCCAGTTTCCCTCAGTGCCTACAGCTCCCAGCTGCTCCGGGCCGAGCAGAGTCCAAGATTCCTCTTCCTGTGCACAGCCCCATTGCTGTGTGCTGGATGGGGGGAGGCTCCCAGAAACAGAAGTTGGGGTTGGGCTTTTGTTTTCCTCCGTAAATGAGAGAATAACAGTGAAAAGTCAACTTTGGAGGGGACTTTGGGTCGTGGAGGGAGGGACACACAGCCCAACCCTCCTTACGGACAAATACTACCTTAAGATTCACACAGGTAGATATTTATAATAGGTGGGTCTGTTTTCTCTGGGGCTTTAATGCAGTGTGCATTCCTCACAACAGGCCTATGAGGTGGGTAGGGCGAATGTTACTATTCCCATTTTATAGATGTGGAAAATTTGATTCAGAGAGGTGAAGTATTTTATTCATTGTCACAACACATCTAGTAGGTGTCAGGGCTAGGATTTGAACCCATGGCTCTTGACTCTAAGTATATGTCATGATGGTGAACGGGAAGAGACGCATTGAGACAGACACAAATAAAGACACTGGGAGGTATAGAGATATAGATCAGTTTACGTATTCTTGTGGACCTACCTGTTTCCCTCCCATCTCAGTTCACAGTCATCACCTGGGGCCTAGTACATCTCTTTTCCTTGCCCCTTTGTTGGACATGTCAAGTTCAGGGAGAGACCATCTCTGCCTGGGTCTTCTTTACTTGGATGGGACTTCAATCTGACATGTATATAAGCTTCTCTGATCTGCATTTGTATAGTCTGTAAAATAGGTACACACTGCCCGCTAACAGGAAAGTGCTTTGTAAACTGCTTTGCTATAGAAATGTGAATTGCCTTAGAATATAGAGTATCAGAATTGGAAGGAAATTTAGCAATCTAGTCCAACCAGCTCCCTCTTTTAACAAGATCATACAGTTGGTAAGTGTCTGAAGCAGGACTTGAACCCAGATCTTCTGGCTCCAATCTAGGGCTCTTTTCATAACACCAGAATGCATTACTTGTAGATAGAACCAGAAAAACTATATTACTTTTCTGTAAGTTAATTGTCCCAACTTTTGGGAAGCTGTACCCATGGTATTGCTTAGGGTTCAAGTCCCAACACTGTCCCTTAACTAACTTTGTTACATTGGGCAATTCACTTTGGACACCCGAGTCTTCATCTGTAAAATGGGGAACCCAATTCATCCTGACTCAGTCTGGTGCCCTATCTACTAGATCCCTCGTAGGGATGTGAGGATCAAATGAGATAACAGATTAGAAACTCTATAGAGTGCTGTAGAATGGTCCCCTCATTTAGTGGTGGAACCTCCAGAAGGTTGGCCAGCAGGTGATGATGTACTTTGATTCCAATAAGTTTTGAAATCTGTTTCTGAGGGGTAGAAAGGTTGGAACTACATTAGCTGAGGGAGGGCCCACACTGATGAAATCACGGGGCCTAAAATGTTGAAGTTATATTATTATTACTCAGAGATCTCTCGGGGCTTTTGAGATGACCTGTTGTCTGGTTTGCCTGTGTTTTTGTATGGTGGAATGTTTCAGCTTCCTTTAAAAACAAAAAAACAACAAAATTCATCTCTTCCGGAATTGGGAATAGGGTCAGAACAAGGAATGAGAAGCAGAGAGCTTGGTGTGAGAGGGAGGAATATTTTACGGATGCAAATGTGATACTTGAATTAAAAAACAAATGAGATTGCCTTATAGGGCCACAGTATGCTGAGATGGGTGACTGTGGCTTCTTTAAAAAATATTTTCCCAAATGGAAGGAGAATTGTTGTTATAGAGCAACTGTAGGTAGGAAAAGAGGATGAGTGAGGAATTCTAACTCTGGCTTTGTAACTGTCTGTGTGACCTTGGGTGAGTCAATTCCCCTTTCCAAGGCCTGACTTATCTTTTCTGAAGAATGGGATAATAGGTGTCTTCTAAGGTACCAGCTCTCAGTTCTGGGATCCTCAGGTGGGGAAGAAGACGTGTGGTCCTGACTAATTAAGGAAGCTGAGGATATGCAGTTCAACCCCTGGTACAACTGTCTGTAAGCATGGGGAGAAAGAGACTTGGATTTGTAGTCAGTGTACTTGGGTTTGCTACTTAATACTGTTGTGACCTTGAACACAATACAGTATTGTACACCACCTCTCAACCTTTTTGTTCTCAGGACCCCTTTACTCTCTTAAGAATTACTGATGACCACACCTACCTCCACAGAGCTTTTGTTTATGTGGTTTATAGCTATAGATATTTGCCGTATTAGAAATTGAAACATTTTGGTATTATGAAAATAATTTTGATCTTGTGGACCCCCTGAAACAGTCTCAGAGGCTTCCAGAGGACAAACCACTGGACTATAGTAGATAGGGCACCAGACTGAGTCAGGATGAATTGGGTTCAAATCTTACCTCAGGTACTTACTAGCAGTGTGATTCTGGGCACATCACTTAATTTTTCTGTGACTTAGTTTCCTCATCTGTAAAACAAATGGCAGAAGTTTATGATCTGTGAGGTCCCTTCCTGACCTATATCTGTGATCTTATGATGAAATTATTTCCCCTTTCTGGGCTTCAGTTGCCCCATGAATCATTTTGAACCAGATGAACCTTAAAGTTCTTCCATCATATACCATGATCATAGGTCCTGAAAAAGAAAAAGACTAAACAAAAAGCTCTAACATTGTGTATTCTAAGGGCCCTTCTACTCTAACTTTCTTTGATTCTCTAAATCACAAATGATTGATTCTAAAGAATGTGAAGCAAGTGTTTCATGTCATCTTAAAAAAAATAGCCCAATTCCCTTAAAAAAAAAAACTACCCTCCACTGCCCTCCCACCCCTTACACACAGCCCTTCTGTGTTTGTTGGAAACTCCACCTCCCCCATCATGGCACAGTCTGTCTTCATTCCCCCCAAATAAAATACAACTCTGGAGAGGGGTAGAATGAGTCACTCCCTGGCAAAGATCCTCACTGGCAAAGGTTTGGGAAGGTTCTTGCCCAACTTCCCAGAAGAAAAGGCATAGGAGGTTGGAATGCTCTCTGTGGTTTGTGAAGCTCTGTGGTCCCGTCAGCTTTGGAAATGACTGAAAATGAGAGTTTAAAAAAATAATCCCCAAGGAGCAACCAGAAACAAGGCTGCCCCAAGCCTTTCTCCTCTGCCCCACTCCATTTCTTTATTTCTCTCTGAGCTGGGAAATGACTTGAGGATAATATAACAATGCCAGTTTTTAGACCTGGAGCTTTTAGAATTGCCAACTGATTCGCTTACTAGTTTTATGGGAGATATAAGATAGATTTCTGGAGAAACTCTTAGCCAAGACCTGATTGGTAGAGCAGAACAATTCAAGTTCGATCAGGAATCATACTGAGTTAACTACATCTGCTTGGGAAAGTTTCAGATACATATTCTGAAGATTAGACCAGTGAAATTATTTGCCTGTAAGAAGGCATGAAACATTCTATCTTCTTTGCCACCAATCACTTATTTTTAGGGTCTAATAATATAGTGGAAGTGGCCTTGGAATGTATTCAGTGTTAGAAAGGCACTTTAGAAGGTAGGATAAATAAACAATATACAAGCCATGTCACTTTTTACTCAGCTAACTCCAGTGTCTCCCGGTTAACTCCAGGATAAAATAGACTTTCTTCCATTGGATATTTAAGACTCGTTACATCTCACACCTTGGTCTCACCCTACCTTTCCAGACTTCTTAAATATTATGCCCTACCCACCTCTCCATCTTCCCCTGTACACTCTGCAGTTCAGCCTTACTGACCTCCTTGCTTATCCTCTTTGCACTGGCTGTCTTTCTGTAATACTTTCTTTCCCTTATTACCTCCTGCTCCTAGAATCCAATGTTGCCTTCAAGCCCCAGCTCAAGGTCTATGTTCTGCAGGGGGTCTTTCCATCCTGCCAGCTGCAGCTGCTTTTCCCTCCAAGCTTACCTTGTATCTACTTTACATGTATTTTGTATGCATCTGTGTAGCAACATGTTGTTTTCCTATTTAAAATGTAAACATCTTGAGGGCAGGGTCCTTCACTTTTGTCTTTGTATCCTAGATGTTAGGGAGATGCTTAACAAATACTTCAGGAAGCTAGGTGGCCTGGTGGATCGAGTGCTGGGCCTGTAGTTAGGAAGACTCATCTTCTTGAGTTCAAAAGCAGCCTCAGACACTTATTAGCTGTTGTGTGACCATGGGCAAGTCACTTAACCCTGTTTGGTAAAATGAGCTGGAGAAGGAAATAGCAAGCCATTCCATTGTCTTTGCCAAAAAAATCTCAAATGGGATTACAAAGAATCAAGACACTACTGAACAATAAATTTATAGTTTCAAACTTGATTGATAATATAGTGGAAAGAGACTTGGACTGAAGCTCAGAGGGACTAGGTTCAAATTCTCCTCTGCAAATTACTTTCTTCAGCTTCAGTTTGAATGTATGATGAAGCCAGATCAAATAATCTCTTGAGTCATTTTGTTCCTAACAGTCTATGTTCTAAGGTCCCTTTAAGTTCTAATATTCTGTATTTCAAAGTTCAAACGTTTTGAGTTCTGTGTTCATACTTTCCACATTTTAAGACCCCTTCAAGCATTGACGTCTTATATTCCACGTCCCAACATTTTATATTTTAAAATTCCTTCTAGCTTAGAAATTGTCTGATTCTATAACATTGTCCCTGTATGTAAAACCTTTTAGAGGGGATGGAACGGTTAGGGCATCCGTATGTAGTGACAGTGTACTGCATTTGGGATCACTCCCTGGGATCAAATACAACCTCTACTACATAATACTTAGGTAACCCTCAGGTAAGTCACAATCTCTCAGGACCTGGGGGCCCATTTCTCAGCTAAACTTTCTATCTTCTTTTTCTTACCAGAGAGGACACTTAAAAAATACTTGTATCATATCTTTAAGATGAGGTGATTGGATGAGATGATTTACGCCCCTTGCTAGTACTAAATGTTAGGTCCTATATATCAGAGCTGGGTTGAAATTCTAGGTCTCTTGAGCACCAGTCCTGGGCTCTTTCCACTATCTCAATATATCTCCTAGTTTGTTCATATCTTAATTCATTACTCTTGTAAGAAGTATGTTTTGCAATTTGTTCTCAAGCCTCTCTTAAAGTTTCTTTTGCTGTTAAGTGGAAAAGGTATTTCTCTCCCTCATAAGTATATTCTGCAAATTGACGAACATTTGCAAATTGCTTTGAGATACACTAATTTAAGGTGTGAAATAATAGATCTTGCAGGAAGGCAGAGCCACATTTCTGGCATTGATTGATTCTTTCCCGTCTGGCCTGTGATTTGGGGAGGTAAAAATAGTCCTTATTTTCATCTTTTATCTTTTATCCTGATGCCATCCTTTAAAAAGATGCACACACATGCCACAGAACTCTCTTAGGCCATTATCACTGGTGATATTAAAGGTTCCTTTCAGACCTGATCACAGATTCTGTGTTTTAAAAGTCCTTCTAACTTTGACATTCTGTGTCCTGAATAAAACCGGAATGGAGTTAAGAGACCCGGGTTCTAGTCTATCTCTGCTATTCAGAAGTCCTCTCTGTCACTTTAAGTTACTTCCCTTCTCCCTGGGCTTTAGTTTCCTTAGCTATAAGTTGAGGAGTTTGGACTATATTTTCTCTAAGACCCTTTTATGTGTGGTGTGTTATATCCTCACATTCTGTATTCCAAGGTACCTTTCTGTGTTATGTTCCATGTTTTCCATTCCAGCGTTCTATGTTCTCAGGAAGGGCAGGGTCTGACTCTGAGATTCTGTGACTTCGTGGACTGAAAGCATTTCTGGAATGACTACTGGCCTGCCAGGAGTCATCTGGGCACCATGTATGCATCTGTGAGTGTCTTAACTGATGAGAAAGCTAAACTCTAGAGGAAACTCACCTATGCTGTTAGCACCTGGCTGCCTCCCTTCACTCTATCATCTTAGAGAGCAGTGAGATTTGTTCATGGAAAAAAAAATGTTAGTTTAGAGAAAAGAAAAGAAAACTAAAGGTAGATGACTTCAGCTTTTCCTGGCTGAATTTAGTGACGTAAACACAATCCTATGATTTGGCTGGGTCTGAATTAAGCAGCATTCTTGTGCCTGGCTGCCAGACACAGATTAGCAGGATTTACATGTTACAGTCAGTCATTAGGGTAATTTCCTGTGACATTAAATTTGGAAAAATGAACTTGGGGCATGATCTAGCAATTCGACATCTGTCTCTCTAATGGGGCTTCTGGTGTGAAAACAAACACACCCACCCACCTCATTCCAGGCTCTGCAGAAGTTGTCATGAGCTTTGCCTTCTTTTTCCACAGACTCTGAGGTATAGCAGAAAACCCTGAACTAGGTTGAGAGATATGATTTTTAATTCTAGCTCTACCAATTGTGAACTGTGAAGCCTTTTGCACATTTTTGAACTATCATCATCTTCATAGTAATAGTAAAATGCTTATTAAGTATCTACTGTGTGCCAGGCATTATTCTAGGTGCGGGGGATAAAAGGACAAAAATGAAATCAACTCTACTCTCAAAGAACTCACATTCTGTTGAATTGCCATATTGTCCTACAGGATTGCTGTAATAATCATGTTACATTTATGTTGTGTTTTACATATATCATCTCATTTAGTCTTTACTGCAACCTTATGAGGATGAAATGAGACAGTAGAGTGTAAATTTCTTGAAGGCAGAGGGACTGTTTAGTTTTAGCCAGCGCCTGGCACATGATAGAGCATCATTAAATGCCTCTTGTTGCTTTCAGCTTTGAGAGGTTAGGCTAGAATAAGGGTTTTTAACCTGGGGTCTGTGAATTTGTTTTTGGAATGTTTTGATAACCACATTTCAGCATTACTTTTCTTGGTAATCCTTTGTGCTTTATTTTACGCTTTTAAAGACATTATTCCAAGAGGTCTTCACCATAGGCTTCTTCATACTGCCAGAGGGGTCCATGATACAACAGAAGGTGAAGACTTCTTGGAATAAAGAGTGTGTGTTGTCCGGGAGGTCCAGCAAGGAAAGTGTAATACCTAAAGGCAGTTCAAAATAAAAAGGGAAGAGATCTGACTTTAGAACCAAAATGCTTGGCTTTGACTTTGAATCTCTTCCCTGCTTTATACTACCTGGGTGACTTTGGAAAAGTGACAGAACCTCTCTGAGTCTCAGATTCCTTATGAGTGAGCCAGGGCCCAGACTGTGTTTGGAAATGAGCTGGGTTTCTGAATCCATTGAGTGCTCGATTCCCTGTAACAGCAGAGGTGTGACGCACAGCTCCCTGTGGTGCTCCTAAGAGAAGAGCCGGAGGGCCTCTGAGTTGTCCCCTATCATCACTGCCTGCAGCCGGCTTATCAGAAATGAATCGTGGGACACTGGGGAGTAGCCTCGTCTGTTCACATCACACCAACATGGAAATTGGCAGACGTGGCAGACCTCAGTTTGTGTATTTCCAATGCTGAGCCCACATCTAGTCATTCCCTGTACGTCTCTGCAGGGCTTCTTGTGGTTGTTTTTTTCCCAGTGAATCATAAATAAGTAAATCACCCTGTCCAGCTCTAAAATTTTTTGGCTAACATTTTATGGTGTAAGGTCCTTTCCAGATAAGGTTTTGTTAAAATTTTTGGATATTTTATGTTGTAAGGTTCTTTCCAGGTCTGACTTTCTATTTTCTAAATTCTTTTGAGCTCTTAACATTCTATGCATTTATTAGAGCTGTAGAGGAACTTTAATTTTGTGCCCTAATATTGTTATGTTCCTTCCATCCTTAACATTCTCCACCCTAAATTCCTTTAAATTCAGTGTATGAATATATTAGGATTATGGTGTCAAACCCAAATGGAAATGAGGGCCACTGAGTTGTACGGTGACTCAGTTTTAAAATGTAATGCTGACTATGTTTTATTGATTTTTATTTGTTTTGTTAAATATTTCCCAATTACATTTTAATCTGATTGAGTCTGTACTCAGGAGGCCTCGTGTTTGAGGTATAAGGGACTTTAGAGTTTATTTTGTACAATCCCTTAGTTTTACAGGTTAGGAAATTGAGGCTTAGGGACTTAAATGTCTTTCCTAAGGTCATAAAACTAGAGAAGGGCAGAGTCTGGACTTAAATCAAGATCTCCTGATTCCCAGTCCTGTAGACTTTCTGAGCGTGGGCTTCATCTTTAAAACTTAAACCAGGCTCTGTCTTACTTGAGGTGTGTGACGGGTGACCAAGGGCATCTGCGCTGAGGCCCCAAACTGGATCCAGATGCCACTAATTCTTCCTAAATTGCCTTCCCCAAAATAGAGAGGAGCAAGACAGCAGCTGCTTGGTAAGAAGCCTAACGTAAATGTCTAGACACTCTCAAAGTCCCCACAGTGTCCTGGGTGGGGGAAAGTATAGAAATGAGCTACTTTGCCTTTGTCCCCTTCATTTCCTTTAAAAAAAAGTGGGACTTTAAAATTTTAAGATGAGTGTTCTCAGAGAGAGTGGAGTCCCTGGGTATACAACTAACCTTAGTAACAGTACTTAATTCAGGAGGCAGATGTTTTGTTAATTATTTACACAGTGTTTGCTGTAGTTCACTGCTCCTTGAAGAGTCTGGCATAATCAGAGGTTGGGACCTGTGAGCAGCTGTCTGTCACAGATGGGGGGTGTAGGGAAAGGGGGGGAGCACAACTAGGTGAGAAGTCCTCTTGTCTCCTTTCCAGTGCTTCCTCTGGCTCAGAACTGGCAGAAATAATCTCAAAGACCTTCTCTCACAGAATACTATATTCACAATGGGCATGAAGAGTGCAGCTGGAATAATTAATTTCTGTTCAGTCATTTAGGAAGTATCTATTCTGTGTAGACCTCTCTGCTAGATGATGAATCCCTGGCCCCTGTCCTCATGGAGTTTACAAGTAGGGGATGTTGACACAAACTCACATTATGGAAATACATACTCTCTGCATTAGAGAGAACTACAGAAAAGGAGTGCTCTTTGAGATCTGAGGGAGAATGTTCTTTTTGACTGGGGATGGGAAATCAGGGAAGACTTCATGGTGACAGTTGAAAGTTAATGCGGACATACAAGTATCAGAGGTGAAGAGGAGAAAAACTGTCAGAGCAAGAAGCTATTTTAGAACATGGAATATTAGAACATAGGACATCCTTAAGTACCCAGGAACAACCATACATCCATGTACAAATATTCATATAAAGGACATTCACTTATTCATAGAATTTTAGTTTCTTAAGTGCACATTCTGTTCTGTTTTTATATTACCAATGCCTAGCACATCACAGGCACTTAATAAATTTCTTTGATTCATACTATATATATACATACAAGACCTTCAATTTTATCATTGTAGGGAATTCTACTTGTGTATTTGGGCAGCTTTGTAATCTATGGATACACAGAATCTATCAGAAACCTAAATTTGAACTTAGGTTTTCCTGAATCAAGGCTAGCCCTCTATCCACTAAGTCATGTCATCCCATCTGAGTTTGTATGTATGTATGTACATAGTTACAGTATATATCTATATATGTGTATAATTGCAGTTTGTGTGTATGTACTTATTATCTGTAAGCTCATGCTCAGAGGAAGCAAATCTGGGGTGAGGGAAGGGGAAACAGAGAGCTCAGCAGCTCTTATTGAGTAAATTCTCTTTACCAGTGGTATAAAATTGAAAAAGGAATGGGAGCAACTAATCAGTACATATAGATCCCTGTGGACTGCATATTGACTTAATTTTAAGAAGTTATCCTATCTATGTTTCATTGTATTTTTTGCATTGTGTTTCCCCAGTTACATTTTAATCTGGTTCAGAAGCTAGGGGAGTGTTGGGGGCCCCATAAGGCTGTGTGTTTGATACCTTGGCATTTCACCATTCCACTGGATTCTTTGATTTAGAAATGTCCTGCTTCAGGCTGTCACAAAAGATTACAGTTTGTTTGAAGTTTCTGTGAAATATATCCTGGTCTTAGGTCCATGAAGAGTCATTGCCAATCACTGTGTCATGTTGTTTTTAAGCCTGGTGGGACACTGACCTTATCAGATGGAACAGAAGCCACATGGGAGAGTAGAAAGTTCTCTACTAGATTTTGGGGATCCAGATCCTAATTCTGGCTCTGCTTCTTAACTTACTTTGTGCTGTTGGCAAGTCACTTAACCTTTCCTTCTCCATCTATAAAATGAGACTGTTGAACTAGATAGTCTCTAGGGTCCCTTAAGAACTAACATTCTATGTTCTCATATTAGCACCTATTTAGCAAGAAGTCGGGCAGCTACATGGCTCAGTGGATAGAGTACTGGGCCTGGAGTAAGGAAGGCATATCTTCCTAAGTTAAAATCTGGCCTCAGACACTTAATAGCTATGAGACCCTGGGCAAGTCGCTTAATCCTGTTTGCCTCTGTTTCCTCATCTGCAAAATGAGCTGGAGAAGGGAATGGCAAACCACGATAACCCCAACAGAAAGAGTGGGACACAAAACCGACTAACCAACAACGAAAGCACAAATAGGAGAAGATAGAGGTCAGACTTGTGATTTCTTTGATACAGGGAACTTGCAGATAAGGAAATTCCAGGTACCAATGCAGGTTGGATAGTCTGACAATGAGAAATTCAATGACTTGCTCAGCCTCACCTGGTCAGTATATGTTAGAGGTGAAACTTGAACCCAGGTCCTCTTGGCTCCAAAGCTAGTTCTCCATCCATTTTACTATGATGCTTCTTAGCATGAGTAATGTTCTTAGCAAGAATGGTGAACCAAACTTCTTCTTAGCAAGAGTAATCAGTGAAAATAGGAAGCTACCAGACAGTAACTGATTTTCCAGTACCTCAGTCCTCTCACCTTTAAGCTCCAGGTGAATTTCTTTCTGTTCTTTCCCTATAGTGACAGCCTCTCCAGAGATGATTTCCATAAGGTTGACTGGAGGACACCTTTGGTACCCCTTGCTTCTACCCTACATTGCTAGATACAAGTCTGCTCATAGTCTGTATTCTGAGGTTCCGTTCTGCTCTCATCTTCTCTGATCAGAGATACCTTTCCTTTAATGTCCTGTGTTCTAAGGTCCCTCCCAGCTCTAAAATGCTGTTTTCTCTTTAGAAGCTCTAGCTCTTTTCCTACTATCACATAAAAGAAAGTTAACTAGAACAGGGAACTGAATCTGGGAATCTGTACAAGGAAAGCTTCACTTTCACACTTTGGGAGAGGTCAGACCAGCCTTTTGTCCTATAGTGGGTCAGCATTTTGCAACAGAATGTGAGACCATTAAATGAAAAAGAAGCTAATGTGGAGAAGCGCTATAATGATATGTTCTAACATCAGATGACATCCGGCTGAAATATTTATGAATTAATGTTACGTGACAATGGGGGAAGAGAAGTCTATGAAAGTCGTTATGATGGGTGCTCAGAAGTGAATGAATATGTCAGATTCTGTCTGATAACAGGATTCCTAATCTAAGATTAAAACCAATAATCACCCTCACACAACCATCTTCTCCACAGCAACATAGCTGTGCGTGAAGGCATTGTTCAGAGCAGTGGAGTCAAACTCAGCTAGAAGGATGTTTCTTCCTACAGGCTGCATAGTGACTTAGAAAAAACACAAATGAATGTTATCTATGTTTTACTGTGTTTTTCTTTATTTTGCTCAATGTTTCCCATTACTTTTTAATCTAGTCGTGCTGTTTGACCCTCTAATCTAGAGGATCTCAGAATGATAAACTACGCCATGAATTAGGAAATCATATCAAATCTCTCCTTCCTCCTCATTTCCCCTTCCTCTTTTTCTTTCTAATAAATGAGTTCTCCCCTGAGTGGTGTCTTAAGAATGTAATATAAGGAGAGCCTCAGTTTCTTCATCTTTAGAATGGAAATAGTAAATTTTTTTTACACTTTACTTACTCTCCTTCACACACGCACACACACACACACACACACACACACAC
>CM053769.1:332833429-332913334 GCA_028658325.1 Potorous gilbertii | reverse complement strand
CCCCCTCTCTCCCTCTCTTTCACTTTCTGTCTCCCCCTCTCTCTCCTCCCCTCCCCCTCTCTCTCTCCCTTTCTCTCTCTCTGTCTCTCTATCTCTCTGTGTCTCTCTGTGTCTGTCTCTGTCTTTCTCTGTCTCTGTCTGTCTGTCTCTCTCTCTCTCTTTCTCTGTCTCTCTCTCATTTAGCCTCATTGACTTATCTGCTACTCCTGAGCCTTTGTACTGACCTGTCCCCTAGGCCTGGAATACTGAGCTTCCTTATCTCTGCTTCTTAATTTCCCTACTATGAAATCATTGAGGGTAGGGACCCTGTTTTTATTTTTTTAATTAATTTATTTGTTTTCAATCAGTTCCAGAAGTCTTAAATTTTCTCCCCTTCCCTTCCCCCTCCCTTCCTGAGAGAGCATGCAGTCTTATATGGGTTCTACACATATATTCTTATTAAACACATTTTCACATTAGTTATATTGCATGGAAGAATTAAAATTAATGGGAGAAACCATGAGAAAAAGCAAACCAAAACAAAACATAACACAAGAGAAAATAGTCTGCTTCATTCTATATTCTGATTCCATAGTTCTTTCTCTGTATATGGATGGCATTTTGCCTCAAGAGTCCTTTGGGAATGTTTTAGGTCCTTGCAGTGCTGTGAAGGGCTAAGTCTATCAGAAACAGTCCTCACACACTGTGGTTGTTGCTGTGTACAAAGTTCTCCTGGTTCTGCTCCTTTCATTTAGCGTCAGTTCATATAAGTCTTTGCAGGACTCTCTGGAGTCTTCCTGTTCATCATTTCTTATAGCACAATAGTGTTCCATTATATTCATACACTACCACTTGTTCATCCGTTCCCCAATTGATGGGCATTCCCTCGATTTCCAGTTCTTGGCCACCATAAATAGAGCTACTGTAAATACTTGTGTACATGTGGGACCCTTTCTCATTTTTGTGAACTTTTTGGGATACAGTCTTAGATGTGATATTGCTGGGTCAAAGGGTATGCACATTTTTGTAGTCCTTTGGGCATAGTTCTAAATTGCTCTCCACAATGGTTGGATCAGCTCACAGCTCCAACAGCAATGAATTAGTGTTCCAACTCTCCCACATCTTCTCCAGCATTTAGCGTCTTCCTGTTTTATCATGTTAGTCAATCTGATAGGTGTGATATGGTACCTCAGAGTTATTTTGATTTGCATCTCTAATCAATAGTGATTTAGAGCCTTTTTCCATATGACTACAGATCGCTTTAATTTCTTCCCCTGAAAACTGCCTCTTCATTTCCTTTGACCATTTATCAATTGGGGAACGACTTGTATTCTTGTATATTTGGCTCAGTTCTCTATACATTTTAGAAATGAAGCCTTTATCACAGATACAAGTTACAAAAATTCTTTCCCAGTTTTCTGCTTCCCTCCTAATCTTGGTTGCATTGGATTTATTTGTGCAAAAACTTACTAATTTAGTGTAATCAAAATTATCCACTTTGCACTTCATAATGTTCTCTACCTCTTGTGTCATCATAAATTTCTCCATAAATCTTACAGGTACCCTATTTTTAACTTTCTCTGCATTCCCATTAGGACAGCGCAGTGGATACAGTGCTGGGCCCAAAGTCAGGAAGACTTAAGTTCAAATCCAGCCTTAGATTCTTTCTAGTTTTGCGACCCTGGGCAAGTCACTTAACCCTGCTTGCCTCAGTTTTCCCACCTGCAAAATGAGCTATAGAAGGAAATTGCAAACCACTTCAGTATCTTTGCCAAGAAAACCCCAAATGGGGTCGTGGAGAGTTGGACACAACCGAAACATCTCAGTAACAAGCCTTCCGGTTACTAAGTGTCTGGCCAACGTTTAATAGATGCTTGTTAACTGACCGCTTACTCCACAAAGGTACTGCGAGGGAAGTGCTTTGTAAACCAGAAACCTCTGCTGCTGTTACAGCGTCATTATCGTTACGATTCCAAGCTTGAGAAGCGTGTTGTTCTTCCTGATCTCCTTTTGAGAAAATAGAGACTATCTTCCGTCTATTTAGTGTATGTCTTGCAGGTAGCTACTTATTTATATGACATCTCCCACACTCACTGACAGCAGGGACTGTGTGTCTGTGTGTGTCTTCATACCCCATCGCTTAGCACCAGCAAATGGTAAGCACTTAATAAATGCTTGTTAACCAATATACAGAGCAAAGGTGCATGATAACTGGCTAGGAAACTGGATGAAAAATCGTCTATAACAATTTGCAGGTGCCCAGTTGCTATTGATGTAGGTCTAGGGGGTAGCTGTGATGAGGAGAGAAAAGTCTGGGACATGGTAGGCAGGTGAGTGATGAGCCAGATACCTGGCTTCTCACTCTTTTGCCAGTCAGCAGTAGAAGTTCCTAACTCTGGGCAGATTATGGACATATGGTGGTAGTTTTCTTTTCTCTTCCCTGCTCTCAGAGTCCTTGCCTCAAAGAATGCTGCCCTCAATTTGATTCCTTTACCTACCTCTTCAGCAAAAAGAGACTGCATTGGAAACCACATCTGTTTGGCTCCATACTTTCATAAATTATAAGGTTCAAAGACCAAATAACCAGGTCAGTGACCCTCTCAGGATGAGTGCTGAACAGGTGGCAGGGAAACTTTGGACTTCACCAGCATATTGACATTTTCTGATTCCTCAAGCCTGAAACTTGGAGAAATTATGGAGAATCACCAGAGAACAGGAGAGTTTGGTGGTCTGGGAAAGCCTCAGAATAATGTTGAAGGAAATGCTAAATTTCAGCTAAAGGTTAGTGAAAATAATGATATAATTTTTTCTGTCCAGTTTCATATATATTCTAAAATCTATCCACAGACCACTTGGGGTTCCACAGAGCCCAGATTAAGAACCCCTACCATTAGAGCTGGGAGGGGCCTTAGGATAGAGAATGTTAAAACACGTAGTATTAGAACTGGAAGGGATGTCAGAAATCATCTAGTTAATTCCCCTCATTTATAAGCAGAGAAAATGAGGCCCAAGGAGGAGAAATGATTTGCCCAGGATTACTCAGGGGGCCAGTGGTTAGAACATGGGGTCTCCTCATTCTTAGGCAAGCCTTGCTTCAACTATATGCATCTCTGGGGGACAACTTGCACTGTTACGGGGTCTGGGACGTCTGTCACACATGTCTCATTTGTGAAATGGAGCCTTTCAATCGATGACAAGAAAAACGGATGTAGGATAGTTGGGATGATTCTGTCTGGCTGCCTGACCCGTCTGCTTGCTCATCTCTGCTGGGAGGGGACACGTCAGGGATGGGAACAGAAGCTGCCTTGTTCCTGGCAAAGGCTCCAGTGTTTTCCCCTCTCCAGCTACTGAGCTCAGCCAAGTGTCTTCTTAGGTCTGAGAGAGAGAGACTGAGAAAAGAGGAGTAAGACAAAAATTGAATGAAAGAGACAAGAGACAGCAAAATGGAGATGGAGAGAGAGAGACAGAAAGAGAAAAAGTGGGAGAAAGAAGAGAAGAGAAGGGCACTTCCTTAGTTAGTTGGAGCTTAGATAAAAGTCTATGTTCTGGAGGACTTGGAGCCTGCTGCATATGTGCAGGAGCCCAGCTGCACCTATCAGTTTGTGCTGCTTGCTCGTCAAATAAAACTGAACCCCAGACTAGAGACCAGCTATTGACATAAGGATAGCAAAATAAAAATGACTCACATTTTTGTAATTCATTATTGTTGACACAGTCCTTTATGTAGAATATTTTGTGAGGTGGGTAGTTCTATTTTATATTTGATAGTAAAACTGAGACTCAGAGAGGTTAAGCTCAGAGATTATGGCCCAGGATTTTCATACAGGTCTTCTGATTTCATGTTCTTTGGTAGATGATTCCAAGGACCTCTTAGCAGCATGAATCAATGGGGTCCAGAGTGCAGAACACAAGCTTTCACACTTTGATGTTACA
Source organism: Potorous gilbertii (assembly GCA_028658325.1). NCBI lineage: Eukaryota > Metazoa > Chordata > Mammalia > Diprotodontia > Potoroidae > Potorous > Potorous gilbertii. Next base: position 332,909,422 of record CM053769.1, on the reverse strand, counting down.
ATTCAAGACTACATATTAATTGAACAAATATTTATTAAACCACTACTATGTAAAAAGTCCTGCAGAGATTTCTGGGCTAAGAATAAAAAGATCTGAGACCCAGCCCTGACATTTCTTCTTTTTGTGATCTTGTACAAGTCACTTGACTTCTGAGCAACGCTTTCTTCCTCTGTAAAATGAGATGGTCATACTGGCTTGTACTGGGTGAGATCTCTTACAGCTCTTATGCATCATATTCTAATGTTTTAAAGAATAGGGTTTGAACTCTGGTCCTAATATTTAATAGCTGCTTGACATGAAGTGAATCATCTCACTTTTCTCAGCCTCTGTTTCACAAAATCCTTCTAGTTGGATTGCCTCAAGTCTCACCCCACTCCAATCCATTCTCAGCTACCAAAGTAATTTTTCTAGAGCACAGGTCTGACCATGTGGCTTCCCCATTTAATAAACTCCAGTGGCTCCCTATTACCTCCAAAATCAAATGTGAGATCCTCTGTTTGGTTCTTAAAACTTGTGACAATCTGCTCTCTTCCTCCCCTTCAGTCTTTTTTATATTTTATTCCGCTCTATGCACTATACAATCCAGATACACTGGCTTACTTGCTCTTCCTCAAATGTGAAGAATATCTCCCATTCCCATACCTTTGCCCTGGTTGTTCCCCATGCCCCAAATGTTCTCTCTCCTTATCACTGCCTCCTGGCTTCCCTGGCTCCTTTCAGGATGACTAGCTGATGCCTTCAGAGATCGTTTTCTGTCTTTCTTGTTTATGTACTAATGTGTACCTAGTTTTTTACATGTTACCTTTCAGTAGACTAAGCTTCTCCAAGGCAGGACCTTTCTTTGTATCCTCAGTACTTAGTATAGTGCCTGTAATATAGTAGGTGCTTAATAAATATTTGTTGAGTCATTAAAATGAGGATATTAATATTTGTGCCACTTTTCTCACAGATTTCTTGTGAAGTGGTATGTGAAAAATAAAGCACTATAGAAATGTGAGTAGCTGCTATTATTAGATACAGTTCTCGCCATTAGATGTATGTAACCCAATAGAGGAGGCAGAACACGTATAATACAAATTAGAATGTGATTAAATTCACAAGAGAGAGAAATAGAACTCTTTGGATTGGTCAGAGTAGGAAAGAGAGAACTCCTTTAAGAGTAATATTTACAGAAGGCTTCATGGTGGAGATTGGGTCTGAGCTGGGCCTTGAATGAAGGAAAGAATGAGATTGGGCAAAAGCAAGTTTTGTGTGTTGGCAGCAGGGTACAGTACAAGCAAAGGCCAAGATTTGATGTTTCTGGATTCCCATTCCAACAATGTACTATTTGAGTACCTATCATGAGTCTCCTCATCTTTATGGTATTTAGAGGGTAATTTTTAACTTTGACTAAGCTCCTCTCTTCCTTCAAACATCAGTCATTCAGTTTATAACATCCTGTTAGTTGTGTAAGGGCTTGGCTCCAGTGAAGGAGCACGGATTCTTAATGAAATCAAGAGAATTATTTCTAACCAAAACCACTGGGGAATTTCTCTTAGTATCTGTTTGAGATTTACTGAGGGACTTTTTGGTATTCCCTGTAATAAGAAAGTGAATTTTTAAAGTCATGTAGTTTATAGAAAACTCTTACCTTAGAAGCATCATTTCAAGCAAAGAATTAGGACTGCTGTTGGCGCTTGGATGCAGGGATTTTGGCATCCAAGTACAGGGCCATTCTAGGCTGTTCTAGGCACACATGGTTAGGACATATAATACCATAGCTGGGAGGACCTCAGAACACAGAATGCTAGAATATAGGACATACCCAGGAGGAGGGACCTTGGAGCATAGATTGTTAGCACTGTAACGAGTCTTAGCGCATTGGAACTGAATGTTGGAGACTGTCTAGGCCAGTGCTCCATATTTGATAGATGAAGAAACTAAGGCCCAGAGAAGATGAATTAACTTGCTTTAGGTCACAATATAGTCCCAATTAGTGACTGATTTGAAGTCTAGTGCTCTTTTTACTACATCATGTTTGAGCTGTGCAGTGGATTTTCTGAGAAATGTTGTTAATATTTGGTACCTGAATTTTAGGTCAGAGAAAAAAGTAGTTTTCAGATGTCTTAGAGATACTTTTTCCTGTTTAAATTGATGATCTGTATTTGGTGTTTGTCTTTGTGATTGAGGCAGGAGAAACTGAGTCAGAAAAGGTTATTTTTAAAAATCCCCAAGAGGCCTCATGGCCATCTGTGAGAACGATAATATTTTTTTATCATGTCTGGAAAAGGCTTTTTTTTTTTTTTTAAAGCACTCTCCTGTCCAGCAGCTGGCAAACAATACTTAAAAAAAAAAAATAAAGAAGGAAGCATTCTGTATTCACAAATGGTTATAAAGTGCTTAAATACATCTATTAAAATCAGGAGTCATGAAGGCTAAATGCTGCAGCACAGAGCTGTGTTTCTGTCGCTCTTTGCAATGGGGAAGCCTAATCTTTGGGGCTTTCTCACCCTTTTATGCTTTTCCTGTTGTATATTTGTAAAATGAAGCTTCTGCTGGCAAAAGCAGGTTTTAGCAACTGCGACGGCTCTTTGAGGATCTAATAAGGCCCCCAAGGAGCCTGTGTTCTAGTTATGCTTTTCTTCCCCCCCAGAGGGAAACTGTGATATTCCTTCTTCTGTAGAAAAAGCCGCTTTCCTAACACTTTGGGCTGAGCGCACCATAGATCTTGCGTCCTATTAACGGAATTACAGCCATAACTTCTGGAAGACAAAATTAGCCCTTTGGAGTTGGTGGTGGGAGGGGAGCAGAAGAAGCTGTCATGCCATTTTGTCTCTGGAAGGGAGAACTTTTTTTTTTTTAAATTGATTACTTAAACCTTAAGGAGTGCGGGCGCACAGATCAAAGAAGAAAAAAGCAGAGTTGAAGGCTGAGCAGACAGCTTGGATTACCCTGCTCTGACCTCCAAGATGTTGGCATCGGGACACCTTTTCAGCACATTGTAGGGCAAAAAGCATGGCGCTAGAGCTGAAGGGGACCTCAGAGACCGTTAGATCCAAACATCTCTATACACCAGATGGACCTGAGGCCCAAGGAAAGTAGGGGACTTGCCTAAAGTCATCCAGATGGTGTCGTTAAGAAATTGAGGTCGAAGTCCCATTTCTGATGCTTATTTGTTTGTGACCTTGCACAAGTCCCATCCCCTGCTAAATTCTTCATGTATAAAATGAGGGAGATATTACATTGTTTGTCTTACTGAGTCCTTATCATCTTTACCTGAAAAGGACTTTAGGGTTCCAGTGTACCCATTTTACAGAGAAGGAAATAGACTTGCACATGTGGTAGATCCAGTATTCAAATTTGAGTCTTCTGACTTCTGAGCCTATTTGCTTTCCACCAGTACTTTCCACCAGAGCACCCTGTGGTTAGTGAGAATAGTGTTTGTAAATGGTAAAGTTGTTCATTTTTGTTCAGTTGTTTGAGTTGTGTCCAACTCTTCATGACTCGGTTCAGAATTTTCTTGGCAAAAAGAGTGGAATGGTTTGCCATTTCCTTCGTTAGCTTGTTCTACAGATGAGGAAACTGAGACAAACAGGTCACATAGCTAGTAAGTATCTGAGGTCACATTTGAACTCAGGTCTTCCTGACTTCAGATCTGGCACTCTATCCACTTCACCACCTAGCTGCACCATAAATGTGAGTTGCTTTTCCCTTCCTTCGATATTTAATGAGTACCGACCATTTTCAAGGCTCTGTGCCGGGTGCCGTTGGGTTCTCCCAAGTGAGGTAGTATTTGGAAGAAATCTCTGTCTGGGAGTCAGAAAACCTGGGTCTTCTGTGAAGAAAATAATGCAAATGCAAATTTTCATTGTACTGGTGAGAAAACCGGAGCTGACACTGCTACCAGCATGGTATAGATGCCTACCCTCTCACATTTAGACAGTTACTACAGTCTAATTGTTGGCCTCCTTGCCTCAGGGCTCTCCTGGCTTTAATCCATCATTCATTCAACTGTCAGAGTGATCTTTTTAAAGCCCGGTTCTGACCATCTCACCTTCCTGTTGAGTAAACTTCAGGAATTCTATCTTACATCCAGGCTCAGATATAAAATGTATAAAAATATAAAGTCCTTTACACCCCAGCCCTTTCCTGCCTTTCCAGCATCCTTCTTGTTCTCTATGATACGCTAGCTGTTCTTCGCACAAGATATTCCCAACTCTTTGCCATTTCCGTGTCTGATCTCCAGGCCTGGAATTCCTATCCCTTGATTTCCTGAGCTTTCTTTCTTCAAGTGTAAGAGCTTGCTGAGAACCTACGTTTCACAAGAAGCCTTTCCGGGTGCCTTCCCCTGTGAAATTATCTCCAGTTTATCCTGTTTATATCTTGTTTGTATATAGGTGTTTGCATGTGGTCTCCCCAGTTAGACTGCAAGCTCCTTAAAAGCAGGGATTCATAGCCCCCCCAGTTATTAATAGGCCCACGTAGTGCCATTGAAGGTGCTTAATAAATACTTTTTCCACTTCAGACCTCACGGCATCTTGGCAGAGCCAGAACCAAGCGTTCTTGGTACTTGCTTTATTTACGGTGTTGTCATTTTTTTCCCTGTAAAGGCATAGGAATAATATCTCTCAATTCAGTAGCACTTTAAGGTTTACAACAGAGTGCGGTGTTGTCAGAACAACCCTTTGAAGCAGATAGTGCAAAGTATTATTGTCCCTATTTTAATAATGAGGAAACTGAGGCTCAGAAGAGTGAAATGAGTTTGCCCAAAGTCACTGGGCTAAGTGTCAGAGATGGGGCTCAACCCTAGATTTCCTGCCTCCAGTTTAAGGCTCTGCCCACTTCCCTGAAGGCACATACTTTGCAATGTGTCTGGAATGACATAAGAATAAATTCAAAGATATGTAAAGCTCTTGAAGCTTTTCTTAGGGGTGAGAAGTACTTTCTGTGTTATTTTTCCTAATTCTGGATTTCTTAGTGCATTTTTTTTAGTCAAAGAAACTGGTTTGAGTTTTGAGATGACAGGGTAAAGAAAATGGGGAAAAGTGAACGGAGGCCTTCCTGCCTCCCATTCAAGTTGTCTGCTGCAGAGTGCATTTATTTTCAGAAGACTTAAAGGCTGTCTCATTAATCTCCCGGAACTCCTATTCCAACTTACTTTCACTTTGCTGGTTTTTAGTTTTTAATTTTTGGTCTAAAAATTTCAAGAGTAACTAGCAGAGTGACTGAGTTATGTATTTCATAGAATAGTAGACTCTCTGAGATTCAGAAGGAACCTTAGAACCTGAAACACAGGAAAGTTGGAAGAGGCCTAGAACATAAAATAGTAATAGAAAGGGACATTAGCATTTAGAATGTAGAATATTAGTTTCCTTTCTCCCTTCATATCGGTAACAGGCTTTTTCTTCTTATGTCCAATATCATGTTGTATTCTATATTTTAGTTATCTGAGTTTGTGTCTTATCTTCACTACCCTGAGCTCCATGTGAGCAGGGACTGCATCTAAACTTTCTCTCTCTCTAGTAGGTAGCATCTGATCTGGACACGGGTGCTTAGTACTGTTTGAGTGAATGGGTGATTTAGAAGGGTACCTAGAAGACATCTGACATTTTTCCATTTTAAGGAAGTGAAAACTGAGGCATAGAGAGGTGAAATTACTTGTCCATGGTAGAGGTCAAACTCATACAAAGTTAGTGCCAGAGCTGCTACCAGAACCTGGGTCTTCTATCTCTGTCTAGTTTTCTGTTCACTACAACATAGTAGAGCAAATATAAATGACTAAAGCTCATTCTTTGAACCATTACTTGTTCATAAGGGATCAGAAGGCATCCCAAGAATGGGAGTGTTAGCATACAATTGGCACTGTAGTTTATTTCTAAACTCCTAATGCTGAAAATATGATAGCTCCTTTTCCCAGTATATAGAGTGTCTTATGAAAAAGGATTAGTCATATTTGATTACATGAAAAAAAATTTTTTGTGCTCATCATAAATATCAATTCTCATGCTGTGCTTGACTGGCCTCATGGTTTCCCCATGCTCCATTAGTTATCCTTAGGGCAAAAATTAAATGTTTTTACACAAGTGAAAAATATCTGCTTCCGTTTGGCTAAGAGGTGCAGAATCCAGATGTTCTCGAACATTCTTCTTGCAGCCCCAGCATCTGGCTGCTTTGCAAGTTTTGTAGGGAGATTTTATGAGGCAGCTTTGAAGTAAGTTGTGGTCTCCAATCACATGATGGGCTAAAGTTGCATAATTTTGGAACTTGATTTTATTTTTTACAAGAAATATAAGTATAGCTTGAAGAGGCAACCCAGTTCAGGGGAAATAGCCATGGACTGGGAGTTAGGAGGCCTAGATTCCAGGCCCATCTTGGCCACTCATTTACTGTAGAACCTTTGGATGACTCACTTTCCCATTCTGCGCCTCAGTGTTGCCATCTGTAAAATGGAGATAATGCTACAAATGCTATTTACCTTCTAGGAAGTGAAGATCAAGTGAGATGATGTATAGAAGCGCTTGGTAATACCTTGTCTGGTTCTCAGCCTCCTCATCTGCCAAAAGAAGCTGTGTAATGGGAGCTTCTCTTTTAGAAAAATAGTTGTTCTATTTATCTGGACATTCACTTTTGGAAGTTTTGAGTTCTAAATTCTCTCCCTTCCTCCAAGCCCTCCCCCACCCATTGAGAAGGCAAGCAAGGTGAAAGCAGTTATGCATGTGATTTGTGCAAAACATATTTCCATGTTAGCCATGTTGCTGAATAAAAAAAAGAAACAAAACCCTCAAAACCAAAAATCACAAAATAAGTAAGAAAAGCCCACTGGCCTTTTCCAGTGCCTCCTCATGGTGTGGAGCTTTTTCCTGCCTTCCTAAATAGTCATGTATATACTCGTGTTTACATCTTATATCTCCTCAGTAGAATGTAAGATTCTTGAAGGCAAGGGCTTTTTTTTTTTTTTTTTTTTGCTTTTGTACCACCGTGCTTATGTTTGGCAACTAATAAATGCTTATTGGATTAGAGGTGACCCAGGTTCTCAAAGAGTATACAGATTAGTGATGTTCTGCTTAGTCAGTGGATTGTGCTCATCATCTGAAGATTAGACTAGCCACATGGGCAAGTGCTCATCACCAAAAGGTTGTTCAGGAGCTAATGTTGCTCTGATCTTAGCAACTTATAGATTTATCTGTTAAGGTGTGGAGAAGCTGAGATCTGCACCACAGTGATGAAATCAAGGATTATTATAAGACTGGAAGTATGAGAATTAGTGCCTGGGAGGCTTGGAAGTGGGTAAGGAGCATCATCAGGGAAGGAAAAGGAGAGTCTACCTGTGTCCCCAGGAGGCAGATAACCCCAACTTCTCACCCTGGCTATGAAAGCCATCCCTAGTGCACCTGTGGGCGCATTAGTCAACATGCCTTGTGAGTCACCTCCTCCTGAACTACAGCTAATACCATTAGCTCTGCACAGAGAAAGGTGCTGAGAAGAACTGAGTGTTTGTAAAGCTGTTGAGGATGGAGAGGAACCACCTGTCCATCTGTTATTCTTTTCATCTTCTGGTTGTTGGTACAGTTCAATTCAGGAAGTGTTTGTTAATTTGGGAACTGCTTAAGTTAATAGATATATGTATATATTCACATATATGAAGAAAAGCATGGTCCTTGGGGACAGTATAGTAGGAGACTGTGAGCCATACACCAGTATTACATGGTAGCATGGAAAACCCACTAGTCTGGGAGCTGAAGAACTGGGCTTTTAATCTTCGTTTCCTTTCTGGGCTTAGCTTCCTTATCTCTTAAGTGAGGATGTTGGACTTCTGAGAGCTCCCTTCCATCTTAAAGAGTCTGTGATTCTAACATTCTAGTGCTAACAGTCTATGAATTAGAGTCCTTTCCAACTTTAACATTCCGTGCCTCATGTTCAGTGTTCCAAGGACTCTGTTGCCTCTAACATTCTTTCCTGTGTGAGAGGAATACAGTGTGCTATAGAATAGAGGTCCATGAAGGGATCAGGAATGGCTTTGTGGAGGAAGTAGCTTCAAGGCTGAACTCCAAAGAATGACAGAAATTGGGATACCCTAACTACTCAAATAGACCAGAGCCCACAATAGTATGGATACAAATCCTACTTTTGATGCCCAAACAATGATCTTCAAGGCTGGGCAATGCATCTTTGATTAAAGATGAGATAGATGCCCTTTAAACTGAAGTATGGAGATGGGAAAGAATTCCAAGTAGAAGAAGAAATTCTATATTGATATTATTCAAATATTGGCACATCCTGCTTGTCCAGTTGTCTCAGAGGAACCTGGAACAACTTTAAGGGTATTGACTTACCCAGGTCTTTTTGCTCCCAGGTATAGAGCTGTGAATCTCAAAGGGTCACTATTTGTTTAATGATTATGTAGTGTTGACATAACAATGTGAAAAAAAAAACTTCGGGGAACTGGGCTCCTTTTAGTCCAACATTTTCAGTTAATGAGTTTTGGTGTCTGGCAGAAGTGGGGCAAGGACTGGGCATCTCCCCAGATGTGTTTTAACTCCTGTTAAGGGTTTGACTGAACTCCATCCACATTTACTTCCTTTTTGTTTTCAATGTTTCTTTTTCATGATAAATTTAGCAGTTATCACAAACACAAGCATTTCAATATCCAAAAAAGAGAATTTTATTTAAAAAATCTTATGTTTTGTTATATACAGGTATTTTGTTTTAAAAATAAATTACACTTCTGCTGTAAGAAGGAGTGTGTGAGTGAGTTCAGGGCAGAGTTTTTGAGGGACCTTTGTCTTCAAAGAGAGAAGCTGTTATCTTCTCCATTTGGATCTTTGGTCTTTTTCTCAGGAAGGGCGTTTAGAATTCTCCTGGCCACGTGTACTGAAAGTGACAACCACCTACCCCACTGCAAGGCTGGCAGCAGGTATTTGGGCATGTGTGATTTGCAAGATTTGTGGGACTCAAAGGCAGAGCAGCCACAGAGATAGCTGAGAAGCAGAAAATGAGACATTAAAGATGTAGATCAAAGACGGGGCGTAGAGAGAGGCAGAAAAGGGGGCAGAAAGCAGGACAGAGAGAAATGGGCCGAGACAGCAGCAAAAGTAAGGGATAAAGAAAAAGGCCAGAGAGATAAAGAGAAATCGATATAAGAGAGAGAAGGGTTAGGGGAAGGGGAACTGAGGAAGAAGAAACAGGATGGGGAGAGATTGAGAGAGGTAGGGTGTGGAGGGGGGAACAAGGAGCAAGATAGGAGAGGGAAGGGGGGGTGATGCAGCTATCTGCCAAGATCTGGGGCAGAAAGAGAGCCTAGCACTAAGTGTTGACATACTAAGGTTCCAGTATGAATTTGACTTTGGAAAAACATCCAAGGGGTGGGAGCAGGATCAGATTTCATATGGAATTTGACTATTGAGAACCTGAAGTTTTTAAGAAACCCAGTGAGTACTTGAGGCATTTTGGCCCATTGTGCTTGTCCTGGGGAAAAGCTTCACCTGAGCAAATTGCATAAGCCTTTGTGTGCAGAGACTTTTCCCTCGGGTTGGCAAGCCTGATGTAGTAGAAGAGGCACTAGAGTTGGCAGTCAGGTAGACCTGGGTTTGTCCTAACTGCACCACCTTCTACCTCTGTGACCCCAAGTAAGTTAGCAACCCTCTATGCCTCATCTGCAAAATGGGGTGGCAAGGCACGCTATAAAGTACTATAGACACATAATTGGCTTTATTGTTACTATTAGTCTCTCTTTGATTACGGTCCCAGAGGCCTCTGTGAAGCTCAAAAGAGTTTAAAAATGTTTAGCCAGTGTCCTAATTGTTTGGTGATTCTCACAAGGGCTCCCAGGAATGCAGACCGTGAGCATGAGAATCGTGAATGATTATCACGCTTTCCTAGTGCCTGATTGTGGCATGGCACTGTTGAAGTTTCCACATGATCAGCGGAGGGGGTAGCAGAAGAGTCATTGAACTTGGAGTTTGGAGATCTGCTTTTCAGTAGATCTCAGTGATAAATAGCCTTGTGACCCTGAATGAGTCATTTGATCTCATCAAGTATTTGCTTCCCTGTTTGTCCAGTGGGGTATAACCATTCTTGCGCTTCTTAGCCCCAAGAAGACTTAGACTTAAAGCAAGTGGAAATGAGAATTCCGATAATGACAGTTACTACCAGACCAGACAGGATTTGATTACGGACTATGTCCACCACCCAAGGACCCATTTCACTGATGGCAGAGATGCTTATCACCTGAAGGTTTATTACAAGGAGATGATTTTTTCTTAGCCATGTAATTTTCTGAGGACTGTGTTAGCATTGGGGCTATTGCAAACTGCATTGGTTAAGACAACAGGACCCTCACCAGGGGATCTTTTGAAGTGAAGTGAGCACTTCACAGTTAGAGAGAAGGTGATTTACACTCATTTTTAAAAATTTGAACTTTGCCCCAAACCTGTGAGATTGGAAAGGAAAAAAGTATTGTCCTGATTTTATAAATGATAAAACTTGGGCTCAGACTAATGGAATGACTTGCCCAAGGTCTTCCAGAATATATGTGATTTGAAAGATGAGAGGGACTAAGGGGGAGAACAAGGTTATCAGGGCAAAGGTGGAGAGCGAACCATAGTTATTCTACTGAGTGTCAGTTTCCTTTTCTGTGAAATTAGTATTATGCTTTCTACAGCACTATGCTGCCTCAAGGATTTGTCCAAGTGATCCAAGTATGTCCTTTGGTTTTTTAATTTTGTTTTGTTTGATTTGTTTTAAAGAAAATTTTGGGACAAGCAGGAAGACCAAGAGTGCAACCAAGAAGGCAGTCTTGGTTGGAGATGGTCGTTCACGTTCAGTACTAATATGTCCAAAGAACAGACAACCCCAGGTGTTTCCAGACCTTTTCCCAATCTGCTTGGAATTTGTCAGTTCTGCATTATGTAAATGGAACCTAATGAATGTTTGTCATGGGAACAGCCAGACACCCAGACATAGAGGTTTCTGGAACTTCCTTAGGGTGGTTGAATCTTGTGTTGTAATTTGCAACTTTTTTTGTTTTTTGCCTTATCACTGCTCTTTGTCCTCCTGCCCCCCAGATTTTTTTTTCTCCTGAAAGAGAAAGATCATGTCTTATGAACTAGTCTTATATTTTATGTTCCAACGTTCTATGACCTAAAGTTCCTCCCAGCTATTACTGTTTTATGTTCAAAGGCCCCTTCTAGTTCTGATATTCTACATTCTCTGGTCTAATATTTTATGTTATTCAAATGTTTGAAGGTAGTTCAGTCTTTGCTAGGTTAAACACCTCTTGTTTCCTCAGCAGATTCTGATGGAACATGGTCCTGAGTCTTAGCTGTTCTTATTGTCTTTCTCTGGACATGTTCCAGCTTTTTAACATTCTATCTAAAATGTGGCATTTGAAACTGAATATGATATTCTGTGAGCCTTAACTAGGGAAGGCTATCACCTTCAGCATGGTTATCTATCAGACTAAGAGCTGAGGGAGACCTTATCGGTTTAGGACTTTTCTCCTGGCACAGTGCTGTTCAGTTCTTTTCATATGCCACAATTTGTTCAGCCAATTGATGGGCATCTACTTTGTTTCCAGTTTTTTGTTAGCACCAGAATGTTCCTGTGACTATGTTGTTATATGACAGAGCCAGGATTCAAACCCAGGTCCTCTAACTGCATATCCTCTGCTTGTTCCATTCTCCACTGCCTCTGTTATTGAACCCCAAGATTGCATTAGCATTTGGGGCCCTACTTTATCATCCTGATGACTCATAACTGAGCTTGTGATCCATTTAAAAACTCCAGGTTGTGGTGTTTGTGTTTGTTCTTTTATGTGAATTAGCATTCAGGTACAACTTCCCTGTCCTGAGCTTGTGCTCAGTAGTTGTGTCTCTTCTACCCCTTCATTCTTGGAATTTCCTTCTTCCTCATACCTGTTCACACTACTTTGTGCTACTTGGCCAGGAATCACATCATTTGGTAAGGGCTCCAGATGGGCAGCTGCAGATGTGCTGGGGAATCACTAATTACATCTCTGGAAGCATATCTGGGGACATCTGTGGTCTTTATTTGGAAGGTGGGTGCCTGATGATTTAATACAAGGGAAAGAATACTAGCGTCATGATTCCAGTTTCAGGGTAAAAGTCTGATTGCTGCTTTGGGAAATTGGAGCAATTGGCTGAGGCCATGTTTATGTCCTTTTTCCTAGACTTGTCTGTCTGCTGTTTGAGAAAGCTGAGTAAGAGTTCTTTTCTTGTTGTAGGAACATCAGAAAAGTTTATATACATACATACATATGCATACATTTTTACATAGATATGTGTATGTGTTTAAAAGTATCTTGTTGGTTTCTCTGTTCAAACTAATTTAATCAGAAAGGACCTAAAAGCTATATAGTATAGTACATGTCATTTTGTTTTGTGACTGGGGAAACTGAATCCTAGAGAAGGGAAATGACTTGCCTAAGGTTTTATGGTCAGTGAATTTTAGAACGTAAAATGTTAGAGCTGGGAAAGACCTTAGAACATACATGTTAAAGTATGAAAGACTGACAAGTTAAAAAAAGAGACCTTTATGAAGTAATGCAAAGGCAAAAAAACCCCAACAAAACCACAAACCTCCAAACAAACCAAACATCCAGAACTTACAGCACAGAGTAGACACTAACTGTGACCAAATGAGAAAAAAAATGAATGGACACAGAATCCTGAGAGTGACTTGAAGTGACCCAAAAATGACATTTTATGGCCAAATGTCACTAATTTAAATATAAATGAGATAATAAATGTAAAGCATGTAGAAACCATAAAGGTTGAAATATCAATTATTACTGAAAGCTGCAAAGTAGGTTTGAATAGTTGTATTGTTTTTTATATTTATCGTATACCATTTCTGAGACGGCATTGATTGAACAAACATACCTAAGAAATGGTGTAAAGGAAGCAAGCTTAGGAATAGATAAATTTCTAAGTATTTTAGAACATATAGCATAGAATATTTTAGCAGGTGGGTACCTTAGAAGATAGAATGTTAGAACTAGAAGGGATTTTTAAAAAAGAACCTAGAATGTTAGAACTTCCAGGAACCTTTGAATAAGAATCTGGCCTAACTCATTTTTCAAATTAGGCAGCTGAGGTCCAAAGTCATATAGAGGATTAGTGACAGAACCTGTTTAGTTTCAACACTACATTGTACTACTACTTTAAAAATTTATTGAATTGAGTGGAATTGGTCTCTCATACTAAAGGTGTTTGCTCATTTAGGCAGGCCCAAGATCCTTGGACTCTAATTTCTTAATTTGTAAAATAAAGGTCTTAGACTAGCTGATTTCTAAGGTCCCTTCCTTCCATCTCCAATGTTCTGTGTTCTAACATTCTCTGTTCTGAGATTGGTTCCAACTCTAATAGTCTATGTTTAAGGATTTCTTTCAGTTTTGACTTACTTTCCAAGGTCCCTTTTTTAACATCCTGTGATTCCACCCATGGCCAGGCCTTATTAATTAAAGCACTGTTCTTTAACCAGTGAGATACTCAGCCATGGACACTCTAGAAGGGGGCCCTGAGCATCCGGCAATAATTTAGTTCCACAAAGAGGCTTTCTTTGCCAAAGCCCTTCTGCGTGATGGATGAGATTGAAAGGTTGATCCGACTAAATTGCGATGTGAATACTAACGACAGAGATATTTCTGCTGTGAAATATTCCTACCAGGCATCCTAGTGGTGGCGTAAATGCTGTAAGATAATAGACAATAAAAGTCACTCACAAATAATACTCTCCTAGGACCAGCTTGCCTTTCTTGCCCTGGGTACAGTGAACCAGGGAGGTAATGTAATCATGAGGCAGAGATAGTCATTTAAATATATGGGTTATCTCCCCGAGCATCTTGTCAGATTTATTTTATTGTGGCAGAGCCATGGGGGGAGGAAGAGAAAGCAAGCTGCCGAGACTAAGAAAGTCACATCACTGATCTTGTGGTTACTTGGTAAAATGTTTTGGCATCATTTCACTGTTTCTGTGAGGCTCTGTTGACTTTTCTGGGGTGGGGTGGGGGAGGGGGAACCCCAGGGCTGCTTCTTGAATGAGACTGGTGTATGAGCCATAACCTTTGGGCCCCTAGTTTGCCCTCTGCTGGCTGAAGAAGGATTATTGTGTTCCTCATTTCCGTTTTCAGACTCTATTTTTGCGTATTGTTGCAGGAGTTGTCTGGGCTGTGGGTGGAGGTAACCCAGCTTGTTGTATAGAATAGTGAGTAAATATGTAGAATTGCACAATGTTAGATCTGGAAAGAAAGAGCCTTGGAATGTAGAATGTTAGAACTAGAAAGGGCCTTAGAACAAAGACTTAAGAACACTTAACATTCCTGTAGTCCTTTAAATTGACAAAGAACTTTCTTCACAACAGCTGTTAGGCAGGTTGATGCAAATAGTTGTTTACCCATATTACGGATGAGGAAATCTTGGTTCAGAGAAGTGTCTTGCCCAACGTTACAAAAGTCATCAGATGTCAGATACAAAATTTCCAAATCAGATCTGACTCTGAGTTCAGTGATGTTCCCTTAATACCATTTTAGAACATGTGGCATCACAGAGTGTGAGAACTAGCAAGACTAACCCTTAGAACATGGAATGTTAGATTACAGATCCACTTCTCCCGGGCAAAAGGGAATACTGGCTAGAAATAGAAAGTACCTCATTTTATATAGTGTGGGGAAATTTAGGCTGTAGGAATGTGAGTGACTTGCTTGTGCTCAAATGGTGGGGTAGTTGTGGAGTCAGGACTGGAGTCTGAGATCCTCCTATGCCCCCTCTAATGCCCAATGCTATATGCAGGCCACCATTCCAGGTGGTACAGAGAAGAACTTAAATTCAGCTGGGATGGGAGGGATGTGATATGGATACAGGTAAGTAAATACAGAGCAATGTAAGGTAATTTCAAGAAGGACATCAGGGCGATGAATCTTGCGATGGAAGGTAGTACTTGAAAGGGGCTTTGAAAGAAGCTAGGAATTTTGGGAGATGACAGAGTATGCCACAGGTATGGAGGATTACATGTGCCGAGCTAAGGAGGCAAGAGATGAAAGGCCATGGATGAGCCAATTTGGCAACAGAGAGTACGTGAAATGGAGTAATATAGCAATGGCTGGGAGCCGTACTGTGGAGGGCAGGTTGAGGATTTTGTATTTTATTTTAGAACAATAGTAATCTAGCTACTAAAGAGGGAGCAAGGAAATGACATTGTCATGTCTCTTTTAGGAATATAAATTTGGCCTCTGGGTGATGGATGGATTGGAGAGCTGGGAGGTCAATTAGGAGGCCTTTGTATTGGTTAATTTAAGAGGTGATGAAGAACTGGATTTTGTGATGGCTGTTTGCTTAGAGATGTAGAGAGAGAATCCACCGATTTGGTGACTAATTCCATATGGGAATGAAGTAGTGAGCAAAGACAAAGATAATTCTGACATTATAAACCTGGGTCCCTGTAAGGATGGTGGTGGTGCCATGGATATTTGAACTCTTAGTAGAGAACAAAGATCGTGGTCTGAAATCCTGTCTTCTCATCCTATCTTTCTTTACCAGTGTGTGATGCTTCCCCTTTCCTCTCAGGTTGTCTATCTGTAAAATGAGAGGGTTGGATCAAATGGTCTTTGAGGCTTCCTCCAGCTATAATCATCTCCCTTCTTAGCTCTAGTGCTTTGATTTTGTGATCCATCAATTTTAATTCAATTCAGCAAATATTTATTAAGTAAGTACACTGTTAGGCCTGGGCAGCTCTGTAATGCAGCGGATAGAGCACCGGGCCTAGAGGCAGAAAGAGTTATCTTCCTGAGTTAAAATCTGGCCTTAGACACTTACTGGCTGAGTGACCGTGAGCAAGTCACTTACCTCTGTTTGCCTCACCTTCCTTATCTGTAAAATGAGCTGAAGAAGGAAATGGCCAAGCACTAGTGCCTTTGCTGAGGTAATCCCAAAGAGTGGGACAGGATGGAAATACAATACAGCAAATGCTAGGCCTGAGAATACAAGGAGCAAAATGGTCTAGACCCTCTAAGAGTTTCTAGTCTAGAGTAGGTACATGTGTAAGTAAGTACCAGATATTTGTAGAGAGAGAGAGAGCCCTTACTGCCAGGGGAATAGGGAAAAAAGGAAGTGGCAAAGGAGTCAAATGCAAGAAGTAATTTTGTTTTTAAAGGGAAAGTGGGAATTTCTAAACACCTTAGAAGCTAAACGAGACCTGGGCAGTTCGTAACATTAAAAAGTTCTAGGAACTAGTCTGTGATTTTTTTCAACCTTATCCCCATAGCCTAGGTTGAATTAATAGTTGTTACTGCTGCCATTTCAGTCACTCCAATGATTTAGAACGACTCTCAGCAGTTTTATTTTTTAGGGTGCGATAAATCCTAAGTAAAATGCAGGATGTAGTAGAAAGAGTGTAGTCTTGGGAATTGGTCAATCTGGATTCTAGTCTTGCCTGCACCCCTCACGCATTTTGTGACCTTGGGCAAATCACCTGGCCTCTCAGCTTTACCTTCTCAGACTATTAAAAAGGAGAGGGCTGGACTAGATGGCCTCTAGAAAGTCTCTTTCAGACTTGACATTCTACATTGTAAGAGTGTGTGTTTTATGGTCCTTTCTGGATCTAACATTGCTGTGTTCTACCTTTCTGATGAGATAACGTTCCTTTTTAGATATAACATTCCATCGTCTGTAGTTCTGTGTCCTTTGTTCTCTGCTGCCTTCTCACCTTAACAGATGCCATTCTACCTCTTACCGTCTAGGTTTTAGCAAACGATAATGATGAATTTTTCGTCTGGCTCAACGTAGCTAACTTTGGGAAAATTTGTAATGTTTATGGGCCAGGCCTTATCTAAGTAAACTCCCTTTGTTTTTGAGGTAGTGGATTGCAGTCTTTTGGAAGCTGACTTGCTGAGGTCATTTCTGGAGGGCTTTTTTTGGGGGGATGGAGAGGTGGGGCTCATAGTAGCACCATAACACATCTAGTTCTGAAGGCACACAGGGAGGACATTTTAAAGAGCTACTTTCCAAAGTATGTGGTTGTGTGATCCTCCCTAAAGCAGAAACTAACTATCTCTCACTAGGCATTTCCTGGCTTTTAGGTAGGTGTATCTTACTGAAGAGTAAACATCTCCAGGAAAGCAAATTTTATTTTCTTTGGCTTCATTTTTGTTTCTTTTCATTGCCTGCTGAGGTCTCTTTAGATGCCACCTTGTGGCCAGCTCAGAACCTGGCTCTTCCAGGTAAGGCCAGATTGTGGAGAGATCATGCCAACTCTGACCTGGCACTCTTACTGGGTAAGGAATTGGAGGAAGAAGTGCATCTGCTGGATAGGACAGGAAAATAGAGTCCTGTGTATGGTACATGTCAATGCCTTTGACTTTAAATATTAAGGAAAGTAGCTTGGTATAGTAGAAGCCCTAGATCTGAAACCAGAAGGCTTTGAATTGGATCCTAGTTAGGATTTTTATTGGCTCTGACTTTTAAGCAAGTCATTTTTCTTCTTTAGTTTCAGTCTTCTCATCTGTAAAATAAGATTTGCTGACCAGGGGTGGGGAGCCTGCAGCCTTGAGATTGCATGAACCCCCTTAGTAACAGGATTTGTTCTATAAAACTGGGATTCAGTCAAAGGATCACACTTGAGGACCTAGAGGGCCACATGCCTGGGCCTTACACTGTCTGTGTACACTAGTACACAAAGCAGCCCTGGGGAAAGCATGGCTTGAAGGAAGGGGTAGTAGCAGGGACAGGGAAGGAGTAAGAGGAGGGAGAAGGAAGAGGGAAATATAAGAGAGAAGAGGGGCTGAGAAGAGAGAAGAGAGAAAGATTGCTGTCTGTCTTGACAGGGTTATCCAGAGGAAAGTGATGTATAAACCTTGAAGCACTATAGAAATGTGAGGTACTATTATTGTTACCTACCTGACCAGGGGTATTGGAATATGAAATAAAATATTGTTACTATAGCACTTTGTATACTTCACAGTGCTTTCTGGAAAAAGTGTCCCAGAGTGTTAGTGTTCGAAGGAATACTAGAGATGACCTTGTCCAGCCAGCGAGGTGGCCCAGTGGATATAATGCTGGATCTGGAGTCAGGAAGACCTGAATTCAAATTTGGCCTCAAAAATTTACTAAGTACGTGATCATAGGAGAGTTATTTACTCTTTGTCCACCTCTGTTCTCTCATCTTTAAAACGGGGGTAGTAATAGCACCTTCTTCCCAGGGTTGTTGTAGGGACCAAATGATTTAGTATTTGTAAATTAAAGCTTTATCATCATCATCCTTATCAACCCTCTCATTTTGCTGATTTAGAATTTGCCCAAGGTCACACAGTGAGTGTGACAGATGGAATTTGAAGTCAGGTCTATTGACTCTGTCAGCTGTATGAATATGGGACCAGCTGTCAAAGAGGGGACTGAATTGCCAGTTCATGGAATGATGCGGCTTTAAGGATGTTGTAGGACACTATCCTTTCTCAAGTTTGATGGTACCAGATGCCCTCAGAAGGGTCTTCCAACTCTGACACCTTTTTGACTAACTTTTCCCTCACAATCTCGGTTCAGTTTAAGTAATCCCCTAGAATTCCCCAGAACCATTTGGCTTTTATTTGTGGTTTCTTATCTTTTCAGTAGTGGGTGGCTGGTAGAGCTATTCTGCATGCTAAGATAAGAGGGTAGGCAGGGATTAGGCCTGCCCCCAGAAGGGAAATGGTTACAGATAGCCCCAGACTCAAGGGGGAGTGCGGCTCTCTACCCTGGGACCAGTCTGGCTTAGTTGTACAATTTGCTTTTTCCTTCCTGTGATTTGTGTGATGTGATACTTCCTGTTTCAGGGAATCTGCCCAGAGATTCCAAAGAAGGGCATACATTCTAAAAGAGGGGATATAGCCGTAGACCCTCAAGCTTTAGGGAACCATTCTTTCCTGCAGTTCTCCCTCCTGCTTCCTTCTTCCTCTTTTCCTTTCTCTCTTTCCTCATCCTTCCTCCTCTTCCCTTTCTTCCTTCTCCCCCTTTCTCCCTTCTCAGCCCCTCTTCTCTCTTATATTTCCCTCTTCCTTCTCCCTCCTCTTATTCCTTCCCTGTCCCTGCTACTACCCCTTCCTTCAAGCCTCGCTTTCCCCAGGGTTGCTTTGTGTACTAGTGTTTGCACTGTAGGCCTGTGTGGGGAACATTCACTACAGCATTCTAGTTTTTCCAAAGGCAGACTGACATTTAGCAGTTGTAAACGTTTCTGTTCTGTCCTGGTTTGTTCTTTCTGAATTACTAATGTGCTTGAGATAACTTCATATTATTGTCTCACCAGCACTGTTCTTTCTCATGATTTTGGTGAGGTTTTCCCTATGGAGGAGTTGAAGGGTGAGGCTCTAGATGGAGAGGCTAGCATTCCCCAAATGATAACACCAATCAAATTATGAGTTGTCAGTACCAATGAAGTGTTCATTGGTTGACTGAATTTTAGAGCTTGAAAGGAACCTCAAAGATCATCTAGTAACCTAACCCCTTTTTAAAAATTTTATTTTGCTAATTTATTCAAAAAATTTCACCTTCCTCCCCTCTTTAATTGGGGGACCATTTTAACAAATGTACATAGTTGAGCAAAAGAATTTTCCACACAGATGTTGTCTAAAAAGATATCTGCTTCTCTCTGCTAGGAGGTGAGTAGCACAGATTCTTATTGGTCCTGTAGAATCACATTTAGTCATTTCATTAATAAAAGTTCTCTTTCTTTAAAGGTAATTGTCTTTAAAATATAACCCCTTGTTTTACAGAGGAAGAGGCTGAGGTACAAAGAACTGATATGACTACCTGGTGGTCACACAGTCTTCGAGCCAGGGCTAGCCTCCAAGTTTCCTCCTCCTAGATACCTCACCACTCCCTTTTGGCTGCTCTTAAACAATTTGAGCCAACTATATTTTGGTGTTAACACTAATGCACAAAGCCTAAATATTGTTTCTTATACCCTTCCTTAAACATCTCTATCGCTTCCCCTTTCCCCCCATTGCAACCTTAGCTACTCTCATTACTAGGCCTCCTTCCATAGCACTACTTAAAAAGAACCCATTCTTCCTCCTTGAATGTGTGCAATTGTGACCTTTGTTGCAGTCTCATAGGATATTAATGATTTGGCCCCTCTCCAGAGAGGATGGAACTGGTTGTGGGCTTTTGTGAGGAACAGGGAGAACTCCTTCTAGTATAATTTCTCTTATTTCCTGTTGTCACCTTTAGTGGTAAAACCATTGTTGGGGGGAGAAGGGGAAGGGAAACTTCTTTTTTCTGTGCCAATGTTTTATTACCAGGAGAAGGAGGCTTCAAACAGGGTTTTGGATTGTGTTTGTTGAGAGTGATTCCAAGATGCACAATCATATAGCCTATGCTTTCTGTATTTATATATCTATATATATTTCTATATAGCCTATTCTATAATATTAGCACTAGAGGGGACCTCATAACCAAGATTGTAGAAATATTGAATATAGACTATTTCTGTGCTTTAACACTTACATATTCTCAAGTCCCTTTCTACTTTCTCCAATTCTATAGCACTTTACTTTTTGCAAAGAACGTTTAAGAACTCTGTGATTCAGGGAGAATTGAGGATATTACTGTCATTTCACAGAGAAGACAAGACCCAAAGGAGATAAAGTGACTTGCTCACATTCAAGTTAGTGTTCTGATCCAGGGGTGGGGAACCTGTGGCCTTGAGGCCACATGTGGCCTTGAGGTCCTTGAATGTGGCCTTTTGACTGAGTTTAGGTTTTATAGAACAAATCCTTTTATTAAGGGGATTTGTTCTGTGAAGTTTGGACTCAATCAAAGGGCCTCGCTTGAGGACCTAGAGGGCCACATGTTCCCCACCCCTGTTAAGAGCTTACAAAGAACCTTAGGGATCATCCAGTCCATTGTCTTCCTTTTATAGATAAAACGCTTGAGACCTGAATAAAGGAAGGAACTTGTTCGAGGTCACACAGCTAGTAAGTGCTGGAGCTGGGACTTAAACCCAAGTCTCCAGACTTCAAAGTCTGTTACTCATTCCCAGTAGAACTTGCTGCCTCATTAATAAGCTGTATGTCTTTCATATCCTTAGCACTTAACACAGTGCCTGGCACGTAGATGCTTAAATAAATGCTTACTGACTGATTAAAAATCTTCCTGCACAGGTTTACAGAGTTATGTTGTTTTCTTTGTGAACATATATTGGGTCATATCTAGTATTCCCTGGGCCAGATTGTCCAAGCAAGAAGAACCCATTCTTTAGGTTGTGAAAAGAGCACCCCATTTGGAACCAAGAGATCTGAATTTGAATTCCATTTCTGCCACTTACTGCCCATGTGTCCCTGGACTCTGAAACCTATGCATCTGTTGTCAGTGAAACATTTGTCTAACCAATCCTTTCTTTGACGTTACCTTCTGCAGAACTGACAGCTCACAGCAGAACAGTTGGGGGAAATCTGATATAATCATCTCCATGTTTAATGTCTAGTTTGACCAGGCTGCCTTCATTTTGGGTCTGAGATCTTGCTGCTTCCTGTCAAGTGATTAAGATGTCACACTGGCATCCCCAGAGATTGAGTGAGAGGAGGAGGAAGGACTCTAGCTTCTGAGCCTACTTTGACCATGGCCTTTAAGGACACTGATAATGAGACCAACAGTGGAGAACTGGAAGGAATCTGAGAGATCATCTGGTCCAAACCCCTTGTTTTATAGAAGGGGAAACTGAGACTCAGAGAAGTGAACTGGTTTACCTAGAGTCCTATAGATGTAAATAACTCATAGAGCTGAGATTCAAACTCAGGTTCTCTGTCTCCAAATCCAGTGTTCTTTCCACGATACCGTCAATCTCTATTGTGGCATCGCAATAATGAGAAAACTCCCATTTCTGTTGTTCTTTATAGTTTACAAAAGTTCTAATCTCACCACACCATAAAGGAGAGAGTAAAGGGCCTGTTATCTCCAGATTAAAGAGGAGATATGTCTAATTCTAATCTTTTGGGTTCTCATTTTCTATGTTCTAAGGCCCTCTCCAGTTCTAACATGCTATGTTCTAAGTTTCCTTCCACCCCCAACATTTTATGGTCTTTGTTTGTACATTCCATGTTCTAAGGTCCATCCTTCCTTGAACATTCTATAACTTTGTCTGTTGAGTGAAATACATCTGGAAAAAAGGCCAAAGTTAGAATAGTAGACCAGTTCTAAGGAGTTAACCGATCCTGCCCAATGTGAGTTAGAAATTGCTGCCATATTTCTCTGACACCAGTGTAAAGCCTAACAGAAAGAGGGTATTTGTCCAAGAGAATTTTCTTGTATATCTCCCCTCCCTCCTCACTTTCACCTCATTCCCCATTTCCCTTCTAAGAAATGTCTTTTTATTCGTAGGGGAAAAGGTGGTGGTAGTAGTATTAAAATAGGTAGGGAAAGAGGAGAATGATTGACAGGGCTCTAAAATTATTTGGAAATCCATAACATAATCTTATATGTAGGACCCTCCTTGAGACTCCAGTAAATCTTAAGGAATTGAAAAAAATAGAGATTTCTTAGCCTGGCAGTCAAAGCCCTCCACAATCCACAGCCTGCCTTTCCAGCTTCCTCCGATCCTTGTACCACTTCACAAACTGTGTTCTAGCCAAACTGGAGTATTTGCTGTAAGATCAAAGAGCAGGAGGGAATCTTAGAAGTTATTCAGTCCAAACACCTAATTTTAGAGATACCTAAGAGACCTTGACCCTGGTCACACGCAAGGGAGAGATTTGAGCCCAGGTCCTCTGATCTGTTGTTCTTTGATCTAGCCTTCCTTAGGTATTCCTAGAGCAACCTGTTCTCCTTTGTCTCTGTCACATAACACCTTGTTTCATGCTTAGTTTTGTGTATATTTATCTAATAAGCATTGATTGAATCATAGATTTTGAAACTTGGAAGAACCTTAAAGACCATCTACTTTAGTGCCCTTTTTAAAATTTTGTTTTTTTAAATAAAGGCTTAAATATAATAAGAACAGACTTGCGGGACAATTGTTTTCTTTCTGTTTGCTGTTTTATAATAGGTTTTATTGATGTCTTTTCTTTTTATATCATAGTCATTTCCCAATATATTACTCCACCTCCAGCCCCTACCCAGTGAACCATCTCTTTGAACAAAGAAAAAGTTAAGCAAAAGCAATAGTGATCAATGTTGTTCACTGACTATGTCTGGCAGGGCATTCAGTATTCCATATCCATAGTCATCCACCTTTCCAAGGAAAGTCTCAGTGCTCTCATTTTATGGATATGGAAAATCTATAAAAGGGAAAGTGGCTTATCCAAGGTCAAAGAGTAGTAGGTGACAGCGGTTTTGAGCCAGAGTCCTTTGATTGTCAATCCTGGATTCTTTCTACTACAGCAAACTCTTTCTCTGCTTTCCTTCTTTCCTTCCCTTGCCTTCCCCATTTGTAAGCTCCATTAAGGGCAGAGACCATGTTGTTTTTCATCTTTGTTTTCCCAGTCCTGGGCATAGGACCCCGCTCATAGAATGTGCTTAAGAAATGTTGGTTGAATTGAATTGACTTCTTGAGAATTTAGCCTTTGAGATTAGCCATTTGCAAGAAGGCTGTTCAGTCACAGGCTCCCACATTCCTGACATAGTTGGCCCGTGACTATGTTTCTGGCAAGGATTGTTTTATTGTTAACTGACTTGGCAAAAAACAGTCACTCTGAAATCCTAACTTTCAATGTCTTTCTTTGCTCAAGGCGCCTTGTAGAACAACTCTTTCAATTTCCTTTTTTTTTGGCCAGTTCCACCCAGCGCCGGAATCTGGCAGTTTCCCTGACTCTGCAACCATTGCACCATCTCTTGCAAAATCAGTGGTCTTAGAGAATCCAGGAGCTGTGATAGTGAGCATTGGGAGTGTGTTTTAATGTGAAAGAATGATGACTGTGGAGTCACAGGGCCTGAGTTCAAATCCCACTCACATGCTTACTTCTTGTGTGACCTTGGACAAGTCCCTTTTCCTCCCTGTGCCTTAATTATTTAAAAAAAGGAGGCTAAATTAATGCTTCTGAAGACATTGCCAGTATCTAGATCTATTTGAAGTTAGGACCTTGGAGCCCAATACCGCAGTTTGCCTAGCTATTCCCCAAATGAGGGTGAGATGTTTACTTTTACCAACCAGCCCTAAGGCATGTTAAAAAAAAGATACTTTAGCAAAAAAAAAAAAAAAGTAAAACGAAAATATTCCCTCATTGTGTGTGTGTGTGTGTGTGTGTGTGTTATTCTCCCACAGATTACTACATGACCAGTGGGAAGGATCCTCATACAGAGAACACATGTGGCCCAGAAATATTTAGGGAGGATATATACTGAGGGAGCACACAAGGCTCAAGCAAGCTGTACCTCTGATGCTACAAGCTTGTGGATGTCATCTGGTAATGGAGCCATGCCGTTCTTCATGGCTCTTTGCTAGCTATGGAATCCCAACTCTCTATTGTATTGCCTCTGGTGGGCATCCCCAAACTGCTCTCTGCTACCATCTGCTGGGCTTCTCTGCTTCTGTCTAATGAGGTAGAAAGCTTCTACATAGCTAGAGGAGCCAATAAAAGCCAGCACAACATCCCAGGGTAAGGGAAATCTGGTCTTTTAATGTTTTTGTTCAGTACTGATTTTGCGGTCCCAGACAACTTTCTGACTTAGGATTAGGAATTTCCTTTATGTCTTATGTTATATCCTTGATTATGAGCCTATATTCCCCTCATCTCTTTTGGGAACTCTGCCCAAGAAAACCCCATAGGAGCTGTTCTGTTGTAGAAATGAAGCCTATTTCACTCCCCAGATCCACTTTGATTGGGCATGAAAATGACGTTAGATATGGAGTACCTGGGCTACATACATTACCTTCTTTATCATGTGTATTCACTAGCAACTAAAGCACTACACTCTGGCCACAGCAGATCTCTGTTTCACAGGCATTAAGGTGCTGTCAGAATATTTAGTCTTAACTCGCTGACAGTAATTAGCCTACCCAATGACCTTAACTTCTTGGGACAATGTTTCCAGCGCCTTTCAATATTTCCTTGTTGAAAATATTTTTCATGTCTTTAGTTTCCTTTGTTCATCTCTGAACACTTTCCAGTTACTCCCTTCAGTTCACCAATTTATTAAGTATCTGTTAAATGCAAGACAGTGGATATTATGAGGAAAAATGATGTGGTCCCTGATATTTCACTGGATTGGATGCTTTTCCCATTGATGCAGATCACTGACTTTTTCTAAACTTTAATAGGTGGTCATTGAATGTGTCTGTGAACCAAAAATTCATCTTTGCAGCCAACTTAGTGAGAAACTTCTTTGTCTTTAGCTAGGCTTGTCCTTGAACAACATTCTGTGTCCCCTTGCTCATACTTGTAGCTTGGTTTAGACCTGCTAGAGCTTGTACTGTGTTGAAAAGCATAGGGACCACAATAACGCATGGCAAGGGAATTTTGGTGGAGATTAGGTAGAAAATGGGATGGGAGGGGTCAGACAGACGGGGAACACTTGTTTCCAAGAAAGGGAGGAATAACTTCCTAGTTGAGACCATGGGGGATGGGGGTGGGGAGGGGGACTTCAAGAAAGAGCAGGCATTTATCACCAGGGTCATAAAATTTGAGCTGAAATGGACTTAGTCTATTCCCCTTAATTTGCACATGAAGAAACTGAGGCCCAGAGAGGACATGACCTATCCAAGGCAGTAAGTAAAAGTTCAGAGATTTGAACTCAGTTTTCTAATCCCAAATCAATTTCATTTTCAACTACATAATGCTGCTTTTTATACCAACAAGTGGAGATGAGGAGTGCATTCCAGCCCAGGGTGTATCTCTGTGTTAATAATACACAGAGTTCAAAAGAAAGTACTCAAAAATATGACTGGAAAAGTAGATTGGAGCTAGGCTAAGGAAGTAGAGTTTTATCCTGTAGGTGACTGGGATCCCTTGAAGGTGTGGGAGCAGGGGAGTGACATGATTAGACTTGCAATAACTTTGGCAGCTTCTGAAGGATAGATTGAAAGGGGACCAACTAAACCTAATTCATGAGTTGGTTACAATAGTCTGGGTGACAACTAAAGAGGAGCTAAACTGTATTGTAACTATATTGGAAGGGGATTCATATTTAACAAATTATGCATCTTAATAATTATTGACTAGTGGTTCGACATGTTGATTTGACATGTTGACCAGCTGTTTGTTTTAAAAGGAATTCATAAGATTCATTGCATTCAGCAGATGACATCTGACGGAATTTCAACTCTTGTAGATTTGGGTTCTTGATTTTTCCCCCTTGTACCTAATCAAATATGACCCACATTTCATGGACATTTCATGTTATTTCCCCAGCAGCCTCCATTTATAGGAAGAAAGGGAGGAGGGAAGGCAGGTTGGAGTGGTTGGAATCATCATGGTAGAGTGGAAAGACCCTTCTCTCTGGACCTCAGGTTGTTTGATAAAGGAGGGAAGTTGGGTTCTGTAATTCTGTGACTGAGTGACCTTTGAGATAGATCCCTGTCAGCTCTAATATTCAGGATTCCAATATCCTTTTTAGCTTGGATATTTAGTTGTTTTGTTTTTTTTTCTTCACTAAGTGAAAGTATGTCTCTTGCACAAGGCTCACATATGGAAAACTAAAGGAAGGGCAGGTTCTCTTCTGAGTCTCATTCCCGACAATGAAAGCAGTCAGTCACCTCTTTTAAAACACAGGGAACTAGAGATCACAGTGTTATAGATTTACAGCTGGAAGGGATCTTAGAAGTCATTTAGTCTAATCTCTTCATTTTATGGATGAGTAACCTGAGCCCCAGGGATGAATGAGTGAGTGAAAAAGCATTTATTAAGTGTTTACTGTGTGCCAGGTATAGCGGTGTGTGTGGAGAGCTTACATGACTCACCCATAATCATGAGCAGCAAGTGGCACAGATGGGATTCCTCTGATCCCCGTTTGTCACCCCCTCCCCCAGTCATGTTGGCTCAGCTTTGTGTGTCCCCATTTTTGGAGAGAACTAGAACCATGTTCCATTTTACTTTGGTCTAGTTGTATGAGGCTCTGCCTGCGAGATAAGAAAAGCAGTCTTTGTGGTAGTATTGTCCTCCTGGGGTTTAATGCACAGCTCCTGGTGCCCTGACATGCAGAGGAATTCAGTCTTTTCCAAAGAGGCCTTTGTTAGCCTGTGGTTAAGCCATGAATGCCGAGTGGGTCCCGTGGTGGAGGTGCCCCTGTGTCAGAACTGTTCTCAGTAATGGTGCCAGACCCTCATGCTGGAGTGTGCCTTCCTTCTGTGGCACTACCAGTGATTTCCAAATACAGGTGACATTTCCATTCAAGAACTGATTCAGCATCTTACTGTTATGAGGGTGAAGAGGCAGCAGGCCCGGGGCTGCATGGGAAGGACCAAACCCCTTTTGAAATCCACCCTGAGGTAAGGGACCCCAGAAGAGGTGTGGAAGAAGTAGGTAGCAAAGTGAATGCTTTTTCTGGTGATGAAATAAGTAAAAGTGGCAGTGGGGAAGTTCTGGGAAAAACTGGAGGTTTGGGGTCAGGACACCCTGCCACTGACTCATCCTGTGACCCTGGGGCATACTTCCCATTTCTAGGACTCAGTTTCTCAATCCATAAAACCACAGAGTTAGATTTAAATGATATCCTAGGGCCCTTACATCTCTTTGCTCCCTTGAAGTCTCAGTTCAAATACAATGACCTACAAGAGGTCTTTTCTGATTCTCCCTGCCAAAAAATAAAATTACTTCATACTTATTTTATGCATGTTTTACATTTGTTTATGTACATGATGTTTCCTGCCAGTAGAATATAAGCTCCTTAAGGGTCGGGATTTATTTAATTCTTGGTTTTGCACTCACAATACTGCCCACAGTGCCTGACACATAAGAAGTGCAGGTCCCTTCTAGCATTGACTTCCTGTGGGCAAAAGGGAACAGCTGAAGGTCTTTAAGCAAGAGAGCAACATGGTCAGTCAGACCTGTTCATTCGGGAGATTCCGGCAGCAGCATGTCCAGGATTAGAGGACTGGCTAGAGGGCAGGATTGGAGGGCTTCCATTAGACTGGAAGCGTGGAGGAAGTTTACCGTAGGTGCTTTGAGGAATAATTAGGTAGGGCTGGCAACTATAGAGAGGAGACGGATATTAATATAGAGGAAGTAGGGTATGACAAGTGACTAGATCTAGGGAGAGGGAAGAATCAGAGACATCGCTCCAATGCTGAGCCTGGGGAAGTGAATGGATAAATTTTTCTGACTCATAAAACTTTGAGCATTGCATCAGAGATTTTAAGTCTTTCCAGGTTCTTGGGTGTTTTTGTTTTTGTTTTTTACACCATGTTGTTAGGGCAGAAATAGTTCTGGTTGTCTTCATTCTATATCAGCTCTAAGTTTTCTCAGAATTCTCTGAAACCTCTCCTTGCATTATTTCTAGCAGTACAGTAGTATTCTATCATATTAATATGCCATAATTTGTTGAATGATTTTCTAATCGATAGGCTTGACGTTGACTATTTGTTACAATTTTTTTTAAGGGAGCAACAGGTTTGGGAAGGCGATAAAATAAGTGATTGTTAAATGAAAAAATATTAAAAAAAGAACTTAAATCCATTGCTAACTCCTTGGGGCTTTATTTATCTTCTTTTTCTTTCTCTCTAGCCCACCTTTTTTGTACGGATTGGCATGATACCATGGAAGGGCAACACAGCCATGCACATCACCTTGGGGATCAGACCAGCAGTCTGTGCCATATGCCAGGGACAGAGTATCAGCCTGACCCCCAAGTAAGTATAATGGCCCTTTCTAGGAGGGTTGGTGGGGGAAAGGAGGTTTCCTTTTTAAGGACATCTTCTAAGCCACATTGCTCTTTTCTTAGGAAACCCACTTTCTTTTAAGTGAACAGAAAGCAGTATTTTCTCTATCCAGGACCCCTCTCTCTGGACCTCCAGTGATTCATAGATCAGGATAATGAGATGAGTGAAGACTGCCTTTTTGAGGGCTTGTTGACAGAACTAGGGATATTTGGCCTGGAGAAGACTTAGTAGGTTACATGATACCCACCTTCCAATACTTGAAAGGCTGTCATGTGGATGAGAGATTAGCCTTGTTTTCCTTGGCCCCAGAGTGGAACTAGGAGTGATCAGAGGATGCTGCAGAGAAGCAGATTTCAACTTAGTAGAAGGAAAAATTTACTAACAATTAGAGATGTTCAAAAGTGGAATGGGTTACTTTCAATAGAAGTCTTCCATCAGGAGCTAAATGACCACTGGTCAGCAGTGCTGGAGCCAGGATTCTTCTGCCAGGATGGGCTGTGTGAAATGATCTCACCAACCTGCATTAACCACTCCTTCCCCCTCTGCCCCCAAATTGTCACAGGGTAAGATGACCCCTGTAGAGGGTTTATTATTTTTCCTAAGAAATCATATCGGAAAAGAGAAAGCCTGGGCGTAGAGAGCTCAAGTAGTTTAGATGAAAGGGGATTAGGATCTGGAGGAGGGTAGAGGTGGTGTGTATAGAGAGAAGGGAGCAATTTGAGAGATTTTGTTGAAGCTACAAGACTTAGCAACTGATTGGGTTTGTGGAGTGTTGGAGAGGGAAGAATCAAGGATGGATCAAGGAAGAATCAGGGGAGTGAGGAAAGGGGACTGGGGGCAGGGTGGCAAGGGTAGTTTTATTTTGGACATATTAAAGTAGAGATTTTGATGGGGTATCTGGGAGGAAATGTGCAGGAGGTGATGAACTCAGTGTGAGATGAGAGTTCAGGGCTGAATATGTGAACTCGGAGCCATTTGTTTAGTGATGAGCTCATCAAGAGAGAGGACAGAAGTGTGGGTCTTGGCTTTGTTACTCAAATAGCTAGCTGTGTGGATTTGCACAAATAACTCCTCTTGCTGAGCCTTAAATTCCATCCTCCCCACCCCTCAAATCAGAGAAGTAGAGGCAATAATATTTACCCCAGAATTATTATAACACAGAGATATTATGATGATGGCCCAATGAATTAATGGAGCTGAAAATGCTTGATGGCCATAAATTCAGTTCAACAAATGTGTATTAAATGCCTGCTATGCAAGGCATTGTGCTCAGGACTGGGAATACTGGGAAAAAATTACGCATTCTCTCCTCTTGAGGAACTTTTAGCTCCTGGAAGTGGAGTAGAATATGAGCATAAATAATTATAATTCCGGGTATATTGAGATGTGTAAAGGAGATATACAGGCAAAATTTGAGGAAGGCTGATAGCACACTTTCATCTAAAGGATTAAGGAATGGTTTATGTGATGTGGTGCTTGCTCTGAGCCTTGAAGGAAAAGGATTTCAACAGGCAGAGATGAGGAAGGGATGCCAAATGTGAGTTACTGTTGTCATTCTCACTCTCGTCTCTATGGCATGACTCGATGGAGGCAAATCTCATTTTATTGTGCTTTGCTTTATTGTGTTTTGCAAATATTATAGGTTTCTTTTTTTTTTTTTTAAATAAATTGAAGGTTTGTGTCAATCCTTCATTGAGCAAGTCTATCAGTGACATTTACCCAACAGTATGTTCTTCATCACATTTTAGGAACATGTTTTGTAGGTCCTCCTGTCATAGATGTTAATTTCCCTTAAATAATTAGTATTAATACAGTTTTTCAAGGTTAATCTTCCATTGCTTTGGTATCTTTTCCATTCTCTGACCTCTGGATTGCCTTAACCCCAAGCTATTAAGTGGGAGAGCATGTCCTACCTCGTTGCACAGAATAGTGCTTATCTTTTCTGTGTATTAGGAGAATCATAGTTTGTTTGCAGTTCCACGAAGACTCCTATCTGATGCACCTATGGACTGTATAGAAAGTGGTGAGTTTTCAAGGCTTAGCTCAGAGATAACTTCCTTTGCGGAGCCTTCACTGAATCCCTCCAGTTGTTTGTATTCATTCCCTTTTCATGAATAAATATTTATTCTAAGTATATAAAGTATTTTACTTATTTATAAATAAATCAGTGAAATATATCTTTACTTCTGAGTCATTTTTCAGTTATGTCTGACTCTTCATGACCCCATTTGAAGTTTTCTTGGCAAAGATACTGGAGTGCTTTGCCATTTCCTTCTCCAGCTCATTTTATGGATGAGGAACTGAGGCAAACAGGGTTAAATGACTTGCCCAGGTCACATTGCTAGTAAGTATCTGGGGTCAGATTTGAACTCGTGAAGATGAATCTTCCTGATTCTAAACCTCTACGCTCTACCCACAACAATTGTGTCCCTCCATATCCTGTGTCCCTAGTATTTAATATAGTACATGCACATAGATACTTAATAATTGTTGAATTGCGATGCTGATTTGATCAACAAAGCTATCAAAAGATAATATAATCATAGATTGTTTGACCTAGAGGAGACCTTCTTATTAATGTCTTAAAAATAAGACTAATAAGAAGGTCTCTTAAGTCCTTGAGAAAATGTTCTTAAGACCTTTTAGTCTCAAGAAATAAGACCATATTCCTCAAGATATGGAATGTAAGAGCTGGATGTAACTTGAGAGGAGACAATAAAGTTAGAAGGGACCATGGAATGTCAGAACATTGCTTATAGGATATTAGAGGTGAAAGTCACTTTATAATATAGAATGTTAGACCTAGGCAAAATTTTATCATGTAGAATATTGTAATAGCACATAGAGTGTCAGAGCTAGAAGGGACCTTAAACTATGCTGGAGTCAGGAGAGACCTAAGGCATCATGGAATCCATCACCTTCATTTCACAGAGTAGGAAACAGGTCCAGAGAGAGGTTGTATAAGTTGCTCAAGGCCACTTACTTGGTTAGCTGCAAAGTTGGGATTGATACCCTAGTTTCTTAACCTCTTGTTCAAGGTTATTTCCACTATGCTTTATTTTCCATCTTCCAGCCTTCCTGTCTGAAGGACGGTGGAAAAGGACTCTTATTTTCAAAGAGGAAGTCAGGTAAACAGAACTCAAGAAAGATGTAACACCTCTCTATTAGACACCTCTTGGGTAGTCCCCTGCTCACTGACTACTCTCGTGGTTTTCCTG
The DNA here is from genome assembly GCA_028658325.1 of Potorous gilbertii. Lineage (NCBI taxonomy): Eukaryota > Metazoa > Chordata > Mammalia > Diprotodontia > Potoroidae > Potorous > Potorous gilbertii. The sequence goes on along the minus strand of CM053769.1, from coordinate 332,877,434 downwards.
CATTCTCTGCAAATGGTGCCTCCTCCGGTAATGCACCAATTTGTCATATTAAGTCATTCAATAATAATTGAATCCCCTTGATTAATCTCCTAGAATTAGCCAGTTGCATTTTGAGCAATTAGGGTTAATTACTGCCTCATTTGGCAGGAGAGAGCCCCTGTAATTATTTCATGAACAAGATGAGGAAGTGTTCTGCTGCCACAGATACATTCGTGGCATCTTGTAGCACATGTTAGAATCGGTAATGCCATAGTTAAGTGTAATTAGTAACTATTACTCTGTTACCCAGGCTCTGGGCTGCCGTGTTTCTCCATGTGGCTGTTACTGGGTGAAAATTTCTCCAGGCCTGCCAGCATCTGTCCAGAGTTTAGTAATGAGTTCTGAGAGCAGGGCATTTTTTCCTGGGGGCAATCCAGGGTAGGAATGGGAGAGGAAACTAGTCACATGTTTTGTTTTCTGCCTTGTATAAAACCCCACTGTTTAAAAAAGATACCAAAACAAAACTGTTGAGGCATCATGAAGTCAAAGAATGTTAGAACTAGAAGAGATGATAGAATCATAGGTTGTTAGGGCTAGGATGGGACCTTAGAACAAATAACATTAGAAGTAAGCCAGTTCAGCTGCCTCATTTTTCAGATGAAGAAACTGAGTCCCTTCACACTGACTTACCTGAGGTCATTCAGCTAGTAATTGGTAGTGCAAGGATTAGAACATTACAGTAGAATACTGATGAATTAGGGGAAATGATCTCCATACTGGTAGTTCCGGGAGTGCATACTGCCTTCACAAGATACTGATAGTGCTCAGGAAAATTAACCGAGTCAGAATTTCAAGGACTTTGGTTTTTGACAGAACAAGAGGTAGCCTCATATAATGCAAAGAGCTTGGAGTGAATCAGAAGAAATGGGTCCCGACTCTGACATTCACTGGTCATGTTACCATGGGGAAATTTCTTCAGCTTTCTGAGCCTCAGTTTCCTCATCTGTTAAATAGGGATGATAATTCCTGGAGTAGCTACCCTATTGTGCTATTCTGTGGAAAATGCTTTGTAAACCATACAGCTCAGTGGGCTATTGCTATTTGTAAAGTTGATCTGGAAAGCAAATAGAGTGAGGTCTTTTTTACTGGACACAAACCCATTTACAAAAATAAGACTTTATAATCTATTAAGGATTTCCTCTTCTATAAAATGTCATATGTCTTTGAAGGTGAAATTAGTTTACAGTAAATGTCATTCTGATGAAATATGCATTTTAAAATCACAGAAACAGTTGCCTTAAGATTAATGATGCATTGAAAATATCAAGGAAAAAGATCTCCATCCAGCGTAAAGATAATTAAAATTCAGGTCAGAAGTCTGACTTAGTCAGGCTAAATTTTTTAATGAGATTTCAGAAAACTAATTGGGCGAGTATATTATTTTCTTTTAAAATTTAATGTTATGCTCCTTCAAAAACTAAAAAAGTATTTATTCATAACTACAGGTTATCATCATTCAAGGATTTTTAACTCTGATGAATCCACTCTAGGGGTGCTTGTGTCTTTCATCCAAGCTGAGCAGTGCAAAATAGTAGGGAATCCTTGGGTCCTTTTATCACCCCAAGGCTAAAGAAGAGGGTCCCCCAGAATCTGTCCTTAATTTGCCCAGAGTAGTCACAGAATGCTAATGCTAGAGAAGACCTTTGAACAAATAAAGCTATAACTGGCAGTGACTTTAGAATCCAGAATGTTAGAAAATAGAACATAGAATGTTGGAGTTGGAAGGGAGCCTTAGACTGTAGATAATTAGAGCATAAAACATAGAATGGCAGAGCTGAAAGGATTGTCAGAAGTCATCTACTGTAACCTCCCTCCCAATTCAGGAGCCCCTTCTATGGCATTGTTGTAAGATGTAGCTTCCCTGTCTCTGTGTTGACCATGCTGGTCTTCTGGTCAGAAACCAGAGGGAGGAAATAGTGATTTCTCCCCTTGCTTGAACACATCCATTAAGTCAGCCTGTTCCTTTGTTGCAAAGTTGTAAATGTTAAGAAGTTCTTCCTTATCCTCAGCTCATATATACCAATCTAAAGGATGAGTTTCCCTCGGTTTGTTTGAAGTTTGATAACTAGAGGCAGAACCCATCAACCACATTGCAGATTCAACCAGAAGTTGCCAGTTTTCCTTTTTGCTTTTTTGGAGGTTACCTAGAGCAGTATTGTGGGGTATAGAAAGTATAAACTCCAACATTAACTCAGATTTCTTATCTCTTTTCCCACAAGTCTGGCCATAGTAGACTCAAATACATAGGAAGTTCCATCTCGCGGAAATCTTACAGCTTTAAAAGTGTAAGAGATATTAGTGGTTAATTCATCCAGTCCTTGACCAGTGGGTTAATCCTCTGTATAACATCTCGGTCACCTTTCCTTCAGATCATTGCTTCCTTCTTTCTTTCTGAATCATAATTTCCCTTAGGAAAATGGGTTGTTGACTGTTTGAGTTTCTGCTTTTCCTATCTATGCTGCTCACTCATCTTCTCCACCTCTGTAGCCCATGCAGCTGTCTGAATAAGAGCCAGGACAAAGGATTACTTTAGCTACTAATGGAAAATATCACCCTGCATAAAGTCTTGCAGTTAGGTTTGTTTAAAAAAAAAAACCACCAGAAAACAAAACTGTCCCAATAACTACAAGGAAGGAGCTGTCTTATGTTCTTGTAATTGCATCCTTCACACTTAGCACATTGCCTAGCATATAGTAAGAGCTTAATAAATGTTTTTTTCATTCGTTCTTATATGGAGAATTCTCCTTCACTGGAGAGGATTAGGTAGACTTTGGGTGACATCCAAGGTCCACTTAGGTATTTGGTCCCATGATTCTGGGGTTGCCTGAACAGGGAAGCCCATGTTTTTAAGGTAAGAACAGTAATTTATGTTTTCTTTTTCGCTCTTGGACCTCTGAGTCTCTTGAGATCCTGAAGTTAGAAGAGACCTCAGCGGTCACGTAGTTCTGCTCTCATTTTACGGATAAGGAAGGCCTGTCTGAGGTGACACTGAAAGTGATGGAACTGGAATTCAGGCTTAGGCTCAGTGAACCTGCAACTCCAGGTTCACTCTCTGAAAAGAATGTCTTTGAACAAACACTTAACGTTACATTCTGTGTAAAGGGTACTCCAGGACTGTGATGTAGCATAGTAGATAGAATGCAGGCCTAGAGTCAGGAAGACTCAGCTTCCTGAGTTCAGTATTTGGCCTCCAACAGTTCCTGGCTGTGTGACCCTGGGCAAGTCACTTAACCCTGTTTGCCTCAGTGTCCTCATCTGTAAAATGAACTGGAGGAGAAAGTAGCAAACCACACTTGTGTCTTTGCCTAGAAAATCCCAAATGGGGTCACAAAAAGTTGGACATGACCGAACAACCACAATGAGGGTACCCCGGTCTTTAGAATGCACTCATTCTTCATTAGCTATTCAAAGGATACTATTCTGGGTTGGGTATTTGGGGATGCAGTGGTTCTCTCTTTTTATTTAGTAACTTGAAATCTCTGAGAAGTAGTGTTTAGTTGGCTGAATACCACTGAGTAAACAAATAACTTCTCGAGGAGAGGTATAAAATTCTTCACACTTGCAAGTGTATGTACTTTCAGAGAAATTTCTGACTTAGTTTAAAAATGTAAATCCATCAGTATGACTTCTCTAAGTTCCAAAATATAATTCTTAACTGTGATGGCAGAGTCTCACAAGCACTTCTGCAAATGTGATAGAATTACAGTACAAATCAATGTCTGTTCTGTGCCAGCTGTGGCTACTGGAGAAAAGCCGAAAGGAACATCTTGCCTCCAGCCGTTGCTTCTTGGCCTACCAAGAAGTGCTCAGGGAAGAGACTTGTGCATGCTTAAATCTTCCCCACTCCATCCAGTCTCCTCAGGTCGGGTACCCTCCTTTTTGGCTAATCTCTCTATTATGCGCTCCTCAGCGCCCTCTCTGGTAGGCCAGGTCTTTCTCAGAAAGGTCTGGTAATCTAGGTTTGAGACTGGAACCAAGTGAGATAGTCGTACATCATCTAACAGTTAACAAAAGTGTTTACTCAATTTTAGCAGAGAAAAGAATATTCAGCAAGCATGTGACATTGATTCAGTTGAGCAGGGCTTCCCTCCCGCTGTGGTGACCATGTTGGTCTTCTGGTCAGAAACCTCAGGGAGAAACTGGTGACTTCTCATTCACCAGCTTTTTGTACTAAAGTCTCCAGGAGCTGTGTCAAAGGCCTGAAGGTCCCCTGAACTAATTAAATCTTTTAAGAAAAAAAATTAGTCTAAATAATAGATATTGATTTTATCACACCTCCTGAAGTGATACTGTACCTTCTGTATTAGAAACTCTATGGCAGACCTGAAAACCATTGGAGGGTACTCTTCATTTTAAGGGGAGAAATCAACTTTGCATGAAGGGTATTGTTAATGGCAGAAAACTACATCTTCAGTTCAGTTACCTGGCTTACTGCTCCCTTCCTTCACAAGTGTTTTTAACTAGAATTGAATAGGAGAGAGATGAGTTATTTCTTTCCCCTACTTCTCTACCACTTTCTATGGGTTCTAAAATCTCTTCCTGTTAAAAAAAATTTTATATTCTGCATTTTAGCTTTCTAAGTTCTGAGTATGCTTCAAATTTTAGAGGGTATATTTTAACTCTAAAGCCTCTGCTGGTCTTCATGCAAGTAGAATTGTCCTGAAACCCATGGCTAATTTGGAGACTAGCACTTTTCGTTCTAATGAATTGTGGAAGGTAGCTTTAACGTTGATGCCTGACAGGGGATTTCTGATCCTGTTCTGAGTATTATACTCCTCTGTTTTTCCTTGTCTGTTAGGAAGCAGGATTGCTTCAATTAGTTCAAATTGGTTGAGATAAGTAATGCAAATCTGGTTCATTGCATATGTAAATGTACAGCTGTAGTCTTGGAGGGTTCCAGAATGTGTCAGCCTCTGAGGTGTCTAGAATCCCTCTGGGGTTAACTCCAGAAAGGGGGTGTCTGCCTGCTGACAATGGGAATCATTGCCCCACACCCTACCAGCCCTATATAATTCCTTAAATTTGTGGACAGTATGATATAGTTGGAAATAACCAAACTCAGAGCCAGAGAGCTTGCAAAGAATTGCATCCTATACTCCTATTTACAGCTTTAGACAGGTCACTTGCCTTTCTGGGCTTTTGTTTAAATGCTTCTCTAATAAAAGGCTCTCTCATATCCCACATAGTTCCAAATCTATGATCTTTTAACATCTTGAAACAATCCATTAATAGCCTCGCAGTGTTACTCAATTTTTTTGTTTGTGAATCTTTTAGATCACAGATTTAGGGCTGAAAAGAGATTTTAGAAGCCATCAAATCCAACCCTTTTATTTTACAGATGAGGAAATGGAGACCCAGAGAGGTTAACTGTGTCTTGCCCCAGGTCACAAAAGCAGTAAGTGACAGAGCGAAGATCTGCACACATATTGTCTCCAGATCCTATCCATTTTCTGCTGTGTACCATACTATCTTCCAAGCTTAGTACATCCAATGTCTGGAAACCAGGATGGTGTTCAGATGTGGAACAGTCATATATTATAATGGCCTATAGTAGGAAAGTGATACTGAATAATATGCATAGGATTAGATGAGGTTTGGAAGTGTCAGAGGTCTTAAAGATCATCTATTCCAGTCCTAGAATTTTACAGGGGAAGAAAATGGCACCGAGAAAAGTGACTTACCCCAAGTTTTTAAGCTAATAACATGAAATCCACACCATATCGATCTTCTCTTGGAGTGCACCTGTACTTTCTGTACGAAGCTGTTGGGTGTGACTGAATAGTAATGGATGCCAGCTTTGCTTTTGCTTTGTATTTTTGAATAAGTCAGAAATTCTAGAGCCAGAGGAGATCTTAAAAGTCTACCCCCCCTCCTTGAAGAGGAGCAGCCCTCACAGGTGGGCAGCCAGACTCTACTCTGTGAACTCTCAACAGTATAGTGAGCAGTTGGGATGCCAGAGAAATGATGCTGATTTGGGCCATTTACTTCCTGACTGAGAGGTGGCAGATTCAGGATGCAGAATGAGACATACTGATTTTTTGGACATGGATAACATGGGGATTTGTTTTGCTTGATTAGACACATTGTTCAAGGTTATTGCTTTTGTTTTAAATTGGGAGAGGGGAGAAAGTCAAGGGGATGGGAGAAGTTGGGGAAAACCTCTAGTGATGAACAAATATAAGCATAATGTGCTCTAGTGGAAAGATCATTAGCCTGGATTTCAGACGACCTTCTTCCAAATCCTAGCTCTGTCACTCATTGCTCTGTGATCTTGGGCAGTACTCAGACTCAAAGAAACATTGGGAGGATTTCGAATCATTGTGCACTTTTAAACTCTCGGAATCTCCAGTTTGAGGGGAAACCCCAAATGTTATCTAGTCCAGCATATTAACTGAACTGGAGAACAGTAGAGAATGTCATAATAAGAGCTTGCATTTCTAGAGTGTTATAAGGTCTATAAATTTAATTGAGGACAGCGAGGTGGAACAGTAGATAGAGTACTGAGCCTGAAGTCAAGAAGACTCATCTTCCTGAGTTCATGTCACTTAACCCTGTTTGCCTCAGTTTCCTCACCTGTGAAATGAGTTGGAGAAGGAAATGGCAAAGCATTCCAGTATCTTTGCCAAGAAAACCTCAGTCATAAAGAGTCCGACATGACTAAAATGACTGGAACAACAACAAAAAACTTCAATCACTATATGAAAATATGACTTATTATCATGCAGAATCAAATCAAAATTAACATATAAGAGAAGTACAGAGTCACATCCTAGACTGGAGGAGGGTGAGTAAGAACTGACATTTAGGTCAGTTATTAATGCCGTAAGACTGGACCTTACAACAGCCCTGTGAGATAAGTACTAGGAGCATTGTTGTCCTCATTTTGTAGAGGTGAAAACTGAGAGACTATGAGAGGTTAAATGAATTGTCCAGGGTCCCACACATCTTGGGGTAGATTTTGAACCTAGGTCTTTCTGATTCCAAATCTAGCACTTTATGTACTATGACATCTTTCTTGCCTTTGAGGAAGTCAACAAAAGAGTCTATGCCATTAAACTTTAAAGGGAAATTCAAGACCTAAGTAATTTCCCACTTCCCCTGGACTAACCTATCCATGTAAATTCCATTTTTAAGTTAACCTGATTCTATAAACCCCTGTGCCAGTTAAAATTCTAATCTTGGGCCTCCTGCCATGAATTATAAAAATCAATTTCGTGGATCTGTGTAATCAGTGATGTTTAGGAAGCTGATTCTTTTCTCTCCCCCTCCTAAAAATAAAAGTTGAGCTAACCTTGACTTTGAAGTATTGAAAATAATTACCGGGAGTGTCACTTTACTTGAAGATGCTCTTTGTGGGCACTTCCACTGAGAGAGCTTATGAAGAAAAGGATGGCCTGAAGTTAAATTCACAACTCCATGCCTCCCTTCATTACAACACTCTGACAGAATTCTCTGACACAATGACATTTTTGCTTTGGCTGGAATTGATAATTATCTGTATGCAGATCCCATCAGGATGCATTTTTTTCTGGTTGCATTTGGACTTTGAACATCCACCTAGAGAATCACACAAAGAGCTAATATGTGGATATACCTTGGAAGTGGGGCCACAGAAACCTTTTTATGGAAAGGGCTGGGGGCAAGGAATTCCGGAGGAAATGATACTGGTGAGCATTTCTCTTTATTATAAAGATTTTTTTTCCTGTATCCTAGGACTGTAGAATGTGGAATAATAGTTTCATCTTCCTTTTACAAGGCTACCAATTAGAATTTCCTAAAAATAATAGAGTCATAGAATATGGAAATGTAAACTGTTTTTCAAAAGATAGAGGAAGCACTGAGGGAAAATTGCTTTTCTGAGCTTGATTCTCATCTGTAAAGAGGAACGGGTTGCTTAAGTAGAAATTATAGGAACCTTGAGGGAAGTGACTTAAAGACAAAACTCAATGCAGTCTGAATTGTACCTTCTGTTTTGAAAGAGTAGATTTCTAAGGGTTCAGAAAAAGGATAGGTATGATTTCATGAACCGAAGTTCTCTAGAAGCCAGCACAAGTGTATGGGAAGTCTCAAGAATGAAATTTTGAAGGAAAAAACAATTCTGTTGAAAAGGGGAAGATGCCTGAAGAGACCAATATAGCTGTACAAGGGCCTTCCTTATTGACCAACTTAGATTTTAAAAGGCTGTGTGTGAAACATAGAAACAAAGACAGATAACAGTGGATGAAAGCATGCTTATGGCCTTACAGTAGTGGTGTCAGGAATATTGCTGTTCAGGAGGAATTGAGGCTGGAAAGAAAAAACTAAGGACAAAAAAAAAGGTGTTTTTTTTTTTTAAAAAAGGTATTTGAAGAAAAGAGAACCAAAGAAAAGCTAAGATTGTTGCTCAGGGTAGATTGAACAATGATAACCGATGATCAGATAGAAGGCGGTTTTTCAACTCCTTTTTTCTTTTTCTTTTTTTCTCCTGTTTTCTCTTCCAAGGAGAAGGATCTTTAGACTAGAAAAGACAGAATAAAATTAGTGATTTGAAATCCAACAGAGGTGGGGAAAGGTGAGTTCAGGTCATTGAACTCAGTTGAGTTATATCCCTGATTTCTGGAAGGACTGGTGGCTGTGATTGCTTGGCCACCATCTTTGAATGATGGACAATGGAAGAGGTGTGACAGGACTGGAGAAGGGGTAATACTGTCTCAATTTTCAAAAAAAGAGAAGAGAATCTAATTTTAAAACTATGTACTAGTGAGCTTAACTTTGATTCTTGGCAAAATATTAGAATATATCATCAAAGGGATGGTTAATGAGCATATAGAAAACGAAGTTGTGCTAACCAAAAGCCAGCATGATTTCAAGATAGGTCATATAAAAATAACATAATTTCCTTTTTTTTGGCAAGAATGACTAGATTGATAGGGCCAGTAACACATAAGTTCTTCAAAGGAAAATCATTACCCATTTTGTCTTTGTATTTCTAGCGCCTTGTACACAATAATTATTTCTTTAACAAATATTTGCTGAATTATATCAAATTTAGCCCCTTAGATATATATTGCCTAGACTTTAGTAAAACATCTGGGCTGGCCATGTTGTTCAAATGCAGAATGTACGCTTGCCAAAAAGACTATTTTATGGAGAACTTGCATGGGGCAGGAGATCGCCTGGTGGTCCGTAGAAGTGATACAAGGACACTCTCAAGGTCTCTGTCAAGAACATTGGATTTGACTGTACAACATGGGAGACAGTGACACAGGACCACTCAGCATGGCATGCCCACATCAGAAAGGGTGCTCTATGAGCAAAGCAGAATTGAGACAGCACAAAGGAAACGCAGGGTACGCAAATTTGGAGTAACCACCCCAAATATTCACATGAACTATCTGTGCCTAATCTGTGGTAAAGCATTCCAAGCTCGTATTGGTCTGATAAGCCACAGTTGGACACACTGAAGCTTCACTTTATCATGATGATGTCATTTTGGTCCTCTTTGAGTACGAAGGACAACAGCCAACCAACCAAACCAGTAAAATATCTAACAAAGTCTCTTGTTTTCTTGTTGTGGATTCCGTGTGGAAATGTGAGCCAAATGACAGTGCATTTAAGAGCCTGCTTAATTGGTTGAATGTGCCTAGGGGTAGGGAACCTGTGGCTTCAATATGTAGCCCTCTAGGTCCTCAAGTGTGGCCACAGGTGGCCTCAAGGCCACAGGTGTGCCCCGCCACCCCCACCCACCCCACCCCCGATGACTCACAGTAGGCATTAATTGCTCGTTCTCAACTAGAATCTCAGTAATCTTTTTGCTGTTCAGCGTTTTAATCAGTGCCTTAGATAAAGGTATAGATGACATTTGTAGATGACACAGAGCTGGAGGTGATGGCTAACAGATGGTAAGAATTAGGACCCAAAAAGATCTCAACAGGATGTTGGGTTGAATCTAATAAGAAGAAATTTAATACAAAGAAACATCAGGTCTTACATTTGGTTTGAAATTAGCTCTTTGTAAGCACAAGGTAGGGGATGCATAGCTAGGCTGCAAACTTTTCCTGATGAAAGTCTGGTCATTTTGAGTGTGCTATGAACTCAGGAGGAGTCAGCATTGTGATATGACAGCCACGAAGTGAACTTGACCTTAGACTGCATTGAGAGGTATAGTGACCAGGGCTAGGGAGTTGATAGTCTTGATGTAACCTGCCCTAGTCAGATCACATATAGAGTATTATGTTCAATTCTGAGAACTATATTTTAGAAAGGACGTTGATAATGAATTGGGCAGTCCAGAATGGTAAAGAATTTCAAGACGGGCAAGTAGGTGGTACAATGGATGGAGAACTGGACCTGGGATTAGGAAACCTCAGGTCAGATCTGGCCCCAGAATACTTAACGACCTCTAGCTGTGTGACCCTGGGCAACTGCTCTCTCTGCCTCAGTCTCCTCATCTGCAAAATGGAGATAATTATAACACCAGCCTCCCAGGGTCGTTATGAGAATAAGATAAGTTAAAATTTGTAAAATAATTCACAAACCTTTAAGTGCTATATAAATGTCTGCAATGTATATAGCTGCACATACTTGTGTGGATGAAGAACCTTCTCCAAATTTTGAAATGTTCCAACTTGGACAACAGGGAGTTCTCTGATATTGGAAATGTTCAGTTAGAGGATCTGAGGATGTTTGGTTCTGGGGAAAAAAATAGATTGAGAGGGGGAGGAATAAATATTGTTTTTAAGTTTTTGAAAAGCTGTGCTTTGCTAGAGAGATCAGATTTCTGCTTGGCTCCCAAGTACTGCCCTAGGAGCAATGGGTGGGAATTGAGGCAAATTTAGGTCTGAGATGAGGAAACCTTCCTAAAGATTGTAGCTATCCAGATGTGGAATCAGAATAAGCAAAGGCTGGATGACTTCTTACTGAGTATCTTATAGAGGGATTCTTTTTTATGTGTGGGTTGGACTAGATAGCGGAGGTCCCTCATCTCCCTCTGAACCCCTGTGGTTCTGTGACCAGAGAACAGTGTCACAACTGGAAGGGACCTTGGAGCATAGAATGTCAGTACATAAGAATAGGGAATTTTTGAGCTAGGTGAGAACCTCACTCCCTTCTTCCCAAGGCTGTTGTGAGGACCAGTAAAATGTGTTTTGTAGCCCTATGGTACAATACCTGTGGTTATGTTTTCTCCACTGAACCCCTCTTCTCTTCCCCTAATTCCCCCAGCCTTTCTCTTTTGACCAAGGGCCCACACCTGTCAGACTCCAGTGGAGAGTGGCATTGGCCTCCTCCTGACTGAATGAGTCACCCAGACGAAACCACTTGCCTGATGTGATGGAGCTGGGAATCTCTGTCACGTTGGCTCACTCTTGTTCTTTTTTTTCCTTTCTCCAACAGAGGCACTTGACTTCATTTCCCTATCGCTGCACCTTAGCTGACTTCCAGATAGAGAAGAAGATAGGCCGTGGGCAGTTCAGTGAAGTTTACAAAGCAACTTGTCTCTTGGACAGGAAAACTGTTGCTCTGAAGAAAGTCCAGGTAAACATTTTTAGGGTGGATGCTTCTTTCTCCTCCTCCTACCCACTATCTCCCCCTACTTCAGCCAAAAAAAAATGAATTTCCCTTTAATATTATTCTATGCATATTTAAGAACCTTCCAATTTTGATTATGTATCAGCTTAGACAGTAGGGAGTTCCTGTCACTGAAACTGTAAAATCAGAGGCCTGATTACCAGCTATCAAAATGGGAGTTTCTGTATGGTCTTAGAGGAGGACAAGGTGATCTCTGAGGTCCAAATCTGAGATTTCATAATTCTCTAAATTTTCATACCTCTCAAGGTGATCCTTGGTAATTGGTAATTCTAGATATAGTCCTCTTCTTCCCCCAAATCCTTTCACTGCATTGTTATCAATGAAATTATTTAAGTTCTCATTTTGAGTTGTTTCCCTTCAAAACTGCCCCTTTGGTGTCTTCTTGCTCAGAGCTGTGCCACTATCAGAACTGAGGAAGAGATTTGAGAATGCAGATTGATTACACAGAGAATATGGAATGTCACATCTCATAATGTGTGAGCACATAGAGGGTTAGATGTAATCATGAATATGAGAAAATAAAACATACCTTCCTAGAGCAGCTCTTTTCAGCCCAGCACTTTGTCAGCAAAGGAAAAGTTATGGGATTGTGGGATAGAGTTACAAATTATACCTGAAAGGACCTTTAGAATGTAAGAGCTGAAGGCTTGGAACATAATATGTTACCTGGATCATAAGAGCTGGGAAAGCTTAGAACATAGAACATTAGCTTAAAAAGCCCATCAAGTTTGAAGTAGAAGGAATGTTGGGCATCTAGGTGGTACCATAGTGCACAGAATGCCAGGCCCAGAGTCAGGAAGATTCATCTTCCGGAGTCCAAAGTTCAAATCTGACCTCAGACACTTAGTAGCTGTGTGACCCAGGGCAAGTCCCTCCACCCTGTTTGTTTCAGTTTCCTCATCTGTAAAATGACAAACCAGTCCAGTGTCTCTGTCAAGAAAATCTCACATGCGGTTACGGAAGGTCAGACACAAATGAAAGGAACGAAACAACAAAGGAAGGAATGTTAGGGCTAGAATGTTTGCTGCAGAATGAAGGTTAGAGCAGTTATAAACCACAGGTCAAAGAATAAATGGAAGTAAAACAGAGCCACAGTAAATAGCGTACTAAACGGAGTCAGGACGACCTGAGTTAAATTCAGCCTCAGACACTTACTAGCTGTGTGATCCTGTCTCCACCTCCTAATCTGTGAAATGGGGATAGCGGTGCCGTCTACTTCCCAGGATTGTTGTGAGGATGAAATGAGATACTTATAAAGCACTTTGCATACCTTCAAATACTATATAAATGCTAGCTCTCTCATCATTAATATTAATAAAATAATTTTCCACCATACTGCCCTTTAGAAAATGAAAATACTTTTCTGTGCATTTCACAAACACATACATATATATATATATGAGTCATGAGTGAGAATCAAATTCACTGCACATATGGCATATTTAAACATCATTTTGTTCAACTAAATCTCCCTTTAATCCTTCAACAGAGCTTTGACAATCCCCTGATTTGCTCATACAGGGTTATGGAATGAATATTAATGCTTATTACTCTGGTAATTAAAAGCTCACCTAGAAACATATGACATAGTTGAAAGACCACTGCATTAGGAGTTGTGGGACAAGTCACTTCCCCTTCATTCATGGTGTCCTTTAGGAAAAGGGTGTTTGAGTAGAGAGACAATCAGTAAGGGTACCCCAGGGCTCTACCATGCGGGCATTAACGTTCAATAGTCTGAGACCTCTTCGCCCTCTAAACATCCTGTGGTCTTACATTCTGTGTTCTGAGATTGCTTCGAGATCTAAAATTCTGTCTACTAGACTTGGGGAAGAAAGAGCCATTTTGAAATAATTGGGCAAAAGAAGACATAGTCTGGCATTTTTTAAATGACACAGGATGGATGACTTTGGTGTTTTAGTTATAAATTTGATGACAGGTTTATCAATACTTACATATAAGGGGCAACTGGGTGGTTCAGTGGATATAGTGCCAGTCCTGAAATCAGGAAGACTCATCTTTCTGAGTTCAAATCTGGCTTCAGACGCTAGCTGTATGACTCTGGACAAGTCACTTAACCTTGTTTGCCTCAGTTTCCTCATCTGTAAAATGAACTGGAGAAGAAAATGGCAAAACACATCTGTATCTTTGCCAAGAAAACTCCAAATGGTGTCATGGAAATGACTAAACTGAACTGACTGACATATAGTGTCTGGTCTCCTTATCATTCTTGAGTATGATGAAATAGATTTTGAGGGCTGAGTTGAAAGAATTCTGAACTTTTGTTGTTAGCTATATATAGCACAGATAACTTTGGAAAACAATTCTTGAAAGGCAGCCCAGGGTAGTTGAAATAGCCCTGGACTTGTGGTCAAAATAGCTGGGTTTGAGCCATGACCACTTAAAAGTCACTTATAAGCCATGTGAACTTGGACAAATCCTCGGTTATGCAGTATACCCTAGTATACTTTACACTTTGGAAATGTAAGCTCCTACTGCTGTTATTAGTATGAGAAAAAAACAGTGATCTGTGAATCAAAAGATTTATCTATTTCTCATGCATTCATTAAGTACCTCCTATGACAAAATTGAGTCACCGATTCCTCTCAGTTTGTTGTTCAGCCACTTTTGACTCTTTGTGACCCCATTTGAGATTTTCTTAGCAAGAAAACTGGAGTGGTTTGCCTTTTTTTCTCCAGTGGATTATGGCAAGCAAATGATGGTTTGCCTGAAGTCACATAGCTAGTAAGTGTCTGAAGCCAGATTTGAACTCAGGTCTTCTTGACTCCAAGCCCAGCCCTCTATCCACTGAGACATCTAACTGCCCTCACCTCAGTTTACTAATCTGTAAACCAGAAATAATATTCCCATCACTACCTGCCTCACAGGGATGGAAGGATAGGGATAGGGACTAGATTTTCAATTTCGAGAAAATTCTCAGTCAGTACAGGTTGCTACCTTCTCTGCAATTTATGATCTTGAAGAGTTGGCTAGAACAATGACTTGCCTGAAAATATGTCAGAGACAGAACTTAAACCCAGGTCTTCCCAGCTTTGAAGCTCCCATTCAGTGCAGCGCATTGCCTCTCTCGGGATGAAAGGGCTTTGTAAACTCTGAAGTGCCAGCTACCTGTGATCTTTTCTATCTTTTCTATTTTACTCTCTCTGGTTTCTAAAATAGGTATTTTGTGTCTCTTTTAAAGATATTTGAAATGATGGACGCCAAAGCCAGACAAGACTGCATTAAAGAGATTGACCTCTTAAAGGTAAGACTTTTTATGCAAAGTATTGGGATATTCTAATTTATCCCTGGGAATGTCCCTGAGCCTGTGTTCCTCCCATATGAGCCTATGTCTGACATATTTGAGCTGACATGTATAGTAATACTCTGTGAGTACAAAGCACATCCACATCCATGAATTAGCACATTTTATCCTCACAGTGGCCCTGTGTGGTATGTAATACAAATATTATCATCCCCATTTTATCAGTGGAAGAAACTTTTACTCAGAGAAGGAAACTCATGTAGCGTCTCGTAGTTATAAAAATAACAGTCCTGTCAACTAGGGAATCAGGAAAATGGTGCTGGTGGTAGCTGACTGGACCTTGGTGAAAAAAAAATCAATTATGGTGCAAAGCTCACATTTCAGAGGATTTGTAGACCTGGAGCCTTCTAGTCCACCCACCTCTGCCAGTGACCCCCTCCTTCCTCTCCCACACCCATTTTACAAAAAAGGAAACTGAAGCCCAGGGCAGTTAAGTGCTTATCTAAATCTAATCCTCTGACTCAGGGCCAGGCATTTTTCTACTAAGGTATGCTGACTCCTTTTATGGAGTTTTGTAGCAACCCTTGAGTAAGTAGTGTAAAGAATGAAAACTCAGACGGTGAAGTGACTTGTGTAGGGTCACATCATAAAAGCTGTTGCAGAGAAGTGCCAGAAAAGTCAGGTTTGGGCTCAGTACCTGAGGGAAAATAACCTACTCCTTAATAACCAAAGCTATCCAGAAGTGGGATGAGCTGCTTTGTTAGTCAGCGAGTTCCTGGTCTTTAAACTGAAGCAGGATGACTCTTTGTCTGGCCGGTTGTAGTTGGGACTCTTGCTTAGACAGGGTTTAGACTATATGCCCTTTGTGGTTCCTTCCTGCTCGGAGGTTCATGATTTTAAAAATTCTTTGACTCTTTCTGGGACTGTATTATGGTTTAGGTATCATATAATCTACATTGTGAGGGCAGAAAGAATTCCTCCTTCCTTTATTTATCTCTAGAACAGTTAGTGATCTGAGGATCCCATTCTCAAATTTCTTGGCTCTAGAACTGCAAAGGACTTTAGAAACCATCTGATCCAACTCCTTCATTTTACAGATGGAAAAACTGAAACTCAGAGAGATTGGGCAACTTACCCAAAGTCTCACAGCTAGTAATTAGCAGAATTTAGAATTTAGACCCAAATCCTCTGACTGTACCCACTCTTCATTCTACTACCCTCTGCTAAATATTTCAGTCTCTTCCCCAGTTAGAAACAGAAAATCACCATGTCAATGTAAAACCAAACCATCACTGGTCCTGGTCCAGTCTCCATCCTTCCCTTATACATATGGATTTATTTTCTTTCCCCTCTTGGGTCCTGCATGCAATGTGACAGGTGCTCTGGCTCTGAAATACTCTTTCCCAGAGAACATCAAAAATGCATGTTTGGCTCTGCTTAGGCCTGAGGGCAGGGTTTGGCTGCTCTTCGCTCTGAGCAGGGTTTTAGATGTGTGATTGAGGTGCTCTCTGCTCATCTTATTTATTTATTTTCCATTGTGGCTGAACACAGATATTTGAACATTCAGTAGGATTTTGTTTTGTTTTGTTTTGTGTTTTTTTTTTTTGCTTTATTATTCTCCCCTCCCCCCCAGCCTTTTCCCATCTTTCACTTCCATGAGGAGTTGCATCTTGCTAATAAGCCAGAAGTTTAGCAAAGCAGGCCTGGATAACCTGAGGCCAGGAGGGTCAGAAGAAACAATGCCACAAAAAGGAAAAAGGAAAGCAGGGAAAGGACCTGGCCTCGTGGGTTCTACATGACACCTCTCCATGCTTCGCAGTTCTTGTTCTGGTCCTGGTCCTGCTTCTGAGCAAGCCCTGATTTTCTCCTCCATAAACGGGAGGTAATGGTAATTAGACTGCATGATCTCCAAGGTCTCTTTCCAGTCTCACACTCAGTGCTTCTTCATCCTACTTTCCAAGACAGTGGTAATAGTATACCTTCGTATCGCATTTTTAGAGTTTTATGACTCTATTTTTAGCATTAAATTGAGAGCTCTCCTTACAACCCTTTGTGGTTGATAAGGTAGTACAGTTATTCTGGTCACCGTTTTACAGAAGAGGAAACTGAGACCTAGAGGGGCTGTGACTTGCTCAGAGTCACACAGCTAGTAAATGTTGGTCCTGGAGGTTGAACCCAGGTCTTCTGATTCTGAGAACACTGTGCTCTCTGTTGTTTTGCACACCCTAGCACTTGGTGACAGCCCTGTGTTAAAAGAATCACACGATCATGTATTTGGAGCTGGAAGGCTCTCAGCTGCAATTTAGCCCAACCCCTTCATTTTACACATAAAGGAACTGATGACTAAGGAGATGAACTTACTTGCTCACAGAGACAGCAAATGGTAGATCCAAGATTTGAACCAAGTCTCTCTGATTCCAATCTCCGTTTAACTGTATCATGCTGGAAATGGCTCAGGATGATATTTCCAAAATCCTTGCACTCAGTATTATTAATATTGAGGTAAGTAAAATGGTGCTCAATGCTCACATTTCTTTGCCACATTATTGTTTATGAAACCTGTAAGGTTATAAGCAAACCTATAAGGTTGGGAGGGCAAGGATTATTTTTCCTATTTTATAGATCAGGAAATTGAGGTTCAGAGAGGGACAGTGATTTGGTTGGGGCCATACAGCTAGCAGGAGACGGAACTTGAACCCAGATCTTATGAATTTGAGTTCCATGTTCTTTCCATTACTTTCTCCAAGCAGCCACAGCTCAGCCTAGGCTAAGAAGCTAGTTGGGTAAATCAGATTGTATTGCCAATTCACAGGGGATATCTTTGTTAATGCTGCCTATAGGGCATTTCTTTCAAATGTATATTGGTCTTTCCGTGAATGACACAACAAAATATGACAGATCTTCCTGGCAATGGAGAGAATTGGGCTGCTGACGAGCTGAGCCAATCACAAAGAATGTAGGGAAGTTCTCAGTGTCAACTTGGGAAGCCCCTTTTCTTTGTGCTGGTCAGCATTTCCGATAACTGGATGCAGGTGTGAGCCTGGCCCCAGAGGAGCCGCAGGGCAGAGTTGTTCAAGGTCTTGTTGGGAGACAAGGGAGGAGTTGCAGGGACCAGTTTCCATAGTTCTGTCAGCGTCAGCAGTAGGCTCTCGCTTTCCTTGCTGTGGGGAAGCTAATAACTTGTCAAATCAATACCTGCGACTCCTCTCTCTCCTTAATTGATAGCTCCCATGCTGGTGGTAGTTACAGCTATGTCTAAATAACCCAAGGACATTGAGGGGATGCGTGGGGATGGTCCCAGACCAAAGAAATGTCATGCCAAAGAAATGGCTTTTTTTGTAAGAGGAGCATCGTCTTTCATACAATAGATATGTTCCTGAAAAGTTTTATGTAAATTGAATTCTATCTTCCTACTGATTTAGATTATTATTCCTGAGAGTCTTTATATTAATTTCTGATGTCTTAGAATCTTAGAACATAGCATGTTAGAGCTGGAAGATCAATGGATGTTAGAAGTTAGAATGCAGAATGTCAGAACTAGAAGAGGCCTTAGAGATTATGTAGTCTAACCCCTTCAGTTTACAAATTAGGAGACTGAAGCAGCTGGAGTTGAGTGGAAAAAGTCCTGGATTTGGAGTCAGAAGAACTGGAGCCTAGAAAGATGAAACATCTCATACAAAGTCAGTTCAGTTTGACACATTTTGATTCCATTCCAATTCATTGCAGTTGGACAGACATTTTATTAAGTGACTGGAAGAGATGAAAAGTTTTAGAATGAAATGGTACCTGCCTTCTTCGAACTTACAATCTCATGAAGAGAAAAGAACACATACCTAGATCCTGGTTCAGCCAGCCATAGACAGAAACAGAATGGATGGGAGGAAGGTTGTTGTCCTGGAATTCTAGTCACTGCCATTAATTAGCTTTCTTCCTTGGTCAAATTCGGCTCTCTTTGGGGTCTTTGGTTCCTTATCTGTCAAATGAGTGAGCTAGTGGTCTATCTAAATCCCTTTCAGATGGTATATTTCTCTGGTCCTCATGATGGTGTGGTGTGGTGGGGAGAGGGAAGAGTGGGTAGGAACAGACTGGTGAGAGATTGCTACCAAGGGAGTATAGAGTATGGAGGCTCAGGTTCCTAAATGTTGCCAAGAGTATGGGGAGATAAGTGACTGACAAGGTTTTTTTCTTCCTCAAACTCTTATGTTTCTCTCCATATACTTGTTCCCCAGTCTCTGGCCTTTCTTGTCAAAGAGTTAACTTGATATATTTGGAGGAAAAAGCACTGGATTTATATTGGAAAACTTAGACTAAGTAATGGAGGGCAAAGAAATAGAATCAGAACAGTAATATATAGATATATACACATATACATATATACTTATACATATATACAATATACATATAAAAATGTATGTATATATGTATCTGTCTTTTGCAGTGTCATAAAAGCAATAACAATAACATAGCCACAACAAAATTTAAAAGACACAAAATTTAAAATATAAAAAAGAAAAAATTCAGAAGTGGATGGGGGACAGGATGTTTTTGCTTATTAGCTTGTTAAAGTTACTGTATACATTTTTGACAGACTATGAACACTGGAGCTTTTAAAACTTTGTGCATGATAATTTTTGTTTATATTTGTGTTGGGATGTTTGTGTTGATAGGTGTTAAGTTGAGAATAAATAAAATTTACCTCAAAAAATTAGATTGGGACTTGAGACCTAGCTCTTCAGCTAATTCATTCTGTGACTTCAGTCAGACAGTAAGCTTCTATTAATCACTTACTATATGCCAAGCTCTGTGCTGAGTTCTAGGGCTATAAAGAAAACGCAAAAGTATTCCCTCCCCTCAAGGAGCTTAGTTTTTAATGAAAGAATCAACATATACCCTATATGGGCATACACATAGAGTAGATACAAGATAACTCTTCAAAGGGGAGACATTAATAACTGGGGTGATCAAGAAAGGCCTCTTGCAGAATGTAATACTTGAGCTGAGTCTTGAAGGAAGTGAGGAATTCTAAGAATAGGAGGTGAGAAGGAAGAGCATTCTAACATGGAGGACATCAGGTACAAAAGCTCACCACTCAGAGATAGAGGGTTTTGTATGAGGAGCAGCTAGACTGCTGGGGGCATGCGAGAGAGAGGCAGGCTGTGAAGCTATTTAAATGGCCAACAGGAATTTATATCTGATCCTAGAGATGTTGAGGAAACGCTGGGATTTATCAGATAGGGGTGGCGTGGTCAGACTTTGGCAGCTGTGTGAAGGATAGATTGCAGAGAGACTTGAGGCAGGGAGAACAATAGGAGACTAGCACTGTAGGCCAAGCACGATGTGATAAAGTGAAGCTGAACTACGATGGTGGTGTTTGGGTAGAGAAGAGGGAACAGGAAGCCAGAGGTGTTGTGGGAGCAGAAATAGCATGATCTGGCAACTGATTGTATCTGTGGGGTGTGAGAGAATGAGGACTCAGGGCTATTACTGAGAAAGGGAACTCGGGTAAGTGTGAGTGCCATACCCTTAACTGTAATCACAAACTCAAAAAGAAGGGTGGAATTGAGGACAAAGAGATTGAATTCTGTTTTGGACATGTGGAGTATGAGAACGCTAACAACTCAGGCAGTGAGCAGGAAAGGAAACTGAAGGTTTGAGGGACAGGAGTGCGGAGGGGATGCATTCCACACCTTGGGAACATTCTGCAAAATCATTCAGGCAGAAGATGGAATGCCAAGTTCAAGGCCTGCTTGGCTAGAACATAACAGTACAACCATCATGTGCGAAATAAGACTGGAAAGGTACTCTGGGGTCAGATTTTGAAGGATTTTGGGTGCCACACTGCACAGGCAGCAAGGAGGTACTGAAAATTCTTGAACAGGAGAAATACATGGTCAGATCTATGCCATAAAAAGATAATTTTATGTACTATAGGGAGAATGAATTGGAGAGGGGAGATCAGTTAGCAAGTGATGATGATAGTTCAGGTGAGGGATGAGGGCCTGTACTAGGGTTAAAAAGATGTCTGAACATTTTCCTGGACTACAGAAGTGTCTTTCAACCAAGTCCCTAAGGCTCTGTCCTCTGTTGATTCTGAAACCCCCTCCCTTGGCATCCTGTGCCCCTCACTTTTTGCTATTTTTCATTTTTTTCTTTGCAGCAACTGAACCACCCAAATATCATTAAATATTTGGACTCTTTCATTGAAGAGAATGAATTGAACATTGTTCTGGAACTGGCTGATGCAGGTGATCTCTCTCAGATGATCAAGGTAAGCTGCCTCCATACTGAAACAAGATAAAGACAAATAGCTATAGTCATCTATAGTTATAATAGTTGAGTGTAATGGCAGGGTGCACCATGGTGGAGCTTCAGGGGAGGAAGTTTCCCATAGTATGAGCTTAGGCTTCATGATTCAGGTAGTGTAAAAGAACAGAAATCTGGGTTGGTTTTGCTCAAACAAACAAACAGAAAATACCAGGGGTTATATCCCAGGAAAATGGAGTACTTATCACAAGGGTAGGAAGCTAAAGGGGCCAGACTGGAATCACTCGTGAGTCAATATCAAAGAGTGGTCCAAAGTGGAGTTGCAAACAAAATCCAGTTAGGGTTCTTCACATTTCCCTGCAAGCTTTGGCTCACCTTAGCTTTCAGAGCTCCAGACCATGCTACTATTTTGTTTTCCTCTTCAGTTATCCAGCCTTACTTTTTTGTTTTATATATGACTTTAAAAAAAAATCTACTCTTTTGTGGGTGAGCTCACTGGACTTCCCATTTCTCTCTCCAGACAACTAAGTTACTTTTAATTTCTTCCTAATCAAAACCTTTGTATTTATGTTATTGAAATATCCTTCTTAAGAACTTCTCCACCCTCTTTGGCCATGTTCTTCTGAAGAATTTAAGGCCATGGGATTCTACCTTGTCCTTTTTCTGAATTCTTTGAAATGTCTCTTTCCAAATCCAGAGCATACAACCAGACATGCTTGACTTTCCTCTCTTTCTGTGTCATAAAGTGGAGTGGTTATTCTTCCTTCAAAAATTCCCTGAATTCCTACTTCAACAACAGGTCCTTGTTGCCAGCATCAAATCAGGCAGAAATTTTGGATACCGTCATAGTATGGAAGATCCAAGTAGAATAATGGGGCCAGGACTAGTCCTGACTTTCCCAGAGACAGTGCCTTTTTCTTTTTGAGGGTGTGAGGCACTGACCCAGTGGAAACCATATAAAACGATCTTTCAGCCACATGACTGTTTTTATTCCTCTGAGTTTGAGCCTGCCCTGCCTTTTGTCTTCCCCTGACCAGCTTCAGCTGAACCTTCATCTGTGGGCAGGGAGGGAAACAGCTGTTGCTGTATAGTAGGAATTGGGTGTCTTGACTGAGATGTTTGAAGAGTGCCTTACTGTCTCCCAAGTGCCTGTTTCCTGGAACCATGCTAACTTTATAAATGTCTGGGCATGAGCACTTTAGATTAAAGAGGCTAATTGTCTTCGCCATCACTCTGTTAAAGTACTCCTTTGTCCTTAGCAGAGCTTGGTGGTTGCAGGGGAACATTTTTTGTTTTACAGGATAAAAGGCGTGGGTGCTCAGGGATACAGATGGTAGAGACTGTAAATGACCACACAAGTGGCCCAGCTGTGGCCATGCCCCTGGGTTAACTGCCTCCCCAAACTGGAAACATTTTGGCTGACGCTGTATAAACCAAACACAGAGGCTTTTTCAGTGTTTGTGAACTGAACTTCGCCATTCCCTGTAATTCATAGCAGAATGAAGATTCTCACATAAACCAGAGCTTATTTATTAGCTTATTTTGAAAATTATTTTGATTATCGTATTTCAGAATAAGTAGTTTCCTTTGTACTCCTACGTATTATGTTTTATGCATTTAAAAAATTATTCTGAAAAGGGATTCATAGGATTCACCAGACTGCCATAGGAGCCTATGACATATCAAAAAGCTTAAACCGTGATATATAGAGAAAAGAGAAGTCTCAGAAGAGTCTTAAGGAATAGGGGACAAGAAATGTCTGTTGATCAATCAAAGGAGACTGAGAATTTACAGACAGACAGATAGGAGGAGAACCAAGAAAATGCAGTGTCACAAAAACTCAGAGAAGAAAGAGCATCCAAGAAGAGAAGGTGGTCAGTGGTGTCATGCTCCAGAGAGAACAAGAAAGATGAAAATTGAGGAAAAGGTCATCAGATCTGGGGATTAAAAGATCATTGAAAACTTTGAAGAGAGGAGTTTCAGTTGAGTTGATGAGTCAGGAAGACTCATTTTCCTGAGTTCTCTGGCCAAGTCACTTAGCCGTATTTGCCTCAGTTTCCTCGTCTTTAAAATGAGACAGAGAAGGAAATGGCAAACCACTTCAGTGTCTTTGTCAAGAAAACTCCAGACGGGCTCACAAATGGGAACACACCTGAAAAATGACTGAAGGGCAACAACAAAAGGGCTGAGAAGTGAATGAGGAGAAGGGATGGAGGTAGCAAATATAGAGACCTTTCTAGGAGTTTAACTGTGAAAGAGGAGAGATATAGGATAATCACTCACATGGATGAAAGGGTCCAGTGGGGACAAGGGAGACCTAGGACTGATTTTAGGTAGTAATGAAGGAACCAAATACAAAGAAAGATGTTGAAGATTGGACAGGAGAGGGATGATTGAAGGAAGTAACCTATCAGAAGAGATTGCAAGGTGATAGTATCAGGGGTACAAGTAGAGGAGTTGGCCTCATTGAAATGAACCACTTTTTCATCAAAAACTAGTATGAAAAAGGAGAAAATAGGCAATGATGTCGGGTTGTGATGTAGAGTAGGTGAAAGCAGGGAGCTCAGGTTGAATGATTCTCTTTTCTCAGTAATATATGGGGTTTTGCTGAGAAGAAAGGGCAGAAGATGGTGGGGGAGGGTTAAGGAGAGAAAGAAATGTTTAGAATAGCCACTGTGGGAAATGTGGTATGATAGAAAGTCAGTTAGTAAAGAATGAAAGGATAGCCTTGCTTCAATGAAGGCCCTGTTGAGATAAGATAACAGCTTTTTGGGAATCCAGTCAGCAGAGCTGGAGACTTCCCCTAGCACCATTCAATAACCTGTGAGTAGAATCAGTAGCAGGGAATATTGGGGATGATCTAGGGCTGAGGTTGACAAGGTGTGATGAGCAGGCGTAGGGCAAGGGAGCAAGGAATTTGAGAGCAGAGGATGATGTAACGTTGACCTGGTTAGCTGTAAGGCCAAGACTAAGAGGGGAAGCAAATGAAGCCAGAGTAGGGATGATGGCATGGCAGAGCTCTGAGGGGTGGAATGACTGGAGGTCACAGTGAGAATGAAGAAGAATTTTCAGAGGAGTGAGAAATAGGAGAAGAAACAGAATGAAAGGAGGTTGTGGATGGAGGAATTTTAGAATCCCAAGTCATGGAAGTAGAACATTTATCTTCCTAGTGGTATGGAGTTAGAGGGGAATGGTTGATGGGACATGACTGTCTTTGCTTTGGGATTTGAGTGGCTTCTCATGCTGGGGGCTCCATGACTTTGGCTAGATTATAATATCAGGATATAGAGTTTTTACTAGGGGCTGAGAAGCTCTTTGTTATAGAGAGACTTTGTATGACTTCCTCAGTACTCTAAACCCCAGGTGCTTTCTACAACAGTTGCCACATTGGGAGAGTGGCTTCTAAATTAGTATTGTCATTCTGGCCTGCTTATTTATATTAAGCAAAACAGGGAGATGCCTCTTCATCACTTTCGGAAAGGGTTTCTCAACACAAACCGAGCCTAGATGGAAGAAGGGTTCTCATATACATAGTGAGGTCTTTCATATCAGTGTTATCAAGATGAAATAGAAATGGATCCCTGCAGGCTTCGTATTGACTTAGAAAACCTTAAATTAACATTATCTCTGTTGTACTGTATTATGTTTATTTTGTTAAACATTTCCCAATTACATTTTAATCTAGTTCCCCCACACTCGGAGTTTTTGTAGGCCTGTGAGCCTCTGGTCTAGACACTTCTGATTTGCTGATAATACTGTGCTGATTATTTCAAACCCAGAACATTGTAAGGATTCCTCAATAAGATCAAGTGTTATACGAAAGAGATCAACCTAATAATGCGTACAAAGTGAACTGGATGGATGAGGAATGCTGGTTGTCCAGATCGTATGCTGCTGGATAAATAGTGCATTGAGTTAGTACATCAGTACACGTATCTGTGATCTGGAGTAGACACTGAGGATGGACAGTGAGTTGGCCCCCAAAGTGATTATGAGGAAGGGAGAACTTGCTGGATTGTATTTGAGGAGTTGTGTAATGCTTTTAATGATCCCATAATTTTCCCTGGTGCCAAGATCTATTTTTTAAAATAAATTTTGATATGTTTTTATTTTGTATCATATTTCCACTTGGATCCATCTTCCCCTCAAAGAAGGCTGTTGTAGCAAAAGAATAAAGAAGAGAAAATAAATACAATTTAGCAAAACGAATCAACATATTGATAAATATCTTTTTCAGTTACTTTTAGTATTCCACACCCTTAGTTTCCTATTCTATCCTCTTTCCAAAAAAGCCCAGCTTCAGTGCTACATTCCTATAGCACATGAAACCTCCCCTGATTTTTCCCTAGCTACTTCCCAGTATCTTCTCCCCTTCCAAATTACCTTATGTCTATCATCTATTATAAGGGGATCCCAAAAATCTTGGTGCACTTTTAAGATATCAAAGCTGTGTCTTTAATTTTCCTGTATCTCCAGTGATAACCCCTGGACCAGAAATCACCTAAGAGATATTATCAAGTAAATGTTTGATTGGAAAAGGAAGTAGGCTGGTCACATGGATAGAGCAAGGTATAAATAAAAGGATAACCCAAGTATTCCTTGGGTGTTTACAAGATATGAAAATAAAATCCTAGAACAGAAGCGTCCAGCAGGTAAGCTGCATGTGGTTCACAGTGCTCCCACATGCAACTCGAACCAAGTTAAAATATAATTCCTGTCAGATTTTAATGTGTTGATGTACTAATAAAAGAAAAGAAATATATAAACATATGCTTTCTAAGTCAACATGTGACTTGAAGAGATCCTTATATATAGTTCAGTGGTCCCTCTTTCTATTTGAGTTTGACCCCATGGCTCTTGAAGAAAGTCTCCAGGATGTTAGGTGGATCCTCTGTAGCAGATCTGTGGAAGAACATAGACAGGAATCCCAGGGGATGAGAAGGTATTTTGGAGTCGTAGTCTGGTCTGATAGAGGGCATACCTGCAGCCATTAAGAGAGAGCTGCTAATGGATTGGCAACATTCAGCCTGAGGTAGCCTCTTCCTCTTCCCTGTGTGAGGGATGGGAAGTTGACCTTGGACATAGTACCCAAGGGCAGAATGAATTGAAACCAAATATCAGAACTGGAAAGGGCCTTGGAGAATAGAAGGTTGCAACAAAGTATGTTCGCATTGGAAGGGATTTCATAATATACAATAGAATCAGAGAATGTAAGAGCTTGAAAGGACCTTGGAACAGAGACCATAGAGTGTCAGAGTTGGAAGGGATGTGAGAACATAAAATATAAGCATTTAGAAAACACATAAAACATAGAATGTTAGACCTGAAAAGGCCCATATTTGATTTAGCCCCATGAGGAAACTGAGACCCAGGGAGAAATGACATGCTCAAGGGTACACAGCCAGTTAGTGGAAGAGCTGGGACTGGGACCCTCATTCTCAACTGCACTAGGCTTCCTCTTTTTAAAGACTGGTAAAGGAACAAAGAGGAGAAAAGTGAGGCAGGGAGGAAGATGGTGTTTCTCTTCTCTAATCGGTTCTGTGTGTGTGGACCTCCTCCCCTCTATCTCCTTCCTTCCCATTGGGGCCCTAGTAGGATTAGGAATGAACAGAAGTCTTTGACCAGGGTTTCCTGGTCTCCATTGTTGCAGTTAGCTGAGGCTGGGCCTCACTCTAGGTTAGTTCTGCAGTCCCAGCTACACTGCCCTCCATCAGACTCAAGAAACATTTTTTATAAGTTTACTGACTTTCTTCCCCACAGGGACCAGGGCTTGCGAAAATGTTCACGGCTTTGCTCTTCTGTTATTTTGCTCGGAGGAGTACTTGTATTGCAGAAAAGCAGCTTTAGTTGAACCATCATCACCTGCTTCTGTATTTTCGTTGACATATTAATGCGTTCTCAGAGACGTTAATCTTCAGACGCATCCCCGGTGAGAACAGATGTGGTGTATCATGTTTGTTCGCACTTTCAGCCCGCTCTCTGCATTTTACCTGTTTCCTTCCATCATTATTCAATGATTATTATAAATGAACACTTTCGAAAAGTTCACCTCCCTGCTTTGGTCATGTACTAAATCATCATCATGTCACAGCAGTTTGTCTTTCTCAGTGTGTGCCTGATGTTGCCTGTTGTACTCCAGAGCAAATCGTCCAGTCACTCATGTTCCCTAGCAGGGACTAGGGCGTATTTATCTTTGTTTCTTCCCCAGCATAGTGCTTCCACACCATACGCACTCAGTCAATGTTTGTTCAATGAATGGTAGGATCTCAGAATCGGAAGAGAACTCAGGACATGGATGTTTAGAGCAGGGAGGAATCTTAGAGCATTGAATATTAAAATCTAGAAAATGCAGTGTGAGAGCAAGAAGAGACTGCAAAACAAAGGTATTGGACACAGCATATGGCCCATGGTACACCCAAGTGCAGCCCAAACCAGATTAAAATGTAATGGGAAACACTTAAGGTAAATAGAAGTATAATAACACATTGATAGTAATACATTTTTAAACTAAGTCAGTATGGAGGCTGCAGGATCCTTACGTGTGTGGGTTAGTGGTCCCCCTCTTTCTCTTTGAGTGTAACGTCACTGCTGTAGAACATGGGACGTCAGAGCTAGAAGATAACTATAGAACATCGAATATCAGTGCTAACACAGAAAGTGAGAACATACAATTGTGGTGTCCCAGTGTGTGGCCCAGAATGAATTAGGTATGCGCTTTACATGAGATTTTTAGTCACAAAGTTTTTCCCTAATTAGCTAGCACATATGAACACCAGCAGTGGGCCACAAGGGCCTAACCACCTGTCTGCCTATATCATTGTGTAACCTGCCTGCCACCAGGTGTCATGCTAGCAGGTTTGGATCGGTTAGTATCTATAACTGTAAACAATGTACACAGCCTGTAGACATATGCATTTCTGATCATGTTTCCCACTATTGGAAATTCTTTGACATAACTGGGATAAAAAAGAATAGTGGAGCTGGAAGAGATCTTAGAATATAGAATTTTACAATGGAAAAGTCAGCTTAAGACTGTACAACCTAGCGTACTTCTCTTCTCTCACCCTCTTTACTCAACATTTCTTTTTGAGAAAATTGAAATTTGACTTAGGGACCTTTCATCACCCCTGCAGATGCTGTCTGTAGAGATAATTGCTTTTTCTCTTGTGTGCCTAGAATTATTAAAGTATATAGTATGTGTACCTTGCTGTATACAGTAGGCATGCCCCTGAAAAATTACAAATTACATTTTGGTAAATTGAATTATTTCTCCTTCTCTCTTCATCCTTCTATTTTTTACCTTGCTTCATATTTTTCCACCTGTACCCCTAAGCCCTAAGTAGTTTTCCATTCTTAGTCTCAATCTTTCTTCCTCCCTATCTCAGAGGAAGAGATAGCTTTCCCCCTTTCAGAAGCTAAATAAACCATCTAAAGAGTCAGAGGATCTGGGTTCAAGTCCTCCTTCTGATGTTTATTACCTGTGTGTCCTTGGGTAGTCCCTTAACTTTCCTGACTCTCAAGTTCCTCATCTGTAAAATAAGAGGTTTAAACTAAATGATCTTGGAGGCTCTCCTATTACCTCCTTCCCATAATTACCCTAATTCATCTCTTCCTCTGTAAGTATTGGGGTTCCCCCGCCACCTTGCCACAGTAGGATGTAGGATTTCTGTAAGGTCAGAGACTGCTTTTTATCTCCAAGAGCTGTCTTTTCTCTCATGGCTTTTAAACGTGTTACAAATTAAAAATTACTTGACTCCCCACTCTAGCTCTTATTGTCATGCAGATTTCCCAAGTGAATGTTCTACACCTGTGGCCCCCCTTCTCCTTTCTCCTCACTCCCTCCTTAATCTCCTACAGTGCCTACTTTGAGACCAAAACTCTTCTCCACAAAGACACCAAAAACATCAGAATCACCTCTCCTCTGTGGACCCCCTCCTACTTCTACATGCTATCTCCCTACTGTGGCTTCTGTGACCCTGTCCTCCTTATAAAGTGCTTTGCAAACCTTAAAGCACTGTATTATTAATTATTTATGCCCTCTTTCCATTTCCCTGACTGCTCCTTCTGTCTCTTTTTTTTTCCTCACCCCTTAAATGTAAATATCCCCAGGTACTTTAGACTGCCTCAGCTCCAGTGCTCTACCACAGTAGGATGTGTGTTGCAATTGATTCATTCTTTTTCCCAAGAAAATTGTCTGCTGCAGTTGCTTATAGTCTCCCTGTAGCATCATCTGGCCTGTGAAAGACTTGACTGTACCTTCAGTGTCACATCGGAGCTAAGAACCTTGATATTAGCTACAGCTAGCTTCCTGTACTCAGCTCAGGGGATCGGTGAAGGGCTTATGTAGAACTTTGATGAGAACTGAGGCTTCTAAGAGGCAGAGAGGAGCTCCCAGGCAGGGGAGCAGCCTGGGCAAAGGCATGGAGCATTGTGTGTAAGACACAGGAAGGAGGGCATTTGGCTGGATAGTAGAATGTATGAAGGTGTGTGGAATAAGGTTAAAAAGGTAGATTGAGGCCAAATTGTGAAGGATGTTAAATGCCAAACTGGGGAGTTTGTAGTTTGTATTTGATGTTAGAGGTAACAGGGAGCCACTGTAGTTTGAGTAGGAGAGTGTCATGGTCAGACTATACTCTAGGAAAATCACTTTGAAAATTGTGTGGAGGGTAGGTTGGAGAGGGGAAGAGATCTGAAACAGGGATAGAAAGCTTTTGCAGATGTCCACCTGAGAGAATATGAGAGCCTGAACAAGGGTGAGTATTTATTGTGTTGGTCTCAATATACATAGTATGTTTTCTCTAAATCTGTCTTGAATTGTATTTTTCCTCATAGCAACTTATGACATGGAGGGGCTTTGATCTGCATCTTTGGAAAAATTACCCACCACAAAAGCTCCACCCCAGACATCCTTGAAGTATTTAATACAGATTGTCTCCTTCCTTGTTCCTCATTTCTAAGGTCCTATCTAGACATTCAGTGTAGATGAACCCAAAACCAGAACTGGGGCAGGGTGACCAGGGGTTTTGCCTAGTGTGATTGTAAACACAGAAGGCACAGAATGTTTTCTGTTCTAAGATGGAAAGCCAAGAATGTCTAAAGAAAAGGTAGAGGGAGCCTGGTGGCAGAGTGTTGAGAGGTGGGCAGAGATTGGAGAAGAATTTCTACTTGCTTGTTTTCTCTCTTGCGGTAGAGAGAAGGGGAAAGAGACCTCAGCTAATCACAGCCAAGCTTTAGTCCAGCCTGGAAGTGGGCAAAGAGGCCTATCCCTAGTGAAAGGTGGTCCCTTCAGTACTCTCAGGTGTGGTTCAGGAGCCAAGAGATAAGAACGAGAAAGCAGGTAGGGATGGTGGGCCTGTGAACTGCTCACTATCAATATCCCAACCTGTTCCGAGCTGGGGAATGCCCAGGTCCTTAGTTCCTCTGGAAGAGGCTGCTAGGCCACGCTTTCTGGGGTAGGTGAGCATGGGTCCAGTATTGCGCCCTATCCTTCTGTTCAACTGCTGACTCCAGTGCTGAAAAGAGCAGTGAGTGCCTGTAGGAGCTCCTGGCCTGGAAGTGGGCAAAGAGGCCTATTCCTAGTGAAAGGTGGTCCCTTCAGTACTCTCAGGTGTGGTCTCAGAAGACCCTGTTTCAACCATTTGGCCAAAAAAGCATTGAAGAGGAATTTAGGAGATCTGGATCCTTGTCTCTTATCTGATGTTTGACCTTGGGTCTTTGTTTTCTCCTCTGTAAAATGGGTATGTTGGACAAAGTAATCTCTAAGGTCCTTTCCAGCTTTATGAGATTTGGACTCCATTTGACTTTACCTTACCTCAGCCTCAGATGTAAGAGGTGAATGAGATTTCCCCTGTGACCTTGGGCAAGGCTCTTTCCTCACTGGAAAGTTTTCTCCTCTGTAAAGTGAATGATCCCTAAGGTTCCTTTCAGATCTTATATTTTGTCATGATACATTGAGAATTTTAGAGGAAGTCTGGGGGAAGGAGGGTCGGAGGGATTTGTTTCAGTCCCTCTTTCTGCCCTTATCCCCAAAGAACCTTTT
Organism: Potorous gilbertii; assembly: GCA_028658325.1. Lineage (NCBI taxonomy): Eukaryota > Metazoa > Chordata > Mammalia > Diprotodontia > Potoroidae > Potorous > Potorous gilbertii. The sequence continues at coordinate 332,846,262 of CM053769.1, read as the reverse complement.
TGTTGTAGGAGTTACCACTCCATCCTTACCCTGTAGTAAATATGTCTCTCCAATGCCATGAATGAAGCAATAGCTCACCTGAGTACTGGATTATCAAAAATAATATTTTAAAGTGGGAAGATACCAATGGAGTGTTTCTCCCCACTGGGGGCAGCCCACTTCTGCATAGTCTGTTCTAGATCGTCCTAGGGTCTCTGCCACTGGGACCAATATCTATCCCTTCCTCTCTCAAGAGGTACAGTGACTTCCATATCTCTTTTCCTAGGTATAGTTTAAAGGTGTTAGCCCAGGCACAAAAATTCCTAGTTGTAACTTTGCATCTGTCCCCTTCCTCAATGCCCCTCCCCCCCAGCACATACCAGCAGGTAAGCTGAATCCGCATCCTGCTTGCCCCTCTTATCTCTGCTAACCCAAGATAAGACTAGCAGATTCCAAGAAGCAGCAGAAATGTGCATATCTTTGTTCAGAAGGTGCGGGGCTGATAAAACCAGGCAACTCCATGGGGCCAGGGCTGTAGCTGGGAGGTGGAGTGCCTGTGCCTACATTATTTATGAGTGACTGTAAAGGCAGTACGGTAGCTATGCGGCTGGTGCAGGAATCCACTGGAGAGTTTGTGGCTTCCTGGTAAATGTCAGGCAAGGCTTATTGGACATGACATTTAGAAAATTACCACTTGCAGTCTAGGATCTCCTTTCTTAAATACTTTAATGAGAATTAAACCAATATTATGGCATAAATAACACTCTCTACCTTCCCTTGCAGTCTGGTGGTATGTGTTTCCATTTTGGGCTTAAAGCTGTTGACTCCCTATCAGATTTGTTGCCAAGGGTCTAGGATTCCCACAGTTGTGTGGCTCATCCAGATGGGCAATGATGACCTAGGAAGTTGGAGTCAAAAGACCTGGGTTCGAATTCTGGTTCTGTGACTTGTTAATGTGACCTTGGGCAAATTGTTTCCCTTTTCTGAGCCTCAGTTTCCTCATTTGTAAATGAGGGGATTGAATTAGGTGACTTCTGTGACCCCTCTTGGTTTCCACTTCTATGACCCCCAGTAGCCAGAAGAAAGGAAGGGGGCTTCTTTCTTGGTGTGGAGGGTTTTCTTCCCATTTGTTATTTTTGTGGTTATTTGGTTATTTTTCAGTTTCACTGGTGCCCTTTAAAAATAGGAGGGAAGAAGGGAGAAAACTTTAAACTCAAATTTATGAAAAATGAATGTTAAAAATTGTTTTTTCATGTCATTGGAAAAAATAAAATACTTCCAAAAAACAAAACACAACAAATACCTCAATTACTTCCTCAGGTATTCCTGCATAACAACAACAACAAAAACAGACAATGAACCAAAACCTGTTGACAAAGTGACTGCATCTTATAGTGGATACAACATTCTCCTTTCTTTTGGTCCCTTATTTATGATACATTGATATTTTGTACACCGTGCAGCATGGTGTAGTAGAAAGACTACTACCCTGGGGGGTCAGAGTTGGAAGGGCTCAGTGGTCCTCTTGTCCAGCCTCCTTCCTGAAGCAGCATGTCCCCTCTTACAAGTGCTTATCTAGCCTCCGCTGAGCTAGTCCATTGTCTCTTGGAAATGCTCTGATCTATAGTTTTTCTATCATCAAGGGTGCTAATGGATAGAGCACCAGGCCTTCAGTCAGGAAGACCTGCATTTAAATATGGCCTCAGATACTTCCTAGCCCACATTCTGGGCTAGTCACTTAACCCTGTTTACCTCAGTTTCCTCATCTGTAAAATGAGCTGGAGAAGGAAATGGCCAAGTACTCCAGTATATTTGCCAAGAAAACCCCAAGTAGGATCACAAAGTGTCGGATACAACTGAACAAGAACAACTTCTTCATCAAGCCCAAATCTGCTACTGCGACTTCCACTTCTGTTTTTGGTTCTGCCCGTTGAAGTCAGGCAGACCAGGTCTAATCATCTGTTCAGATGAAAACCCTCAGGGTCACTAGATCATAGATTTAGAGCTCGGAGGGACCTCCAGTGCCTTTTTGGTCCACTCTCTCATTTTACTTCTGGGAGAGTGGGACCCAAGGAGGTTAGATGACTCCCCCAAAGTCCCATAGGTGGGAACTATCAGACAGAAGATTCATGTTTCTTGATTCTAAAACCAGTGCTCCTTCCACTGTTCCATGCTTCCTCTTTCTCCAGAGAATAGAAGGCAGAGATCTTGCTTCTGTCCTGAGTCTTTGTTCTTCCAGGATAACTATTCTCATTTCTGTCAGTGATCTTTGACTTTAGCAGATTTACACCAGTAGCCATGTAGCTACTAGGTATATCCTGGTCTGCAGTTGCCTCACCATCCTCATCTTCTGAGTCCTTTGGTTCTCTGAAGTCTTGGGAGTATCAGTATATATTCCCTAGACTGTTTATCTATTGTCTTTCATTTTTGTTTCACTAGAACACAAAGCTGTGCTTTGAATAGTGTATGGTAAGGCCTCTGCCCAAGTCCTCTTCCATTCCTGTCTTGTGGAGGTAACCCCAAGCCCTTGAAAGTTCTGGCAGTGGAATGGGGCCTCCAGCAGGACTTAACCAAGCCATAAACACATCATATATAAGTCAGGTCACAGATTTGACATCTGAGGTTCATCACTAAAAATGAAAGCAGGTTTCACAGCAAGGATACTTAACCTTTTGTCATCATGGACCCCTTTGGCAGTCTGGTGAAGCCTAGAGATCCTTTCTTAGAGTAATGTTTTTAGATAAGTAAAATAAAATATATAGGGTTTCAAAAGAAATTATTTATATTGAGACATAATTATTAATTTTTTTAAAAAGGCAAGTTCATGGACCCCCAGATTAAGAGCCCCTGTCTAAGTCATTGGAGAGGTTTCGATTTGCCTAGTGGAGGAAGTTGGGGTAGCCATACAGGACGAAGTCATGGATCCTGGGGTAGTCTAGATTGAGTGGTCCTTTACATTAAAGCATTAAGTGTAGAGTACTCGGAGTGTTCCAGACAAAGCACTAAGAGGGACTCCAGGAGGGGAGAGATCATTTCCAAATGGAAAGGCTATCAGGGAAGTCTTCAGCCTTGAAGGAGAGTGAAGATTTCAGCAGCTGGAATTGGATTGAACATCTGTTGAATCAGATAAAGAGCCTGGCAGTGATATTGTTCATGAAACTCAGGCCAGAGACAGGCAGTTGGCATCCATATAGAGCTGGAAAAAGAAGAGATTGGAACTGCTGTTGACACTGCGTGAGCTGTAGCCACCCAGTTCCTGCACACACTGTTCCTTGATGAACTTCTGCCAATGGGGCCCCCATTTACAGTGCAAGGATTAGAAGCAGCTTCCTGCCAGGGCTGGCCAGTGCCTGAGAATGCCACATCTCATCTTACTGCTCCCAAGCACTTCCCTGGCAGCCATTCTCATCAGAGAAGGCCAAGCCTGCATTCCAGGGTGTCTGAGTGTCCTTTGCCAGGCTGGCTTGTGAGTTCTGTTTTGTTTACTTTTAATTCCTGAGCTGTTGAAATTCAGGATACTTGCTGGTGCCTTATAACTTAGGGCATACTTAGTCATAGCAAGTTAGAACAGGAAGAGATCTTAGAACGTTGATGAGGAGAGCTGGATGGGACTTTAGGGATCACCTAGTCTGAACCCTCATTTTACAAATGAGGAAACTGACCAGGGCAACGGGGAGGGGGTCACATCACTTGTAAATGCAAAACCAAGATTTGAACCCATATCATCTAGTGTCTGGTCGTATTCTTTCATTGTATCATGCTTCTTAGTCATTGATTCCTTTGGGAAGAAATATTTGATGGGGGTGGAGGGATGGAGAACCTTGAATTTGTTAATTGACCATTACATAGAAACTAATATTATCAGAAAATCTATCTATATATGTACTGTGTATACATGCACTTTTTTTTCCTTACCCCCCAAACTCCTTTTATTACTTAAGGGAAGATATCCTCAACATTTGTTGTTTTGAGGCATTAAATATGTTTCACAAGGTAATTAAGGAGATTAATGCTAATTATAATTGGTGTCCATTCAAGAATGTCAAGCCTATTTAAGTGTGTTTTTCGTAATGGTTGTTAATTAGTGGATTGTAGGAGGCGTGCACACACACACACACACACACACACGGAGTAACATGGTAATGGCTGGGTAGATCTGGCTTTTCTGTATAGTTGATAGGGATAGGAGAGGAGTTATTAGCAGATGACTCAACCTGAATAGTTAAAACAAAAAAAACCCCAAAAAGCTTCTAGAAGTCACATGCTACTTTCCAGTATATAGTATGTTCTCATGATTTGCCTCATATAACAAAAAAACAAAACCACCCTGCCACCGGCTGGCCATGTCACATTGTGCCCCTACTTTTCTAGGCTTCTGTTTCCTCATCCATAAAATGAGGAGTTTAGACTTGCTCATCTCAGAGCTCCCATCAAGCTATTACATCATGTCATGTAGAAGAATATGAAAATATTCTCCATTTTACAACATAGGGAAATAGAGCTAAGAGATTAAGATTCTATACATTGGCTAAAGTTACACTGATATTGAATGACAGAACCAAGACTTTCACCCTAGGTCTTTTGACTCCAAATTCAGTGCTCTTTTCCACTGTACCTGATGAATTTGGGGGAGGGTTGGACTGGTGGTATTTTTTCCTAATTGGTATATATTTCTCATTTTTCTTCCTTCTCTCTTCTCTTCCCATCCTTCTTTCTCTCCTGAACACCTTCTACTTCTCTTTCCTATCTTCTGCTTCTCCTTTCTCTCTACCTTCTTTTCCATCCTTCTCTCTCTACCCTCTCCTCTTTTCCTGTCTCTCTCTCTCTTCTCTCCTCTTATCCCTCTCCTCTATTCCTCTCGTCTCTTGCTTTTCTCTTTTTTCTCTCTCTCGCCCTTATCTCTCTTTCCTGCCTCTTTGACCTCCCCTTTGTGCTCCATTTCTTTTTCTCTCTCCTTCTCTTTCCTCTTGCCTTTTGTCCTTCTACCTCCCTTCTCCTTTCTCCTCCCCTCCCCCTCCCCTCTGTCCTCCTCTCTCTGGGTGTTGCTTTTCCTTCCACAGTTTTTTAAAAAGCAGAAGCGGTTGATCCCCGAGAGGACAGTCTGGAAGTACTTTGTGCAGTTGTGCAGCGCCGTGGAGCACATGCACTCCCGCAGGGTGATGCACAGAGGTAACATTAATCCGCTCTCTCTTTTCACTGAATAATAATATAATGTTCCAATTAGTAAGTGGCTACATTCAAAAACAATTATGCTGATGTGCAGCCAACGCATGTTTGGAGAGACGGCAGCACTGGCGAGATGGATTTCTCCTGGTGGTTTGTGTTTTCTTTTTTTTTTTTTTTGTTTTGTTTTTGCCTTCTTGTTAAAGGAGTCAGTCCGGGGTGAGGGGAGCGTTATGAAGAAGAGCTACTTGATATTCCAGACACTGATATTAAGTCAAGTGTCAAACCTACCATTAGCAGAGTGTCAGAAGTAGAAGGCTGGAGTTTGGGAGATGCAGTGAACTCTACACATCTTCTTCATTGTGTTAAGGGTGATGTGATGATGGATGAGTTGGTGGGAGTTTCTTGGTTCCCCTACAGCATACACTAACATACTAGACATTTCCCCCGGTTTGCCAGCCTGCCTGTTACAACTGCAAAGGGCCTTAGAGCTCAGGAGGTTCCAGAGAATATAGACCATTAGAGCAAGAAGAAACCTTAGAACCTAAAGTGTTAGAACATATAACGTCACCCCATTTAGTGTCCCCCCTCACTTTACAAATGAGGAAGCTGAGACTTAGCAAAGTAAAATGATTAGTCCTGGGTCATATAGTAAGTCATTGGCATAGCTAGTACTGCAGTTCAGGTTTTCTGCCTCTCTGCCCAGGCTTTCTACTTCTCTGCACTGCCTTCTCTTGCCATGGGTGCTCTGTGGTCTCTCTAGACTATGATGGGGGTGTTGGATGTGTACATTTTTGTTAAGATTGAGCCCTAAGACCACACGATGCCTCTTGAGTTTGACTTCTAGCCTTCTTTTCCTCCCAGACATAAAACCTGCCAACGTGTTTATAACAGCCACAGGTATAGTGAAGCTGGGAGACCTTGGACTGGGCCGCTTCTTCAGCTCCAAGACTACGGCAGCGCATTCCTTAGGTAAGCCCCTGGCCCCCAGAGGCCTCAGCAAGATTTAAAATTAGGCTGTATTGCTGCTGTGTTTTCTTTTATTTAAAAGCTAGTACTGGTAAGCCTTTCTTTAAGAAATTTTCCCCTCACCCTCTCCCCTCCCTTCCCTGCCTCTCAGAGTCTTTCTCTCTCTCTCTCTCTCTCTCTCTCTCTCTCTCCCTCCCTCCCTCCCTCTCCCTCTCCCCGCTTCCCTCCCTCTCTCTTACCCTCCCTCTTTTCCTCCCTCCCTTTCTCTCTCTCCACACATACACATTTACACTCCAATATATAAATTCTGAATATATAAAGCAGAGAAATTGGGAGATGAGTGCTAACCTTCTTAAAGTTTCCTTTATTTTAGGAAAAGATTCACTCCAATACAGGTATACTGCACAATTTCCCAACGACATTAGTAATTCAATTAGTAATTCAGGATAACCAATTATGCTCTTCAGAAGTTGTTCATTTCCAAGATTCTTCTAAGTGAATTTTCTCAAAACCAACACATGGGGTAGGTGTATTTTTAATATAAAATAGGATTGGACGTAGAGGAATTCAGTTGAAGGTAGCTCACCAGGCCTGAAGTCAGGAGGAGCTGGTCTTAGACCTTACTAGCTGCTTGATCCTTGGCAAGTCACTTAAACCAGTTTGTCTCAGTTTCCTCATCTCTAAAATGAGCTGGAGAAGGAAATGGAAAAACTACTCCAGTATCTGTGCCAAGAAAACCCCAAATGGGATCATGGAGAGTCAGGAATGATGGAAACAACTAAACAATTCAATTTGTACACAACTTTGTGGGATACAATTTTCTATGGAAAATTAGTTGGAATTGGGTTGGAATCATAGATCTCAGCAAGGTTTTGTTGCTTAAAGACCAATGACCAGGGATGCCTGATGGGACCTGATATGAAGGCATCTCTGCTAAAGTTTGTTTTGGAGTAAGTAATACAAGGAAACCAAAGAACTCTGTTCTCTCCTCTACTCCTTGTTTAAGACTCTTCTGTATACTTCTCTATACTCTGTAGTAACCGCTACAAGGGCTTGACCTTTCTTCAAGTTTTACTGAAAGTTATATGTGTTTGAAGCTTAGCCTATCAGGGCTGGTAAGCCCATAGAATCACAAAATGTAGAGCTTGAAGAACCTTGAACACAGAATCTTATGAAACACAGAACATAGACTGTTAGAGCTGGAATAGACTTTGGACATAATCTGTTCCAATACCCCTGTTTTACAGATGAGAAAACTTAAGGCCCAGAAAGGGGAAGTGACTTGTCCATTGTAGCCAAGTGGGAACCAGAAATACAAGGCAGTGTTATTATCACTTCTACTTGCATTAAAATTTTCACCAAAATGTTACTGAGGAAAGGAAAGGAGAATTGTGAATTACAGCAAAGTTCTTCCCTTCCTCTTTCTCTCCCCAACCTCTTAAAAATGGTTTTGGGCCCAATTCATTTCTATCTCACCCCAAACTTACAAGCTGGTCTGTCTCTCATGTTCCGACACCTTTGTGCAAGTGACACACATTGAGTGTAAACAGAATGATAATATGGGAGCGTCTTTTGGTTCACGCGAAGGAGCTCTCTGAAAAATATGATTTCTTCATGTAAACTGTTAGTGTGCATTATTCATATAGCTCCAGATGGCTCTGAGACTTGTAGCGGATAGCATATGATTTGGTGAAATTTATTAATTCTGGTGATCAAACAGTGGTAGCTGTTTAAAGTGCTTTAAAAAAACAACTGTGTCATACCCCTCTGATTCAGAAGGTTTGAATACTAGGAAGGTGGCTTTGCATTCATTCACTATTTTGTTGGTTATTATCTCATTCAGAAATGATACTAAACTTGATTGTTATGGCTCAAGTAATATTGAGATATTCCAGCTTTGGGGGTCTCGGGAGATAATGTTTGCTTCACCCAGTTTATCCTTTCTTCTTCCTTTTATACTCATGGTGAAATCTAAGTGTAAATCAAATTCCCTCTGCTTTTCTGATATTTATATAAAGGCTCAAAGAATCTTAAGAGATATTAGAGCATAAAGTTTGACAGTTGGAAGGAACATTGGAATACAGAATGTTCGAGCTGGAAGGGACCTTGGAGAATATCATATTAGAAATAGAAAAGATCTTAGAACATAGTGTGTAGGGTTTTGATTTGGCATCAGGACCTCAATTCAAATCCTAGCCCTGGTTATTTTCTTTGCTAATCTTTGGTAAATTGCCTAACCACTCTGAGCCTCAGTTTCCTTATCTGTAAAATGAGGATGTTGGATTAGATTCCAAACCATCTGATTCTCTGAATATTGGAGCATAATGTGGAGCTGCAGAGGACATTAGAACACAATATTAGAGCCCCTATTGAGGCATTCATTGCCTTTCTTCTGGACTGTTGTAACAGCCTCCTCATCAGTCTCCCTGTATTCACTTCAGTCCATCCCATACAGCTGCCAAATTGATATTCTTAAAATGCAGCTCTGAGATGTCTGCTTTCTGCTCAAGAAATGTCAGTGGCTTCCTGTTACCTTTAGGACAAAACCCAAACTGTCCTGGTATTTAAAACCTCTCACATTCTGGCTCCAGCCTAACTTACTAGACTGATAACAGACTAATCCCTCTTCACACACGCCATGCTCTAGCCCCACTGGTTGCTTTACTGTTTTTTCTGTACAGTGTTTCAGCCTCTTCCATGCCTTTGCACAAGCTGTCTGTCCTCCATGCCTAGAATGCATTTCTTTCTCACTGATGCCTCTTGGAACCTCTGATTCCTTTCAAAACTCAGCTCAAGTTCCACATGAGGCTTTCCCTGAATAGTTACATCCCACCCCCTTCCAATTATTGGGTATTTATTTGGTATGTTTGGTATATATCCTATACAGGGTGTCCCCAAAATCTTAAGTGAACAGTTTTAAGCTATTAAAGCTTAATTTTGTTTACTCCTCTGTGATCATGTATCTCCTCAGCCTCCAAGAGGGCAAAGAGCGTCTTACATTTGTTTTTTATCTCCAGAGCCTAATGTGTACTGGCACATAGTAGGCACTTAATACATGCTGTTTGTTGATCTATCATCTAGTCCTACTCCCTTATTTAACAGATGTGGAAGCTCAGGCCCAAAGAATTATTAGTTGCTCTACTTCACAAAATGAGTCAGTAGTAGTGCTACAGGTCAAACCCAGGCATCCTGACACTCCACCAACTGAGAGCTCTTTTCCCTACACCAATCCCATGATTCCTTTTCTCTTGATTCCACTGAGACATGCAGCTCTACTTACAAAAAATTAGCTAAAATACTTTTAAAAACTATATCATCGCAACACATGCATGCACACATACATGCAAACACATGGCAAGTGAAACTTTGTTTTGTATCCTGTGATCACATCAGGGGTAGGAGAGGTGTGGGGATAAGAGAGAAAATGAGAGGAACTGAGAGAAACCAACCTGTTCTCCTGAGCTGTTGAAATATCCCTAGTTCTAATCTGTCAGACTTGAGCCCCTTCTCTGCATGCATATGCATACACACACACACACACACGCACACACTCATCAGAGCCAGTTAAGATCACAAAATTAGGATCAGGCAGAAACATGATCTTCTCTAATAGTACGGTTTTATCTAGTTTGATTGCTGTACTTACTATGAGAATAAGGATAAATTGGACTTAGAAAGGGACGATCTGAGCGTCTGACCCTTATCCTTAGACTAATTGAAGATTCCTCTGTAGTTATCCCCTAAGCACCACTTGGCAAGCCCCTGTCCTTCTTCCAAATGTAGGTATTTTGTGTAAGAGCAGAGTGGGAAGGGGATGGAGTGAAGAGAATTTGAACTTGGAGCCGAAGGGCCCCATGTTCCGTACTAGTCCTGGCCCTTCGCTGTGTGGCCGTGGGACAAGTCCCTGAGCCTTAGTTTACTGCTATAATAACAATACACTAACTCTGCCTCTTGAGATTTTGAAGATCAAACAGGGCCAGCATTTTAAGTCCCAAAGCTTTATATAAATGTCGGTTCATATTTGTATTGCTAAATTTCCAGCTGAAGGATGTAAAGGGAAACAAAGAAACTATACTCGTTACAATGAAACTTACAAAAACAATGAGCCAATTCGTCCTTCCCCAACTTTGTAAAGTCATTGAATTAGTTGTCATTCAGTGAGTAGATCTGAGTTCCCCTTGGCATTAACTTGTTGCATGATCCTGAGGTCAGTTGCTTTAGTTATCTGAGCCTCATTTTCCTCATCTGTAAAATGCGAAATTTGGATCAGCTCAGCCGTAAGATTGTCTTTCTGTGCTAACCTTTCTGGTGCTGTCTAGAGCTGGAGGAGACCCTGGAAATCTAGTCTAACCCTTTCCTTTTATAGACAGAGAAACTCAGTCTTAGGTGAAGTGATTTGCCTGTGTTCTGTATTCTGTCTTCCAACATTCTGTGTTGTTTCCAACTAGTTTTGATCCTTTGATCCTGTTTCTAGCATTGATGGGACTAGGGGAACAGTTGTGCATCTATTTAAATATGCATTCCCTCATTTTAATGTGGACCTACTATGTGTCATAGTAGTGTCTGTAAGAGCATTGCCATAGCAACTCAACTGAACTCTGATCTCTCAAGCAACTGACCCATAAATTGAACATGGGGCTTATGCAGATATATTTATCTATTTCTCTTCCCCCCCACCTTTGCCTCCCTTAGATTTTGTGTTTGCTTCCATCAGCCTGGCATTAAAGGGCATTAGGCAGTACTACAGCCAGTGTGACAGGTGTACTAGCCGGCAGTGGCAGCGCGGCTGCCTTCGTGTCAGGGACCGGAGCCATAATTAGAGCAAGGAACAGAATAAGCGTCAGACGAATTACCAGGCAGCAGATCATATTTGTCAGGCAGGATTGCATACAGGAAAAATAAGTGACAGAACATGCCGGGGTAATGAAAGAGAAATGAAGTATTTGCCCGTACACAGCTCCCAAGATCCAAGTGTGTGTCTTGCTTGGAGCAAGGCATCCACGTCTGGGACAGGGGCAGGTGGGACCCACTTAGGCCAATACCTGATGGACAGAGAGCCCTGTCAAGTGGGGGAGCAGCAGCAGCACTGAGACCACTGGGGAAAGGTATCATGAAGAAGAGAAGACTGAGGGTCGAGCATCGTCCCTGGGCTTCAAGTATATGAAAGGCTGTCACAGAGAAGAGGGATTAGATTTGTTCTACTTGGCCCCAGAGGGCAGAACTGAGAAGAGGTTGAGAAAGTCACAGGAAAGGTAATTTTAGCTCACTCTGAAGGAGGACAGCCGTCAGAGGCAGGGGATAATGGAAGCAGTATTGGATGGGGAATGAGAGGACTTGGGTCAGCTCTGCTACTTCTTAACCATGGCATAACTACAGGGCAAATCACCTAACTTCCCTTGGCCTCAGTTTCCTCCTTTGTAAAATGGTTTAGATTAGATGATCTTTAAGGACCCTTCTTGCTCTAAATCATATGATTCTGATAATCGGGGCTGTCTAATGATGAGACGGGCTACTTTGGGAGCCCCTTATTATTGGTAGTCAAGCAACTGGGCAGATGTGGTGGCTGTGATAGAAGCTGTAGGATTGAGTGGTCTGTCTGTCCAACCCAGATTCTGTCACATTCAGGCTGAAAACATCAACAAAGAGAAGAAGAATTTCCACCTTTGCCAAATGAAGGGTGTGGTGCGCTTGCTCTCCCGAGTCCCTCCGAACAGCTAATTAGCAGATTAATGGAGCTGCCACCAGAGGTGAGAGCAGCACTGGTTCATAGCGGAAGGAACACTGAATTGGGAATCAAAGAATCTGGGAGCACCTGTTATTTAACCACTCTTGTAACATTAGGGTGCAGGCCACTTTACAGTCCTTGGTCCTATTTAGTCATCTGTAAAATGAGGATAATTATACTATCACATCCTTATAAGATTTTTGTGATGACCAAATCATGTGTGCAAAAATGTAGACACAAAGTACTACGTAAATTCCTGGGTTGATCATGACTGAGGCTGAGTATTGAAGTGCCATGAAGGGTAGTTCTCTTTCTCCCAGGTTCCTAGTATCTCTAGAAGAAACAGAATGGAATAGATTAGACTTTTTCTTGTTCCCTTAGGGTAAAACTAGAAGTAGTTGTAGAAATTATAAGGAGAGGCAAATTTTGAATCACTATGAGGACAAACTTTCTAATAGCTATAGTTGTCCAACAGTGTACTTAAAAATTGCTGAAGTCCCTTGAAACCCCAAGGTCTACGAAATCTGAGTTGGAAGGGACCTTAGCGGCCTCTTAGCCCAACACATGCCTGAACAGGAATCCAACAAATGGTCATCCAGAAGTTAACTTGATAACCTCTAGGGGTAGACCTCCAGGGGCATCCCATTCCTTCCTGGGCTCTGTGTGAAACCCCTTAAGAGAATTTTGGTGAGAAGGGGAAACCCTTCCCTTGGATGTAATAGATTTGTCAGAGATGGGGGTGAAAGTTGAAGAGAAGACTTGCGGGGTGGCAGAATACAGTCACTCTTAAAGTATCTGAATGGCAGTGAAGAGACCTGGGCTTCCTCTAAACCAGCATATCACCAAAGAAAGATTCCTATGCTAATATGTCTCAGGGATTTAGGAATAGGAGGGCATGGTCCTATTTTCCTTTAGTGTTGGTACATAGTCGCTTGCATGTTGTGTCCCCATGAGCTCCTCGAACACAGGTGTTGTCTTTTGCCTTATTTTTTTTTTT
>CM053769.1:332799517-332833329 GCA_028658325.1 Potorous gilbertii | reverse complement strand
ATATATCTGCTCTCCCATATCCCGTTTCCCATATCTCTTATATCTTATTTCTGTCTTAGGAACCAACATAGAGGTTCTGAGCCTTGGAGAGGTCATGGACAGGGACTAGTCCCCTCAGTTATAAAGATGATGGGACTGTGTTGGAGAGATTCTGTGATGTCAGGAAAGAGGGCTGCATGGAGATACAGTCAGGCTACTTGGCAGGATGAAGAGGTTCCCAAACTCTTGCTCTATTTTGGCATCCAGTGAGGGTTGTCAAGTCTCTCACCTTCTTGGTTTTCCTTCAATGTATTTAGAATGAAGCTGTTTCTCTCCCCTTCATACCCAGTTCATTAAACCTTTATAAAATTTGGAACTGAGAGTCATTTTAGAGATCATCTCCAGGAGAACTTCACCTAGGGTCTATGAACCTGTGTGTGTGTGCATACATACATGTATGCATGTAGGTAGCTATGTATTTGTGTATGCATATGTACACGTGCATATCTCTGTGTGTACATATAAATATATACACACAGGGACACATGCATGCATACATGTATGTAGGTAGCTATGTGTTTATGAATGCATATGTACACATGCATATCTCTGTGTGTACATATAAATATATACACACAGGGACACATATGCATGGGTCCATACAATTGTATTTCACTATAATTGGTTTCCTTTGTAACTATGTATTTTATTTTATGCATTTAAAAACATTGTTCTGAGAAGTGGCCTGTAAGTTTTATAAGACTATCAGAAGTGTCTATGACACAGAAAAGGATATATGTCTGTGCTGTAGGCTAATCCCCTCAGTTTATAGATGATAGTGTTTAGGCTTACTTAGGGAAAATAACAATAATGTCTGGAATTTATTCAAAGTACTTCAGAAATATTATTTCATTTTATCCTCATAACAACCTTGGAGATGGGTACTTGTATCAGCTCCATTTTACAGACGAAGAAAAGTAAGGGTCAGACAGAGATTAAGTGCCTTGTCCAGGGTGCCACAGCTGGTGTTTGAGTTCATATTTGAACTCAGGTCTTCCTGACTCCAAAACCTGGCTCCAAAACTGTACCACCTAGCTGTCTTCTAAGACATGCAAGGTCATCCCTGCAGATCATGAGCTTCTCAAGGGCCAATACTAGGTTTCTTTGTATCCTCAGTGCTTAGCACAGTGCCTGGCACACAGTAAGCATCTCGTAAATGCTTGTAGAGTGACTGAAAATGCCTTTCCCAAGGACTCACAGGGAGTAGAGCTGAAACAAGGCTTCCAATAAGTTGTATTTCCTTCTAACAAGGTTAATGCCACCAACCTTCTGTTTTCTTACTGAAGCTGAGAAATTCATTTGGACAATAAAATCCTGCTTTATTGGTGCATAGGGGATGTACTTGCTCTTAACTCTGAAAATAAGATTGGCTTTGAAAGGCAAAAAAACAAAAACCCAAAGAATCCAGATCAAAAACCAAACATATCAAAACCAATCAGATTAACATCAGAAGAGTCAGGAAGAAATAGAAGAATCTTACTGAGAGACTATTTTAATCAAAACAGTTGTATCTATATGCCCAGTGACCTGGGGAAAGGTTCAGGTCCCACAGAGGCATCTTCTACCATGAGTAGGTCTGGAAAGAAGATATTGGGGGAAAAAACAGTGCAAGCCAAGTGTTAATCCATTTATCATTCATTTAAAAAATAATCATTAAATTATTAACAGGAACAAATAGTGTAAAAGATATCATCTAAAAGATGTGGGCCTGGAAAAAGTGAGAGGTCCATCATGTAATGAGAATGAAAGCTAACAGATGAATAGCCTCCATGCTGTATATCTTCTGTTTTTAATTTTATTTTATCTTTAATTCAGAGAACAAAAGCATTTCCATAACATAATATAATAAAAAGAGGATTGATTGCATGTGAAACTGCAAATCTAGCACGTGCAACTTGCCATTCCCTCCAAAAATATAAGAAAGTTATGTAAAGTTTTTTTTCCTTTTTTCTTCTATCCCTTCTTGCTGCTGTAGCGATGTCTACAATTAGACCCAAATGGGTGTGTGTGTGTTTTATTTTATATACTCTTCTCTTTATCAGTTCTTTCTCTGCATTTAGATAGCATTTCTCTTCACATGTCCTTTACTTTTAATTTGTGTATTTATAGTAGTCAAATTACTTAATCACTTAAAGTTGTTCTTAAAATAATATGGCTGTTACTATATATGCTGTTCTCCTGTCCTTCTCACTTCATCTTCATCATTTCATACAAGTCTTCCCATACTTTTCTAAGACTAATGCGCTTATCATTTCTTCTAGTATAGTAGCACTCCATCACAACCATGTGCCACAAATTGCTCGGCCATTCTCCAGTTGATGGGAATCCAGTTTCCAGTTTGATCAGCACAAAGAGAACTGCCATAAACATCCCATTCACATTCAAAGTTATAATTACTATTTGTGAATTTCCCTCCATCTTATTTTTATTCACTATCTTCTTTCTCAGTCTTCCTTTTTGCCATATCCCTGTTACCTTGTCTTCTCCCCATTTCCTCCCACCCCCAATCCCAATCCACACACCCCTTCCAAAAGTCCTCCTATCCTCTCCTCCCACCCCAACTGACCCATGGTGCCTCTCTGATGGTACCATCTCTGAGAAGAGAAATCATGGATGGAGAGATTTCAGAGTATCTGTACTGCTCTGACATCTGTATACTGGTCTAGTGTAGTCTAAGTTTTGAAAACTAGCAATTGGCCTGGTGTGTGTGTGTATGTATTTACACATGTGTGCATGTATGCATTACTTTTTTACTGTCAACATCTTGAAGTCAGGGACCTAGAATTCTCTCTGGAAAGGATCTTAGAACATAAAATGTTTAAAACATACTTTTCCAGCTCACAGTGATTTTTGAGATGATATGGTCAGTGTAACCTCCTCATTTTACAGAAGGGGAAACTAAGGCTTTGAGAAGTCACCTTAAATTGTTTTTCATAGATTGTCCCTGGGAGATTAGAATCCATCATCTTTCTCTTACTTTCCCTTCCTCTTTAGGAGTTCAGAGACCATAGCAGCACTGAGTACAGTAATCCCCCCAAAACAGACTCTGTCTCTCTCATTATCTGTGTCTCTGTCTCCTCCCTCTCTCTTCCTCTCTCCACTGTTCTCTTTCTCTTTAGACTTTCATGTGCCACAGCCCCTCAGAGTCCTGAGAGGCTCTTGGCCTTAAGTGCTCTCAAATCCAGTTTGTCTGGGTCACTGAGTGTCCACCTCCTGGCATAAAAGTTAAGATGGGGGAGGGCAAACAACGAAATGGCTTTGCTTTCTTAGTCAAAATTGTCCCTTTATATATAGCCCAGTGTCTAGCCTCAGATCACAGCAGCGTAAATGACCATGTGATCCAGATGAATGATTCCTCTTTCTTATTTGAAGCTGAGCTGCAGTCTTTGGGTTGTACCAATACATTAAATGAGTTTGGGACACAGTCCTCCCCAGCATGTCTGTTGTTGTTTCTGTGGGGTTGTCAGAAAATGCACAGTACAACCTCCCCTCCCCCCATCAATTTCCTTGTTTAAAAAAATGGATGCATTATTTTCTATATAACCATCGGGGGATAGAGAGACAGGCCCAGTTCTTTTCCTGGTGTGGCCAGCCGTCTGAAGGAATTCCCCTGTAACGATCAGCTTCCACTAAACCACACAGGACTTCCAACCGAATCATCTGAGCTCACCATTGTATTGCTTTGGCCAGTTTGACAAGGATGCCCTAATTGAAGACTATTAATGAGAAACTTTCTCTGGTATCAGCCTGACTGGGAGTTGAAATATTCCTGCACATGTGAAATTATCTTGTCTTCAAATGACTTTGTAAGTGACCAAGTTCCCAGAAGAGGCAAGAGTCTGCAGTGAGCGAGTGTGTGCTGTCCCCACAGCTTCTAGTTTTCTCTCCCTGAATTCCCTGCATGTAGTAAGGGTAAATAGCTATTTACTTCTCTGTAGGGAAAATCTGGTTTTGTAGAAAAATCTTGGCCATGACTGACCTATTCTACGAAAACAAGACTTGGGATTGTTGCCATTCTGAGGAGCACAGTGGATTAGAGTGCTGGACCTAGAGTCAGAAAAACTCATCTTCCTGAGTTCAAATGTGACCTCAGATACTTACTAGCTGTGTGACCCTGAGCTAGTCACTTAACCCTGTTTGCCTCAGTTCCCTATCTGTAAAATGAACTGGAGAAGGAGATAACAAACCACTCTAGTATATTTGCCAAGAAATCCCCAAATGGTGTCATGGAGAGTCGGATTGAACAACACAGCATTCTGAGATGTCTGTTACTTTGGTGACTAGAAGCATAGGATTCCAGGGTTCACAATTTTATCCATAGAGGATAAAGTGCTAGAAGTGGGAGACTTTGGAATGAAAGTTCTAACAATCTGTGTCTCTGACATTCATTCCATGCTCTCAGTCCCTCTTGTTTTCACTGTTCTAGGCACTGTGGGGCTTCCCAATGCTAATGCTCTGATCTAAGGTGCTTTCCAGCTCTGATGTTGTATAAATGATACTTTCTTCAGAAGTCACTGGCATTGTCACTGACTCTTATTGTCTACATCCTGTCCTGTCCATTCGTGTCTCCTTACACTTCATCTCCTCCTGTTCTTCCAGAGTGGGGTTGGATTTATCTTTTCAATACCCAGTAACCAGGTACCTACAGGTACCCATAGAACTCTCAGAAAAGCACCTTAGTTAGGGGTTCCAAATAAGCAACAACATATATTCTTCATCTGTTTCATTTTTATTCTCAAAAAAAGAAAAAAGTTGAACAGGAACTAAAAAAAAAACTTAGGTGAAAGCTTTGCCTTTTTCATATACAAAACCACAAGTATTTCAAAACATTTCGAAGTTTGTTTTGACAGGAAGGGAATGTCTCAGGAATGAAGGGATGCTTTAATCAGCTCCCCCTTTGAGGTCCCTGTTTTGCTCTGATATTTCTCTGTTTGAAACTCAGATTTCTCTGTAAAGATACAAGAAAGGTCAGAATTTGTTAGGTCCCTCTTTCATATTCAGAGCTCTGTCCCCCACTGTGAAAAAGAGAAGTGAGAGATTGGGAAGCCATGTTTGGGCGCTGGATTAGAGATTTGCTGGAAGGTGCTGTTGAAACAGAAACAATAAAAGAATCCCTTATCAAATTGTCTATTTCAAGATCAGTCAGGAGTAACTCCTGAATTTTGTTGGCTTGGGTTTAGTCGTTCAGTCAAGCAGTCTTTATTGAATTCCCTCAGGTGACTGGACTAGCTCATGTCTAAGATTTCTCCCAGCACCAACATTCTCTGATCTCACGTGCAACACTCACAGGTTCCTTCCATCCCTAACCTTCTTTGTTTTCAAGTCCCTTCTAATTTTGACATTCTGTGTTCTGTGTTCTGTATCCGAGCATGCTGTATTCTCAGGTCCCTTTCAGCTCTAATGTTCTATGGGTCAGATCTCTTCTAATTTTGACATTCGGCCTTCCATAGTCTCAGGGCCCTTCTAGATCTAACATTCTGTTTTTCTAGGTCCCTTCTGGTTTTGATATTCCATGTTTTCTGTTCTGTATTCTAAAACACGGCATTCTCAGAGCCCTTCCAGCCCTGCTACACTATGATTTCAACATAGCTCTAATTAACTAGCTGTGCCAGTTATTTACATCAGGCATTATGTGTGACAGTGCTGTATGCTGCACAGTCTTATAGCAAAATTCTAAAATCAAGAATGAGGACCAAATGCATGCCAATCTCGGAAAATTATTGTCACGTTTTTAATACTAGGAAGCCCTCAGATGAGAATTGTTGTAGTAGCTTGCATATATGTTGTACTTTTATGGTTACAAGTTGCTTTATGGCTATTACTGCCTTTGAATCTGAATGGTCCTGCAAGTTTTATAAAACAGAAGTGTCCAGAAAATGGATATTACATTCTTTGTAACTGTAAGTACTATGTAAAGGTAAATTATTGTTGTTAAGAAGTTCCCCTTAGTCCTCACATAACATACCCTGTGTCTCTCCAATGCATTTATTTATCATGTGTCCTACTTACCTGTTTGTTTGTTTTAATTCTGTTATCAAAATGTTGTAGGATCCATGAGGACAGCAGTTTGTGTCCTATCTGAGCTTTGTATCAGTCCTAGTGATGAAACGTAGGGTTTTTGGACCCTCAGCCAATAGGAACTTAATATATTTTTGTTGAATCGAATTGAAATGAATCAACTTTATTTTACAAATGAGGAAACTGAGTCCCAGAGAAAGTGACCTTGCCAGGGTTTCATGAGTACTAAGTTGTAGAGCTGGGTTTTGAACCCAGGTTTTAAGATTTCCGATTCATTCTGCTTCTGGGGTGATGTCACTGCAGGGTCAGGGGAGCGGGGAAGGGGTGCTAAACCTCTTTGAATCTGGTAATGACTATGTCTGGTGTATAGCCAGCACTGACATAAAGATGCCATTAGGTTGAGAACAGAAATACCAACATAGGAACAGTCTCCTAATTTACTGGCCATTGATGGACAAGTTCCCATGACTGCACAGTTTCCTTCTTTCCCATCATACCTGTGGTGTTCTCTGCTCTCTCACAGCATCTCTGCACACTAATGAAACCCGTCTGGAATTGATGGGGGAATTTGTAGCACTGGATGCTGCTTCTTTCCACTACTAGTGCATGGAACATAAAGCAACTGAGATAATGCTGATGTCCCAGGATGAGTCTCTGACCTCATTCACACTTGTAACTGTGGCTCAGAGTTGCATGTGGCAGAGGATAAACTTAGGCTTGAGTAAACCACTTTCCTTCATATAATGAATCACTCTCTGACTTCCTCTATAGGGTGGCTGTACCTTCTCTGCCCCTGCTCCGATGGACCTTTGTCTTATTAATTGTTTTGACTGTCTGGAGGTGGAAATTCACTTCACACAAATGAAGTATTTCCTAAAAATTCTCTATAAAAATTCTTTACTATTCATAAATCTTAAATATATAAGGGGGAACATGCCATGGAAAAGACCTGTGTTGCAAATCCTTTCGTAAAGTGATCCCTCTTGATTTACAGATCCTTGCTTGGGTGATCACAGAGGAGGTTTAAGGCAGGTACTTTATCTTATTTAAACTGTATTTCTTCCCAAGTGTAAAGCAGAATATTCTACACATAGTAGGCACTTAATGAATGTCTGCAGAATTGAAAAACTGTGTATGTCTGCTTGAGATTTCTTTTTCTATGTGTATGTGTATATATATATGCATATATATACAAAAATGATATTCTATGACATACATATGTATGTATATGTATATACATGTATATATACATCATACAAATCATCTCTGTCTTTCTACATATATATGTATGTACATATGTACGTAAAATATAGAATACTGGGAGGAAGGATAGAGCTAGTTTGAAGTAGATAAATATAGATATGTATTTATATCTATATATACATATAGAGAGTAATGATATTTTTTATGATTTAACAAATGAACACACCAGTAGCCAGAAAGGTGAAAATTTGCCCAAATGAATTGTAAAGAGGGAGGGATGAAGGAAGGAAGGAAAGGAAAGAAAGGAAGGGAGAGAGAGGAAGGAAGCAAAGAAAGAAAGGAGAGAAGCAAGGAGGGAGGGAGGCAGAGAAAAGCAAAGAGAGCTCACCTCTATGTCATTAATTTTTCGGAAGTAGATTGACAGTACAGGCATGCTCATAGTTTCTGCAGGTTTTGCATTTTCTTCTCTTTCTTTGTATCTCCACCCCACCCTCCTGCTTATTTTGGGATCTGATCTAGTGTCTCCGCAAAACTCCATAAACTCTCAGGCTGATGGGGAGAATAAGCATCATTTGATGCATATTGTCCATTAGAAAGGCTGTTTTTAATAATTAATTGATGTTCCTTGGGTAGAAGGAAGAGAGGAATTTAGAATTGTAGAATGTTAGGGCAGGGAGGGATCTGAGAACATAAATTATAAGAATTGGAAGTAACCTTAGAATAGCAATAATTTTAACGTAGAATGTTTGGAAAAAGTTAACACTGGGTAGAACCTTGGAGTATGTCTCGTCCAGTGCCCTCATTTCACAGATAAAGAAACTGAGGTGAGAAAGATGATTACTCACCCAGCCCAGGATTAGAACACATCTTTCTCCCAGTCCTAGTTTTCATCTATTACACTGCTACCTCCCTAGGTTTTACTGACTTTTTCTTTCTCTAGCTAAAAAAAATAGTGAATCTCTTTTCCCTGCTTCATTTCAGTTGGAACACCTTACTACATGTCCCCGGAGAGAATTCATGAAAATGGCTATAACTTTAAGTCTGATATCTGGTCTTTGGGCTGTTTATTGTATGAGGTAAGAAATTTCAGTGATTTAATTTACTGTTGTGGGGAAAAGTATTTATTTAAGGTAAAGGCATGGGACAAAACTGATTATTGCCCCCCAAAACTATTAAGGCTCAGAATGTTCAAGCTATAACCATGGGTCAAGAACCAGCTACCCAGCACCAAAGAATTAAGTTCCAATCCTAGAACTTAGGATCTGTTCTTTATTACCTGTATGACTTTAAGCAGTGACATAATCTTTTAAGCATTATTTTCTCCATCTCCAAAGTGAGAAGATTGGACCAGATGCTGTTTAAGGTCCTTCCTAGCTGGAAGATCTCAATTCAGGACCATAGAGTATAGAATAATGGAAGGAGGGAAGGAGCATGGGGCTGTTCGGAAGGTAATGATCAGCCTAGTTTGTCTGGAACACAGGCTACATGATGGGAAGTCATTGGAAATAGGGCTGGAGAGGTAGAGTGGAGGGCTTTGAATGCCAGTGTAAGGTTTTTAGATTTAGCTCTACCATGAGTCACTCAATGAGTTGAATGTTCTCATTTGATTAATAAGGAAATCGAGGCACAGAGTAAGGTTACTTGCCCAGGGGACATGGAGCCTTTTGCTTTCATAGGAAGAAGGAGCCACTGAATTTTTTTTCCAAATTTTTTTTACGAGTGTAATTCCATAACTGGAGCTGTTCTTTAAAAAGATTAATCAGACGGCTATTAGGGTGGATTAGAAGGAGAAAAATTGAAGTCAGGAAGACTAATTAGGAGGCTACTGCAAAAGTCTAGTTAGAAGTAAGCGACAAGGTGAACTTAAGAGATTGCCTTTGGGTCTAGAGAGATATTGCAGAGGTAGTTTATAGGACAGGAAGCTGATGAGATGTTTGAAATAAGAGTCAAAAATAATTCTGACATTTTGAGCCTGAGTGACTGATGAATGGTGACATCATTAGTATGTTGAGCAGAATTTGGCTAGGTAGCAACTATGAGGGAGGGCAGTGACTTCAGAGCCCAGGGTTGGTCCCATTGGAGGCATCGATGTCCAGGAGGCAAACTGAGATGTGGGTATGGAGTTTAGAAGAGAGAACACCAGTAAAGGTACAGATTTTGGAGACCTGCAGTAAGGTGATTTATCTCTACTCTTCTGCCCTGGATAAAGTTGCAAAGAGGCAGATCTGGAATTGGAATTAGGAGAAAACTTCCAAACAATGAGAAGCATCCCCAAGTGCAATGGACTGTCTGTTGAGGTGCTGAATTTCCCAGTATGAGTGGTCTTCCAATAAGGGCTGGATGGTGCTATCAGAGATCTTAGCGATGCATGTGGAGGATTCCTGTCAAGTAAAAGTTGAAAGGGAAGGATTGATGAAGTCCTTCCAAATTTCAGATTCTGTGAAAAGGGCCAAAGGTAGAGCCTCGGAGGACATCTACATTTAGGGAGGAGAAAGAGGATCCAGCAAATGAGACATCACCATCATAATCATAGCTAACACTTGTGGTTAGCCAAACATTTTATTTCGTTTATTTCACTTGCTACTCATAACAGCCTACAAAGTGGGTACCATTATTATCCCTTGTGTAACTAAAGAACCTGAGGCAAACAAAGGTTCATGCAGCTAGTAAGCACCTGAGACAGGATTTGAACTCAGGCCTTCCTGATTCCAAGTCTAAGCCTGCTCAGGAGAAGTCAGGCATAGGAGAGCCAGGAGAAAGCAAGGTCATAGAGACTTGAGGGGGAAGAAGAGAGCAGCCACACAGAGGGGATGTATAACAGTATTAAGTATTGCTTTAGGTCAGAGAAGATGATGGAGTCACTAGTGATGTGGATGGCAGTTTCAGTAGTGATGGGGATGACAGCAAGGTTGCAGAGGGTTCAAGAGTGAGTAGGAGGAAAGAAAGCAAGGTCAGCGTAAAAGGGAAAAAATAGATCAGGGAGTAGAAGCGTCAAGAGAAGGTTTTAGAATATGAAGATGAGCATATTTATAGGCAGAGGAGCCTCTGGAGAGGGATAGATGGACCTAGAAATTGAAAATGAGAAAAGATAATTATCAAGTCCTTAAACCTGAATCTCTCACAGCTATTTTGTAGTAAGCTGACTGTTTTGTTCCACTTATGTCAGGTGCTTTAACTTTTCTATTTCTAATAGCCTTAATTTGAAGCATGTTGACTTCGGTTGATTTTAAATGGTCCTAAGTGATTCAGGATCCCTCATTTCATTCTGATGGATTCTGTCTCACCCCAGGAGAACTGTAATTGCTTTTTTAATTTTAGATTTTATTCTGAACTTAACAAACACTAAATAAAACGAGCATTTCCATAGATTATACACAAAACTGAAAATCTCTATTATATAGCTTGTTTTTCTTTTTAAGTATATAATAAATTTTAAAATGTAACTTTCAAAACTGTTCTGCTTTTCTCTTTTTCCTTTCTGGCCTTCTGTTCTTTCCTATGCATTTTAAAAATATATATATTCAATGACCTTCATTCTTTTTCTATTTTTTGACAACTCTATCTTCCTTCTCAACTGAAAACAAAGCAAAACGCTAGTAGCAAATCTGCATAATCAAATAAAATAAATTCCCATATTACTGTGTCCATAAATTCATGTCTGTTCTTCACCCTGAGCTCACCACTATACTTTTGTTGTTTTCGTTGAGTCATTTCAGTTACATCCAACTCTTCATATTTCCATTTGGGGTTTTTTTTTGTTTGTTTTTTAGTGAAGATACTGGAATGGTTTGTCATTTCCTTCTCCAGGTCATTTTACAGATGAGGAAACTGAGGCAAACAGAGTTAAAGTCTCTTCCCAGGGTCACATATCTAATGTCTGCAGCCAGATTTGTTTTTAGGACTTCCAACTCCAGGCCTGATACTCTTATCTGCTGCTCCATCTATCTGCCCCATTTTTCATTTTGGAGGACTGTAAGTTCTTCCTTGTAGGTGTTCCCACAACAGACAGAGCTTTTAACCCCAACATACCTCTGTTGATTGTTTTATGAGTTGCTGTGGCCAAAAACTTTATTCCCCCATAGCCAATCAGCAATCCATATTGTATGGAGCATTTAACAAAATCAATTATCTTTTCCTCTTGGATACTCTCTGTATTCTAGATATTCATGATAATATTACTCCCTCCTCATTCTCCTTGTAATTGACATGATTTAATTCTCCTCAGACTTACCTTACCTGACCACTCTCTCTGAGTCTCCTTTACTAGAGCTTCATCCAAGTTTTACCTACTAAACCATCAGTTTCCCCCATGACTCTGTCCTGGCCCCTCTTCTCTCTACATAGACTGTTTCACTTGGTGAGCTCATAGTGCCCAAAGATTAAATTATCATCTCTATACAGATAATTCCCAGATCTATATCTCTAGCCCTAATCTATTCTGGGCACCAGTCTTGTTTTACCAACTGCCTTTTGGGTATTTCAAACCAGATGTCCCTTAGGCATCTCAGATTCAACACATTTGAAACAAAAGTCATCATCTTTCTCCTCTTCCCAATTGCTATTACTATTGAGCATTCTTCTAGTCAGTCAGGCTCACAACCTTGGTGTCATCCTCAGCTCCTCACTCACACTCTCTCTGCACACCCAGTTTGTTGTCAGATCTTTCTGTTTCCTTACATTCACAAGTCTTGTATGCAACCCCTTCTCTGCTCTCACATAGCCACTATGGTTTGTACAGGCCCTTAGAGCCTCATGCCTGGACTATTGCATTCACCTCCTGAGTGGTTTCCCGTCTTTCAGTCTTTCCGGACCCCAATGCATCCTTTACTAAGCTGCCAGAGTGACTTTCCAAGATCCCAGTTCTGACCACGTCACCCCTTGCTCAAGTTCAACTGGCTTCCCGTTGTCTGCAGCAAACTGCATTTAAAGCCCTTCACAACCTGGCCCCCACTACCTTTCTGGTTCTGCTTTATCCCTCTCTGTACTCTGGCTGCATGGGCCAGCTTACTGTTCCTTGCTCCCGTCTCAACTACACCTTTTCATGACCCACCTCCCATATCTTGAATGCTCTCCTTCCTCTTCCCCTTGACTTTTTTCAAGACTCCATTGAAATCCTACCTTATACAAGAGGCCTTTCCCAGTGCCCTGCCCCCACTTATAATGCCTTACTTCTGTGCTTACCTCCCACTTGCATTGTAGGTTTCATTCATGAACAGTCATTTGCCACTAGAATGGTAACTTCTCAAGGGCAGGGACCATATTTTTGTCTCTGCCACAGTATCTGACACATAGTAAGTCTTAATAAAGGCATACATGGATATATTACACACACATATGTACTTGGAAGGAATGTTAATAATAACAGTTATTGTTGTTCAGTTGCTTCAGTCATGTCCAACTCTTTGTGAGCCTATTTGAAGTTTTCTTGGCAGAGATACTGGCATGGTCTGCCATTTCCTTCTCCAGCGCATTTTACAGTTGAGGGAGTAGGGAGTAAGGCAGTCATGGTTAGGTGACTCACCCAGGTGACTCAATGTTTGAGGCCTGATTTGAACTCATGAAGATAAGTCCTTCTGACTCCAGGCTCAGAACATTACCTACGGTACTGCATAGCTGTCCTGATGATAATTATAGCCGATAATGCTCACACACACACGTGTGGTGTATGTGTGTGTGTGTATGTATATGTATGTATCTTTGAAGTTTATTAAGCACTCTGTCATTAATGTCAAACTCAAATAGAGACAGATCTGTATTGGCCACATACTGACTTCAGACCCCACAAATTCACATTATGTTGTATTTTTGTTTATTTTGTTACACATTTCTTAGTTACATTTTAATCTGGTTCTGGTCACACTGGGGAATTTTGTGAGCTGTGACTTGATACTTCTGCTCACAATATTATCTCGTTGGCTCTCATTTGTCCTTAGCACATAGAATGTCATTGGAATAACCCTTTGGACACAAAATAAATACAGAATGTTACAGCTGTTAGGACCCTTAGAAGTTAGAACAAGTCAAGTCCAAAAGCATCTATTAAATGCTCACTATGTTGCCAGGCACTCTGCTAAGTGCTGGAGATACAGAGAAAGGCAAAAGAACACAGTCTGTATCTTCAAGAGGCTCACATTCTAATGGGGGAAACCACCTGTTAACAAGATAGATGAAACACTTTGGGAAGGGAAGGCTTTGGGTTTGGGCGTGGGGGAGAGAGTGGTGCAGAAAAGGTCTCTTGCAGTAGGTGGGGTGTAAGTTGAGTCTTGAAGGAAGTCAGGGAAAGTAAGTGGTAGAAGTGAGCAGGTAGCACAGTCCAGGTGTGTGAGTCGTCCACTAGTGCAAAGGCAGCAAAAGGAGATGGAAGATCATGTTGGAGAAACTGCCTGTGGGTCATTGGCTAAGTTATAAAGAGCTTCACTATTTAGAATGGAATGTTAAAGCCGGAAGGCACCATTAGGTGTCATCTAGTCCAGTTTTAGTTTTATAAAAGGAGAGAACTGCAGCTGAGATGTGAAAGTGTCTTGCTCAAAACCATGCAAGTAATAACAGAGCCAAGATTTGGGCCCGAGCATTCTCTTTCCAAACTGTCCTCTTCCCACTGCATCCTATTGCCCCTCAAGTCTGAGGATACAAACATCTTTCCCCATTGAATCTTTCTGATCAGCCACTGAGGCTCAGGCACAGGTGGCCTGGACTCTGTGGCCTTAATCAGTCGGACTGATGGGGTTGCCACCAGTGCCAGGCTCTGATTACACAAATCAGCACTTTGTCCTGCTTGGCACATGTGACTCCCATTTATCATGTTTCACCCTGAAAGTGAAGGTAGCATTGGATTTCCACTCAGCCAGTTCTTCTTTTCCAATCTTCATCTGAGGTAACCAAACATATGCTTAACAAGGTAATGTCCCATCATTAGTGTATTATGAGTCATGAGCTCCTCAGTTCAATAGGGGCTGATTTATTTGTTTGGAGCATGGGAGGGAGGGAGGATTTGCTGCTGTGGTTTGCAGGTTGGGAGGGAACTATTGGTGCTGGGAAGTCAATGAAATAGATCAATACAATCCAACTAGAGGGATTAAACAGCCCTGGGAATATCCCAGAGCCACTCAGAGCTGAACAGCACTTTGCCTTCTTCAGAAGAGAATTTAACACAGACCCAGCTGGGAACGAGATCTGTCCAGGGAATCCAACCTGCCTATGGCATAAAATGAGGAAAATTGGATTGTTTCATGGAATGGAAAGCTACTGGTCTGTAATAAGGAGGGCCTCAGTTTGAATCCTAGCTCCACAGAGACAGTGCAAAAGTTGGAGTCCGAGGTCCCAGCTCTGGCACTGCCTAGATAACTGTGGGCAATCTCTACATCTCTACAGTTTTCAGTGTCCTTCACTGTAGAAGGAGGTGTTTGTATCACGTGTGCCCTAAGGTCCCTTCTGTGGCTTGCCAGTTGTGTGATTATGGACACTGCATCACACAGTCCCCCTGTACCGGTGACTTCACAGGATGGTAAGGAGAGCATTGGGCAAAGCTTGAAGCGTCTAGAAATGGTAGCTGTTGTTCTGCCTAGCTCCTCCGCCTCTGCATTTATTTCCTCCATGCCTATCAAATCTTATTTGGGATGGGGAAGAATCTGGATGTTTCCCTCACAGTCAAGCTCTATGGCAGCACCTCCCCACCCCTAACATGGCGCATTATGGTCATTTCTGGGTCTCATATCTCAGACTTGTTGAGGAAGGGGCTTCAAACCATTGAAGTGCAGTGATCATAGGAAGAAACTGAGGATGTGTAGCTAAGAGAAGACTCAGGAGGTGACCCTCTATGACCTTTAAATATTTGAAAAGTCTTCTAGAAGAAGGATTGAACTGGTGTTGCTCAGCCCAAGAGAACAGTAAGTGGAATGACAGGAAAGTAGATATTGGCTCATTCCCCCCTAAAGACGAATCTCCCAATAATGTTATTGTAAGGAGAATAAGCTGCTGCAGCAGGTAGTGGGGCTCCCACCACTAAAGATGGATAAATTAATAATAGCAACAACAGCTGCGGCATTTATTTAGCGCCTGCTCTGTGCCAGGCCCTTTGATCCGCACAGTAACATAGAGAGGTGTCATTATCCTCATTTTACAGTGGAGGAAATTAACATAAACAGAAGTCAGTTGAATTGCCCAGGGTCTCATAACTGGTAAGTGTCTGAGGATTTGAACTCAGCTCTTCCTGACTCCAGGCACAGGACTCTCTCCAGTGTTACACGAACTCCTCTAACATATCAAGCCAATATAGCATAGTAGAAAGAATGTTGGGCCTGGAGAGGTTCAAGGCACAGGATGTCAAAATCTCAGTGGTGGAAAGGGCCTTGGAAGTAATCTAATTCAAGAGAAACCCTCTCTACAATATCCTCAACCATCTTGGAAGACTTTTAGTCTAGTTGACTGGATGACCAATTGATTCGTACTGCTTCCATAATAATAGTTAGGTGGCCTAGTGGATAGAGGGCCAATGTGAGTTCAAATCCAGCCTCAGACCCTTAACTGGCTGTGTGACCCTGGGCAAGTCATTTAACCTGTATTTGCCCCACTTTCTCCATCTGTAAAATGGGGACAATAATAGAACCTACTTCCCAGTGTTGTTGTGAGGATTTTTAAAGTAGTTAGTACAGTATCTGGCACATAATAAACACTCTCGAGTTGTCAGCCATATATAAATATTAGCTGTAACTGTCACTTCTCTATTCCTGGAAGTTATGACCCTTTTCATGTAGCCCAATATCCCACAGACTTTTCTGGCTAACACTGCTTGAACTCATATTGAACTTGTAGTACAGTGAAACCTCTGAGTATTTTTTTCAAAACAACTCTAATCATAATCTTCTCTTTTGTACCCGATTGTAAAGACTTAACACTCACCCCTGTTGAGTTTCATCTTCTTAACTTCAGCCCAGTGCTCTAGCCTGTCAAGATCCTTTTTGGATACTGAATTGTGATCGTTATGAGCTGTTCCTTCCAGCTCTGCTTCATTTGCAAGTCTAGTGAGCATACGCACCATCTATGTTTTTATCCAAGTCATTTGATAAAAGTCTTAAACAGCATAGGTCCAAGCACAGATCCCTGGGGCACTCCACTGGAGACCTCTGCCATGTTGGCATGGAACCTTTAATAACCACTCTGAATCTAGACATCCAACCACTTCTGAATCTTATCTGATTTTATGATCCAATCCATATCTCTCCATGTTCTCCACAAGGGCACTGTGAGATACATTACCAAAAGACTTGCTGAAATCTATGAAATCATCTATGAGTTTAGGAATCTTGTTAAAAATAAAAGGAGAAATTTACTCTTTGTCTCAGTAACTTTATAATCATATCTTATTTCTTTTCCCTTTAGCACTGTATATTTTTAAATAGTATTTTTTCCAATTACATGTAAAGACAATTTTTAACATTCATTTTTTTAAATAAAATTTTGAGTTCCAGTTTCTCTCTCTCCACTCCCTAAGACAGTAAGCAATTTGATAACATTCTGTGTTTTCAGGTCTTTCTAGTTTTGACATTATATGTTCTATGTCCTGTATTGTGACATCTGGCCTCAGACATTTGCTGTATGTCCCTGGGCAAGTCACTTGACTTCTCTTTGCCTCAGTTTCCTCATCTGTAAAATGGGGAGTCACCGAGAAGGTCAGAAGGGACAGTATCTATAAAGCGCTTAGCACAGAGGAAGCTCTAGGTAAATGTCAGCTATTGCTGTTACTATTTATTTGTGGTATCACATTCAGTTCTGTCATTCTGTGACAGTTGACGTGAAGTGCCTGCTATGTGCCAGGAATTTTGCTGAGCAGGGACACAAGTAAAAAGAAAAATCATTCCTGCTCTCAAGGAGCTTACAGTCTGATGGGAGAAGACAGTGCCTAAAAGGAAGCTGAGAGGAGGGGACAGGGTTGGGAGAAAGCTTCAGAGGGTGCTCAGCACAGGGGACTGATGCTTTGTGGCTTCAAAACCAAGCGGAAAAGCTGGTGGAAAACGGAGGAATGGTTAGAAAATTTTGAGCCCTCTATAAACGAGGGCTTTGGGGAGGAAGTTTTTGCTTTGCTGATTGCTGAGATAATGCAGAGCATTTAAGACAATGACATTTTAGTAGCATGATGTTGCACTGGTGTTCTCAGGGTACATGCTGTGCTCTGTGGAGCCTTGGATCCCTAAGAGAGAATCATGCCGATCCTTATTTTAAGGAGAAGACTGACAGCCAAAAAGGCAGATCCAAATATGAGAGCCTTTATAGGTGTTGAGACACTGCAGTACCTTTTCCACCATCTCTTTGCCTGGTCTCTGTCCCTCTCCCTCTGAGTCCCCTGTCAGCTCTCTGTCCCTGCCCATTAGACTCTCCTACTCATTCTCTGCCTCTCATAAAATCACACATTTCAAGAGTTGGGAGCAGGGGAAGGAAAAGTGTGTGTGTGTGTGTGTGTGTGTGTGTGTGTGTGTGTGTGTGTTTGTTGGGATTAAGGACAGCTAGGTGGTATAGTGGACAAAGTGCTGGGCCTGGAGTCTGGAACACTTACCATCATGAGTTCACATCTGACCTGACACTTACTAGTTGTGTGACCCTGGGCCAGTTACTTTTTGCCTCAGTTTCCTCATCTGCAAAATGAACTGGAGAAGGAAATGGCAAACTACTCTAGTATCTTTGCTAAGAAAACCCGAAATGGGGCCACGAAGAGTTGGATATGATGGAAAAAAATGGCTGAAAAACAATTGGAGGATGGGGGGGAGGACTTAAAACCATATGACTAGAACACAGATGAGGAATGTTAGACCTGTAAGTGTGACTCTAGAAGAAATGATATAGCATTGGTTGTAGGGTGGCAGAGATGAGACGGGCCTTACCATAATCTAGAATGTTAAAACATAAAATGTTCATGGACTTTAGAGATCCTCCAGCATAGACAAGGAGCCTGGAATCTTGGCTGATGTATTGTAGGAGTTGACCCTGATGGTGAGGAAGGAGTCTTGGGACGTGTGGCGAAAGGATAGGAAATGTGTCTTTGGCTGACTTGGAAGATAAGAAGGCAATAACTTTTTTAAGGGGAGAAGTGAGTGAGAAATGGAGTAGGAAGGGAGAGGGAGTGGAGGAGGAGAGAAAGAGGCAGCCTCAGACCTTTGTCCCCAATTTGAAGATGAACAGCCTGAGCCCAAGCCCCGGAGGACCCTTGGGTCCTGATTGAGTAAGTCCTCCCCACACCAACCTTGCTTGGAATCTGTGGGCAGCTTTCTCAGCTCCAGAGGCTCTGGGCTAAACTGAGGAGCCTGGCGGTTGCTGGAGGAACCTGTGCTTTATTTTCATTATGCTCGGCCCCCTGTGGAGGCTCCCAGCGGGCAGCCAGGGCTCCTCAGAATTTATTTATTTACACGGAAGCTCATCTCCGAGACCAGTGCTGCTGGATCCGGGCCTTTAGCGCTGGCATCCCAGTGAGGGGTCTGCTTGCGGCGCACATCCAGCGGTGCCCTCCAGAATTAGTGCTCGAACTCCGCGCAGCAGCCACTGAGTCTGTGCCCATGATTAAGACCAAACAAGGGAAACGGAAAAATATCCAACCACTCTGGGTTTGCCAGCCCTGTATATCTTAGTAGCTCAGCATTGTCTTAAAAACCTTCTTAGGAATGCTTGTGGAATTGGGGGAGCTTTCAAATCCCCCAGACTACCACGAGGAAGGGGCTTTGTAAACTTGTGTAGGCTGAGATTTTTGGTTTCAGTTTAATGAGCCATTCATGAAGCACCTACTATGTGCAAGGTCAGTCAGTTCAGTGAATAGCAACCGGGGCACTTGTGCCTCTGTGGGGGATTAAGAAGCTTGTCAAAGGGATGGGGGGAATAGTAAATAACTACGTTGTTGAAAATAATTCATCTATTTTGGTTCTTATTTGTATATGCATGATCAATTTTAGAATGCATTTTTCATACTTAATAGGGAATATGGAGGTTTACGAAAAACCTATAGGGACATGGGGGACCGAAAAGTTTGGGTTTACAAAGCATTTTTCTCGCAGTAATGCTTTGAGGTAAGGATGTGCAGGCGTTCCTATCGGGCGTGGTGTGGGAAGGCAGTGAGGTAGCACAGTGGACAGAGCTGGGCTGGGAGTCAGGGAGACCTGCCCCGGGCAAGTCACTGAATCCTGTTTGCCTCAGTTTCCTCATTTTTAAAATGGGGATAACAATAACACCGACTCCCCAGGATTGTTGTGAAGGTCGGAGGAACTATTTGTAAAGCGCTTAGCGCAGGGTGTGGCACAGAGTAAGCGCCTTATAAATGTTGGATGTTTAATATTGTTACCATCATCATTACAGGGAGAACACCAGTGTTTAAATCCTGGGCTTGATACTTATGCCCGTGTGTCCTGGGAACCTCCACTTCTCTCAGCCTCAGTTTCTTTATCTGTAAAATGAGGGAGCTGGAGTAAGTCATCTCTGAAGGGCCTTTCCAGCATGGAGCCCTGGGGTCCTCCTGCTGCAGGTGAGCAGACCCAGGCTCAGAAAAGGTGACTTGCTCTGCCCGCCCCCAGTTAGGTATGTCACAATCGGAACTTAAACTCACTTCTAATTGCGGTTCCAGTGCTCTTTTTGTATAGTTTCAGGATCGCGTGAGCTCAGTGCTGCCGTTTGGTTTGCCTTGATACGCACGAGGACCTCGTGCTGACGCCTTCATGGGGCTCCACACGTGCAGAGACTGAGTGCTAGACCTTGGCTCTTGTCAGGAAGAGAGGTGGAGATAATGGCCCAAATAAAACTTCTTGGGAAAAAGACATTCAGGTTAGGTTTGGGGGTTCAAGGAAACAGGCAGTATAACAGGGAGCATGTGTGTGCACCCCAGCCTAAACATCATTAGATAAACATGATGTCAGATTCTCCCTCCACTCAGCCTCAATGTCCTTATCTGTAAAATGGGAATAGTACCCTTCATGCTACTCACCAACCCAGGGCTGTGGCGAGGAAAGGCCTTTGCAAACTATAATTTTTTTTACTTTTATTTATTTTTAATTAATTAGTTTGTTTTCAGTGTCCTACAGTCACTTCCATGTATCTTAGATTTTCCCCCTCCTTTCTCCACTTTCCCCCTCCTCCTCAAGAGGGCATACAATCTTATATATGTTCTACAATACCTTCTTATTAAATACATTTTCACCTTTGTCATGTTGCCTAGAAGAATTTAAATGAAGGGGAGAAACCATGAAAACAAAACAAAATGCAAATTGTAATTTTTAGAAATAATGCTTTCAGGCATTGCAAAGCACTTTCTTCATAGCAATTCTGTGGTAGGTGTAGTACTTTCATCCTCATGTTATAGACAGGAAACTGAGGCTCCAAGAGGTTAACCTGTCCAGGTTTGCACAGCTCGCTAAGCGGCGAAGCCAAGGTTCCAATCTGGGTCTCCCTGTATTCCAAAGTCAGCATTCTGTCTACTCCACCCCCACCGAGGATCTCCTCTTGCCAGGTCACAGCCGTGCACAGTGAAGGGACTCCTGAAGGCTTGTGTTTCTGTTCTTACCACTGCATCCTCCCTCTGAACAGGAATAACTAGCACATAAGAATTCAGCTTAATCCTTCTTCTTTCTTGCTCAGTGACGTATTCAAATGACTTAGATTGACTCCTCTGGTCTCCCAGCTGCTCTCTGCCAGGGCAACAGATGTACTTTTGTAACTGTCCAATTAACCCATGCACCTTTGGTTACCATTTTGATTATTTGAATTGTATCCCCTGAGTGTTGCCACTTTGCAGAATGCCAGAAGCCTTTCTATTGTGTCTGCGCTGTCCCTACACAGCACAAATGTCCTTTGTTGCCGAAGACCATGCCATCAGAGAAATGATGCCATGACTTGCACTTGACTTTGTTTTGAGGGAGGGAGGGCTTTGCAGGTCACCAGCCTCACTTCTCCTCCAGAGCCATCTGAATCTGGTGACCAGATACTCATCAGGGTGACTGGAGAGGACCCAGGATGAGGCAGTTGGGGTGTGTGACTTGCCCAAGGTCACACAGCTATCAAGAGGTGAGATCTGAACTCAGGTCCTCCTGACTCCTGCACTGGTGCTCTATCCACTGCACCACCTATCACTTGAACAACAACAAAAAGTCCAATAGGTATTTATTAAGCACCTAATATGTGTTGGGCACCATGTATAAGGGTGCAGATCAGCCCAGTTCCTGCCCTCAAAGAGTGTCTCCCACTGATGACCTGAGAAGAGGACATTTATACAGGGAGCTCTGATAGAAATGAGAAAAGTATTTAAGTACATGAGAAAGGTTACACAGTATCCCAAGAGCTCTGAGTAAGGAGTGGTGTCTCCTATTTAGGACGAACAAGGGGCCATTATAGCTGTTTGAAGGAAGGGATTGGGAGGGAAAGGGTGGCATTTCTAGGAAGGCAAGAGATGAACAAAGACTTGCAGGTAGCAAGGCCCAGGGCACAACTGGGAGTAGTTGGTGGTCCAGTGTGGCCATTGGGTAGTGACTAGAACTCATGGTACTTCCTCAGTAGGGACATAGTCTGTGTGGGTAGTCTGCATATTCAAACCCTTGTATCTTTCAATAATTCCTGGGGCAGCTTATCTCAGACCCTGTACTGTGCAAGGGGACACAAGTAAAGGGGTTGATAACTATTGAAACAAAAAAAAAATTCCACAGACAAAAAAAATCACTACTCTGCTGGAAGCTTGCTGTGTGTTTCTGCAACAAGACAGTGTTCTTTGGACAGTCTCCCTGGTGCATGATAATGAGCGAAGGCCTAACAATTATCAAATGGTTCCCTTATTAAAACCAGAGTGTAGCATATCCCCCTCAGCCGAGGCTAATGTGAAGAGCTTGCTGATTTGATGCAGCTTGCAAAAAAATGGTTTGAAAACAGTCCTCCAAACGGAGGAGGTATCAGGCACAATTAGCCAACGGTGCTTCATTAGGATGAGGCATTGCCCCATTGTTTGGCGCTGGAGGTAACAGTGAGCGAGAGTGACAAGAAACACTTGAGTCCCATTACGGATTAATAAGCAGATGGGGCACAGCCCGGGCCGCATGCTGGGCCGGCGTGCCACTCGCTTGGCGGAGCCTCTCCGGAGCTCCCTGCTCTCTCTTTGAAGACAAACCTGATTAGTGCCGTTCGTTCCTTCGTATGTAAATGGTGGGCTGGGGTAGGGATGGTTCCTGGGCAGCAGTTGTAAAGGTGCCAGGCTATGGTTGTTTTCTGACATTGTAGCAAAATCCTGGAGGGCCTGGCCTGGCTTGGCTTATCCTGAACAGAGTTTGGGGGTGAGGGAAGGAGGCCTGGCACAAAACAGGACTCCAAACATTACATTTTCATATAATTTTAGAGGTAGAAAGAACCTTAAGAGCTAGAATAGAACTTGTAAGTTATCCAAATGGGCCAGTGGTAGGTTGGGCACCTGTCCCAAGGAGGTCAGTGATTTAAAAAATCATTTTGGTTCCTCCTAGGAACCAAAATATTTATAGTAGCCCTTACTGTGGTAGCAGTACGTGAATGTAATGGAACATTGCTATGCTCCAAGAAGTGATGAGAATGAGCACCGTAGAGAAACATAGGAAGACCTAGAGACCAGGATCCAAAATGAAGGAGGCTGAGTAAGGAAAAGAGTCTGTATGACCGCAGTATAACGATGAAAGCACTGCCAAAAACACTGACACTGAACACAGAAAAGAAAGGAGAGTGTGACTTCTTCCCTTCTTTTAGAAAGGGAGAACTATGGGTGTGGAACATGCTATACCAAGGGAGACTTTCTTGATGTGTTGCTTAGTTTTGCTGTATTATTTTTTTCCTTCCTCTTAGCTATAAAGGGATGTTTCTCTGAGAGGAAGAGGAAGGGGGAATACAAACACACACACATGCATATGTGAATATACACAAATATATTCACATATGTGAATATATATCCTATAGACGTGTATATATGTGGAAATGTAGGCAGTGTAAAAACAAATATTAAAAATTGGAAAAAAAAATCTGATCTGACTACATTTTGCTAATGAATAAATTGAGGCACTTAAATCAGTATATAAATGGGCAATTTTTTTGTCATTTTGCAGTTTGCCAAGTGTTTTCCCTCACAACCTTATGAGTAGGTAGCATGAGTAGTGCTACCCGTTTTACAGATGAGGAAACTGAGGCCAAAAGTGGCAGCCTTCTGCCTAAGAAAGGCAAATTGATTTGTGCTACTCTTGGAAAGATTTGAAGACTTAGGTTCAAGTTTCAGTGCTGCCATTCCTGTCCTCTGAGCCTCAGTTTACCCATCTGTCAAATGGTAGTAATTGCACTTTTTCCCTCAGAGGGTAGTTGTAGTGGAAGGACTTTGTAAGCTGAGAGCAGTATTGCTGTGAATTGCTGCTTCTATCAGACTTTCCACTTTTGTGGAACCAGGCCCCTGTGTAATTTGGATTATCCACTTGTGTCTCAGCCCTTCCCCATTGTTGCACTCTCTTGAAGAGCCTCTTCTCAGAGAGGCAGGGGACAATCTTAGCTTCTCCCAAGTAAGTGGTGCTAATTCTTCTAGCCAGGGAGCAAATAATCCTTTCTCTGGCCTCGTGTGATCACAGACCACGGGTCTCCCACTGTGATAATTTCTATGATGAATGGACACACATTCTCCTTTTCCTAGGTCTACTTTATAAATCCAGGTATTTGGGTCTTGCTGAAGATATATCATTCCCTCCCATTCATCCCCCCACTCCTCTTCCCCACGATGATTTAAGGAAGTCTGATGTCTCAGTGGGATTCCACACAACTGAATGGGTGGTTTCTAATAAAGTCTAATTGGGAAATTTTTTCCCCTTTCTTCTATTTTTTTATGAAGACAAAAAAAAAAACCCAAATAGGAACCATTTTCCTTATCAAGTGGCCTGATGGGGAGGTAAGATGACAGATGAAGAGAAATAGCAATCACTGATAACCCTCCACTGACATGGTGCCTCCTCTTGACATGAGGGTGACCCAGGATTCTTGCACATCCTACTAATGGAGTAGGAGCTCTGGCAGGCCCTCTCATGCTTGAAAGGTTTTGACTTTGTGCCAGACGACAGAGCCATGACTGTTGTCTGGGAACCAGCTTAGCTAAGTACAGAGGAGATTGTCACTGGTTGGCCACAAAATAATAAATGTGTTTTGGCCCAGCAGCTAAAAGGGAAAAAAAAAACACCTCAAATCTTCTTTTAGGCATAAAGGGCTTCCAGTATGTGTTGGTAGAAAGCATTACTTTTATCAATGAAATTAATAGATCTTTAGAGTATTGAACACAAATGTCTTTAACGCTTTAAGGTTTATAAGCACTTTACTCACAAAGCTAGAAGACAGATGGTAAAACACATTTTTATCCCCATTCTACAGATGAGGAAACATGAAACTCAAGAGTTTATGTGACTTGCTTAGGAAGCAGGGTGGGACAGTGTTCTCTTGATAGGGGTCCTAGTTGGTGACCAAATATCAGTCACTTGTCAGAGTCAAGAAGCAGCTTTGTGCAGCTGCTAGAATGAAAATTCATTTTGTGTTTCCTTCCTACAGATGGCGGCTCTTCAAAGTCCCTTCTATGGAGATAAAATGAATCTTTTTTCTCTGTGTCAGAAGATAGAGCAATGTGACTACCCTCCTCTTCCAGGAGAACATTACTCTGAGAAGGTAAGTTAAAACTGGGACTAGCTGGAGTTACCAATGCATCTTTCTTTCAGTCAAAATTTTAGGGACCATGCTAGTTAATGTCTTGATGGCCAAAACTGGCAATGGTACAACCACCACCTTCAGATACAAAAGGCAATTAATCTTGTCCAACCCTTGACCTTTTAAACCCCAGTTAATTTTACACACAATCTTTTACGCAGAATTACATAATAATTAGAAGGAATCTTAACTTGGTCATTTTAGGTAAGGAATTTAGGCTCAAGGTGACTTGTTCAAGGTCACATGGTACATAAATGCCTGGAAGAGCTGGGACTCCAACCTTGGTCTTTTTTGACTTCAATTCCAGTGTCTTTTCTCCTTACACACTGTCCCTGCCTCCCTTTTTATGTGTGGACTTCGCTAGAAAGATCCATGTATGGTTGGTCATACTTGGTAACATAGCAAACACTTGAGCATGTACCTGCTGGCAGCCAGAATTAGTGTAAGCTGACAGATGTGTTTCCTGTCTGCATGCCTCCCTCTGGCTATGCTAAAGAGTATGGGTAGTACACTGATGTAGTCCAGGGTGAGCAGAATGATTTCCAACACTGGGTCCCAGAGAAGGACTCCAGATGGCCTTATACGCTATTAACAGAATGCTGGAGAAGACAAGAGACCTCTTACTCTCATCTGCTGTTTGCTATTCCTAGCAACCAGATTCCTTTTTTTCCCCTTTTTTATAAATTGAATAAATAGAATATTATCCCCTTTTGTCCTTAGCTTCATGGTTTTTTCATCAAAAGTAGATGAATAGCCCTGTTTCTCAGGAGCTTGGCCCTTCCCAAGGCATTAGTTATACTGAGAGTGATGAAGAACAGGCAGGTAAAGGAAGGTCTGTACGGCTGCTGTGACTGAGATCTACATCTACTAGCAACCTAGAATGCTTTGAAGGCAACAGCAGCAAATTCCTTTCCCAAGAAGGGAATAATCCTTGCTAGAGATGTACATGTGCTCTGTGATGGCAAGTCCAACAAACCTGAGACCCAAGGATATGTTATGAAATAACATTTTTCTCTCTTCTCACCTCACTAGGTATTAGAAGTTTTAGTTCCCCAAATTAAAAATGAGTGATAGCTAAATACTGTTAGCACCATTTTAGTTGGGAAATCTTGCTGTGGCCACCTTTGATGAGGTTCTTACCTGCAGGAAGCATTTTTACCTGTTGTTTCACAAAAGTGAAGTCGGAGAAAATGTGACCATCTCGAGTTTCTTGGTTCCTTAGGAACTAGAAATACAAACTTACCTAACGCCATGTGTACACATAAGGGAAAGGCACTGAAATATATTGATAAACTCTAAGTTGATGAGTTTTTCTTGGTTATTCAAGTTTGCCAAGTTCCAAAGTAGATAGTGCTGATTCCACAATTAAATTTACACTAATAGGTTCAGAAAATTTTAGAGGTGAAATCTAAAGACTATTGAGAATGTCATAACTGAAAAGTATGTTAGAACACAGGATGTTCATCTATAGTCAAGTGGCATCAAACTCATATAGAAATGGGGACCAATAAACTTACATTAAGGATCCCTGAAGGCCGCATATTGACTTCGTTTTACAATGTGGTACCTCTTTTATTCTAAGCCGGTTTGGGCCTCACTCAGGAGTATGATGGGGAGATGCAAGCCCCGTTGAGGCCTGTTTTCTAGTTTAGCCCTCTTAATTTACTGATGAGGAGAATGGGGCAGAGAAAGGAAGCCAAAGGCTATTATTGGCAGTTAAGAGGTAGAATCCATTTAAAAATGTTTTCCTGTCAATCTTTACATGTAGCTAGCTAAGCTTCCAAAATGATCCTTTATAGTTATGCCATGTATCCGAAACCTCTGAAGATGCCACAGTCAGTGGTAAATGATTCTGTTTGGCCTCAGAGGGCAGAATTAGGAACAATGGGTGGAAGTTACAAGGACACTATCAATTTGGACTAGATGTTAGGGGAGAAAAACCACCTTCCCAACTGTTGGAATTGTCAGAAAGTGAGCTGAGCTGTCAGTTAGAGGTTCCTCCTTCCCAGAGGCCTCTAAGTAGAGGCTGGATGATCACCTGACAGGCATATGACAGTGGAGGTCCCCTTTTAGGCATGAGTTGAACTAGCTAGCTTCCAAGGTTCCGTTTCCAACTCTAAATCCTGTAAACTAAACATGTACCATGCAAGGCTCAATGTGCACCTCCATCTTCCTGTATTCTTGTTATCCTGAACCTGGTTCAGTAACTGAGTACATTCATGGCATGCAGCTTGTGAAATGCTAAAACCACAGGACAACCGATGCATTCACTTTGTGTACAGTCCATTTGGTGGCCCCAAAAACTGTGTTTGCTGGGCAGTGGCTAGATATTTAAATGAAAAAACTATAGTAAGCTCAGTGATGCAATATGTGTGCTTTATAAGGTCATTATTTTAATTACCATTAAAATAATTGGTTCTATGGCTATCAGAAGAATGTGAGAAGATCAGAGGCTCAAGGCTGTTCCTCCCCCAGCCTTGGAGGTATGAGCAGCTTTTAGTCTGGGTAATTAAAAGCTCCTGTCTTTCATGTGCACAATAAAGGGGGCTGGGAGGTGGGCAGTCTGACAGTAACCCTTTTGCATTTTAATACATTTATGATGATAAGCCCTATCCTTGAGTTGTGTCCTCTGGTCTTAGCATCTTCCTGATTGCCATTTTACATCCACCTTATTTAGTATTAAAGCTTCATTGCAGTGTGAAGAGAGGGTCTGTGGGAAAATGTCAATCAATGCTTTCCCCTCTAAAATATGAAACTTTCTCCTAAACTTCTTTGCTGAAACCTCATCCTTATGTGCAGGTGACTCTGGGTTCTCAGTGGCTCTGCTAACTAAGATGGAAAGTCTTTGAATCAGTAGGGGCCCAGCAATGGACTATGCATGCTGCTAGACTCCATTCTAACTAAAAGCAGATGAGAAACCTTCTTCTAGTTATGAACCTAACCAATGATGGGGTTGTTTTTTTTAGTGGTGATGGCAAAGATGGACAATGTTCCACACTGTGAGAAAGTCATGAACCTTTTGAAATTAAAAATATGAAATATGGGAATACATACTATGCCAGAATATGTAGTCTTTTCTTCTATATGGAAATGGACTTAATAGCTTCACTTACCTCCCTTTATCTTGGGGTATATGTAACACCAGCTTTTATGAGTTCTTTCCCTCTACCTCAAACCTCAAATTGTCTGGATTTAATTGTAGCTAAATCTCAACCCAGTGAACTTCCCTTGTTCAGCAGCTGAGTAAATAGGAATACAGTGAAGGTCTTGGCTCAGACTTTTGGAATGCCTCCATTCTAATTACTTCAAAGGAAACTTCCATGGTAATGGATGCAGTTCTCTCTCTTCTCTTTTAGTTACGGGAACTGGTCAGTATGTGCATATATCCAGACCCTGACCAGAGACCTGACATTGGCTATGTACACCAGCTAGCCAAACAGATGCACATCTGGAATGCCAGCACTTGAATCCAGAAGAGATGCACACAACAAAGCCATCATCACTTAATCTTACTTGAATTTTCTTTCTCCAAAGAAGCTGACTGGTGGCCCATGAGTGGAACAACTGAGAAAAGAGGCCCAGATAGTTCTGCAGGTTTTTGATCCTGGCTTTAAAGTGAAGAGGCAGTGCAACCTTGAGGGGGGGTAGGGGCGTGGGGGGGAAGGGGGGAAGCTCAGGACAGTTACCATTCCTCTTCAAAGAGTCCTTTCTTTTAACAGTTGTGCATAATATAGGCTAGTTCTGTTAACAAGGGTGTCTCAGGGAAATTTCCAGTGAAGCACTCTTTGTATCTCAGTTGTAATGTGAAATGCCAAAAACGAATTCCTTCATTGAATTGTTTCATCAGTGTTTATACAAATGTAAGATTTGCCATGGCCTGGTAATTTGTATAACTGCTAATAACCCTCTTTTGCAAATGGTTAATAGTACATTTAAGTCCTTCATATCCTTTTGAAATGATCCAACTCTGTGTTTGGTGTTCTCTGTTGCAAAGTGAAAACATGGGGAGTAGTACTATTGGTTCTGGTTTTAAATTTTAATGGAAAAGTGGAGATTTTACTAATATTTTATCTGTTTATAACTCTCTAAATAAGAAGTAGGAAAGAGTTAGAATTATAGCATGTTAGAGCTGGAAGGGACCTAAAGGATTGTCTAATCCAACAATTCATGTTACGGAGAAGGAAACTGAGACTTGTATAGGGGAAGAGGCTCAAGGTCACACTGCAAATTAGATGGTTAAGCTGGGATTAAAATCCTGTGCTCTTCCTCTTTACCAGGAACTCAAGAAGCAAATTTTCATTAGAGGTCATTTATTTTTCTCTCCAAAAGTCATCTGCTTGAATGTAACCAAGGTTTCCTCTTGATATTTTTTGTTTCAACGTTGTCAGCCTTAACAAGTTCAAAATTTGTGCTGTTTTTACTCATATACAAATGCCAACTAAGACTATGGATGGCACCATTCAAGAGAAGCATCCAACTCAGTTATGTACAGAAATGTTCTGCTTATCTTGTTTTCCCCAGCAGGATTAGTCCAGGTCTAATTAACTGTGAAAATGAACTTATAAATGTGAACTCATGGTAAACTTAACCTTTTGAAGGATGTGGATGGAATGTGTTTTTTATACAGACAAAACTGTCATTCCTGGGAGTTGGTGATGCTCCAGTGGGTCAGAATGAAAAGGACTCCCTGGTTGGTGGGATTCCTATTTGTCTGAAATAGAGCTATGGGGAGGCACTCGAGCAGGACTTTGTGCTGTTTGGTATACTGCCTCACACCCACCCCCAATGTGTGAAATTATTTCTGTGGCCACAGTGTAGGGTTTTGAGATTTTCTTCAAATACAGTGTCTGCTTTGTTCTTAATATTTGTTCTCCAATACTGAAATAAAACTGGGGTAAGAAGGGTTACATTTGTGTGTGTTTGAATAGAATGACCTCTATAATGTCATTTAATCTAATTTTCCTCTGTGTCTGACAAAAGAAGAAACTGTGTCTCAGAGACTGGAGAGCTGAAGATATAGAATACTGGAGCCTGAAGGGCCTGGAGGACCTAGTCCAACTCTTCTATTTTACAAATTAGGAAGGCCAGAAATGCATTTGTGGGGCACATGGCTAAATAAATGGTAGAGCCTAAATAAGTTCAAAGCATTATCTCAAACTTGGGCAATTTCAAAGGTCTATTTGCTTACCTTTAAGAATGACAATAGTAAGCATATTCTGAGCCAAGGTCAGCCTCAGGTGGATGTTTTTTAAATACTACTGATGAAAACCAGGGAAATGGCTTGACCACAGGGATTTGTCTAATGAAAGAGAAAGGGACCAATACATACCTGCTATAAAATAACACAGGAACTAATTGTGAAAAAGTATTTAAGGACCAAGCTAGGTGGTACAGTGGATAGAGCATAGGACCCGGAGTCAGGAGAACCTGAGCTCAAATGTGACCTCAGGCACTTACTAGCCATGTGACCCTACACAAGTCACTTAACCCCTATTGCCTCCCTCTGCTTCCCCCTCAAAGAAAAAATATTTAAAAGCCCTACACCCTTATCTTATAGTTTTATCTAGCTGCACTATGACTCTGAATTGATTGTCACTTAGACACTTTAATGGTATTATAAGACTTGGAGCACTATCAGCCTCAGTTGCCTCATCTATAAAATGAGGATACGACCTCCCTAACATTAAAGAACTATAGAAATGTAAGCTGCTTTGGGAATATTCAACATCCTGGAAGGCAACTGAGATAATTTAAAAAAACCCACCATAAAATGACCTCTGCCTTAGCTACATAATTATCATTTGTTTATTAGTGATGCATCTATCTTACATCAGGTGACCTAGGGGCAACCCCAAATCTTCTGCTCAATAGAGCTGATGAGCAAGCCCTTTTAGGAAGTGTCCATTGTCTGTACTGTTTCATCCAGCACTTCAATTTCCAGGGAAGTGACTTTCTCAGTAAGAATAGCAGTTGTCCCTTTTTCACACTTGTACCTGCCAAACCTATGGAGGACAAAAGAGAAAGGGGTAAAGGTGAGGCTTCATTGAACTTGGTTTTCAAATACAAGAGCTGAAAAGGACATGAAATAGAATATTAGAAAAGAGAATGTTAGAACTAGAAGAGTCCTTAGAACAGAACTGGAAATTGGGCCAGAGAGATGCAGGGATTTTTTTCCAAGATAAGATATAGTAAACTAGTTAAGTAACAGGTCTGGGACTCAAACCCATATTGAACTCCCAGCCCACAATGATCTTTCTACCTTGTAGCTTTATCTTCTTCATGCAAGAAACTGAAAATGCTGATACACTCTTTAGGTTGGCAAGGCATAAACTCACACATGGCACTTTGGGGGGGAAGGGGAAGGTGGGGAGGAGAGGTAGCTGAAATCAATGGGTGAAAAGTTATAGGGACACAGATTTCAGGTCAATATAATCACTGGCAAAGAATGGGATGGGCTGCTTTGTGTTAGTTCTGCACTGCTGGAGACACTGGACCTAACTATTCTGACTTGGGAAACAAGGCATCTGAGGAGCCCTGTGCAGACTGTAAGGTACATATTTGTACAGTTAATCTCACACTGGGGCTGGGAATTAAAGACACTGTCAAATGCCAATGCAAGCCCATCTGTCCCCAATTGGGAGGTTCATTTCCATAAATATCAAGCCTCATTTGGGCTCACAGAAAGCTGTTGGCTGAAACAGGACATGCGCACCTCCAATATCTACCCTCCTTCTAACAGAAGATTTGTCTTGGAAGGAGGCAGAGAAAAGAGCACTCTCTTCAGTCATCTCTAGGTGTCTGCAGGAACCAAAGAAAGAATGCAAACTTCAAAAGAAGCTTTTTCTAAAATATAAGCAAACACTACAACTAAATCATTTTGGTCTTATAGGCTGCCCTTCTGTCCAAAAGCCGGTTGGTACAAAA
Organism: Potorous gilbertii; assembly: GCA_028658325.1. Lineage (NCBI taxonomy): Eukaryota > Metazoa > Chordata > Mammalia > Diprotodontia > Potoroidae > Potorous > Potorous gilbertii. Next base: position 332,801,448 of record CM053769.1, on the reverse strand, counting down.
CGTGGGGATAGTCTAGAATCCTGTTATCTACAATTATTTGGGGGGCATATATGTATATGAAGGAGATTTAGTCAATGTGAAAACAATAGTTTAAGTCATCTAGTACAATCACTCATTTGATAAGTGGCAAAGTGGGGCTAGATGATCTACACCAAGTCACAGAGTTTGTACTAGGCAGGATTTGAATTCTGGTCCTGATTACAAATCTAGAGCTTCACTATCCTCTGCACTGGTGTTCAAAGTACCCACACAGATAGATTCTTGTTTTCCTCTGCAGCATGGTGTACTGAAAAACTTATTGGGGCTTAAGAGTCAGGGGATTGGGATAAAACTCTTACACTGGTGAGAATTTGAGCAGGTCAAGTTTCTATGAGCTTTGGTTTCCTCATTTACAAAGTGGAGGTGGTGAGGATAAACTTTAAAGCGTTACAGAAATATGTCTAGTAACTATAATTTTCTTTTCAGAGAGGAAAAATGAGGAAGTCAGAACTGATTTTTCCCTAAAGTTCTTTACAACTCTGAATCTTGACAATCAGTTCACGCACCTACCACGTACCTAACAAAGTGCTCTACAACGCAATAGGCAATAGATGTTTGCTGTTACTATTATACTCATACTAGGAATTTATATTCTCAAATCATCAGAGTACAAGGTAACCCCACCACCAGGCTTGTTCTTGGGGGTCTGAATGAGGAAATATCCCAGTACAATTTTCTAATAGTGACAATATGACCACTTTAGAACAAAATCTTCACCACTGTGTGGCTTAGAAACTGGAAGTGGGGGCAGGGGAGGAGAGAGGAGGAAAGACTTTTTTCCTTGAGTTACAAAGCCCTTATTTTCAGTCACATACATAGAGTGGTTTGGTTTTTTTCAGCTTGTGTAAATAAGCCTCAGACCATTTAAAAACCACAGACTGCAGAAATCAATAGCTGACGGAACTCTTAAGACTCAGATTAACCAATGAACATTTCCTCAGTCGGTGTCAACACTCATGAAGGGGGGAAGACAAAGAAATGTGAAGGTTGGACCCACTTAGCCTTGTGCCCTGAAAGTGTCTAGACTAGGAGCATGAGTCCAGCCCAGACCTGTGACAAGCCCCTGGAAAGTCAGAATCTATACATCTCAACCTGTCACCAAGTTCATATCCTCAAGTCACATATGTTAGAGATGGCATCCTGGGAGAAGTGTTCTGCTTTCCATTCTTGCTGCTCTTCTGTGTGGGACTGACTGTATTCCCTCTAGCTCTGAGTACAAGTAATGAAACCCAATTCAAGTCCAGGCTCTGCCACAATCAGCTGAATGATTCTGGTAAGTATTTTCTTCCTACAGATCTATTTTCTCATTGGTAAAATGAGGATGTCAGCTCAGATGATTTCTAAGATACTAAGGTCCCTTCCAGCTCTAATATTTCATATTTTCCTACTTCCTGTTCTGATAATTTATGGGTCTAGGAGAACACTAAAGCTCAAAGATCTTAGAAACCATCTAGTCCAATTCCTTTATGGAGCCCAAAGAGATGAAGCACTTGCCAAAGTCAAACAATGATTTAATGACCAAACTAGGTCCAGAATCTGGTTTTCTTGATGGAGTGGTCTATTAGTCTTACTGCTTCTTCAAATATATATTCTTTTCTTTCTTCCTGGATACACAATTTAGTAACTGACATTTCTAAATATGTTTTCACATAAACCATCTTCGGAAAAGGGTAGGGAGGCACAAAACCAGTACACGGTCAGGGGATAACTGCATAGGATTGCCATCAACTGTTATATGACAACAAGAGGTACTTCCTGCCTTTAGTGATTCTACAACTAGGTATAAATTAAAACGATTTCTTTCTCAATGACCACTGGAGAAGTTCAGCACCTTGTTGAGTTCCCCTCCCCCAAGACCACTACATTCATCCATTTAGCCTTAAGCTGGGTTC
>CM053769.1:332738701-332799017 GCA_028658325.1 Potorous gilbertii | reverse complement strand
ATATTAACACTATGAGGACCCTAGACTAACCTTTTTTATTTTAAAAAAAGGCCTTGAGAAGTCAAGTTATAATGTCACAGAGTCATTTAACAATAGAAACTGGGTCTCCTGGTGCTTATAACATCTCCCACACCGGTCCTGGAAAATCAAGTCAGTGAGCCGGCTAGAGCTAGCATAACTTAACAGAAAGAGCCCTCTACTTAGAACCAGAAGACATGGTGAGGTTTAAATTCCAGATCCCTCTTACTAGTTATAGTTATGTATTAATGAACAAGCCGTTCTCTCTGGCTCTATTTAGTTTTCTGTAAAATGAGAGAGCTGGACTAGATGATGCAAGATCTTTCTAGCTCTTTATAGTCTGTGTTCTATGCTCTAACAATCTACACTTGGAGAACCTTTTCAGCTTCAACATTATACATTTTTGCAATCAATGGCCTCACATTTCTTCCAGCTCATTCTGTGCTTAAGCAAGCAAAAAAATCAAATTTGCTCACCGGCTTCCCTTCTTGTTGGGAATATCAAACGGACGGAGGAAGTCCAACTTGGACTTGCTGATAACACAGAGATCAATGTTGCTCCCAGATCCCAAGTCATTGAAGATCCCAGCCGAGATGGCCTCACTTACTAGCTTCTTGGCTTCTTCCTCCTAAAAAAAGAAATGTTTGCCATCATTGAATGGAAAACTGGCAATTTGTGGTCTTGTGGTTTTAATAACTAGAACAAGAAACTATAACATAAACTTGCCTTGTGGCCAATAAAAACTGATGCAAAATCAAAAGATAAACATAATAACAAGAGCCAACAGAAGATGTGCTCTAAAGTTTTATATTAGAAATTGCTGACAAAATCAGTCATATACATTTGTAGTGGCTCCCTATGTAATGAGTAAAATGCAAACTTGTCAATCAAGACTCACCAATATCTGGTGCTACTCTACAATCCACTATCTAATAACTCTCTTTCACATTCTCTATGCTCCAATCAAATTGGATTACTCACCATACCACAATTATACCTGGTGCTTTCTTGCCTCTCTGTCTTTCCTATGCCAGGAACATCCTTCTACCCTCCCCTTCCCCCCACCTTTGCCTAAATTCCTTTTCATCTTTCAAAGTTCAACTCAAAAGGCACATTATCATGAAACATGCTTCCCTCAGCTATCGAAGTATTTTGTTTTATACCTAATATGCTTACTATGTAATATTATGTATAAAAGTTAGCTATGTATATAGCTTATCCCCCCAATTGGCTCTCAGTTCCATGAAAACAAATATATTTTATTTAAACTTTATTTTCTCCAGTGCCTAGCAATAATGTCAGATACTTAATGTCAGTTGAACTAAATTATGCTGAGTTACAAGTAGACCATTTGAAGGAAACTAGAAATACTTCCACGTCCAAACCTCTCCCCTCAACCTCTCATACAGATGCTTGCTTGAGCATTATTAAGCCTTTTTTTCCAAGCCCGGTATTCCTCCTTTTCCTGTGATTCTCCTTTAGGAGACAAAATCTAGTGCCACAAATTAAAAAGAACACCACAGGGTAGTGGGAAGAACAATGGTCATGGAGCCAGAAGACCTGAGTCTGAATCCCAGCTTAACTACAGGCAAGTCCCTTAACCTCTCTGAGCCTCAGTTTCCTCACTAATAAAATAAGGCAGTTAGGTAAGATAATCTTTAAGGTTACTTCCAGCTCTAATTCCTATAATCCTGTTTCCAGAATAGTAGGAGGATTTCAAACCACATCACATGAGAAATGGCTGAAGAGCATTTTAGCACGGAGCAGACACTCAGAAAGAGCATAATCACCTTCATCACATAGCTAGAGGGCTGTCATGGTTTGGTCTCAGAGAACAAGGCTCAATGGGTGGAAACTGTAAGAAGTAAAGGGGGGGGGGGGCTATCCCAGCAGTTCAAGTCCAATGAAATAGGCTACTTTTAAATGAGTTTCATGGCACTCGGGTGTTCAGGCAGAGGCTGAATGATCAACTGTCTGTCACAGATACTATAGAGGGATACTTGGTTCAAGTAGATCTTCAGTGTCCAGAAAGGGATTTGATTTACCTTGGATGACACAGCTAGTAAGTGACAAAGCTGGGCCCTAAACTCAGGTTTTTTCTGACTCCAGTTATGTTACAGCAATATGGTATAGCAAAATCCAGCACACTGCATTTTGGAATCAGAGGTCTGGACGGAGGTCTCAAATTCTGACCCAGCTGTGAGACCTTAGGCAAGTCACTTTACCCTCACATACCTCAATTTATATCCTTATTAAAAGGCAGGATTGGGCTAATCTCTAAAGGTACGTCTAACTTCTAAGGCTTTGATCCTATGACTGCAAGTCAATTGTCTTTTCTACAGTACAAGTTTGTTTTTTTTCATTTCAGTGTTGCTAAACGTTTTAGAAAGATATGCTATCAATTTTTCAATGTACAAAATAAAAATGTGATGTATCTTTAGAAAGAGTACCACCTCTCAAACGTTCTGTGGGGTGGGAGGCTGGGAGAAGAGATATAACAACTTTAGGGAGGAGAGAAAGCAGGTACCAATAGAGTAGGAATTAGTGCCTTATATACAAAGGCACCATGTGTAGCTTAAACTTGTTTTGAAATTCAGCCATTGCTTCCAAGTCTCTTCCAATTCTATAATTATAATTTTTAATGACACAAGTTCTTTGTCATTATATACTGTATAATGATATAGAATCAAGCCTCAAAACCAAGAAGGCCTGGGTTCCAGTCCTGCATCTGATACACTCATCCTTGGCAATTCACTAACCACACTAAGTCTGTAAATTGCAGACTAGGTGCCAAACTGCACTTGTAGGAGTTTCCTTATCCATGAGTTCCCTGTGCCAACAAAGTCCTAGGCCCAGAGTCTATCCTCAAGATCTTCCTGCAGGACAAGACAAACAGGAAAGAGGAAAAATACCAAGAATGAGGGAAGTTGATAATGAAATGCAGTGAGAGAATATAGAAGTAGGTAAGGGCAGGCATGTATCTGAAGCCAGGTTGGACAAGTCTGCTAAGTTATGTTAGTTCAGAATCTGGGCAAGAAACTAGGAAACACAGTTTGGGGCATGTCCCCCAAAACTAAGCTAATTCATAGAGCTAAATACATAAATCCTGATCATGTCACACCTCTAAACAAGGAAACCTAGTTTAGTTTGTTTCATCCTTGAGCAGAAATAGAACATCCCTTCCGGCTCCAACATTTTCTGTTCCATGTTGCAACATTCTATGTTGTAAAAGTCCTTCTAATTTCAGTATGTTATGGTCTACAGTCTCTTTTGGCTCAGTCTAAGTTCAAAGAATATCTCTTTCATAGTCCTTTCCAATGTAGCAGAAAATTCCCAGATCCAAATGCCAGTCCCATCATTTGAACTCACCTACCACATGAGATAAGAAGCTGTCAGAAGGCAGTCAGAACTAATACGCAGACACAAACATTTTGAAGAACCTCCCCCTATAACTTTCTGTATTGGTTGCACCAGGCAATGACAACTTATTCCAGCAACATTAGCTCCCTCTACAGATTCAATGAAAGAGACACACTACACAATTTAGTACCTGGGTGGCCTGAGCCCTGCAGCTAACTCTGTGACAGTACAAGCCTCTCTCAAGTACAGAAATGTTTTACCACATTTATAAACGCTAGTGACTTCCACAATTTGTACTTCACAAAATGATGTATAACACCACCTAATCATGACAAACAAGAAGACTGGTTACACCCAGCTCAGGCAGGGAAGAGTAGAAAAGGGCTTTGATGCACAACGTAGGGTCCAAGTTTCTTATCCACAGCACTTCCAAACTTCTTTGGAAAATAAACTGTAAGAAAATGGTAAGCTAATGAATAACAGAAATCTTTGGAGCTACAATATGATACAGCCCAAAGAACAGTGGGCCAGATGTACTGACAGCTGGATTCCCATCTTAGGTCTGCTACCCAGTAGTGGCAGAAGCTTAGAAAACTCATATAACCCCTCTGGGTCTCAGTTTCCATTCTAAAAAAATGGAACAGGTTGGACTAGATGAGATGTTTATGAAGTAATATGGTAGGCACTGATAACAGAAAGCAAATTTGAAGACCCGACTTTATTAACCATGTCACTGTAGAGAAGTCACTGAACCTCTTTAACCTTTGTTTCATCTATAAAAATAGTGATAATACATGGAATACTTACCCCACTGTGTTGTTGGAAGGTTCAAAGGAGATAATTTATTTTACAAAAATTATATACATTTTAAAGATATTTGGGTATGGATGTCTACACCTACATCTATGTGTATGTAGGTAGGTCAGTTACCATTATTATTGTGCACGCTTTTCAATCTAAAATTCCAGGTTTAAGGTCTCTTTCAATTTTAGTATTCTGTATTTGCTTCCAGCATTTTAACAATCTGATTCTATGACCTTCTGACACTACTTTAGTGGTAAAGGACACAAAGGGCACTAAAAACTGCAGTCATTTCAATCCTCTACCAATATATTTTCTGTAGAGATGATAGGATTTTCCTGAAAGTGATGGTACTAAGGTACCTTGAAGGGGTCAAACTGGGTCATGATTATGATAGGGAAGAAACTAGAAAGAGAGCCACTCTAAAAAATAAAGAGCTATATGAAATAACCTCTATTTGGGGAGTATAGCATAAACATGTTATTTCTTTTAAAAATGACTTAAAGAATTTAGGTTAAAGTATGCAATCTGGAGAGCCAAGTAAGTACTTGTGGCCTCAAACAACCACAATGACTAGTGGCAGAGACCTACCTGCCCCAAGGCTGAAGAAGTTGCTAATGACCTGCACTACTGAGTCCAAAAGAAGTGCCCCCAAAGTAATTAACTATGTGAACTTGAACAAGTCACTTTTCACTCATAGCAACTGTAAAATGAGAAGGGCTACTAGCCCATATCAGATGATCTCTTAGGTCCCATGTAGCTGACACAATGATTCAAATTCAATAATACATGTGAAAATACTTTTTTAAAACAACAAAGCAGTTCTAGGTGTAACAATTATTATAATAATTCTGCCAAGAGTCTTAATGTGACAAAGTCCTCCCAGAACGGCTTCTGGTTCAATCAGCTACTCTACATGTCCCTGAAGTCAAGTCCTAAGGAAGAGGAATCATTTCTCCTCCTACTCACTCCTTGATAAAATGACAACTATTCTAAAGATGATCTCAGCATTCTCTAGACCCAGAAAAGCACGTAAATAATAGGTTTCCTATTGTCACAGCCTAATTATGAAAGTGACTAAGAGATGGAGGACAAGACACCAATGTATGCTTTTATTTTAATTCTACTATTTCTTAGAGAAAACTCTAGCAGGGAGAGAATTATAGATAGTTCCTCAACACATTGCTGACTAAAGACCATCTGTCTTTATAAGTATCTATCTTGCTTATGATATCAATGATAATTTGCATACTGTTGTTCTTATTCATACTATTTAACAAGTCTTCAATATATCAATGTGTAAAATAGGGATATTTTCAGTTTTTCAGTAAGGATTATTTTAATAATAATGGTCATTTTAAATCATTTAAAGCTTAACATAGTACTTTCTTCATAAAAATTCTGTGACAAAAGGGGAACGGATATTATCCCCAATTTTAAAAGGAGGAAAACTAAAGCTCAAAGAGACAAAGTGACTTGCCCATGACTCCACAACTAGTCATTGTTGGTACTAGGATTTCAGTCCAAATGTCCTGACTTGAATGTCCAGCACTCTTTCCAATATACCACAGTGCTACCCTTTGGTTATGCTCAATAAAGTACATTCTTATACCAAGAAGCATATGTTCTTGAGAATGGGCAAAATACATTTCCCTTAGGGATCAACAAAACATCTATTACATTTAGCCTACATTACCAAGGTTTTGGCAAACTCATCAAGAAAAAAACCAAGGACTATGATCTACAGAAGACATCAATTGCACCCATAATATCATAGAAAGAAGGCATCCCCATTGCTTTCAGAATTAATCCCTTGTGGCAAAATATGCAGGTGCTACTTGTTCAAAGAATCAGATGGTACCCATGTCACAAAGGACATTTACCTGAGAGAAAGGCTGGCTCAGTAAAGGTTTAAATTTTTAACTATGACCAACTAATTTTGGTTGGAACATAATGCTAATGATGCCAGGGTCAAGGGTTCAAGTCCCATGTGGGCTGAAAAGCCTGGATCAGTTTAGCTGCCACAGACAAGGCACCCCTAACTCTGGCCAGCTGTCACACAAATTTATCCTGTGGGTCACAAGGGAGATTAGATGACAGAGTGAGGATGGATCAGAGTAGCCTAACCCCACTACTGGAAAAACACTGAAAAAAGATGTCCAACTGCTCAGATGGCTCTTTTCTATGTAAAGAACGGCACATATTTTGATATATGACAAAAGAATTCTAGGACATATGAATCAGAACTGTGCAGGTGCTCCAAGTCTAGTGTCTTCATATACAAAATATAATCACAGAATGTTAGCAAAGGAAGGACCTTAAAAACAATATTTTTTCAAGTTAAAAACAAGTGCTAGAAAGAAAGGATGGAATAGTGGAGCTGGACAGGACTTTAGAACCTAGAATATTAAAGCACAGGACAGAGAATATACAGCTGGAAGGGATATTACAACTTAGTGTGTTATGATATGGAAGACATGACATGGAAGGACTCCCTAGAACACAGAATATTAAGACTGGCTGAAAGGGCCTGAAAGATAACCTGGCATGAGCACCTCATTTTACACAAGAGGAAAGGGAGACCCAGACAAGTAAAGTGACTTGCCCTTTATCATACGGTCAGTAAATAGCAGAAGAGACTAGAATTCAGGTCCTCTAGCTTCCTTCCTACCCTCAATCTAAAGTACTATTCATTACCTTGCTTCTCTCATGTCAAAAGCATGACGCTAAAACCAGCACTGACTCAAAAACAAATTTTTTTTTTTGTCAAAGCCATGAGTTTCCTTTAATAAACAAGCCAAGCATTCTTCTGAAAACTTTAATAATTTCTAAGAGTCAACACAAGGCATAAAGGAATGCAAAATTGCAACAGGCCAAGAAAAGGAGGTTACAACAAATATGCTGACAAATCTTCATTACAGGGTTATAAAGGAGTTGCTGTAATAATTAATCCTAACTAAAAGCACACCCTCCCCTCAAAAGTTCAGAGAATATAAAAGGAGTACTTCCTGCTTTATGGCTACAAAGACCAAGCTAACTGGGAATATCAGTCCCCCAGGTCTATACTGCTTCTTAAATGAGATTACAATAAGAGTGATGTACTATAATACAAGTCAGCTGTGACAGGCAGCACTTTATAGAGCTATCTGTTTGTCTCCATCACTACATCACACAATGTGTCCCTGGACTCCAATGTGCAACTCCATTTACCACTACATGACAAATGGGCGGCACTTGTAAAAGGCATCGAGAGGTCCAGATCAGCCATGTAATGGTCACCACAGCTGTACCAGAGTGCTTGAGGGGACAAAACAGACCCCCAAGTTCATTAAACTGACCAGTAATGGATCTTTCAAAAAGTGCCTTAGGAATAGTACAGTAAAGGCTAAAATAAATAACTCAGCATGGAAGGCTAATCTGAAATGGTGTTTGATAAATTATTTATAACACAGACGATTGTCTGCATTTAATATTGGAGCTACTAGTAGCATCTTTAAAAGATGATTTATGTGTTGCAATGCTATTAAACTTTATATTGGCCCACTGCTAGCTATAAAGTCTGCTGAGATTTAGAGAATGAGTTTTAAACTGTCACGGCAACATCATAGTAGATGGAGACTGTATTAAATCTTTACTTTAAACCTGTTATCTAGAGAGTTGCATTTTGTAGACACTCACAAACTGATAGATTACCTCTCCACATCTGCTATGGTGCAGGTCCAAAATAGTAGAGCTAAGGAACTTTTCCACATTTTTCTTGTATATGGCTTCAATCGAATTTCTCTTCCCACGTAAGTGATTTTCAGATTTGGAATGGCAGCAAAGTAAAATTTAAGAGCCTGTACTACTGGATGTACTGGCTACTTTGGTAGCAAATTAATGTTTTTCTATGTTTAAGTGGTCATTTCATATACTTAACAGTATATTATTTAGTTTTTGAGAAAAATTATATACATACTTGATAAGAGTACTTGACAGGCTACCCAGGAATAGCCTTGGGAATATAAAACTGAAATTGTAACTACAATCACATGAGACAATAAATTTCAAAATAATAAAGGTTAAAGAAAAATAGAATGGATTATTTACATGACAAGAAGAGGCAGCAGGATATATGGCAAAGAAATGGCCTGCAGTCAGAAGACCTAGATTCTAATCCTTATTCTTCTACAAACTTGCTATGTGACTGGGGGTGGGCAATCGCAAACTATTCTGAACCCTATTTCCTCCTCTACAGAATGGCTAGGAGTACTGAATTTAATCCCTTGTAAGATCCCTTCTGGCTCTAAAGATTGCTTCCACTCTGAAACACGTCCTGAGGTCCAGTCCGGCTTTGGTATTCTACATTCTAAGGTCTCTTCTAGCCCTGACATTCTATATACTGTATTCCAATATGTTCCCAAGTCCTGTTGAGCCCTTATACACAGATTTCACAGTTCTAAAGAGTAACAGAACAATAACCATGAGATGAAAAGAGCTACCTAATCCATGGTCCATGGCTCACTATAACTCTCCTAGGAAAATGGAGAGGCATCTTCACCTTGGCAAATCACTTAACCTCTTTGCACCTCTCTTGTCTTATCTGTAAAAAGTGGGAGGAAGGGAACTGATGATCTTCAAGGTCCCTCTGACTTGTGATACCTCAATTATAAGTTAGCATAGTATAGTGAAAGAAACACTAGACTTGCTACTGAAAGACCAAGTTCAAATCCTACCTATAAGACTTACTAGCTGTATGACCTTTGCTAAATTATCACCCATTCTCAATCAGTTTCATCTGTGAAATAAGGACAACACATGTTGTTGTAACACATGTTACAAGGATCAGATAAGATACACAAAGCACTTCGTAATCTTAAAGCACCCCTTGAAGTGTGGGCTATTTTTATTATTGCTACCCAACCATACGGGCAGAGCAGAGACCATTATTCCAATTTTACAAACAAGGAATGAATGATTTGCTGAAGGTCACAGTTAGGAGACGATATTTGAACCCAAGTCTATGCCAGTGACAGATCTCATCATATCTGTTTGTCTGTCTCTATGTGAGAATATAAATAAAAAATACATTTATGCTAATTATGCTTCCAAGCTGGGTCTAAAGCTCTCTGCTGATAACTCATTGTGGTATGGATATCACCCTACTCTCTTCTTTGTCACATTGGAAAAGCTCTGAAGATTGATCTAGCCATGAACTGTCAGTCTATCACACTGGATTTAGAATCAAAAGACCTATTTTGAACACTAGTATGTACAATGAATTACCTGTGTGACCTTGAAGTTAAGCCACTTAAACTTACATGAGACTCAAATTAATTCTCCAATATTTATGCTGTAAAATGTATTTGGGGGGGGGTGGGGGGTGGGGAGAGAATGATTCTGAAAATCCCTTCCAGCACTGAATTTGCTAAGCAGTAAGGTTCCATAGTGGAGAGAACACTAAGCCTGGAGCCAGGAAGACCTGAATTCAGATCCTGCTTCAGATGCTTAATACCTGTGTGAACCAGGGATGTCATTTAGCTGCTTTCTGCCCCAGTTTCCTTAACTGTAAAATAGGGACAATAATCACAGCTACCTCCTAGGGTTGCTGTGAAAATGTAAAGCCTTTAGCACAGCATTTGGTACTTACTTGAGAGTAAAGGGAAGGCTATGACACCCGAAAGGTGAAAGTAGGATAGAGTACTTTCAAAATAAGATTAATAAACAACAGAGAACTAAAGTATCAGAAAGACAAAAGAGGCTTACAGACCTCTATCATTGATCAGAATATACTATTAGTGTGCCATAAAGGAATCACTTATGAGTTGCTGAATAAAATTTAGAGCTCAAAAAAGGGTTTAAAAATAACCATCCAAAGCAGTGTGTTTCCTCTGTTCTGCAATATAGCTGATGTATCCCATATGTAGGTAAATATTTTAGGGCAAAAAAGCTGATCTAATTTTTTGAAAACCAGTACTGTGTGGCAGTCATAAGTCAAATTCATAAGAATTTGGGTTCTGTTTTCTGTGGGAGTTGTTTGGGTAAATGCAGTATTCCTATGGAAACACTTGGGAATTGTTAAGTATAATTGAACTGCATTTGGTGCTGATTGCATCTGTCGAATAGGGAATTTGGGGCTGAGTATGCAGTTGTGTTTTCTTGTGTCGCTATTCCCACTCTTCCCTTTCCTGCCAATGGGCTTTTGAGAACAGATTCTATGAAGTGAACAGACAGGAGAGAAGTCTTATCACTTATGAGAACACAAGGTGATGGACAGTAGGAGGAGAGACTTTACAGGTTGATAGGGTATGCCTATTTACACAAACAAGTGATCCTAAGCCAGAGAATATCAGAAGTACTGTACTACACCTCAGCACACAGGACCTAATGGTGAGGGTCTGGACTTCATCAATTTATCCAGCAGAAGGAAACATATTACTAATACCCTGGAGACATAAAAATAGTATTTTAAAGAATTTAAAGAGTTCTTAAAGGTGATTTAGTTCAATCTCTAACATCTGACAAGTGGTCATCCAGCCTTTAATTAAATATTTTCAGTGACTGGGAATTTACCACCTAAAAAGAGAGCATTTTCTGAAAGCTCAAATTGTAACAAAGTCCTTTTTTCTACTAAGGTAAAATATAAGTCTGTGATTTTCAAGAAACACTTCTAGTTCTATTATCTGAAATTACAGTAAGTCTAATCCCTCTTCACATAACAGAGATATTTAAAATTAATTATCTTTTCATCCTTTCCTTCCCTTTATCATCACATTCCCGCCCCCCCCCCCAGTCTGTTCTTCTCCAGGCTTAAATATTCTGTTTCATAACTAATTATCATGACATAGTTTGGAATCCTCTTAGTATCCTGGTTTTTCTCCTATGACTGCAGTCTACTTTGTCAAGGTCCCTCTTAAAGTGTTACCCTGTGCAGATAATATAACTACTTTAGACATAAAAATGAGAAAGAAAATTTCTAGAGGGATAAGCAGACAAGCACCACACTGCAAAAGAAAACATATACTGCAATATTCACAGTAAAGAGAAATCACTACCCGTAGCATATGTCTGAAGGAAAGCAGCCAGAGCTGGTTCTTAAGACTGGTATTACATATTAAGCCTAAGATATAGGTAATGGTCTGAAAACCAGACTAAAGAAATATGTTTTTGCTAATTATATTTCATAGTTTGTCAACACAAAGTACAGAAACTGCCATACAGATTCAAGGTTAAGAGAAAAAGATAGGCCAAAGCTCCTGAACTCTAGCTTTTATCATCTTTTTTGCTCAGTATTTTTCTCTACAGTCCCTCAAGCACCTATCTCGGTATGTTAAATGCTCCAAAAGAATTAAAGTCTGTTCTTAAGTTCCTGAAATGCTAGGTATAAAACCTATCTTGGTTCAAATCAACCCCCATGTTTTATCCCTGTTCTTGGAGACTAGTATAGAGATGACTGGGGGGAAGGAAACCCAAGTAAACTTCAGGTAGACACTGAAAGCACAAAGTAGGGGAAGGAAAAGAAAGAAAAGAGAAACAGATAGACTTCTCCCTATAAAATGTGTAAATGTATAGATTTTAAAGTCTATGCTAAATGAATTGTAATTATAGGAGAGGAACAAAAGAAAGACTAGGTAAGACAAAGAAAGTAACCTCAAAATGAAAAGCAAAGCACTTCCAATCCTTCTAAAAATGTCTTCTCTCCACAAAACATACCTGGTCACTGACCAAGAGCTCTGCCAATAAATTAGCCCCTACAGGCTGAAATAGCTAACATTAGACAGGAATGAAATGAATTTGTTTTTTGCTTCACAACATGGGAAGAGAGAGACCAGAAATATGACTTCCCAGAGTAAAAAGAAATAATGAGAAATCCTGTCATCTAAACTAGAGGACTCTGAAAGGGAGCCAGGTATACTGGAAAGAACACTGGCCTTGGAAAGAGTCAGAAGACCTGAGCTTGAATCTCTGTTGTTACTGAGTCATTTTCTCTACATAGGCCTCAGCTTCCTCATCTGTAAAATGGAAAAGAAGATCAGAGGGTCCCTAAAGTCCTATTCACCTACAACAGTAATAATAATTCTATTACAGAAAAATCAGACTTAGAGCTGGAAGGTACTTTTACAGATTGTCTAGTCTAATCACCACATCATTTATAAATGAGGATTCTGAGAACCAAAGAGGGAAAGAAAGCATGGGCAAATCCAAGGACAAATGGGCAAGTATGTAGCAGAGCCGAGAGATGAACCTGAGTGCTCTGACTCCAGACATAGTGCTCTACTACCCTCTCAGCATGGTTGTGAGAAAAAGACTTCACCAATGGAATGACAAAATTAATGTTTCTTATTTATGCAGATCTAGACATGTCATTCATGTATTCAAACTTATGAAGTAACTCCCTACTACCTCTAATGCTTGAAGCAAAATTCCGATTCCACTGCCTGAGGCCAAAAGCCCCCCATAATCTGAGCTAAACTCACCTCCACCACTTTCTACTTCAGGCAAACTACTGCTCTCTGCCTCCTGAGCAGGCCCTCAATTCTCCAGCCTTCAGACCTCTCCTTGCACTGTCCAGTATGCTTGGAATGCTGTTTCACCCGCTGAATTCCTAGCAAATGTACTGAAGCATTCCTGGAACCCTGCATCTGCACCTGTCTGTCCCGCACACTAATATTGCCTCAGAGCTCTTTTATGGCTGTGAGTGGCAGAGCACTACAATCTGAAAAACTGAACTGAGGATCACCCAAAGGACACTGGAGCGGCACTTGGTGGGCATGAGCAGAATCTAAAGAATGCCATGAAAGAAAAAAATGAACAGGAAAGAGACTGGTCAATCATGGAATAACCAATAAATAAATGGTTCATATGTTCTAAGGCTATCCTTTCAATGGTAACAGATAACTAAGGAGGATCCCAACACAGTAGGTGACATTTCCACCCCTACAGGAGGTGGGAGGGAGAGAATTCATGGACAAGTCACATAGAATGTGCACAGCTGGGTTGCAATAAGTATCAGATGTGAGAATAAACACATCGATGAGATCATAGATCCATTTCAGTTTTGGAAAATATTGGTACTTTGATATCTAAATCCTCTAATACCCCAAACACAAATACTGATGATTTATATAGTGAGAGAGAAATTAGAAATAGTTTAATACTACTACTGAGAGATAGGCATACAGAAAAGGGCACTGGAATTGGAGTTGGACTGGGTTCAAGTTCTGCCAGTCTTAATATTTATATGACTTTAAGCAAATTACTTCACCTTTCAAATTACTTCACCTTCAGCTTCCAGAGCTAAAAACAAAGGAGTTAGGCTAGAATACAGGATTTTAATTCTTTTCTGTATGTCTCTGGTACGCTAGTCATGTCTAGGAACAACAGAAGGAAATATTAAATTTCTTTCCCATCCAAGTTCACGAATCTCAGTTTAAGAACCCCTGATCTCAAGGGTCTCCACATGTAAATTCTATTATATAGGCCAAGTGATAAAATCTCATACTATCCTAACAGACAATAGCCTAAAATGAAAATTTTCTGAAGTTTAAAAAAACTATTAGTACACCCTGAAAAATAATGCCAATTACAGGGTGCACTCAAGTTTACATGCTGAATTGGTTCTTAAAATCTCTTTTGAAAAATTCATTCATGAAAGGTATAACTCTCTGTGATAGGGAGGGGAGAAAAATATATTCAGAATTGTGTAAAAATAACTGTTTTTATTTTTTAAAAATAGAAAAAATTAGAGGATTGAACTAAATGATCTCTAGGGTCCATTCCAGCTCTAAATCTATAATTAGTATGATCTAATTCAACCCCTTCTTTTCACTTATTTACTTATGAAAACTGGGACTCCTTAGAGACAGCCAGGGGACACACTGGACAGAACACTGGGCCTAGAGTCACAATGACCTGAGTTCAAACCTAGCCTCAGACAGTAGCAAAGGTAAGTCACAAACTGTGTCTGCCTCAGTTTTCTCATCTGGAAAATGAGGATAATGATGGCACCTACCTCCCAGGGTTGTTCTAAGGATCAAATGGAATATTTTCTAAAGTACTTAGTGCAGCGCCTGGTATATAAATATATAAATGCTTGTTCCATCCCTTCCTGGGCCTGATCCTAATACTGAGCAGCATGGAACTTCTAATGGGCTGTTTTCATGACCTGGGCTAGTATGCCCCTCCTCAGGTGGTCTGCTGGCACTCTGTTCATGGGAACTTGTCATACTTGTCATACTGGTGCCTGATTTAATGCAGATAGCCAATTATCTTTAGTTCTGCTGCAGCTTAGTACTCCTGAACTCAGGTGATCCACCAGCTTCAGCATCAATAAGCACAAGGATGTGCTGCCACATCCAGCCCCTCCAGTTTAAGAAACCTAAGGAAGTTGAGGTACTTACCCAAGATCACATAGTTACTAAAAAGGCTAAAATATCAACTCACATACTTTTGATTTTTTCCTCCATCAGGCCTCACAAGCTTGTTTGACATCTGTAAACCATCAAGGGCTCTACAGATGTCAATCATTAGTTACTATACTCAAAAACTTAAATGTATCTGTGATCTCCATCAATGTGGGTGTTCCCTTCAGTAATATAGACCAAAACCCACCCATGCCTTCTACTCTTTTGAGACTCTTGACCATGACCTCTAACTGGTTTGCCACTGATATCCCACTCAATGAGCTGGGGGCCATTCTTGCTTTGTCTACATATAGTTCACATCCCCTACTCTGGTCAAGCAGCCAGTCCATGTTTCTTTTTTTTTTTTTTTAAATCTATTTCTTGATAATACCTTTGATTCTAGTTCCTTACTTATAACGTGTCACCCTTGTCATTGCCCTCTGGGTGACTAACAGTCATTTTTAATTCCTTGGAGTATGTAATACTGGGCTGTGACGCAGCCAAAGAACATGTTATTATTTTTACTACTTTACAATGACCTCCTAACTCTTCATCATTCATTTACCTCGCTAAATTTGATCAAACATTTTAGATTCTTCAGTTGAACTTCTATAGTGTAAATAAAATATGGTCATTGGCCTCATGGAGTTTACAACCTACTAAAAGAGCCACATACACAAATAACCTGAATGCAAAATTCAACATGAGAAACACATAGGATAAAAATATTCATGGGGCTGTAGTTGAAGAAGGTACAAAGAATTTCCAATGAGGAAAATCAGAGAAGCTTTTAAGGAAGAAATAACATTTGAACTTGGTATTAAAGACTGGAAGTGGAAATGAGGACAGGAAGGAGAACATTAGTCATAAAAACCAGAACAAGCAAATGTATAGAAGTGGTAAAGTGAAGCAACTAGATCCTATGAACGCCAGATTAACAAATTACAAAACACACGTTTCATTCTTCCTCTACTAGTCTACATAGCCTATGCACAGATATGGACCACAGATTCTTTAAACACCCAATGGGGAGTCATTTGGAGCAGCAGCCTAGTTGAGTATAAGGGTTGGGTCTGTTTTGTGTTTTAAGGGGCCATCCATTGATTCACTTCTTAAACAGGTCTATTCACTGAATGGGCACTTGTCTAACTCAAAGTGAGAACCTGAAACGACCTTAGTTTAAAAAGGTCAAGGACTCCCATTGCATCCTAGGCCATCTCCAGTCATCCTAATCTGTATCTCCTCACTGGACCCAGATGGCTGTGGAAGAGAAGCTCTCCCTCCCTCAAATCCAATTCAATTGCAAGTCATGTCATCATCTCCCTGCTGTCATTATCCTCTTCAAGAAGGAAGGAAAAACCACAAGGGGTGGGTGGGGTGGGAATAAGCATTTATATAATGCCTACTATGCGCCAGGCACTGTACCAAGTACTTTACAAATCCTATTTGATGATCACAACAACCCTGAGCTGAAGGTGCTGTTATGATAGTCATTTTATAAAAGAGGAAACTGAAGCAAATGCAGATTAAGTGACATGCCCAGGATCACACAGCTAGTGTCTAAACCTAGATTTCTCAACTCAGATTTTCCTGACTTACCAAAAAGTTGGACTTTCTGAGCAACAAAAATTCACAAAACTTGTCTGTGGAGGTATAAAAGAGCTGCTTAGCAACTTCTGTTGCTTTAAATTTCACTCCATTCAAATGTATCACCTGACCCAGACTGAAGGCAGTAATTTACCCACCCCCCAGGCCATTCTCTCTCTCTTTCAAATAGCTGTTACTGTTGATCCTAACTCCCCACCCACCCTTATACCTAACCTCCTAATTCCTTCATTTCCATACAATGAGGGTCACTTTCTTGGGCTTTCTGTCACTCACAAATGTTTTGTTTCAATGATCAAAAACTCTAAAATTCCTGTATCAGATTATATAGCTTCCTATTAATCCACCTATTTATCCTTCCATTTCTAGAGCTTTCTGTTTCATCTGCAGCTCCTCCATCCCTCAGTACTCTACCAGGACAACACTCCAGCTCAAATTTCACTTCCCCTCCTTTCAATTCTATACTGTCAAATACATGGAAATCCTCTGTCCCATGACCTGTAAAGCTCACACCTTGCAAACCCCAACCCTAGGCCTCTGTGATAATTCACCTCCTCTCCACCCCTTTTCACATGCTGCTGGCGGAAGTCACAATAATGCTCATCTGATCCACTATAAATTTATGTTATCTAATGGAAGTTCTACCCAGAGCTCACAGCACTAAGGTAATTCTTTAACTCCTCCCTAAATGATTTCCTATCCCACTACCCCTAGGGCAGCTGTTCCAAACTCTTCCCTCTTCAAGCCTCCCACACCCACACCTATCACCACTATCTCAGTTGAGCTGCTTTTATAACTTATGGGAAAAGAGGCCATCATCATGACCCTACTACTGAAAGAGCAAACACAAAATCCTATTTGGTATTGAAAGCCCTTCACAATCTAGACTGCTTACAATCTTCTTGCACTTTACTTCCCTCTATGACCCAAGTATACAAATCTGTACATTTACACTAGTTGTCTCCCATAACTGGGATGGCTCTCTCTAGTCATCTTGGCTACTGGCTTCCTGGCCTCCTTCAAAACTGAGCTGAAATCTATCTTTTTCAGAATTTTCCTGCCCTATCTCATCTCCTTCATCCTAGGACTTACACTATTCATCTTTTATTTGTACATTGTCTCTCTCACATTAGAATGTGAGCTCTGGGAAGTCAGGTACCATGTTTTTGCCTTTCTTCATATTTCCTGTATTTAGCACAGCCTCTGTACCTGGCCTACACTGTGTAAAACCTAGGTATCTGTCATGCCTTCCCTCCCCCTATTAAGGATGTAGACCCCTTGACAGCAGGGATTATTTCACTTTGGTTTTTTAATCACCCAGCATCTACAGCAGTATATGACACATACTAAGGGCTTCATAAATGCCTGAAGATTGATTAAATAAATGGAGGGATTATCCACCCTGATGAAATCACAGAAGTACTGAAATGTAAGAAGTACATACAATTTAGACCTGGAAGAAGCCTTAGAAATTTAGATCAACCCCTTATTTTAAGAGTTGAGGAAACTGAGGCACAGAAAAGTTAAGCAACAAGCCTGAGGTCACACAATATCAGACCTAGGATTTAAAGTCAGGTCCTCTGATTCCAATTCTACCACATCATGCTGTTAATAGAAACATTTCGGTTGAAGACAGTTTCTTTCTGTACATGAGTTACAATGGCATTTTGTAGAACACCATGTGGCAAGAATATGGCCTACATGATGGTTTAGACCAGGAAATAAAGAGGAATCCAAACACAATTTAAAACTACTGGCCCAATACACATAGGGATGATTAACTAACTGAAACATTGCTTGAGCAGCCAAGAGCCATTCCTCATTTGTGCAGGTAGTAAGTTAAGCTTAACTCTTAAATGACTTGTTAGGAAGTTCAATATTCATTATTATATTAATTTACCTGAACAATATAAACACACAATGACCATACAATTACTTAAGTCTGAATGCTATTTTATGCTTATTTTCTACACAATTATGTATAAACAAACACACACAAACACACTCCTTTGTTACAATGGCCACACAATTATTTAAGTCTGAATGCTATTTTATACTTATTTTCTACATAATTATGTATAAACACACACACTCCTTTGCTAGTGTCCTTAATTATATTTCACTGTATATTAGATTCTAGTGTTTGGTATTTTGTACCACTCACAAGGCCCAGGCTTACTTTCACCTCCCCCTTTCTAATACAGTATCCCACACAAGTGTAATAAACCATGTTAATATTTCATACCACTGTGAAATGTGCTGGAGTATCAATTCAACATCTGCTGTCTTTAGGGTCCTGGAGTCCCGCAGAGACACTTTCAATTTGTAATTGAGTTCTATACTGAATTAATCAGCAGTTTATCTTTTTTACTAAAATAATGTCTTCCCCACTAACCTGGATTTACATTAACAATTTATGCCAAATTACCTGCCAAGACAAAACTTATATTATTCTAAGCTACCACCCAGTAATGTTCCTTCTTATATTTCATTGTTGATACTCCTCTAAGCATTTATACATAGAAAAGTACAAATACATTGTTCTATGCCAGTCTCCAAGTCAGATAATGTCTTAAGTTTGCAGTTCAGTTAATGATTCTGGGGGTTAAATTTAGGGTTCCTCTTCTAACTTTCTCTATAGCAGTGACAGCTATCATTTATTAAAGTAAGCTACGATGAAAATTTTGTAAAAACTGATTTGTACAATAGAAACTTTCTACATAATAAAATGGCTTATAAATCTTTTTACTCTACTTCTCTTAAAGCTTTTGACCTTGGAATTTTCAGCCTCTGTACTAACTCATCTTTTTCAAAGCATTATATGTTCCAGATAGTGACTAGAACAAAAATAGTCTAGGCAAAGGGGAGAATTTTATTTGCTTTAAACTGTGTACTTTTTTTAGACCAAATCAGCAATGGCAATTCAATCATTTACAAGTAAAACATAAGTGAACATACGATTACAAATAAAACAAGGATAAGAAGAGAAGTGGTTGAATGGGGGTTGGGGGTCTCTATATCAAATTTCTAAAAGGAGTTTGGTATCTAAGATAGATAAACAATGAACAGATATCTATAAAACCAAAAGTCATTGCCCAATAGATAAAGTCAAAGGATGTGAACAAACTTCTCAAAGGAAGAATTGCAAGCTATTACCAACCATTTGAAAGCATACTCCATATTATTAAGAATAAGATCCAATCAAAACATTGAGGTTTCACCCCATACTCTGCAAATTAGCAAAAGTGACAAAAGATAGGAAGTCAATTTTAGAGAGATTGTGGAAAGATAGATACACTAGTGCATTGCTGGTGAAGCTGTGAATCAGAACAACTATTTTGGAAAGTAAATTTGGAATTATGCAGATAAAATTATTAAAATGGCCAAAACTTTTGATTCAGAGATTCTAGGCTAGGCTTATGAGGTCAATGATATGAAGAAGGTCCCCATATACACGAAAATACTGTAGCAGTACTTTTTATGATAACAAAGAATTGGAAACAAAGTAGATTCCCACTGATTAGGAAATGGCTAAAAAAGAACTGTAGCACATAAATATAACAGATTATTATTTTTATGGAGCTATAAGAAATGACAAGTGAAAACAGAGAAGCATGGCCAGTTCTATATGAATTGATGTAGAATGAAGTTAAGTAGAACCAAGAGAGTAATACGCTCAATAACTACAATATAAACAGAAAGAACCATCACACAAAAAAATACAGAAGTAAATGTTGCAAAATTATAAATAAGTATGACTTGAAAGAAGAGACATAAGACATTCTCATATGTTTGCAAATGTGAAGTCCACAAGTGTTATACATTGTATATATTTTCCAACGTTTGCAAATCAGTAATGCTGATTTTTTCCCCCTCATCTTTTTCCTTTTTTTGCTTTAAAAAATATTAGTTATATAAGAGGGCTCTCTAGGATGAGGGAGGTCAGGAATCTTAGGAGAAAATTAATGGTGATGTTAAGAAACAGACATTAATAAAATGTATTTTTAAAAAGAAACTACGATCTATACTATAGAGTGAGCAAAGAACAGTAGAAGTGGAAGAAAACTGGCGGTCAGCCACCACAACCTTTTATAGATGAAGCAACTGAGGCCCAGAGAGGTCAAACAGCTTGACCAAACTGAGACTTTAATACAGATCTGACTCCCAATTCAATGCTCTTCCTACTACATTTACGGTAATGTTTCCCAAATGACTATGTGAAATTTCCCCTAACATTCTCTTCAATGCGTCTTCTCATTCTCCTAACTCCAACTCTTGAATATTTTGATTAAATATTCCTTCTTCATACAGAAGTTACTTTTTGTCTTCTGGATTTCTGAGACAGGCACTAGAGAGAGGCCATGAAATATTCACCTACATGGTATATTTCCCCCATGTTCCACAGTTACTAGAAACATACAAACTGGAAACATTTAGGATGTAACAGCTGCTCCAGAGGAATGCATCAAAAATAATTACCTGTCCTACATCTACCTATTGTGTAAGAAAATAACTCCTTTTTTGGTATGTATTACAAACAGTTGCATAAGTAATCTTCACTGTAACCTGCAAAATCTTTCAATAGTACATTCCATGATTATAATGCCTATTAACAAGTACATACTGGATACTTGAAGTCAACAAAAAGTTTCCCAAAGGCAATAACTATACAAGTTAACCATTTGTGGTCACACTTCATAATATCTTTTGAAAAAGAATTAAGAACTTCAAAGGTTACATAGGATCTCTGCAGATGGATTAGATAACCTCTGTGGTCCTTTCCAGCAAAAACATCCTATATTCAATAGTTTAAAATTCTATGTACCTTTCAAACTTTAGCATTTTTGCTTAAGGTTCCTTCTAACTGTAATGTTTAGCTCTAACATTTCATGTTCTCAGGTTCCTTTCAGCTGTGACATTATGTGGTTCTAGTTTTTATTTCCAGAATTCCCAAGGCCCTCCCTATGACAAAGAGTTCACCATCAAACCCATTCCACTCACTGGCAATTTTATTAAAAAGTAGTTTTCCATGTAACGTATTCTACTTCCTGACACTGAAAAGCAAGGATATACATTTCTCCACACCCACTCCTGGGGAAAATTCAACTTTTGACTTCCAAAACAGATTCTCTCAACAGCAGTTGGATTTAAAGGACTCGATTTTAGAAGCCTTCCTCCCAGAGATGCCTGAGATACCACACTACCTTTTTTTAAATCTTCAGATGAACATCAAAACAAGTGATGTGGATACTTAAACTATGAAATATGAAAATGTAGACAGGAGAGATACAAAGAAAGTACTAAACTCAGTAAGTCCTGCCTTCTCAATCTTACAACACCAGAAGGTTCAAACTAAAAAAAGGGTTAATTTGACTTTTAAAGCATGAAGAGCTGTGACACAAAAGATTAGGATGAAAAAGATTAACCATTAACAACCTCACTGTCAGTTTAATCTAATGGATAATTCTCCAAATCCCTTACTGAATTATAAAAATCTAAAATTAGCTAATCAATGCTTGCTAAGAATAGTTCTGTACTGCGCCCCAGGGATATCTTAAATTTGTGACAATTCAAAAGGCTACTTTTTCCATATTAAGCAAAATTAAATAATCTTGATTTTGCAAGTTGGAAGAAACTACTGAAAAGAGAAGGTCAGAGCTCACAGAGGCCTTAGAATGCAGAACTTAAAAGAGCTGAGAGGTCTTAGAATATAGAATATTAAAATTGAAAAGGACCTGTTAGATCATCAGATTCCAGTCCCTAATTTTACAGGTTAAGAAACTAAATTCATAGAAAAACTCTTAGCATAAATGGAAATATTTTGGCCCACTAAAAGTCTATAATCAGCACTCAAGAAAAAAAACGCTTTTTAACATAATAATATTAACAAACTACTGACATTTATAGAGTTTTAAAGTTTAAAAGGTACTTTGCGTTGCTTTCACTGAAGCCTCACAACACTGAGGTAGTACACATATCATTCCCATTTTACAGATGAGGAAAGCTGGGGTGAAAAGTTAAATGATTTCTCCATGATCACAAAGATTAGCAAATGTTACTAGACCTGAATTGTGGCTTTTCCAACATCAAGGCCAGAATTTTTCCCACTATACCACACTACTCTAAAATTGCCCAGACCAATAATTCAAGTTTCAGGTCAAGACACATACCCAACATGATATAGTCATAACCAAAAGCAAGAAACCAAAACAACCCTAGGAAAAGTAGAAAAATGACTGTCAAAAACCTCATTATTGTCCAGATCTACCATATCAACAGCATTTAACATTAGGGAAAGGTAGTAGGAATAAATGACCTCTGAGGTCCCCTCTGATTTGCAGATTCTACAGGAACATCAAGAACTGCCAACATCAGTTTCCCCTAAACAGCTCCAGTGCTGCCTTAGGCCTGCTAAAGAAGTACCAAATCTATGTAAAAGAATTGATATCATCAGAAGGCAGATCACTGTTAAAGAGCTGTCAAAATAGCTAGTGACACCTGTCAAAATTAGCTAATCAAAGAACTCATTCTAAAAATAGTCAAATACAGATAAAAAAGATGGGCAAGAAAACAAATTAATATGCCCACATTAGTCTTCTGCACTCATATACAGAAAGATTCTTGGCTCTCTGTAGACATATGCAATACCTAAACAGATGAAATTGCACAAACATAACCTTAAAATATAAAAACTTGGAAAACAGTCTAAAGATCACCTCATTAAGCTGGCACCTATTAAAGTGTTACTGAACAACAAAACATCAACAGACAGACGACAGAAATGGAGAATATGAAAACAGTTGTTTACTTCAGGTACTGAAGGTCAGCTTTTTCTTTTTAATTTCACATTTGCTTAAGCTCTGTGTTTGAAGCCAACGTGGGTTCAAGTTCCTCGGAAAGGCGCTTCGGCTTAACACTGATAGTCTTCCTTGATTTTCATTGTCTGCTGTCTGAGTTTAGCCAGCAAACCTCCCAGCAAGTGGTCACCTTCCTACAGAGTCATTAAACCGCTGAATGTCAGCTGGTGGGATTAGCCAGCAGCTTCCACACCTGAGCCCCCATGGCAGGGACAGAGACATTTGGATCAAGATCACTAATGAATACAGAATTCATATGCAGCCTGTCATTGCCGTGGAGCTCCCAGGCACACAGAGACAGCCGAAATACGACAGAGAACAGAACAATTGTTGACAAAGATTAAAAAGTTTTGGCAGTTGGAGGGGAAAAACCCCACAAACACGAGTCTTCTCATCATTCAAATAACATGTTTGGTTTTTCCCTTATTTTTTGTCCAGGATCTTAAAGATATATGTGCAGTCCTTTATGCCTCCAAGAGAAAAATGCCTTCAACATTTAAAGATTTTTCAGTAATTTAACTTTATGATTAATTTGGTAAATCGTGCTTTCTCAATGCCCTACACTATCAACATAAAGGAAAACAACATTCCTATGTAAAATGTTCTATAAATGCTGAACAGAATAAGCATTTAGAGAACATGCTGGTAAGGGGAAGTAGTTAAAAGCAACAACAAAATATCTAGAATTTAAACGAAATTCTCATTCACTAACAAAATAATCTAGTATTTACCAGTCAGGAATGGAGCATGGGGGAAAAGTATACGAGACTTAGAGGTCTCAGAAGTTCTAGGTTCAAGTCCTTGGACCAGTATTTAACATGTGACCCTAGCTAGGTGACTAGTACCTTACTGAGCCTCAAAAGAAGAAGAGAAGGGGGAGCAGAGGGAACCATGAGAAAGGAAGGGGAAGAGAATCCTTCCAAATGATCTTGCCACTACCAATTTCGAGGAGATTTCTTTGAGAGTATTATATAAAAATTATATAAAAATAAGCTGATATTATTACTGTCTGAGTTTAAAAAGAGTAAGAGGAAAGGCCTCCAGCATACCAGGCAGCATCCTCTAAAGATAATTTATAATAAAACATGGAAAAAAGTCACACAGGAAAAGAAGGTGGGAGGGAGATGTCACTGGAGAGGCAGGTTAGAGTAAAGGAAAGTGCTGTATTTACAGTGAGGAAGGCCTAAGTACAAATCTTGCTTTCAACAATGACTAGCTATATGAAAAGGGGCAAGTAATGTGATTATAGATTTAGCACTGGAAATAACTTTAAATGTCATCTGATCCAATTTTACAGAAAGAAAGCTCTTGCTCAAGAAGTTAACTTGCCCAAGGTCACACAGGTGATAGAAATAGTACTGCCAAATCCATCAGTATCTTTTCACCACATCAAACTCTTTGAACTTCGGATTACTTTTCTGTAAAATAGGAATAATATCTACAGTAATGACCTCACAGGGTTGTTTTAAGGATCAAATGTGATAACATATACAAAGAGTTTTGTAAACTTAAATGTTTGAAATCATGTACATCAGTGAAAAAAGTACCTACATCACAAAAATTAAGGCATGATGTCCTAAAAAAAAAAAAATCCCCTTTCTTTACAACTTATTGTTTTAATTTCAATTCTACACTGCCTTCATTCCTCTCAAAGCACCTGCATGGACCAGCTCACTCTATGAAGTAAGGCGCTTTTAAAACCTGGCCTTAATATAGAAATAGGGAGTAGCTTGGCCAATCCCTAGCACTACTGAAGAGGAAGTACTTGCCAATCTTATTTTTGAAGAAATACAAGTAGAATCATATTTTTTTTACATTTCACTCTCAATAAAAATGCACTTGCCCTTGACTTGTATATGAGTATTTTCACTACTTGCTTATCTGTTTCTGTGTAATTGAACTGTAATATAAAACAGCTTCCATCAGACTGCATTACAAAGATCAACTGTGTCCATCTATATATAATATCTGCTCAATAGCTAAGCACAATGCCTTATGTAAATGAGCACTCTGGCAAATGCTCTGTGATGGCACTTTCACATATTCTTACAAGTGCAAAAACCTAATGCATTCCTTGATGAGTGGCCAACTCAACAACAATTTGTGTATTACAAAGGGAAAGTGCTTCAGAATCTCTTTGAGGCAATGATCCTATAAACAGTTTTCCACTAAACTCCAAAGTAGAAAAGGACCTCAAAGGTCAACTACAGTGCAACCCTTGGGGCAACTAGGTGGTACAGTGGATAAAGTGCCAGGCCTGGAGTCAGGAAGACCCAAGTTCAAATCCAGCCTGAGACACTCACTGCTTGTGTGACCCCAGGCAAACCACTTAACCCCACTTGCCTCAGTTTCTTCATCTGTAAATTGATATGGAGAAGGAAATGGCAAATCACTCCAGTATCTCTGCCAAGAAAACCCCAAATGGAGTCACCAAGAGTTGGATGTAAAAGAAACAAATGAATAAGTCCTTACCTGGGGCATGAATCCTGTCTACAACATTCTCAATCATATAATAACCAACCTTTAAGAGACTCCTGGGACAAGGAAGGAATTCACCAGGTGAAGTCTGAGGTCTCTTCCAACTCCTAAATTCTGTGATTTCTTGAGGACATAAAAGCTTGGCCAATAGAGGAAATCTCTAGACCCAATGCTGAATAAATTATCTTTCCAACACACACACAACCCAGGAAGATGAGGACAGCAGAGACCTCTCTATTAAATAACAGTTTGTAATTTCCACACTGTGTGTTTCAATTCAAGGTGCTACTACTCTTCCTTTAGAAAAATTAAATTAAAATAATAATCCACAGTATTCTTATGACTCGAAGTCCTAACACTGTTGTTTTCCATCTGCACTCTTCTCTCATTTCTATTCTACAACTGACCACATGACAAATTAATTCCATTCCACCATAGCTAGAAGTTTGGCACTGCCTTTCTGAGGCAACTACAGTGCTTTAGGGCTGAAACTACTAACATCTTTAGCAATCTATAAGGTCTTCTCTCTCAAGAGGCCAGGCCTTGCCTCATGATGAAATATGACTCCATAAATCAGACAGCTGAAGCAGCACTTGTGTACGTCACCATCTATCTTTTGTGGTTTCTCTCTGAAGGGCGCAGGCTAAGAACTCATCTCTCCGGCAATGCAACCAGGGAAAGGACCATCACGGCTGGCATTGACAAAGCATGTGCTACTTAAAACTGAAGACACACTAAGACTGGGGAGGTGGGGGGGAAGAAGGGGGAGACAGAGAACATCCTGCTGGTGTTAGCACGCCTTAGGCAGTGGTAGAAGCTTCAGCAACTCATCTTCAAAAGGCAGAGAGCCAGGGCTCTAGAAACCTGCAAAAATTGGCTAAGCCTGCAGTCTTCATTTCTTTAAGTCGAGCATCTTCAAAGTCTAGAATTCTAACTGTAGGGCACAGCAGCTGCCGGTGCAGATTTGATTCTCTCTGCTTTTGGCAGCTCTCAACTTGAAATTCTAGCAAAAGAATTTTTCAAGTTGCTATTATTGCCTGTCATGGATTTATAAATATTGTGCACTCTCTGCTGTGGCATGGCTCTCGTGGGACGCCGGCACATGCCAAAAGCATAACAGAATGAGAAACAGTTCCTCTTCTTCAAATAAATGCTAATTTTTTCTTAACTGTGCTCACATGATGTGTTTGGTGATCAACTTCAATAGTACAGAATATATATCAGAGACGAAAAAAAGCTGATTGTCTTTTCCGGCATCATTCAGCTGCTACTTTCATTAAGCTTGTTTAATTAGATTCCAGATGCTAATTTGCAAGTCGATACCAGAGGGTGCAGGACAGTTTGCCTTTGAATCCTCTCTCTGTGATGTGGTGGTCTTGTAGCACACACCACTACCCTTCAGTAGCCTGAGCAAGATTTTCTGACAATTAGTGCAAGGGGGAACAGTATTGATCTTGACAGACTAAATATTAATCTTCTACCGATTTGAATGAATTATAGTCTTCAAGAGTTTGTTTCTCACCATACCAAATGAAAATGCCCTTACCTTACAAAGAAATTTAATTGCAGCAAAACTAGCTACATTTTAAGTGATTCTGATTAGTATTCCTAATACGACTGCCATCAATATTTCAATTAAGCTATTCTATGGATCTGCATTTCCCAACAGTAGTTTTAGCATAAGGGCTAGAAGAGATCTCAGAACACAGAATGATAGAATATGGAACAAAGAATGCTAGTTAATAGGGACCGTAGAAAGTTGGCATCAGAATGCTAGATCTAGGAAAAAACCTTAGAGAACTAGTTCTCTACCATCCGGGAAAACTTAGACCCAAGTTTCACAACCAATATAACTGAGAGCAGAACCCCAATCTCCAGGCTTAGTATAATCTTATTTTCACTATAAGACTACTTTTAATTCCTTGTCTTTACCACCTCACTTTTTAGGAGGCATCAAGATATACAAGTGACGGGCAAGACCTTAGACTAACTAGTCCAACTTCCTTATTTAACAAATGAGTAATCTTGTTTTATATTCACACATAATAGTCAAGATCTGGGTGTGTGACTCACACTAGAAAGTGGTTTACAAATACCAAGACATTACCTTTAGCACTACTGCCTGAACCAGATTTAGTTAATACATGGAACTACAAAGAAAAACTACGCAAATGGTTCCACGAAACCCATGATCACTACCAAAAAATCTAATAATCCATTTAGAGATGTCAGTAACGTATACTTTGAAAAGAATAAAGCATCAGATAAATAGGGGCTACTGTTATTGCTACAGACAAAAAAAACATTTTGGCACATGTTGATATTTTCAGGTTTTATTCACTCATTTAGAAAGCATTTGTGAAGCAACATGCATGGCCCTATACTAGCCATCAGGAGTTACACAAACTTAAATTATATTCAGTCATTGCCCTAAAGGCACTTTGATAAAAAAATGAATATAAATTTCACATAGATTATGTGAAATGAGAGTGAGAGGTCCAAATGAGACCCTCTAAGAGAAGCTGGGAGATATAGCAGAAAGAGTACTAGGCATGGTCAGGGTATCTATATGCCAAATCAGCTCCAAAATTCTGGAAAGAATATGATGATAAGAAAGCTACTTAACCTCTCTGAGCTTCACTTTCCTTATCTATAAAATAGAGATAATATTTATACTGCATAGGGGTAGAATTTCAACAGGCTTAGTTAAGGAAGGTCTTTATTCCCTGGGGGAATGCCATGTATGAATCAGGTGTAACACATCTCTGAAGCCAGAAAGTCAAGTAGGACCAAGGGACAAGGAAGGTCGAGTATCACACTGAATTTGGAGTCCCAGGTTTCACAACTAGTTACTGTCATTTAGTGAACAAGACCCTCAATTTCCTGATTTCTAGTGTAGTCATATTTCTAGAGAATCCTGGACCTGGAGTCACAAAGACCATGAGTTTAAATCTAGTTTTAGACACTTGCTAGATATGTTACCCCAGGCTAGTCGCTTAACCTGTCTTCCTGTTTCCTCATCTGGAAAATGGAGGTGAAAATAATAGCAACTTCTTCCTAGGTTCTGGTGAGAATGAAATTAGAGATTTATAAAGGGTTTCTGCAAACTTAAAGTATTTCTAGCTAGCAAAATAGTATTATTGTTATTATTTCTTGCACTCTAATAGACTTGTTTTCCCTCTTGTTTTTTGTTTGTTTTTTGGAGGGGGAAAGGCAAGGTAACTGCAGTTAAGTGACTTGTCCAAGGTCACACAGCTAGAAAGTGTCGAGTGTTTGAGGCTGATACCATTTTTCTTAACCAGTACCAAGTACCATAACACAGTACCAAGGCACATAAGAATCAGAAAAACCTGAGGGCTGACTACATCCCAAAGACACAACTATTAAAAAAGGAAGGTCCCATATATACCAGATACTAATTTGCTGAACTCTTTGTTATAGCAAACAACGAGAATAGTTCTTCTTTGATAGCAAAAACCTGTAAACAAAGAAGATGCCCACTTATTGGACAATGTGATATATGAATATATCAGAATATTATTCTGTTGTAACAGATGGTAGAAATGATAAATATAAAACATGAAAAGATTTACATGAGCTGATGAAGAGTGAAGTAAGCAGTCAGAAAAACATTGTATACTGCATGTATACTGCATGTAACAATACACAATAAAAACAGTAACTCTATCAATGTAAAGTGAAAGGATCACCCCAAACTTCTAAAAATCAATGCTACAAAAGAGAAGCATGACCCCAAAGAAAGGACATAAGATAACTCCCCTCACTCCATAGCAGTAGAGGGTCATACAGGTGTGAAACATTACATATATTGTGAGATTTTTCCAATGCATCGATCAATTTTATTTCCCCCCTTTTTCCTTTTTTTCTTATTCTCTTAATAAAAAATTCTTAGTTATACTGGATGCCTCTAAGAAGAGGAACAAGGACCTAGGAAATTTAAGTGATGCAAAAACAGAAGATATCATTAAAAGTTTATTTTAAATGGAGCACAGTGGCACACACCTATCATCCTAGCTCCAAGAGGTGAGACTGTATCACTTGAGCTCAGGAGTTCTGATTTGCAGTTGGCTAAGTCAACTGGGCGTCCAAACTATACCCAGAACCAACAGAGTGGGGCCTCCAAGAGCAAGACGTTATCAAGTTGCCTAAGGAGGGGCAAACCAGCACAGGCTGGAAATGGAGCATAGTCTTCCTCTTACACACTGTCCCTACTCCCCCTTTTTTTAACAGAATCTAAGGGCTGAAAGAGATCTTAGCAAAAATCTGGTTTCAAATCCTGTTCTGCTCCTCATTACTTGCCCTTAAACAAGTCTCTCAACCTCAATTTTGTCCTTTGTAAATTGAAGGGGATCTTTGAACTAGATGACTTCTATGGCTCACTCTTGCTCTAAATCCTATGATTCTCCAGGATAAAGGCCCTCCAGTCCAACCTCTTTATTTCAGAGGTGAGGAAAGTGAGATTCAAAGAGGCGCAATTTTGTGCACATTAAGGAGTTACCTTCAGGTCTGAGAAGGACCCTATTATCTAATCGTGGGAGAACATGAGAAAAGACTTGCAGACTTTTGTAATCACAAAGTCCTAAATGTTAAACTATTATCTTCACCGCCAGCATTTGGTCACATAATTACTCTGCAAGTCCTCCAACACACCACCTTCATAACAACGTAGGCAGAGCAGAGATGCAGCCTTGGCTCCATTCTTTTTATAAAAAGATAAATAAAAGTCTTTGTATCTACGTTACGGAATCTTAGGCTTTACCTATATATTCTAAACACTGAACTTATAAAATGTCATTAGACAGCATCTACAGTAAAACAGCTTTGCAAGCATGCTTGGTCTTATTCTTCATCATCAAAATTTTAAAACTCCTAACTATATTTCATACTTACTGGCCCAGAAAAATCTCTCCAAGTTTTTTTCTAAGCACTACATGTCTACTGTTAATAACATTAATTGTCTATTGTTTACTTTAAACTGCCTTAATTAGAAAAGGCACTCCACACACATGTTAACAATTGATTTTTTGCTGGTCTGTCAATTTACACTAACTTGTAAAAAGGCTTGCTTAACTGAATAAAAAAACTCACTTAAAACTGCAAATTTAAATAATCAATCTTATATAGGAATTTGGTAAATGAGCAAACACACAGAACAAGCAAAACAAAATTCAGAGCCAGTAGAGACCTGAAAGACTATGTAACATAAAACCTTCTTTTTTTTTTTTTTTTTTTTACAGAGGGGCAGGGCAGGGAAGCAATATGCTCAAGGTCATCCTGTGGATTAGTGGTACATCTGGGATTACAATTCAAGTCTTTTATGATATTTCATAGTAGAAACTGCACACTAAGTATACCCAATTATAAAATAACATCAGCTTGTATGTGCATACCTAACAGTTTGTGGGCAAAAAAGCAGAATACTTTCTATATTTAATCTCATTTTATCCTTCCACTAGCCCTGTGATGTGGCTAACAGTCATTATTATCCCCACTTTACAAATGAGGAAACTAAAATTTTAAAAGGTCAATAACTTGGTCAGAGTTAAACAGTAACTGCTAGTAATCATATAATATGATTTCAAGTCCAGTGCTCTTTTTATTACACTTCAATGGTCTATAATTCCACTGATATGAGTATTCTCTGTAGATCACAACCTATTCATGCCTGTTTATTCTGTACAACTCTCATCCATGTCCTCCCACAAATCTAAGGTGGGGGCAGTGGGGTGGAATTGCCTACTCAATGTTTTGGATGCATTCCTTGTATTCTCTTGACATTGCAGGGATATCAACAGAGCACCCTTCATCTCACTATGAGACTAGTCTAACTTTTTTTCCCCAGTCAAACATTTCTCTGATGACAGTCTTTATCTCTTCATTTTTATTCTACTACTTTTCGGAAACACATTCACAGAAGAAATGTTCACAATGACAGCTAGCATTTACATTGCATTTTAAATTATATAAATTAACGTAAGTTATATAAGAATGGAAACTTCTATAGCACATTTCTACAGCTTACAAAGTACTTTCTCACTACCTGTGAAGAAAAGTAGAGCAAACATTTTTACAGAAAAGGTAAGCTGAGGCTCAGAAAGGTTTAAGTGAAGTATCTAAGCTCAAAAAGTAGTTGGACCAGGAATCAAATTCGTATATTTTGACTTCCAAAATTGAAAACCCTATCTTAAACCATGCGGCCTTTACAGAGTATCTTTACTGAAAAGAATCCTAAGTATCTCCAGTGCTAGCTAGTAGTACAAGTTGATAAGAAGTTACTCATCTTTGATTTCCAAACTCAGAAACATCTCGTAATGTAGTAGATGGAACACTGGAATGGGGTCAAGTGACCTGGGTTCAAGGTCTTGGAGTCTGTTTGCCCCTGATCTACTGTGTGTTCTTGGACAAGTCACTTGCCTTCTCCATAGACATGGTCTTTCCCACTTTAATACTGTACATTTTGGCAACTGTGTTCTAAAGTCTCTTCCATAGGTTCCGTCTAGGTCTGTCCATCTATATCCTAGGCAGTCTATTCCAAGTATCTTTCAGTTCTCACATTCCAAGGTTTTATGGCCAAAAGTTCTTCACAGATGTGACATTTTACAATTTTATAAACACTTCTCAAACTTTGTTTTTAGTGACAGCATATGAATCACACTGCTTAAGAATACTAAGCAGAAAAAGTATGACATGAGAATATAGTCTCACAATGAGAAATTACATCTCCGTAATAACCTTATTTACAAAGGATACTGGGATCTATTTATTATTAGATTACAGCGTGATACTATTGCTTTTAATATAAAACAAGGTAACTAGAACTCTACTCAGTCATATTTTGTTAAACGCCTGCATATGTGTAACAAAACAAACTTCAAGTGTAGTAACCAAATTACTTATTTGAAATGCCAATTCACTAAAGGTGTACATAGTTTCCAACAAAAGGGGTAACTAGGGGATGAAATCACATAAGCACCATATATTTTATAAGTACTTGAACAAAGCACAAAAAGCAGTTTGAGCTGAAGAACTTCAATGTCACTCATTCAAATAAGGATTACCAAAGGAAGAAAATCTCCATTCATAGAAACATTTAAAAAGAAAGGGTAAAAAAAAATTCTCATTTCTACAACACTTTAAGAATTAAAATGCACTTGCTTCATTAATATCCTAAAGGGTCTGAAGAATTAAAAGTTCCCATTTGACAGAAGAAGATAATGAATTTTCAGTGAGACTTGCAGTCACCAAGATCCTGAGGTGTTTTGTGCTCTTCCCATTGACATATTGCCTTTCTAGGTACGACAAAGTTACCATCATGGATCATGTTATAATCTAGTATAGGGACATGACACACAAGTAGGTAACTATAATACAGAAGTGTATTAAAGAGGTGCGAAGTGGACATGGTTATAGTTTCAGGTGAAGTTTACTGCAATGATAAACATGACCAGTAGAAAACTGTACAGCCACTGAGTCACCCAAGGTAACAGAATCTCTAAATCTGGTGATTTATAAGATTTACAAGAAAGGCATTTAGTTCTTCAGATCCAAGAGATTTCATACAAAAAGGTACTCAGGAAACAATACAATTTGGGAATTTCCTAGCTTGGTCTGGTAATTTCACACCCACAGAAAGGTTTCCTTCAGCATCAAACTGTTCTACTCTATCAGCACATTCTTTTTTCAAGTTAAATCAATAAGAATTTATTAAGTACCCACTATGTTCTGTGCTGAGTGCTGTAGGTATGCACAATTATATAGGGCAGTAATGGTTAATACAGTCAAAATCCTGCATTTCCCAAGACAGTCTACAAGGCTATTAATACACAAATGTCCACCAGAGTCCACTTGGCTATTACGTATACTTACAACTGAACAGTTAGATGAAGCACTGGATAGATGATACCGAGTTATCAGGCCTGGAGTCAAAAAGATTCCTCTTCCCAAGTTTAAATCTGACCTCCAACACTAACTGGCCATGTAACCCTGGGTTAGCCACTTAACCCTTCTTGCCTCAGTCTCCTCTCATCTATAAAATGAGCTGGAGAAGGAAATGGCAAACCAGTACCTTTGTCGAGAAAACCCCAAATAGGGACACAAAGAGTCAGATACAACTGAAAAGAACTGAACAATAACATACTTATAACTACATCTTAGTATGTTTTTCTCTTGTGTTCATCCTTCGTTACCAAAGAAGACCATGCCATCAGAGAATGAAGACATGACTTGCACTCTGTTTTGAGTGAGGGAGGGCTGTGCAAAGTCACCTGCTTCACTTCTCCTCCAGAGCCATCCTGTGAGTAGACTCAACTCCTCCTCTCCTGTCTGTCTCCCCCTCACTTTTCTTCTCTCCAAAGGAAGGCAAATTGGGATGGCCAAATGATGCCCAGTTGACTTGGGTTTTACTGGCTACTGTCCCTTCCTTTCCCTTCCCTTCTCTTCCCTGAACCTTGAGTCTACTGCTTTTCTTTTATGCTACAGAGCAAGGTAGTGAGATCATCAACTCTGGGAACAGCAAGTGACAAACAAAAAGAAATAAAACAAGTATTAATAAGGATCTTAAAATTATCTAGTTGAATCAAAAATAGTCAAAGAACTCTTTTCTGGAGTTAATCAGGAGGACATAACTATCACTGTCTATCACTCCCCATTATAAATTCTCCCTTATTACACCAGTGTATCACAATTCACATCCAACACTCAGAATATTCCCTATAGTTGAGAAGGGTGTAAACAAAAACATGTTAAGCTGAATACCAGAACTGAAAATTCTCTGCAAGCAGACCATATGATTACTCAATACCACCCCATTCTCCTTAAACTGTTCTTGCCCCTGACTTGTCAGAGGCAAGATAACAGTTCTGTCTTTTGCAGTTATTCTTTCAAGTAACATCAAAAATTGTGCTCCACAGAGGTAAAGAATAATCTCCAGGTTTAGGGAAAACAGGATTGCATCTCCTAGGGAAAGGCTTTCTGTCTATGGGGCTATGGAATTAAGTACTATAACAAAGGAAACACCAGGGAAAAAGTAAATTGTGGAAATGTCTCATTCTGTCAATACTTTAGATAGGAAATTGAGGTTCAGTGAAGTTAAATGACTTGCCCACTATCATGAGACTAATAAATCAAAATGACTGCGTTTAAAATGCTTAGTCAATCTCAGGTAACAATCTAGCCATCTGGACATAAAAAAATGTTTCATTCAACCACAGATAGGGTGTGTGTGCATCTTCATAAAACTTCTAGGAAAGCCTCTGAGTGAAAAGTTATATGATGACATACACATATGCTTACTTAGGCGACCATGCCAGCATGGCAAAGTGACATCAGTATTGGTGCACTGCTCAGTGGAGCTGTTGAGCACCTTGTACCTTCCATTTCCTATTGGGCACAATGTGTCGGAGCATCTTCTGTCTGCCCAAAAGAGCTTCCCACTGCACAGGTAGTCTATCACTTCCCGCTACGGCTCATTGCCAGCCTCTCCAGGTTGAAAAGAGGAACTGTAACTCCTTAGACTGATCAAATACCTTGTATCTTCCTTCTGCTGGGCACAGCATGTCCTCTGAGGGAAGACTGCAAGGGGCTGGGCATTTTCCTTCTACCCCAAAGCAATGACTTTCATCTGTGCCGGATGAAAGGCAACCTCTACTTCCTTTTGTCAGCCCAGTACAACCACAGGTGCAAAGACAAGCAACCTACCCCTCTGACTTCAAGCCTTCCATCTCTTGCTATACCTGTCCTTTGAGGAAATGAGAAGAAGAAAGCCAGTGGGAAATGGAACTGCTTTTTCCTGCTGTACAAGTTTAACTTCCCTCTCCTCCTGCATCCTTTTCCTGTCTAAACTCTTTGTAAGTAAAAGGAGCTGTGTGACCTGTGTCTTCTGACTATGTGCTTCCCATCTCATGTGGCACTTGCCTCCAGAGCTCATTCTTCAACCTCCATTGGGAAGAGGAATGGTACCCTCTATTCCATGAACATTCTCACACTTGGTCATACCAGGTGCCAAATCCCAATCATATCAGTTATATCCCAGGGATTCCGAACTCTTGTGGAGCATCACCTCCCAAATTCCTCATTCCTATCTCCCTCAAAACTCTCACCCCAAATTTTTAACCAAACACCACCCAGCCCTTCTACAATGCCCCATGGAATACATAGGCAACAAACTTCTCTTCACCTTAAATCTTTCATTCTCCTCCTACCTACAAGCTCTTACTGAAATCTCCTCCCTCTCTCTTGCCCTGTTCTTCCTTCCTCCACCAAGATACACACTCTCTGGTCACCCTTTCCAGTACCAGCTGCATCTTCACTCATTCTCTGTGGCTCACTGGTTGAGGCAGAGGAATTGGAATACTCCTTGCTCCTCAGTGCCACTTCCAGATTCTCCTCCTTTCTCCATCACTGAGATTCATGCTATTCTTTTTTGCCACCTAATCAGAATCATGGTAGCTCTTGTCTACAGACACTCATGCCACTTCCCTTCCTTCCTCAATGAGTTCAGGACATGGCTCACAATTTTTCTCTCTTCCCCACTTCACTGCCCTCATACTAGCAGACTTAAACATACATACTGACTCTACCTCAAATACCTTAACCACACAGTTCTTCAACTGCTCACTTCCAGTGAGCTACTATTTCACCCCCACCTCAGCCACATACAAAGAGAGTCACACCCTTGATGTTGCCATAACCCACAAACATACCATCTCTATGTTCAAGAATTCTTAAGTGCCCATATCTGATTATAATCAATTGACTTTTTATCTTTCCTTGTGCCTTCTCTTACAAAATCTTACTGTGACCTCTAATCTCTTGATCCCTCATCTCCCTATAATAGCCATTCTCTCCCTTTCCTCAATTTGACTCCTTTGTGAACCAATTCAACTCTATACTGTCATCCTCTCTTCAATCCCTAACTCCCTGTCCCAGCCTTATATCTCTCATCATTCAATGCCCTTGCTTCTACATACATGCTGCTAAAGGAAGATGAATTAAGGTATGCAGCCATTCTGAGTTCACTACAAATTTATGTTCCACAACTTGAACTTCATTATCCCACTCTCCGAAGTGGCTATTCCAAACCTCTCATGATTCCCCTTCCCCCTACTTTCCCAGCTGAGAATCTTGCCTCATATTTTACAGAAAATATTGAGATCATTCCCCATGAGCTCTCTCTTCTCTCCTCTTCTTGTTCTATCACTCAGATGCTTTCAGTTACTATCTTTCTATCCTACAAGCTTTCTATCCTGCATTCCTCACACATACACTGAGGTGGTCATACTCTTTACTAAGGATAACCCGTTTAGTTGTTCAAATGATCCCATTCTATCCCATCTCCTTCAACAGATTGGCCCCTCTTGTCATCCCCACTCTATCATTTATTTTCAATCTCTCACAGACTACCAGTTCATTCCCTACTGCCTACAAATATGCTCATGTCACCACCACCCTGACAAAATCTTCACTTGATCCTGCTAACCACTGCACCTTATATGTCTTCTGCCCTTTGCTGCTAAACTCCTCAAAAGGGCCATCTAAAATAGGTGTTTCCACTTTCTTTCCTCCCACTCTCTTAACCCTTACAATCTGGTTTCCAACCTCTTCATTCCAGTGAACAAGTTGCTAATTATCTCTTAATTGCCAAATCAATCACCTTTCTCTATTATCCTTCTTCTTGACCTGACATTCTTGATTACCCTCTCCTCCTTGATATTCTATTCTCTTTAGATTTGGAAAACAACTATCTCCTGGTTTTCCGCATACCTGATTGCTTCTTTGCTTCATCCCAATCACTACCTCTAACCATAGGTGTCCCTCAGGTTCTGTCCTGGGCCCTCTTCTCTTTTCCTTCTAAATTACTTTACTTGGCATTCTCATCAGCTACCACAGATTTAACTACTATCACTATGCTGTTTACTGATTCTCAAATCTACCTATCTATATACAAACTTTCTACTGACTTGCAATTTAGCATCTCTTAACTGCCCTTCAAACATATCTCAAACTGAATGCCCAATTTTAAACTTAACATTTCCAAAATCAAACTCATCTTTCCCCGTAAATCCTGCCCTCCTTCTACCTTCTTTATTACTACAGTTTAAATCATACTCCCAATCCCTCAGGTTTAAAAACCAGGAATCAACCTCAAATCTCTCTTAACCACTGTTAGTTATTCAATCTGCTGCCAAGGCCAATCTATTTCACCTTTGCGACATCTCTCAAATATTTCCCCTCCTCTACCATGACACTGCCAACACTATGGTAAAGGTCCTTATTATTATCTCACTCCAGGACTAATGTGATAACCTGTTGGTGGGTATGCCTGTCCAAGTTTTTCCCCACTCAAGTGATTTTTCTCAAGTACGGATCCAACCATGTCCCTATGCTCCTCCCCAATAAGTTCCAGAGGCTCCCTATTGTCTCCAGGACCAAATACAAAATACACAGTTTGGCAGTCAAAGCCCTTCATATCTAGCCCCCTCCTACCTTTCCAGTCTTCTTATATCTCACTTCCCAAGATATATGCTTTGATCTAGACTACTGACCTCCTTACTGTTACTTGAACATAATACTCTCTGGCTTCTTTTAAATCCCAACTAAAATCTACTTTCTACAGGAAACCTTTCCCAACCCATCTTCATTCCAGTGCTTCTCCCTTTTTAAAAAGGGAATTTAAAAAGGGAAAAATATTTCCTATTTCTCTTGTAAATAGATTTCTTAGTACATATTTGTTTACATGTTGTCTCTCCTATTAGCCTGTAAGCTCTCTGAGGGCAATGCTGTCTTTTGCCCCTTTGTGTATATCTGCAGTGCTTAGCCCTATGTCTAGTGCATAGTGAACACCTAATAAATGTTTATTGGTTTAATGACTGATTGGTGGGGGCAGAACCAAAACCAGAGAAGGGTTGAAGAGAATCACAAAATGTCAGAAAGAAAAAGGACCTTAAAGATGCTCTAGTTCAATGCTTTCATTTTATGAACTGAGAAACAAAACTCCTGCCAGATTAAATTCCTTGCCCAAGGTTATATGGCTAGGAAATTGCATGGTGGAACTTAAAACAGGTACTATGACTTAAAAGTCTAAGAAGGGAAAACCTGAGGAAATCTGGGGGCAATGGGTGATGGTGCCTACATGCTGGTTAGTTCTAGCTTCAGTTCTAATGGCATAAAAGAGAAACAAAAAGAGTTTTTAATTCCTCATATCCCAAACTCTTAACTCTTTAGAATTTATAACCTTTAGTTTTGGTGGAGATGGCTGCATTTTTAAAAATCTAGATTACTTAATCCTAAGTAGATTTTAATAAGCTTTTATTAATTTTTCTTTATTTTTTTTAATCTTTTAAAATGAGATTTTAATAAGCAGTTATACACTGTTATGTTTAATAAGCAGTTATATGCTGTTAGATTAAGATTATATTAAATTCCACTGTCAAATGAATATGGGGGGAGGACAATAATTACTGTGAACACAAAATTCTAGGCTACCAACAAGCATACTCCTCCCAGACTTGTACAAAATCTATGAAATGAGATTCCTGCTCAAAAGATTCGCAAAGATAAATAATATCAAACTAAAAAGTGTGCAGGTATCCTGCAATGTCATCATGAAAACTATTACGGAA
Source organism: Potorous gilbertii (assembly GCA_028658325.1). NCBI lineage: Eukaryota > Metazoa > Chordata > Mammalia > Diprotodontia > Potoroidae > Potorous > Potorous gilbertii. Next base: position 332,759,876 of record CM053769.1, on the reverse strand, counting down.
AGGACTCTTTGAACTGTGGAAGATGCATGTGATTTACACTATAGTCAAAGAGGACCAAGCTAAGACTAACAGAGAAATTGAAAGGAGAGGATTTAACAATTAAAACTCTCCAAAAATGGAACCAGTAGCCTCTAAAAGTAACTGATTTTGCAGCACACAATGTCCAAAGCTGCAGATTTCAGAAATAAGTTCTTCATTTGTGTACAAGGAAGAAAATAGTTTTAAGTAGAGTCTGCATGACCACTTGGTGTGGATATTTTAGAGGGAATTTCTGCTAAGGTAGCAGTTGGACCAGATGACCTCTAAGATCCTTTCCAACTCTGACTTCCTATACTCGATGCCCTAGATGCATAAGATCAGAGATAGGAGAGAACTTAGAGGTCATTTAGAGGTCACAAATCTATTCTAATCTCTTCATTGTACAGACAGGGAAATTGAAGTCCCAAGAAGTTTACTGACTTCTCTATGGTAATATGGTTATAATTTCAAAAGAAATTGAACCTAGGTCTTACTCCAAACCCAACAGCTTTTACCACACCGTGACTATATCCTACCAATTCTAATGTTCTGTGTTCTAAGATTCTTTCCAGTTTTATTATACTATATTCAAAAGTCCCTTTCAGTTCTAAAATTTCTGTATTCCAAACTTCTTTATTCTAAAGCCCCTTCAAGTCTCTTCTGATTTTATATGTCCTAAGGTCCCTTCCACTTCCAAAATGCTAAAAGTCAATGACAATTTTCATTTCTCATTTTGGAAGTACGATTACAAGAACAATGAAAGACCTATGGGTTTGATCTTGTTTTCTGGCTATTAAAGAATGCAAACAAGGTCTTGAAAATAGGAAAGGCACTGATCGTTAAAGGAGATTTAGTGGTGTGTCACTCAGAAGATAATCCTTATTTCTCATCCTATCTGAAAAAAAGAAATAAAAATATCTATGTAAGGTACTGTCCCTTTGAAGCCAGTATTGCAATTCCTTTATGGAAAAACCTAGTCCATTAATGACTGCATCCTCCTCATAAACCAACATATGGAGCAAGTCATACGAACTTAAAAGCTGTGCAATTTCCCTGCAGGATTTTGTGATATTATAAAAGCATGTGTGTGCGGTTGTACACACTTGCACCCCATTATGAAAGAAGAAAAACCAGCTACTATTTTGACATGGCCTATCATCTGTCAGAGTGTTCTCTTAGGCTGAGACAATGATATTTGAGTCATCCTGGTGTTTGGTGGAACTTGCCAGAAGAGTAGCACTCATCCCATCTAGTCATGCTCATTATCAAACTTTCAAATCTCCTACCATTAAATAAAGACATAATGCAAACACTTAATAAAATTCAACATGCTACTCCTTTAAAGAAGCGATAAGTCTACAGGTGTGGATTATTGCATACATTTTAAAAACTTTTTTGATGCAGTCATTGGTTTTATGGCTTTTCCTTTTCTTTCTCTTAAAAAAAAGTATATGTTATATAGGTTGGCTTTCTTGAAAGGAAAAGGAAGAGGGATATCAGGAGAAATGTAGGTAGTATAGAAAAAAAATATTAATAAAAATTTATTTTAAAAAATATAAGTGCTCAATAAATGTCAAATACTACTACTATTTCCAAACAGCAGGGTAGAGGAGTAGACGAGCCAATCACTACACTGAACAGGTATACCTCAAACCCCAGAGAAATAACATGCTAGGTTCCTATAGCTTAAAGGATGATGAAGATCAACAGCCCATAAGAGGTTGCAAACTACTAATTGCTTAAGACAGAATGCAGTAACAGTAAAATGCTGGGCAAATATAAAACTAATCATTCTAGTATTCTGTGTATACTAACATGAATGAGACTAAATTATTCATAACAAATAATAACTTCCATTTATTTAGTATTTTAATATTTACTTTAACATTTTAATATGCAAGAAGTTCAAGGATTGTTATTCCCTTTCACAGATGACAAAAATAGGGGTAAGTAAGGTAAAGTGATGTATCCATAACCAATTCTCTCATGTCAAGTAATAATGGGCCCAGATAAAATGGAATATGGGGGGAAAAGATACACAAATGGGCTTGGGTCCAGAAAATCTTTGATTGAACTCTAACTCTGCTGTATTACCATTGATAAGTCAGGGAACTACTCTACGTCTCAGTCTCTTCATTCATAAATCAGAAAAAAATCCTGCCCTACTTAACTTCACATTTGTTTTGAATTCCCAATTAGAGAATGTCAAATAACATTTCCAAAAAGGTACAGCTGAACTGTTTAGTGCTCAAAGGACCTAAGAGTTCATCTCATTCAACCCATGCATTTTTATAAATACACACAAGGTCAGCAAAAGTGACTTACACAAAATTATAAATCTTGTAAGTGGTAGAGTCTGGATTCAAACCTAGGCCATCTGACTCTAAGGCCAATATTCTTTCTACTATACCATGCTTCCTTTAATACATTTTTTTAGAAATGTTATCAATTTTTAACATGAAAATGTGACAGATGGATATACAGATAGACAGACAGATGGACAGATAGATTGACAGAAAGAACACTGCTTTTGAAATAATTGAACTTAAGTTTCTCTAGAGGATAAGGAGACACAGCAACTTTACATACCTCCATGTCTGGTTTAAATTTATCTTCAAATACAGTCATTGCTGCCAAAGACCCAGAACCTGTAAGAAATAAGATTCAGCTTATTAGAACTAAAGGGTATTTTAGATACTATCTCATCTAACCCCCATGTTAGAAAGAGGAGGAAGCTAAAGTCCAGAGAAGGAAATATACTTTCCAGAGAAGGAAGTAATATGTCCATAGTCACACAGCAATTGGAGGCAGAAGTCAGTCTTAAACATAGGTTTCCTAATTTCTCAACCAGTGCTCAAAAAGAAGATTTATTTACTTTCTTTGCCTACAAGATGCCCAATTTCTCCACATCTATTCCATGTTCAGGGGAAATGTTGACATAGGGCAAAATACCACAAAGTTGCATTCAAATATGACAAATCAATCCTAATTGGATCATATATACCCAGTATATTCTTCTTGAAATGATATTCACGCTTATAAAACTCACAAAAGCCTGCTACCAACTGTGCTGTAACTATTAGCCCTGCTTTAACTACTAGCATGAGTAAGAATAAGTTATTCATAAAAAAATAACTTATTTACTTATCATTTTAATATTTAACATTTAACACTATGATGTAGGAAGTACAAGCATTATCATTCCATTTTACAGAGGAGAAAAATAAGAATAAGCAAGGCTAAGTGACATGTGTCCATAATCAAGGCTAATAAGAGCTAGGACTCAAATCCAGAGCTTCCAACTCTACAGCCACTGCTCTTTCAACTATTCTACACTGCTAAAGCATGAAAATGAGGTTAGAGAAAATGTGCAAAAGACATACACAAAAAAAGAGAGAATGCCACATCACTTTATATATTCTGCTCTACTTTGATTCCTATGGCCCACATTTCTGCTTTGGCAGGTTGTTGGGTATATTGTTAAATACCATTCCAGAACACTAGATTGCTTTAATGAGCTGTCCTGGTAACAGCCACCTTGACACACAGGGAGGACACTAGCACACCAGCAATGACACACTGGGAGGAAAGTAGTGTCCTGGCAACAGTAATGGGACCTCAAGTTGCCGCCATTGCACTCTTTCACTACTCCTGTAGAGCATGGCTTTGGGACAATTATTTTCAGCCTGTGCTCTGAAAGTAACAACTGAGTAGCCCCAAAATGACAGACAAGAAAACATAAATATATTATCTCAACTCTGATTGGTTCAAAGGTTATGATTACATTGATGTAACTGGCTACCAAATTCATCTCAAGTAAAGTACTGCAGAGATCCCAGTATTATAAATAAGTACATGCTCCCAATTCACCGATATACCAAGAAAAAAAAAAGAAGCAGTAGCTCAGCACTATTTGAAATTTTAAACTTGCTTTGTTCAGAAAAGAGTGACTCTTTAGAAAACCATCATCTTGTCTTTACTGGATCCTGGCAATATTTCAGGATGTTCTACTTTGGGAGCAAGAATAAAGTTGGTCACAATTTTTTACTCCAATTAGAAGATTTTTTTGGCATTTATGACTTTTTAACTTGTTTTGCATACCACTATCTATTTAGCTGGGTCACAGAGAAAACCATATTTTCTATTTAAAATGATTTGTGTACATCGCTTGACCACCTCAATGGTTTTAGCAAAGGAAAAAGGCAGCGATTAAACAGTTTCAAATGAGGTGTCCTGCTGATTTTATCAAGTCGGCTGAATGTATAATGAAAAAGGAGCCGCTGACAGTGACACCACATTGAGAAAATACAGACTGCCTTATCTGAACCATTTAAGGAGGTCCAATTATAGATCAAATTTAAAGGGTAGAAACAGCAGATTTACAGACACAAATCAATGAACATGGTAATCCCAATGAATATGACAGATACTCCTGTTACGGAATATTGCTGTGGTTGAGGATCATTACCTTTACAGTATCAAATACATCACATCTAAAAGCAGTAGGAAGCAGGGAGTGTGGACCTGTATTACAAGCAATGACTATTCATTTAGGCATTGGAGCAATAGGCAACTTCAATTTCTTTTCTTAACCCTCCTCCTTTAAGAAAATTAAAAATGAAAATTAAAGAACTCTTAAAAAAGGCTTTCAAAGGGGGTGGAGATAAATTAGATACATAAATCAGAGCTATCACAACAAATTAGCATAAAATCACCTAATGTTAGGGTTAGAAGAGACCTTGGAAAACAATGTTAGAATCCAGCATATTAGAGCTGGAAAGATCTTAAAATAGAGAATGGATGGAAGAAACTTTGGAATATAAAATAGGAGAACCAAAAGGAACCTTAGAACAGAATTTCACAACTGAAAGAAGACTTCTGAGATCAGTAGTTCAAATTGTAGATGAATAAAATGAGTCCCAGTTGGGGCCCAACTTGGGAAACTGAAAAGTGAAGTCACTGCCCAAAGTCACAAGTTCAGTAAACTTTCCCCTATAAGCTGCCTCCTAGCAAATTTACTAAATCACAATCTCCTCTGTCCTCAAGAGCTTGAAATTCAACTACTATGTGCAAGATATTCTGGTAGCTGCAGCTTTACAGAAACAAAAAAAAAGGCAAGAGTTCAGAACCTCCAACGGCTTACACTGTCCTGGAAAGAGACATGTATGCAGTTATTTTAAGGTTTGCAAAATATTTTATATAATACAGTATTTTATCATTTACACATCACAACTCTGAGTGGTAGAAAATAAAGAAAAATATATTTGCTCCATCCATCTTCTTGTGAGATACACCTTCAGTCTGAGATCTCTGGAACAAAGGTAACCAGTAAACAAAGCTACTATTTAAGACAATCTGCACATAGCTTCAGACTTCAGGGATAAGTTACCCAGCTGGACATAAAGAGGAAAAGAAAAAGGACTATGCTTATGAACAAACCACTAATGTTTTATAGCAATAAAAATTATTATTGCCAGAGACACACATAGTAAATGTGTCTTATTTTTAAAAATCTGCTCCATGAGTTTAAAGCCAAGAGAATCCAGAGTACTACGTCTAGAGATCAAAAACCATAAAGCAAAAATAAATATGGAAAGGGTAGAGTAAATGCTGCACAAATCTGTAATAAATTACATTTAAAACAAATAGAATTACTTATTATCTTACATCTGAATAGTGCTTTAGAGTTTTCAAGTTTTCACATATATTATCTCATTTCATCTCCAAAACTGAGTCAGCTAGTAATTGAACATTTACTAAGGGCTTGTTACATGTGTGAGAAAGAGAATGCCATGCTAAGTATTAGAAGGAAAAAGGAAAGGTCAGAGATCTCATTTTCTTTATTTTACCTATAAGAAAAAAATAGGGTCCAGACAAGAGCAAGCAGTTTGCCTGAGGTGAAAAACCTGGTGATTATTAAGGACAAAAACTTGAGTCCAGGTTTTCGAACATGAATTCTTTCCATTAGCAAAAACATCTAAGACAGGGCTTACAAGAATCACCAAATCTAAAAAAAACTGGCAAAAAATAGGGTTAGAACAGCATGTTATACCATATATTCAACCTAAGTTTCAAATGGATACTTGACCTAAATATAAATGGTCCCATTCAAAACATTTAAAGGGTGGGGGGGGGAATGGATGGGAATAACAAATTCACAACTATCATAGCTAGAGGGAGAATTCTGAATCAAAAGACAGAGGTCATCACAAAATGTAAAATAGATAATTTTTTATTATACGAAATTCAAGTTTTTGCATAAAAAAAATCAATGCAGCTAGGATAAGAAATGAGAAAAAAATTTGAATCAACTATTTGATACAAGCCTGATACTCAAGTAACAGAAAATAATACACACACTCACACACACACACACACACACACACACAAAATATATCTCACCAAGAGTCAACAGATAAGTAGCCAAAGGATATAAACAGGAATCAAAAAATTTTTAACAACCACAAGAAAAGATTGCTCTAGAAAAAGATTGCACTAAAAAAAGAAATGCAAATCTCCCTCATTAGAATGCAAGCTCTTTGCCATTAGGGGTTTCATTCTTTGTACTTGAATCCCCAGGGCCTAGACCAAAACCTGGCACAAAAGCACTTAATAAACACGTGTTGATTGCTGATTAATTTTTTTTTAAATCAAAACAACTATGAGGTCTCACCACCTTGTACCTAAGAAATTGACAAAGCTGGCAAAAAAGATAAGAATAGTAAATCATAAAGGGGCTGCAGAAAGAAAAGCAACAAATGAGCTAAAAGTGGACCTGTGAACTAGTCTCACCATTCTGAAAAGCAATTTGGAACTATTCTAAGAAAATGACTAACATGTACATACTCTTTCACTAAGAGATTCCACTGCTTGGTATGTATGCCTCCAAGGGGTCAAACAGGGGGGAAAAGCCACATGTGTATTATATCTCTAGTACCACTTTTTGTAATAACAAAATAATAGAAATTTAAAAAATGCTCATTGACTGAAAGATAGCTAACGTGGTACAAGAATGTAACAATATTACTGTGCTGTAAGAAGTGAATAACATAGAGAATAAAAAGATCTATATGAAATGATGCAAACAGAAGTAAAACCAGGAAAACTATGCAGTTACAAAAATGTAAATTGAAAAAATAAAAATAAACTGAATACTGTATAATTGAAATGATCAAAATGAGCCCCAGAGAAAAGATGAGAAAATCACTTTCCTCCCTTCATTAGAGAGGTGGGGCACCATGGATATGGAATACTACAGATTTTATAGGAACCTCTTTGATGTTTTGGCTGTTTTTTCTTTCTGAATCTTTGATAGAAGGGAAGGCTCAAAGGCAGTTAGAGAGAAGATGAGATAATATTCAGAAATGATTTTTTAAAATGGCAACAATTTTTTTTAAAACTTTTAGGTTTCAGTTTTCACCTCAAACCTAATCACTCACAGATCAGGTAATTTATGTCTGGAAGGACGTTGTAGGTAGGTCATCTAGTCAAGCGGTGGCAAACTCCAACAGAAACAAATTCTTGTGGGCCACATAGTGACACAGCAAACAACAAATTTACAACTATATTGTATTTTTTGAAAATTTTGCCAAACATTTCCCAAATTACATTTTAATTTGGAGTGGGCTGTACCTGAAGCCTGAGCTTGACACTTCTGATCTACCCCAACGTTCTAATTTACAAATGAGTAAAATGATCTGAAAAGAGAGCTCTGGAGCAGCAGTGGATAGAGTACTAAGACTTGAATCAGGAAAAACTGAATTCAAGTTTAGCTTAGGACATGTAATAGTTGTGTGACCCTGGACAAGTCACTTAACATCTCTTCCCTCAGTTTTCTCATGTGTAAAAATGGGGATAATACTATCACCTACCCTCCCCTCGGATTGTTGTGAAGCTCAAATGAGTAACTGTAAAGTACTTAGAACGATGCCTGGCACATAGTAAGGGTTACATAAATGTGGGCTATTATCATAGTGATCTGACCACGATGACAAATCTAGAAAGCAGCAGATCCAAATCAGGTGCTGATTTCAAATCTTTTTCCACTGCATTATGGTGCTTGGTCTCCCGACCCAAATACTTTTTTCCCCTCTGAAAAACAAGCAGCATATTGTCAAACCACCTAACCCTCTCCCTCCTCTCCTCCCCAAGCACTAGAAAACACTCTGCCACCCCACTCCCACTCCCAACATAACTGGACAAATGATTTTCTTTCTAAGTATCAGTCCACTTTATAAAATAGAGATTGTGTTTGATGATCTCTGAAGTTCTTTTCTAGCTCTAATACTTTACTGTTCTATGCTCCAAAAAGATACCTTCCTGCTCCAAGGTTCTATGCCCTCAGGTTCCTTCTAGGACTAACATTCTGTGTTCTAAGGTCCTTTAAGGTTTAATATTCTAAGGTCCTTCCAATTCTTTAACATTTTAAGACTCCAGGAATGACCTTGCTGGAAGCAAATGGAGGAAAGAGAAAGCCAGTCAGCAGTCACTCTACAGCTAGCTGTCCAACTCTTCATCACTAAGTATTACTGCCTTCATTCTACCAGTCCTGGTTTAATGATGCACTTGAAGCAGGATGTGGCTAGGCTAGTATATAGTTCCCAGATTTAGAACAGAGGTTCTTAATTTTTTGCATGTCATAGACCCCTTTTTGTAGTCTGATGAAATTCTTGGACTCCTCAAAATAATGTTTCTAAATGCACAAAATAAAATAAATTTGAAGGGAAGTAAATTATATTAAAATACAGTTATCAAAAATGTTTTTTTTAACAGTTTACTGACCCCAGGTTAAGAAACCCTACTCTAGAATAAAATGAGGAAAGTAAAGTCTTTAAAATGCAAGTAAATTCTAAATAAATGCTACATTTCAATCAATTGCAAACCAGTGGCCTCTCTTAAGAGATTCAAAAAAGCCTGATTCTGGATCCTTTCCCACAGAAACACAGAGAATCACAGAAAAAAAAAGTGGGGGGGAGGGATGGTTTTGAGCCCAAAAAAATTTGTCACTGATTTCAGAACAACTGTAAGTAGCTACTCTTCAGAAAACTGCATTAAAAAATCTCAAAAATAAATTAAAGTTACCATAAGCGGCAAAAGATCCAGATGTTCATATAATTCTACAGAAATGTCAAAGAAAAGAGGGCAGAAGGACAGATTATAAAAGCAAATATGGTAAAATTCTATGAAAGCAATATTCTGTACTATGTGTATTAAAAGATGCCTGGACACTTTACTAAATAACTAATAAGGACAAGATAATACATAAAATCCTAATAAAATATTAAGAGTCAGGCTCTAAACTAGGAAGGATGAAATTTTTTGCCAGATATAACTGAGATTATAAAAACTGTCAAATATAAATTTTGTTCCTACTCAAATTTCAATTTTTAAAAAAGCTTATTTAGCAAGCAAGTAACCAAACACCAATATGAATATACAAAAACGAATCCTGCTTTCAGTTTTACGATGGTCCAAACCATGAAGTTATTATGTCATTAGATAACAAATCAAGATGACTACAACATCACAGAGCTGAATTAAAAGGAACCTAAGAGGTAATCAGAACCAAGCCCCTGCTGAATGGATGAATCCTCTCTACAGCATCTCTAACACATAAACATCCAGCTTCCATTTGAAGACCTTCAGTGATAAAGATTTCTTCCAGAGGCAGCCCACTCCACTGAAGAAAGCTCCTAAATGTTAGATAATTCTTCCTTTTATAAAACACCTCCCTATATATCTCTAGAAATCTATCTCTTTGCAGCTTCCTTCCACTGCACCTTCTGCCTTCCAGCACAAAGCAAAATAAAGAGCAGCCTAACGTCCTCATGGCAATCCTTCAAATATGTGAAGGCTACTATCTTTTCAGGATCTAATCATCCTTAGTTCTTTCAACTTAAAAAAATTTCTGAAGCTATTCTTTCTATTAAATGTTAGACTTCAGCAGCACGTTGAAACTTTAGCATACAAATATAACAAGGTGAACCACTGAAAGGATTAATAAATACCTGTTTATCTCTATCTAGTTCTCTTACATAAACTACTAAAACCATATATAACGTAGTATTAGAGAATATATGCAAGTCAATATGCAATATGCAAGGCCAATGGTATGACTTTATGTAAGTTATATACTTGCATTAAAGTTACAGGGTCACAGATTGAGAGCTGGAAGGGTCTTGAAATACATGTTAGCCCAACTCTCTCATTTTATAGATGAGAAAATCAAGGCCTCAAACAGGCAAAGTGACTTAGTTGTGGCAACATCAGGAGTAGCAGGGGAAAAAAAAGGATTTGAACTCAAGTCCTCTGACTTCAAAACTAGTATACTTTCCATTACACCAATGCAGAAAAGTGAAACCTACTTTTCTTCTAAAAGACTATGCAAACAAGATCACAAGGCCTGGCAAGTCTTACTAATCTGAAAAGGCTTTGAGTACCAGTACTATGAAAGATCACCAGAATGGTCAACAGATAATGATTTTTGGCCATGGCATGCAATGAAGATTATGGGGCAAGGGAGGAGGGACTACAATTTGCACTGGCAAAGGGATAGACTGGAGGATATTCTTCTGAAGTACAGTCAAAAGGGTGCAGTGGAAGGAAATTGCAAAGAGACTGATTTCTGGATATATGCTGGGAGAGTTCATTAAAAAAAAAAAAAAACTACCTGCCATTTAGGAGCTTTCCTGCAATGGTGCAGACTGCCTCTGGACAAAGTCCTCATAGCTGAAAGTCTTCAAAGTGAAGGTGGATGACTATGTGAGGGAGAAACTGTAGGGAGGATTCATCCATTCAGCAAGGGCTTGGGGCTAAAGACTTCTCAGGTTTCTTCTAATTCAGTTCCATGTCATCTTGATTTATTATCTAATGGCAAAATAACGTGACGGTTTAGACCATAAGAATATGAAAGTAGGATATTCTTGCATATTCATGTTGGTGCTTGATTACTTGTGTACTAATCTGTTTTAAAATTTAGAAATTGAAACATGAGTAGGAACACGTGTGTGCGTGTGCGTGTGCGTGTCCTCTCCCCTCCCTGGAAAACGGCCTTGTTGCAGGGAAAGGGCTTGCATAGCTCAATGAAAGTATGAGCTACAGCATGCAAGACTACTCAAGATGGACATAATGCAAAGTTCTCACAAAAGGTGATCCACTGGAAAAAAAAATTGCAAAACACTCAGGATCTTTGCCAAGAAAACCCCATGGACAATACTGACAGAAGGGTCTGGTGTGATAGGGTCTTTGGGATCACAAAGAACAGAAAACAACTGAACAATTACAAATGTATACATACACAAGTTCACATGTGTACATATAAACACATTCACAAGTGCATGTAAATGAAAAAATCCCTTTCAAACTCAATAAAAAAGGTATTGTAACTTTTACATCACAAAATTGAAGCTCAGAGAGGAAAAATATTGCCTAATGCCATACTTTAAGAGAACACCTCAGAGAATCCAGTCACCTTTCAACAAGAAACAAAAAGGTCATGACACTCTGTACTTTGCCCAGAAACAGTAGATGTGAAGTAATTTCCTTCCTCCAGATCCAAAGCCTTTCACTTCCAAAAGTGGAACCAGACTTGCTATATTTCATTTAAATAAAACTGTTCTATAACAACTCCTTCAGTCTTTCATTTACAATGTACCAAGCTCTTCAAAATGGCTTTTTTCTCTTCCAGGAAGAAAGAAATAAAACAAAACAAACAAATAAAACTCATTGTGTTCTCCCCCCACTTCCAGCACACAACACCCTCCCCCGCTCCCTCCCAAAGGGTATGTTAAGCAAAGCCTCCAAGAGATTCCTTAGTACCTAGCCTTCAAGTCACCTAATCTGCAGAATTAGAGGACTGGACTAAGGCTCTCTAAAACTACTTTTCATTTTGAAATTCTATGTTACAGGTTCCCTTCTAGATCTAGAATGCTATAATCTAAAGTCCCTTTCACTTCTAGCACCCTATGTTGTAAGTAAACTTCTACTCTCCTCTTTCATTTGCTCTCTCCACTTTGGCATCTGCCCTCTCCCTTCTAGGCCCTTCTCTTCAATCCAGAATGAGTGTAGATGACTCTAATTACATGGGACCTGCTGCTAAGGACACAACTATGGGGGGTAAAGTACTTGCAGTTTCCCACCCAAATCAGGGATTGAGGAAATCACTGTGTTCCATATCTAACAAAATAAGCAAATCATATACCACAGTGGTCCATCTTAGATGTCACCTCCCTGAATTTGGCCTATATTATCTGTTACCTTTTCGGATCCACCTATACCTTTTTTTTTTTTGCTTTCAGAGAAATTTCATTCCGGAGTGTAGTCTATCTTCAGCAGGCAGTTTATTAATATGATCTATGCCTGACATATTTTTGCCTTTTTTCTTAAATGAAAGAAATTAAGAGCCAACATGTCAAATTTTAACTAAAATGAAAAACAGATTGAAAAGAATTTCATTATGATGTATGACAGTTTATAAGGTAGATATTTTTTGAACAAACATGCCAGAGTTTATGCATAAATGTAGTCCCTTTCAAAGCAGCCACCCTGGGAAGCTAGATATTTATTAGAATTAGAGAATCACAGAATCTAGTCTACTTCTGACCTGAAATATATGTCCCATCTACTACATTCCAAAGTAGTCACTCATACTCTGCTAAAAAACTTACAGTGGCATTTTTATTAATAATACTAGGGCATTTCACACAATTTAAAACATCTCCAATTATTAGGAAGTTTTTCCTTATATCAAACAAAATCTACTTCCATGTAATGTTTTCTCATTGCTCATAGTCTACCCCTAAGGTCAAACAGACTTATTAAAGCATCAGTTTCCAATCCATAGGACGGCTCATTTTAAAGACTGCATATCTCTGTCTCCCACTTCCCCCCCCCGCCCAAGTATTCTCCTCTGGGCTAAACTGCCTCAGTTCTTTTAACAGTTTCACGTATAGCATGAGTGGGTATACTCCAATTCCAATTATCCTCTTTTGTACAGCTCAACTTTGTCAATGTCCTCCATGAAATGTGATACTCAGAACTGTGCCAGGCACATAGGAAGCATTTAATAAGTGCTTGTTGACTGACAATCATACAGAGCAAATCGGGAGTCCTTCTCTTGGGGTTACTTTCAGTGTATTGTATTTAAATATTATCAACAGTGGTGATTTTCTAGGCTCTGAAGATACATGTAATTTTTGATAACCACAAATCATTCACAATTATAATTAGGGAGAAAAGGGGAGTGTCCAATATCAAATATGAAGTCAGAAACAGAACCCTGGTCATTAGCATTATGAAGTTAATTTTAATTCGATTTTACAAAAATAATACACAGTATAGCAATAACTGATATACACCAAGAAAATGATATGCATTTATTCGCTCTGAATATCCAGAAATATTATACCTTTTGTTTGAGGGGTTTTTGTTTTTGTTTTCGGAAATGTTATTTTTTTATTTTTTTAATCAGGAACCTACTTATAAAAGACCCAGTAAATTATTACTGTCAAATTGGAAAATTCTGCAGTGTATTATATACAAGAATTACATTTAAAAATCATTTCCCTAGCTCAGTTTTCTTCATCTTATGTTCACCAAAAATGTCAGAACATTCTGGGAAACAAAATAGGATCATAAATACTCTCAATTCTAAGATATCTTTTAATTTTATAACTTTCTAATAGTCTATATTCTAAAAGTCTAGGTACTAAAATTTCCTTGGTGCTAAATTCTGTATTCCAGCATTCCTTCTGGTGCTAAAATTCTTTGATTCTATGACTTTAGGAGTAGACTATGTTCCCAGTATTGCTCACCTAGCACAGGACAAGTAGTCTATGATATACTCATGTGAGCCAGCACAAGTTAGAAAATTAACACAATTAAAACACGTTTAAGACCTTGATTAAAATTAGTTTCCTCCACTTGACTTCCAGGGAATAATTCTTCAATTAGATATGAATTTGGCCAATGAATCACGCATGAGATTATGTCAGCCAGCAGCATCCCTTTCTGAGAAAAACAATAACATCTCTCTCAATAATGCCTCAGAATTCTGGAGCAAAAAAACAAACAAAAAACCATCTACAAGGAAACTGAGTTCAATTCCTCTTCCTCCAAGTCAATTTTGCCAGATTTTTCACTAATTCTGAAATGTCTTGTGCTAAGGAGCAGTCCACTTTAGACATCCAAGGACCTGTTTGCCACCACTGACTGCCACAGTGCAAGATGTATGCAGCGGTAAAAGAGTAACATTTAGAACTTTCCAATCCATCAGTGTCAGCCCTCCCTGACAGGGCGCTTACTCACCCTCCCTCATTGTTAGTCAATTTGCTTCTCGTTCTGGGTAAAATTTGGTGCTCTCCACAGCCCCATCGATTGGGATCATTTTTCACTCTGGTTCCTGGCTGAGAGGCCCAGTCTCTCGGTGTTTCTGCCGGCTCCGAAGGCCGACATTGCCAATGCGTGAAGAGCTGATTTATGAATATGAAACAACGTGGGTACCAGGGGACCCAGTTCAGCCACTAGAGAGCGGTGGAACATCTCGCTGCTTCCTAAAGCTGAAATACTGCCTTTCCATGGTTTAATTTTATGCATGCATTTCATTATGTCTTGGCCAGAAGCTTTATTCTTAGACAAGCCAGGCAATCAGACAATCCTGCATCGTTTGCTGAAATCCAGATTTGTCCTTTGTCAGCATAAACAGTTTAATTTGATGTTTTCACTCCTGAGTAAGCACTGAGTATCACATTTAAACCCCTCGTGAGGGGGAAAAACGCTTTCTTTTCATCAGCAAATGTACCTCGATGTCAGATATTTTGCTGTTTATTTACAACAAACATACGAAAAAAAAATTCTTCCATTTAACATGTATTTTAAAGTATTTTTCAAATGTAAAGGGACATTTTCTTTGAAAAACTAATTATCCCAATGAGTTTAATTCAATTTGTATTAGCAATGGGATAGAGGCACAACTGAGTCCAGTTTTATTGAGAATAAATAATTTAAAACACTATTTTAATGGATCTGGGATTTTTTATATATTTACTACTGTGCAGTCTCACTGACCTGACAGGTTATATAAATACCTCTTCTCTATGAAAGAGACTAAATATCAGGGCCACTAATACCTAAGGAGTGAAAGGTTTTTATTTTACTAATGCAGCATTTCCCAAACTAATCTGGTCAGGAATCACTTTTGAAATACACCAAGAGAATTCATAAGTTGAGGGGTAAGAGGGAAGAAGACAATAGCACAGAAAACATGAAATAGCCTCAGAAATAAAAAGAGTCAAAATAATTTTTAAATATGGTAGAGGCAATTAAGCCTATTTCAATGCTACCCCCCAGACAGCATAAAAATATGTATTTTTAACCCACAATTTTATATTTAATATTTCAAAAGGAAAATAATACCAACACTGAAATTTTCTCAAAATCTTTCACTCACACAGTACAAAATACAATTTGAAAAATGCTGGATTAAATACAGGGAATACAAACACAGAAGATGTCACAAGGTGAAAGTAGGATATTATGTAGAAGAGGTTTAAACCTTGGTTCTCTGCAACTATAATCACTTTTAGAAACCTAAAATGTTAGGCCTGGATGAGATAGTAGAAAACATCTATTTCAATGTCTTCATTTTACCTACAGGTGAGGCAAACAAAGCAAGGTTAAATTATTTGCTCAATTCATGTAGTCACAAAATAAAAGAATCTATGCTCCCTGGCTCCAAATTCAGTCTTTAAAAAATATATATATATCAAAAGAAATAAAGGCTCTACAAATAACTAACGAAAGTTATAGTTAAGCTAGAGAATGGTACAGGAAAAAAATGCTTTAATATTTGCCTCTCTTAATCACATCCATACGTGATTAGACCATATCAGCAAACAGAAGCTCTAACTCAGCACTCTGCAACCTTATCTAGTTATCAGCTCTTCAAGAAAGAGGCTTTGCTTCTGCTGGAAGCTCATTCTAGGTAGATCTGAAAGGTTTCACAAATGCATCTCTAGCCCTGGTCCACTTTTTAAAATAACTTCTGTGACAGCTTATACTACTTTTCAGTTCTTTTACACCACTCAGACTCCTCACAGTTGAAAGGACCACAAAACTTAATAATTATTTAAATGTATTTAAGTTTAAAAGTTCATATTATCCTTATAACTAACGAGATCTAGCTGCAAAGAACTAAGAGCAATCCTTCATGTCCTAGATTAAAATGCAAGTTCACTAATGTCTAAAAAGGCTTTCAAGTCAGGTTACACAACACAGAGACTAGACATTAGGAAAGCACCAAGTGACAGCAGAGTATAAAGGCATTCTTCAGGGGGGATAATTCCAGTCCAACTCTGAAACAAGAGCAGGTAATGCTGCCCAAGTTAACCTCTCTCTTTGAAGTACAGTTTAAAGCAAAGGAGTTAGAACAGAAAGCAGAACTAACCCTTCTGAAAGGAGGGCACTGACAAGGGCTTTTATTTAGTTGTACGTTGAGAACTAAACTCAAAATGGATTGAAAAGACTTTGTGGCAAAAATGCCAAGGCATGAAGAAAGTAAAAAGTGTTTCTCTGTGCCTACTATTTGGCCATTCCAGTTACTGGAAGGCAGTTGATGTTTTAAAACAGAAAAAAGAAGAAAAATTTGGTCATCTGTATTAATTAAAATTCATTAAGAAGTGGTGAAGTATAGGGCATCCTATATACCATGTAATCATATTAGGGAATTTTACAAGTCAAGATTTCTAAGCTAATGGCACCATCTATTGGCCTTGTGCCACTTTTGCAATAGACCATGACTCTGAGTCTTAAATTCAAGTTCATAGCTTATCTGTTCCCCAATTATTTTATCCTGGTTTTCTCTATACTTTAAAATAGAAATTCAACACTCTGTAACTCTGATAGTTCAAATATATTTTCCTGTAAAAGACAAACTCATAGAAGCAAAAGCTAGCAAAGAAATCAGAATAATTTAGAACTACACACAAAAAATATATTAAAAGATTACAAAACCTTGAGCTATACAACACAGAAACCATCTACCTAGTCCGATTTTGTTTCGTTTGACAGATAAAGAAGCAGGCCTACTAGAAGCAAGTTGGTCAAGGTCAAACAGATGAGAAGTGGTAGGACTACAATGCTCAGCAGGGAGTACGAGGGGGTGTCACACTACTTTCCTTAATTTCTAGATTTAATCCTTACAAAAGAGTAGGTGCTATCTTCCCATATGAAATCAAAAGGAATAATGGTAATGAAAATTCGCTGCTTTGGGTCTTGAAATAAACATCTCATTAGAGATTGCGTCTTCAGAGCTTCCTATTTCTCAGAGGAGGACAACTATAGGGAAGGTATCAATCTACTGCTGCACTCAAACAGAAATATACTATTATCCAAACACTTACGTACAAACAGTCTTCCGGTCAATCAATCAACTTAATACAGACCAGGCAATGGGTTTAAGCACTGGTAATACAAAAATAAAAAAGCAAAAATAGTACTGACTCTCAAGAAGCTTACATTCTAATAAAAGGAAAAATATTTAATTCAGGAGAGTGTTCTTAGAGAAGCTAGTGTTTGGTCTGAGTACTAAAGTATGAGATTTGAAGGACAAAATTCAGGCCTAGGGAACAGCCAGTGCAAAGGCAAGTAAATGGAAGATAGAGACTTGTGTTCAAGAAACAAGTAGACCAGTATGGTTGGAATATGAAGTGCAGAGAGGTCAGAAGAATCTAAGACGATTGGAAAGGTATAGCTTTTATATTTGATTCTGTTAGTAAATGGGATTCACTATTGTTTACTGAGTATGGGAGTGACATGGTAAGACTTACATTTTAGAAAAACACTTTGGATGGGTAGGAGATGTATTCTTAACACAACAGAGGCAATTAAAAAGATAAAATAATTTTAATGCATGAAGCTGAAAAACATCTGCACAAAGAAAATTATCATATCTAGAATAAGAAGAGAAGTTGTGAAATACAGTGGAAAAAATTCTTTGTATCACCTAGATAAGAACTTAGTATTCAAGATATGTAGAAAACTAATAGAAATATATCAGACTAAAAACCATTCCCAAAAGGGAAATAGTCAAAGACTATGAATAAGCAATTCTCAAAAGAAGAATTGCAAACTATTAACAACCATATAAAAACAATGCTCCAAATCACTAATAAGAATGCAAATCAACTTTGAGGTTTCACTTTACACCTAGCAAATTGGTAAAGATACCAAAAGACAGGAATAGTCAACATTAGAGGATCTGTGGCAAGAAAGGTACTATAATGCAGTGTTATGAAATTTTGGATTAATATAATTATTTTGGAAAGCAATTTGGAATTATTCAGATAAACTGGCTAAAATGTACACTCTGTGGCCTACAGTTTCTATTTTTTCTACAGTTTCCGTTGTAGGGATATACTCAAAGGAGGTCATTAATAAAGAGGACGAAACCACATATACACCGAAATATTTATAGCCATATTTTTTTGGTAGTGAAGAACTGGGGAAAAATAAGTGAATGCCCATTGACGAAGGAACAGCTAAACAAAATAAAACAAAATATGCACGTAACAGAATATTACTGGTATAAAAATGACAAATATGATGAACACAGAGAAGCATAACTTTACATGCATGCACTGATACAGAGTGAAATAAGGAAAGCCAAGAACACAAGACACATAATGACTATAACAATACAAAGAACCACCACCAAATAATCTAAAATGAATATTGCAAAATTACAAAGAACATGACTTCAAAAAAGAGATACAAGACAGCTTCTCTCACCTCTCTGCAAAGAGGTCCACAAGTGAGAAACAATATACACAGTTTCATATTTTTCTAATGTATAGATCAGCTTTGCTGATTATTTTTCCCCCTATTTTTCTTTAATTCTGAATTCTTGTCGATTTAAGAAAGAAAATTAACACTGAAAAATTACAAAGAATAAATTATAAAGATGACCCTAATGAAGAAAAAAAGAACATATTAATACCTTCCTCCGCTTCTTTGCAGCAGTGGGAGATCTAACGGTATGAAACATTATATAGACCATCAGGTTTTTTTTTTCAATTTCTTAATCAGCTTTGTTGACTTTTTTCTCTTTTTTTCAGGTGACATAAAAACAAAAGACAAAATTTATTTTTGCAAAAAAATCACCTCGGTAACTGTGTGTGGAAGATGGATTAGAATGGGGAAAGACTTGCAGTAAAGAGAATAATTAGAAGGTCACTGCATTAATCCAGATAAGAGAAGATTAGGTCCTGAATTAAAGTGATGGCAGGGGAAAAAGAACAGACACAATAGATACTGTAGAGGTAAAAACACCAAGATTTAGAAAAGATTACATATGTAAGGTAAGAGAAAATGAAGAACTGAGAATAACTCCAATGTTTAGAACCTGGGTGACTGAAAGGATGATGATACCCTTAACACCTGAACTGAAATAGGGAAGTTCAGAAAAGGGCGAGGTTTGTGGGGAAACTTCTGATTCCTATCTGGTGACTTACATGTTCATACAAGATATCCAGTTCAAAATATCCAACAGGCAGTTTGTGATATATGATTGGCTTTCAAGAGAAGAGAATAGGACTATGAAAATATAGACCTGAGTCATTTGTATAGATATGATATTTGAAACCATGGGATGAGATCACCAACTTAGAGAGTAGAGTGAAGAGGGTCTGAGAGTCTTGGGTACACCTAAATTGTAGGTATCACATATGTGAAAATCCAGCAAGAGCCTGAGAAGGTACAAGAGAAAATTCAAGAAAGGGAAGTCATAAATATCCAGTGAGAGAATATCCAGGAGAAGGTAGTCAAATAGTGTCAAAAATGCTGCAGAAAGATCAAGAATAAGAATGAAGAGAGCATTAGATATGTTGAGTAAGAGACTTGTAACTTTGATGAGAGCAATTTCAGTTAACTATGACGTTGAAATCTATATTGCTGAGCATTTAGAAAGTGAAAACATTTACTGTAGATGTATTTTAGATGACTTTTTCAAGGAATTTCACTGAAAAGGGGAGAAGGAGATATAAAAGGGGAAGAGAGAATATTTGTATTTATCAATTTATATTTACCAATTACAGAATCTATATAACTTGCTTTTCCTCCAAGGGCTCCCAAGAAGCCAGAATATCATACACCTCCCTTTTAAAGTCTTACTTAATTTAACAGTTGAAGATATATAGAAAATAATTAGCACATCAAAAATTCCATTTCTACATCAAATCTCACTACAAAATCATCATTTAACATCAAAAATCTCACTTATATTAGCCAACAAAAGATGAATTTTAGGAATAACCTTACATGAAAAAAAGAAATAAGGCTAGATATATTTAGCATTTCCCATACAAAAATATATCTGAAAATCTACTGATTTAAATTCTCCACTTAATTCTAACATTTTCTTGCTCATGAAGTATGACATCCCACATGGTTTACCTAAGAACTGCTGAGCTTTTAAATTGCAACTGTATTCTACAGACACTTTCCAAACAATCAGAAAACTATAATCTACTAGTCACTAGCAAGACTAGAATTAACACTTTACCCAAATGGCTCCTCCAACTTTTCCCAATGGCACAAACACTATCAATACTTATTCTTTAGGAGGGCAACATCAAGAAGGCAGAGTAAGAGGAAGTAGTTCTACCTAGCCCCCCTAGCTCTACTGAGCTCACACTCACAGTAGATCAATGGCCTAGAAAACACACCAGACTGAATTCTAATTAGAAAAGCCAAGAAAAAGTCACAATGAGGTATTTTCTAGAGCAGGGCAGCTTAAGAAAACAAACAGAAAGGTCTTTGGACACAAGGGAGGGGCTGGTCAGGAGCATGCACAGTATAGGAAGTATTCCATAGATCAGGAATGGAAAGGGGGCTAAGAGAGAGTATCAGGGCAGAAAAAAGTTCCTAGGAAACCCCTGAACTAATGTTGGGGAGCAGGAATGGGTGCCATCTGGCAGCTCTGTTGCCCATCACCCTGGGTTCCAGGGTGAAGAAGAGCTGCCAAGGCCAAGTGGAGCCTCAATTGAATATTCTTTATTCTTTAGGTTAGTATTCTGAAAATGTACAAGGATCTTATTTTCCAGAAATGTTCTGGTCTGAAATTTTAGTCATACAGCTCCTCTCTGGGTTTTTGGTGGTGGGGAAA
>CM053769.1:332705056-332738201 GCA_028658325.1 Potorous gilbertii | reverse complement strand
CCTTTGTCTTTCAGGTAATTTGTAGCTTCTAGCTCTTCCTGTCAAATCTCTCAAAAATTTAATTAGCAAGTTTGACTGTAGTTTTGTTTCTTGTAAATGAAGTATTCTAATTTGAGTAAGTTATAAAAATCAGCACTAAAACCCCATTTTCACACTTATTCTACATTTGTAGTAACTCAAATTTCATTGTGAATTTCAATGTTCCACCAAAAAAAATCCAACTTCAATAAAAACATTCCAATTTGAAGATCCTGAGGGATTTGTTTGTTTTCTAATCTGAAGTTTTTGGTTATGAATTACAGGATCACAGAATGTGTTAAGTTGGATGGGACCATAGAAAATAAGTGTTTGAACGCATAATGTTACGAAATAAAATACAGAGGCTGTTAAGAAGTTCAGAACAGGCTAGTAAAACTATAAGTATAAAATATTAGAACACTGAACATACAATAGGAGTCGAAGTTTGGTACGGTGGCCTTGAATAAATAAATTATATCATCTCTCAATTAGACTCAGTTCCTAATGTCTAAAACAGGAATAATCTCAAAAGGTTATTCGTAATGATGAACATTACTATATTTTTAATAAGATTACTGCAATTATGTATTACCATTTCCTAAAGTCCAGACATTACCGTATCATTCATCTAAATGAACATCTTAATTGATCTAGTATCTCAGTTTTGTGTTTTAAATTTTTCAAATGAAAGTAAAGCAATAATAGTTGGGGCAGATGCTCTAATATCTAGTTCTACACAGTGATGAAATCGTAAGTCCACAACCAATCCCCACTCCAAAAGAAAACAAAACAAAAACAAACTAAACAACCAGAAACTACTCCTCATACAGCAATATCACCACCTGGTGGTCAGGAGTATGCAAAAGAAAAAAATTAAAACAGCAGCATATCTTTAAAGGCTTACTCACACAAATTCTCAATGAGAAATCAGACAATGAATGTAATGTTCTTCTAAAGAATCTACTGCTTTAAACTATTTTCTTTTTTGTTATGTTTGGTTTTATTTAGTTTTACTCATGCTTTCTCCCATTTATTTTAATTCTTCCATACAACATGACTAATTGAAAATATGTTTGTAGAGATTATGTAAGATTGCATGCCATTTTGGGAAGAGGGGACAAAAATTTAAAACTTATGAAAGTGATTGTTGAAAACTGAAAATAAATAAATAAATTTGGAGGGGAAATTTTTTTTTTAAATCTATTGTTTTAAAAAAATAACAACGAAGAAGTTATATGCAGGGGGCATATCTGACCTACTAAAGTGGTCTGTAAACTGGAAATGATGTTGAATTACCTACTGCCCTATGCCCACAATGTAATCTATAAGTGAGAACTATTTTCAATAGGTAAATACAACGTACATGTATATTTGAGGGGTGTGGGGGAACTATGAAAATAAATCTTTATTTCATTTATTACTCGTTAATACTCAATAATATTACTTGTGTGATTTGGGCCACGTGATTTCATCTCTGTAAGCTTAAGTTTTTCAATATATAAAACGGGCATAACAGCACCTACACTACACCTCTCTTACAGTCTTGTTATAAGGAGAGCATTTTGTAAACTATTAAGATGACAGAGAAAAGTGCCTTATCATCACTCTTGCTGATTACTGGTGTGCACACTTGTAAAAGGGAAGTAGTGGTTGCATTATCTGACAGTACTTGTGTAAGGAAAACACTGTAAAATATAAAACACTAGGTTAATTGTGAGTGATTATTAATATCGGTCCAACTAGCACTATGCCAAAGCTTAAGAAAATCTGATGTTTTCCTTGTCAACTAAAAGAACCTTCCTTTTTTCTTTCAAATAAACGCTATTCTACTACTATCCCTCAATTTAAAGAATCAGAAAGGGAAAGAGTACATAAGGTTGAAACTGACAATAGAGAATACATTTTAAGGGAACAGTTCTGAATGCAATTCTAAATTTACTATAAGCACCTTCATTTAAAAATAATTACAAAGATTCATCTGTACAGTATCTAGGGGGCACATCATTCTCCCCACCAAAGAGAGAACAGCTGTCGTATAAAAATCTTATAAGAGGACAGATAACACAATGGGATTGCAAAGTCTCTAAATGGCAATTTCCAAATAACTCAAGGTGGTAGTTTCCTAGGTTCTGTGGTGCCAAGATACCAATTACTAAAATTTTAAGATGCAGAAAACATCCAGTTTTGTAGAGCATACTGAAGAATACACACACACACACACACACCTCTCTCTCTCTCTCTCTCTCTCTCTCTCTCTCCCTCTCTCACTGTTTGTATCTCTGTTTCTTGGTCAATTTACCCCAGAAATTTCAGAAACAAAAATGACCACCTGTAATTTCATTCTTTTAAATTCAATTAAGGAAAACTCTCTTTAAAATGCACTGCTTTTGTTTCAAATAGCAAATTCCTTTATCAGTGGAAATTTTTAAGATGACACTTTTAGAAAGCAGGACCATTTGTCCTGGATGTTGTTGATGGGACTCACAATTCAGGATAGTGCTGGACTAGATAACTTCTAACTGACCAGCTTTTCTAAAACTATATCACCTACCATTCTATAATCTAAAGCCTCTTCTAACCATGTTCCAACATTCTATACCCAAAAGTCCCTGCTAGCTCTAACCAACTAAGTTTTGATTTCAAATTATGAATTTTTAAAAGCAATTTTTTGGGTAGCAGCCAAAACACAAGTCAAGAAATGTTAGAAGGCTATGAAAGAAGATAGCTGTTGAAGAAAAAAAGAACATCTATTTCAAAGGCCAAAAAGGAAATAACACCATTCTAAACACGTGGGAGAAGTTCAACTCACCCATAGTGACATAAGGCAATTTATCAGTCGATCCATGAGGATAGATGCTGTAGAGGTGAGGTCCAGTAACATCTACTCCTCCTAAAACCAAGGCTGCACCAATGTAACCTTGATACCTAGTAGACAGAGTACGCATAAGAAAAAAAAATGAAGCAAAAAAAAAAAAAGGATCATTTAAACAAAGTTTAACCACACAAATGCTAAATGAGAAGTCTGCTTTTCTTGATCTTGTTTGGTTTTCTCAGTTATTTGTTTTGAATGGGGAAAATCCAGGAATTGTCACCAAGCCACCTTTAAATCTCAAAAACAGGGAACTGATGAATCCAGATCTATTGATAGCTAGCAATCAATCAAGAAACATTTTATTAAGTATCTACTACATGCCAGGCACTGTGCTAAACACTGGGAATACAAAAGGAAGCAAAAAACAGTCCCTGCCCTCAAGCTTAGTCAAATGGGGGAGAACCATAACAAATAAATTCAAAGAAAGTTATAGACAAGAAAAATAGGAAATAATTAACCGAAGGAAGGTACTGACATTCACTGAAGTTGTTTATAAAATAAAAATGGCAAAACTGTTCTCTTGCTTTTTACTTGGCTCTTTAACGGTAGGGTTCTCCAAAACTAGCTCATAAGAATGTACCAAATTTCTGGGAACATTTTCAAGGTGCATCCTAAAAGATTACTCACTTTTGGACAACGCTAAAATTTTTTATTTACAAACTCTTGCTGTTGTTCAGTTGCTTCAGTCACGTCTGACTCTTCATGACTCCATTTTTTGCGGGGGGGTTTCTTGGCAAAGAGACTGAAATGGTTTACCATTTCCTGAGGCAAACACGGCAAGTCCCATAGACAGTAAGTAGTTAAGGGTGGACTTGAACTCCTGATGGTGAGACTTCCTGATTCTAAGCCCAGTACTCTATCCACTGCACCACCTAGCTGCTTTCCACAAAACCACCATTATACATGGTTCAACTGAGAGCAAACCAGGCCTAAAGAAGGAAAATGGGTTGCACTAGGTCACACAGCTAATGACAGAATGGAGATTCAAACCAAAATCTCCTATCAGTCCAATGCTCTTTTCCCCTATGTCACAGCTGACCCCGGAACCTCACACATTGAAGGCATTGTTGAATGAACAAAGTAAACTACTAAAAAGAGTCCCTGAAAGAGATAAACCATATTCTCTGCACTGACTCTCACAATAATATGGGAAACCTATTTTTTTGTGTGAAATAATGTGGAGTCACCAGGGCAAAAGGAAAGAAAGCTAGCCAAATCTCGTTATGAGCAATCATGTGTTCCTGAATAAGAAGCAAATGAATGGCCATACAAGTACCCTTTCACTGTCACCTGAGGGAATGACTACATCCCATCCAACTCAGGGGTGTGCTATGTAAAATGATGCACGTGCTTTATAAATCAGATCATATACAAATGCCAGATTCTGAAATGCAGAGATCATTAAGAATACTTCAATGGATCCGTGAACTCTTCAAAGCAAGTATTCCCTCCAATGGCACAAATCACAACCCATCCATGCCTTTTCATCTAGTGTGGTGTTTTTTTTTTGGTCCATTTTGCCCATAGTATACCACAGAGGATTCATTCAACATAATGAAGGGCTTCCCAACAGTGCTCTTTCTTACATTTTGTCAGAACCAGAAGAACATTCAGACTGTCCATCTATTACACCTTCCTCTCATCTTTTTCTGATCTTATATTTTCTTGATTGGTATCTCTTAGACCTCTTGAAAATGTTCCATTACTGGAGATATAATGTCATCTATAAGTACTCGCTATATAGCTCATCACTAATTGTCCATTGCCTCCTGTGTAATGCCCATCTTTGGTTCTTCAGAGAAATGTGGTGTTCTAGGTCTATCATACAAAAGCCCTGGTAAAAATTCTTATTAAAAAGATGGGAAGATAGGAAACTTGGAGGTCAAAATGCTTTGCAATTTCTTGAAGCAACATAGCCCAACCTCTATCTTTTCAACTCTGGGGCCAGCTAACTGTCTATTCCAGATACACATGCTATCAAGAGGGCAGCCATTTAGAGGCACAAAGAAATCCAGGCAACAAACATTCTTCATTCATTTGGTGTTTCCTGTGTAGATTAACAGACCAAACTGTTTTAGGTGATTACTCTTCCAGAAGGTACTGCCACTAGGGGTAATCAATAAAATGCTACGTGTAATTAGGAGTAACCAGAAGAAGTTTTGATCTGAACTCTAACCTCCAGATATATGCCACATAATGGCATAATTTTTGGTGAGCAATAATTTCCATTTATCATGTCTCACCTGAATCTTAAAAACTCTCGATACATGGATGGGAGATACCTTGTCTAGAAGGTAGCATTTTATTTTACCAAGTTGAATGCTTTTTTCCAAAATAAGCAAACAAATACAATCAATTATGAAGTGGCAAAGATTTGGTGCATTGTTGAATAGCATATGCAAAAGCAGAGTCTGCTTATTCTCAACTATTATCATCGAAGATGCCCTTAATTTATGCATAGCTGACTTTCATAAAAAATTTTAAAGACAAGAGAGTAGGCATACAGATCTATAACTGTTGTTTTCTTTTTTGCGTATCAATAATGTACGAAATCTTTTCAAGGCATTGATAATTTTTCTTTCCTTTAGATTATCTTATACATTGTTCACTCAATGTTCTCACAATTTTATCACTTCCAGAGTGAATCTCTCCTCTATGTTTGGTCTAATCAAAATGATTTTCCCATCTCTGTGCTCTTTAGTGCCAATTCTATTTCGAAACTCTTTATGACCCTCAGGAACTGTGATGTTGCAGTTCAAGCCCTGTGGATCCTTCTCCATCCTTGATGGAGAAAAGTTTATTGTAATAATTTGTGCAAATCTTGTCCATTTTTCTTGTTTGTAATTTACTTTCTCGTTTCATCCTTAATGTCCTTGGAATGACTTTGCTTAACTAGGTATCTTGCCAACTTCCTTCTTCCTGATGACCTCTCTCAGTTCAAATTGTCCATTATTCTTCATGATTTTACAGACAAATTTATATTCTAATTCAGTGTTGCTTTTGGTAGCCATCTCTCTCCATTTGGCAAGTACGGCAAATGCTAGCTAACTAGCTAACTAGGTTCCTTTGGTCTCTGTTGCAGCAATTAATTTATACTAGCTTAACTTGTAGATGGGAGAGATATTATTTCTACTGTCCATTTCCAATTGTTAATGTTTAGAAGCTTAAATAATTCAGGTTTGCTATTTTTTCGTTTGATTTATTTTAATTCTGATCTTAACTGTGACAAGTCGATGGCCTGACTATGCACAGAGAATCAAGAGGCATATTTACCACCTCTATAAGTATTTTCCTGTCTGGTAAAATGTAGTCAATTTTATGTTCTTTATATTATCTTTTTTGGGGAGTTATCACTTTTGTAATTTTTTCTTTTTTTAATCTTTCCTCCCTGAAATATCTTGTGAATCAACTTAAGCTTTACTTGATCTGGTCCAGTCATTCTTTTCAACTGTCTTCCTAAATGCCACTGCTACTACTTTATACAATACGATCCAAATATGATGGTTTCTGTCACTGATTATAAAAATAAGTCATTAAAGGAATGCTGATAAATGTGTTCCATTTTATGCACATCTGCCAACCTTCCAGCTTCATCTATGAACTCTCTTAAGATGGTCTGGTTCATTTACCTCTCACCACACTTTTATAAACTAATTTTTACGTCCACTGCTTTCCACTGTTTTAAAGAGCAATACTGGCTTCATAACTTTCCACCATGCTACTGCATTGTTTACTAAGTGAGCTTGAATCCAAACTGACATTATTATCCTTGACAGCCATCTCTTTTCATTTAGGTAGGAAGGAAAGCAAGTATTTGTTGGTTAAATCAATTTCCAGGAATCTTTGGTCTTCTCACTGACTAGAGTTTTGCATATTAAGCTTTTGCAGGAAAGATTGATAAGGAAGGTCAATATCTTTCCCGTTTTTGTATTTTCAACTTTTCCATCACTAGGACAAATCTAAATCAAATAAAAGCTATTCCAACTATTACCCTGACTTCTCATATATATCCTATTATAATGGTAATTTTGACCTTTGCTCTTATTAGCTGATAGTTTACCTGAAAAAGAAACAAACCAGCTAATTCTGATGTCCCCCATATAACTGTTTTCTTCTTAAAGAAAGTATTCGTGACATATGGCACTGAGATTTGTGAGTAGTTTATATGGCTACAGCCTCTATTGATTCTCAACCTGAGTCATGTTTTGTCACACATTCTTCCCATTTCTCCCCTCCACTCACTGTCACACTGATGTCACTGAGGATCCAACCATAAATGACTCAATCTGAAAGATCTTATCAAGTTCCCCATAGAATTTAATTTCTCTACCTCTTTATTCTCTAAAAGAGATGTTGGACCATCCATAAAAAATAACTAAATGGACAGATTCAGAATACCTTGGAAGATTTGTATGAACTAGCAATGAATAAAGTGAACAAATCCAGGAGACCAAAAATAGTAATAACAGTATTCATTAGCACCTACTATGTTCTAGGCAGAGTGATAAAGGTGCTTTACAAATATTATCTCATTTGATTCTTACAACAACTCTGGGAGGTGGGTACTTTTATGAGCCCATTACACAAATGAGGAACCTGAGGCAAGTAGAAGTTAAGTGATTTGCCCACAAGGTCACACAGTGAGTATCTGAGGCCACATTTGAAGTTGGATGTTCTTGACCCCAGGCCCAGTACTCTACCACTGCACCAAAAGTTGCTTCAACATGTACAGTGACTATAGTATTGTAAAAAAATAAAGTAAAAAACTTACGAACTCAGCCCAGTGTGTAATGACCAACCAAGATTCCTGAGAATCCAAGAAGATGCTTCCCAACTCTCGACAAAGAATTATGGACAAGAGGTAAAGAATGAGACATACATTTTCCAATGTAACTTGAAAGATAGGTTTGTTTAGTTTGACCATACTTAAGAATTTCAAGAAGTGGGTTTGTTTTGCTGGGGAGGGGAGAACCAGTGAAGAAGGTTTAAGCAGATTTAGGATAATATGGCAGAAAAAAGAATAACATCAATGAAACCCTTCTAAAAAGTACATGAGTTTTAGTAGGAAACATAGCTTTAGAACTAATATGATGAATGTATTACATTTTAAAAATACATATACATATATACACGTAAAGTTTAGTCCCAATTTCATGCATAGTCCTTTTTCTGTTCTGTATGTATGAAAATGCTCATATTTGTTGGTTTGTCAAGTTCAGAATAACAAAAAATAAAAAATTTACTTTAAAAAAGTTGTTAGCGATAATAATTGTATATGTTACAATCATTTTTCATGGTAGTTTTTTTGCTTATGCTCATCATGAGCACTGTAACATAGAATGACCAACTGTCCCAAGAAATGATATTTCTATTCAAATTCCCTACTTATCAGAGAAACCTTAAAGCACCATCTAATTCCCATTGGAATGACAAAAGTAGCAAAAAAAATTATAAAACCAAAGTTAGTACTGCTGTAAAGAAACAGGAATTCTAATATTTTGTTGGTGGGTGACTGCAGACTACTGAAAACATTTTAGATAGCAACACAGCAATATATAATAAAAGTAACAAAATACAGCTCTTAAAGCTGTAATTCTGTTGCTAGCACTTTATCTCAAAAACACAAAAAGGAAAAAAAGACTTGTGTGCAAAAAAATATTCATACCTACTACTCTATTTGTAATAGCAGAAAATGGATGAGCAACCTGTATGTTAAAAAACTTGAGAATTGCTGAATAAACTGCTGTATAATAATGTAATACAATACTGTGATATTAAAAAAACGACTCATACAAGGAA
This sequence comes from Potorous gilbertii, assembly GCA_028658325.1. NCBI lineage: Eukaryota > Metazoa > Chordata > Mammalia > Diprotodontia > Potoroidae > Potorous > Potorous gilbertii. The sequence goes on along the minus strand of CM053769.1, from coordinate 332,729,512 downwards.
GTGGAAAGACCTATATTCATGAGGATAAATGTACAATCAGCAGAACCAGAACTGCAAATATGTTGACTACAATTAGGCTGGGAGGGAGAGGAAGAAGAAACAAAGCCAGAAGTAGTAGAACTTCAGTTATATCTAGGAGGCAGAGAACCAAAGTATTTTTGTTTGTTTCTTAATTCATTTTTTCTATCTTATTTAAATAGAAAGGGTTTCACATTTTTATTTCTTGCTTTGTATGTTTGTTTTAGTTGACAGTAATTAAAACATAATTCTTTTAGACAAATGTGTCTTGTTGCTTTTAGGGATGAAACCAATTTCTTTGCCTCCCTATGGAGAACCTTTGGGCTACTGTTTCATTTTAACTGCAACTTCCTTCTGTCTTCTGTTGTTTATTGTGAGAGAATTACTAATATTGACATAGTTAAGGTCTTTCAATGTTACCAACTGGACAAAAAGCTTATATTTAGAGAACCTAAGATTAAATTAATGTTTATAAACAGTCTAGAAACTCTGACTCTCAGCACTCCCTCTAGTCTTTTTCCTACCATCACACTACAGTCACACTGAAAACAGAATGGGTGAAAGAGTGAAACTGAAAATGGTGAAAACAAGTAAGAATAAAGGTCATTTTTTCTTTTTCTTTGTTTCAGCAGTTGCCATGGCCTTTTTTAACTCATCACCAAGCAAATAAACTTCTTAAGACAAGTCCATCCACTCTTAGTTAAGCTGTTACTGGCACAATACCTGAAGTTTTCCCAATATGGTAATTTACCTAAGCTTGTACTTCCCTGACTTAGCCTCTGACAAGCTAGGGCCACTCTCACCTTACATAAGGCTTTTTAAATTGCAGTATACAAATATAAGATGATATGACTGTTTTCAAATGATATAAAGAGATCATCAAGAAAAATCACTGTATTTTTTCTCTACTTAATAGTTCTAAATAATATCTAGCAATTTAGTTGACTTTTATATAATGCTTAAAGATTTACAAAGCTCTTTATACATAAAGTAACTGATTAAATTCTAGTTGTCTTAGAATATGTAGCACATTAAATTAGAAGATGAGAATTTTAGATCTGGTTTTTTGAGACTTGGCAAATCACTTTACCTTTTAGAGCCTAAGCTTCCTTAACTATAAAAGGAAACTGAACTGAACAGCCTCTATGGTCCCCTTCCAGATCTAATAGTTTAGTACCATGGAAAGGGCACTCAATTTTGAGTTGGGGTTTTTGGATTTAAATCCCCACTAGGAAAACTATCTACAGGGGCTTAGGCAAGTCATTTCCCTTCTTTTGAAATGAGGTCAGACAAGATAATGTCTAAGATTCTTGTCAATTCTAAATGCTTTGACTATCCCCTACCTAAAAAAATTCAATTTTAAATTTTATGATGTATTTAATATGCCACCAGAGGGAGCTCACACAGTCTGGTCAATTTAAAATAAAAATTGGCACTTTTAAAATTTCCATCTATTTGTTTTGCCAAATTTTGTGATATTTTTAATTGAATGAGATTTATCAGACATATTCCTTCATTCACTCAGAGAAGCAAAGTATTTCTGGGCTTGAAAAGACTTCAAAGGTCAATCAATCCACAGCTGAAAAAAATTTCCTCTATCACCAGATGTTCATGCAGCCTCTATTTGAAACATTACAATAAGGAGATCTCAATAACTTCTGAACTAATTCACTCCAATTCTGGACAGCTCTAATGCTTGGGAAGACTCTCCTTACACCAAATCAAAATCTGCCTCTCTCAAAAATTCTATTCACTATTCCTGTTATGCCCTCTACAGGAGCAAAATAAATCTATTTTCCAATTGAAAAGAATTATCAGATTCCCCAGTCTTCTCTTCCCCTAAGCTAAACATCCTCAGCTCCTTCAATCCATCCACAAATAGTACTGCCTTCCAGTCCACTATCCTGCTGGTCACCCTTCTCTAGATGAGTTCTAATTTGCTAGTACCCTTTCTAAAATTTGTTTAGTAGCTTCTCAGTACCTCCAGGATAAAATATAAATTCCTTTGGCATTTAAAGCCCTTCATAATAGAGCTTCAGTCGATCTCTTCAGGTTATTATAATACATTATTCTCCTTTATATACTCTATGTTCCAGTCACAATTCCCCATATGTAACATTCCATGTCCTACCTCCCACGCTGGTTATGCTCCAATTCAGAAATGTTTGCCCTGTTCACCTCCCCTTTTTAGAACCACTGCTTTAAATGGTCGGGTCAAGTGCTATCTTCATCTGTGAACATAGTGTATCAGTAAAATACGATGTATCAGCACATCACCAGGCACATAGTAGGCACTTAATGAATGCTTACCAATTCACTGGCTTTGCCCACGCAGTTCAATTCCATTCAATTCAAAAAACCTTTGTTAAGCATTTACTTAGAGCAAGATGTTTGTTATGCTAGATACCGCAAACAGACGTGAAGATAACAATGAGAATGCTTGCCCTCAAGAGTTTTTATTCTTCTGGTGACAGAATACGTACAAAGATAAGTAAATATATATCAATCTAAAAAGAGAAAGAACAATCACAACTGGATGATTGAGGAGAAGCTTCACAGAGAGGTTGGAACTTAAGACAACACCTAGATAGAAGATTCTAAGTGAGGGAAGAAACCCAAGTACCATTTAGAAATCAGACCTCTAGGTGCAACTCGGTAATAACTACCATATTAATAGGGGACAGTTACATTAGACTTTAAGGTTATGAAACACTTTGTGTACATTCTCTCTTCTGAGCCTCCCAACTATCCTGTGAGGAGGGTACTACAAGTAAGATAACCCCTACTTCACAAATGAGGAAGCTGAGGCTCAAAGAAGTTGTTACTTGTCTGTGTTCACACAAGTTACTAGGCATTGCAGGCAAGTTCCCAACCCCAGGTCTTCTCAACTTGGGAGGCCAGCAGTCTCTCCACAATGCTTTTCCAAGGTATAACAATAAGCTATATGTATTCGTTGTTTATGAACTCTATATTCATGAACTGACAAACAGGACAATATGTTATAGCAAAAAAGAATGGGGACTAGAAAACAGGAGACCTATCTCTGTTATTAACTCACTATGAGAATCTGGCTAAGTCAAAAGGCTTCAGATACCTCTATGTAAAATCAGGGCTTCTAAACCAAGGGTCCATAAACTCAGCTTTTTGATATTTTGGTAAATGTATTTCAACATAATTGGCTTATTTTGTAATGTTATGCATTTTTATGCATTTAAAAAATATTAATCTGAAAAGGAGTTCCTGGGCTCTATCAAAATATCAAAGGAATCCATAACACAAAAATGATTAAGAACCCTTGGACTAAATGATCTCTAGAGCATATTGCAGTTTTAATAGCACTGTATATTTTTAGGTCCCTTCCAGTTCTAAAATTCTATATTCTGAAGCATATGTCGGCCTTCTAATTCCATGATTCCATTCAAGTAGCATGCTTTTTCAAGTTTAACAACTCCTTTAAGAAAAGAAAGTGAATATAAATCAAATAGATCACAAGTGACATACATATTTCAACATAATGAAGAAACACACACAAAAAAACTTATCAGAGATAGGTTTACAGGGGAGGCTAAACTCTTCATGGGCAAGAACCATGTTATTTGAATTTCCCCCAAATGTCTCATGTCTCCCACTGGACTTTATACATAGTAGGTGCTCAAAGGTTTGCTTCCTCTGCCTCCAACTTTACATGGCATTTTTAAACTTCTAATGTACGATTATATGCTCTAATACAATTATTATTGTGTATTACAGTTATCAATGTATCAAACCATAAGGTTCAGGAGGGCAGGGACAATGCCTTAACTAAACTGTGTATTTCTGTGAGTACCTAGTACTATAGTGCTCAATACATAATACGGTCTTACTGTTAGTGGAAATGAATAAACCAAACTCAAAGAATCAAATGTGTTACCAAAACAGTCAACTGTATACTTTTTGTTGCTGAATTTAAACTACTCCAACCCATTATATGACAGATAAGACAATATGGTATCACAAAAAAGAGCACAGGTCTAGTCAACAAAAGACCTAGATTCTAATCTTGGCTCTATTAATTAGCTTTGTCCACCTCAGGCAAACTCTTGGGCAAGTCATGCCTTACATTTATTAAACATATTTCATAAAAGATGACTTAAGAAACTTGCTGGCTATACAAATTAGGGCACATGAGGTCTCAACCTCAGTTTTCTTATCTGTTAAATGAGAGGTTTGGCTAGACTAATGTCCCTTCTAACCCTAAATCTATAAAGCTGTAAAGTGATATAGTGAAAAAAGTACTGGATTTGGAATTAAAAGATCTGGGCTGGAATTCTAACTCTACTAACTACTACTTATGCTACCACTGGCAAGTCACAACCTCTCAGAGCTCAATTAGCATCACCTGCAAAATGTTATGTTTGGACCAGATGATTTCAAACGTTCCTTCCAACTCTAAATGCTTCTAAGCACAAGGTCCATTACTTACTATAAGATTTTTTTAAAATCCTAGTGAGTAGTCTAATACTACAATGAAAATAAGTCATTAAGTTACCTAAAAAGCATCTGTTTAAGCATTCGATTAGCTGTAACAACTCTGGGTAGGCGTCCAGTAGAAAGGGAATGGAGCTCCAGGTTGGAAGAGATCAGCTGGGTTGTCATGTCAGTGTCTGCTGCAGTTCCAGCACCACAGCAACTGGAAAATATGTTAGCAATTTAGAAATTTCAAAGGTTCAATCATCTAAACATTGAGTCAGAAACTTCTCAGGTATTTTGATTACATTAAATTGAAAAGCTTTTGCACAACCAAACCCAACACAAACAAGATTAGGAGGGAAGCAGAAAACTGAGAAAGAATTTTTGCAACTAGTGTCTGTGATAAAGGACTCATTTCTAAAATATATGGAGAACTGAGTCAAATGTACAAGAGTACAAGTCATTCCCCAATTGATAAATGGTCAAAGGATATGAACAGGCAGTTTTCAGATGAAAAAATTAAAGATATCTATAGCCATATGAAAAAATGCTCTAAATCACTACTGATTAGAGATGTAAATCAAAACAACTCTCAGATACCACATCAAACCTATCAGATTGGCTAACATGACAAAACAGGAAAATGATAAACGTTGGGGAAGATGTGGGAGAGTTGGAACACTAATTCATTATTAGTGGAGCTGTAAGCTGATCCAACCATTCTGGAGAACAATTTGGAACTATGCCCAAAGGGCTACAAAAACGTGCTTACCCTTTGACCCAGCAATAATGCTTTTAGGATTGTATCCAAAAGAGATCATAAAAATGGGAAAGGGTCCCACAAGTACAAAAATATTTATAGCAGCTCTCTTTGTGGTGGTCAAAAACTGGAAATCAAGGGGATGCCCATCAATTGGGGAATGGCTGAATAAATTGTGAAATATGAAATGTCATGGAATGCTACTGTGCTATAAGAAATGATGAACAGGAAGACTTCAGAAAGGCCTGGACTTATATGAACTCATGCTGAGTGAAAGAAGCAGAATCAGGAGAACTTTGTACACAGCAATAACCACACTGTGCGATGAATTTTTCTGGTAGACTTAGTACTTCACTGCAATGCAAGGACTTAAAAAATTCCCAATGGTCTTGAGACAAAATGCCTTCCACATCCAGAGAAAGAACTAGAACTAGAATTCAATCACAGAATAAAGCAGACCATTTTCTTTTGTATTATGATGTTTTATGATTTCTCCCATTCCTTTTATTCTTCTATGCAACATGACTAAGGTGAAACTGTACTTAATAGGAATGTATGTGTAGAATCTATATAAAATTGTATGTCATCTCAAGGAGGGAGTGGGGAGAAAGGGGAGAAGGAGGAGGAGGGAGGGGAAAAAAATCTAAGATATATGGAAGTGATGGTAGAACACTAAAAACAAATAAAATTTTAAAAAAATCCAAAAAACTTCTCAGGTAACTTTCATAAAAACAGAAAAAGAAAAGTGGGGCTTTGACAAAAAGACCACCAAGCCCAATTTATCCAATCTATCCTTTGCTTCGATTTAAAATTCAGACTGTTAAAGGAAACAATAAAATACTAAAATTCTCTGTGTAACAAGAAAAGTACTAGCTTAGGAAAGAAATGAGGAGGTTTTCATTTTAGTTCCACCCCTAACTTTTCATGTGGTCTTGGGCAAGCGCACCTACATAGGCATCAGCTTTTGCAAAAGAAAAAGCAAAAACTGACTAGATTCCAAGAATTCAACAAAGAGTCTGCAATCCAAATGTAGCTTATCTGACCCTGGAGTACAGTTTGCCAAATATTTTTAGCCAAAAGAAAAAAAAAAGTTTACCTCATTAACTAGCATATTAGCAATTTTGGATCAATTATTAGTAACTATCATTGAAGATAAAAGTAATAAATTCATGCAGTCTGGACCTATGGTTCATTATTGAAAAACCTGGACATCTCTGGATCATTTTTACCGTCCCTTCCAGAAGACATTTATGATCTCCATTCAAACATTCTAAGTCCTGAGATCCCTGTCAGCATTAACATTCTATGTTCTAACATTCTGTGTTCTAGTCTAAGGTACAGTTCTCTCATTTTACATTCTCTCTTCTAACATCCTATTTCTAAGGTCTCTTCCAATTCTAATATTCTATAGTGTAACACAGTTCCCAACTTCTTCAGATATGAAGAACCTTCCTAAATATCTAAATATTTCACTGACTCCACAGGATAGCAGTATCTGTCCTATTAGTATCTGCTGACTGAGAAAAATACATAACAAAAAAGCTATTATGAATTCAGTAACACTGAGTGAATGTCTTTTATTAACCACAGAATTTATATCCTTATGCAAGAGTGATACATATGGTTGAAACATATTAGTTACCTAATCCAGAGAAAATAAGATTTCCTTATTTATTATACTGAGGCTATATGACATGTCCAGTGCCATTTTACAGTCTAATGAAAGGAAATCTTCAATCTAGGTTCCATATTAAGATTTCAAGATTCCTTGCAGTAACTCTATGGGACACAGACTAGGAACTACTCTTCTGACATTCTATGTTCCAGGGTTCCTTTGAGTACTAATGTTCTTAAAGATATAAGATCTTTAAAACAGAACATCTTCTGATACATTCTAACTCGTGGGATCATGGATCACAGATTGAGAGCTGAAGTGAGAACTTGAGAAAAGTATTATATTTGAAAGACTTTATACATGGTGGAAATAGCACTGGACTTGACGAAAAAGACTTCAGCTTAATACAATTTGTGTGACTGGTCTCTTAACCAAAATCCTCATCTACAAAATAAGAAGAATGGAAGTAGAGGATCTCTCAAGTCTGTTCCAGTTCTAAATCTCATGATCAAAAATATCTTCATACTTACAGAGTTTAAAATCACTAAAACCAAACACCACAGCATTAAAACTGTAAATATGAACAATCAATACTTACTAAATATTAGGAGATATGAAATGTATTTTTGAACAGTTCTTGTCAGCAACAACCATTCCTTCTGTTGCTCTTGTATCTGCCCCAAGAACTATGCCATCCTATTAAAAAAAAAAGCAAGTATATTTAATAAACACACAGATATACCACAAAATGTCTGTCTTAAGTCAGTGTGGCATAGTGAAAATTATACTGGACTTGTGTCAAAAAACGTCTATGAATCACAGCTCTGTCAATTAGTACCTATGTCACCATGTCACTTTAGCTCTATATACTTCAATTTATTTATCTGTAAAAGAGGGTTAATAAATCTCTCAAGAGTTTAAAACAGAAACATTTTAAATTCATAATGGACATACACAATGTGCACATTAAAAGAATGCTTAAAAGAATGTCATGGATGAAAGACACAAAAACAACTGGCAATTAGCATTCTTTTCAATTAGCATTCATTCAATCAGCATGAAAGATCTACAATCATGCTCAAAAAATATATTCCACTAGGCTACACTCTTAATGGACTCATGTCAAAATTTTACAGTAAAAATAGTTAGAATCAGAGCACCTGGGTTCAAATCCAAGTTCTGTGACAACTATGACACAGACATGGCACCCATCTCTCTAGAGCTTAATTTTCTCTTCTATAGAAATGAGAAGGTTAAATTATACAATTTACCAAGTCCACTCCCACTCTAAAATCCTATGATTATAATAAGGGATTCAAACATCAGTTGACCCAAGTGACTTCCCAAGATGCTGCTATTACACTGTTTCAATTCAGCAAGTCCCTTAAGTCCTAGCATGTACACAAAAATGTGACAAGTACTGGAGAAGATACCAAAGACACTAAAACATAGTTAAGCTCCCTACAGCACCTTTTTTTCACCAGAATCACAGTCTTTGAAGTGTAAAGTCTTACAATTCTAAGATTCTAGTCTATCAACAAAAGTGATGTTCTCAGGAATTCTTTCTGTACCTTGTATACCACTCCAGCGATGGTTGTGCCTGTTTTCCGAGCTACTGGAAGTTTATAGCCCTTTTTCGCAAACTCAGCTTCAAGGACAGCATTTCTGAAATTGAGAAGAAAAATCTAACTAAATTGCAACCTACTTCTCTGTGTGAGATTGGCTCAAAGGAGGCAGTCTATGTTTAAAAAAAAAAAAAATTGAAGCAGGAGGCACCAGTCGGTTAGAGTGGGAAGAGCACAGGATTAAAAATCAGGAGACTTGAACTCTGAGTGGTATAGCAGAAAGCTTTCTTTCTGCAAGTTCTCTTGTAGTCATAGACCTGAGGTCGAATTCAGGTTTTGATACTTGCTAGCTCTTGTGACCTGGGGCAAGTCACTTCACCAGTTTCCTCAAGTCTAAAATAAGGTGTTAGTCTTAATGATCACTTAAGTACCTTGCAATTCTATTCTTTATCAGAAGCAAACTGGAAATGGGCTGTAGGGGGAGCAGTAAGGACTTGTATGACACCCAGAACAGGGTCTAGGATCTACTCTACCCTAGGCAAGGTGGAAAATACAATTAGACTTTTTTTTAGATAGCAGAGTATTGGAATTGAACCTATGATTTCACTGATATAGGGAACCCCTGGATGAGAAAACTCCCTAAACCAATATGGGTCAGCACCTCTCCAACTGAAGTCGTCTCTAGCATCAAAAAGTTAAGGGCATTGCCCTGAGTCAAATGGCCCGTATATAACAGAAATGGGACTAGAACATGGGTCTTCTTGGTTCTAAGGCCAGCTCTTTATTCACTATTCCACATACACTCCATCTCAAAACTAGTCCTTATAAAATGAATTTACTGCTAATGCAATCTCCACAGTTTATGAGTACAGTACTCCCCAAAATGAAGGTAAAATACTGTATCAGTGGGTTCAGAACCAGAGTAACAGTTACTAATTGTTCTTTTAAGCGGTATTTTTACCAAATTGTGTTCAGATCATGCCCATGACATATAATATTTTGATAAAGTCCAGCTCTCCAGATTCTCAGAACTGAATCCCTGGGAGCTGTGCCTAAAAAACCTACTATGGGGAGACAAGAGATAAATTCCCCATATATATCAGCATAGGGTTGGACTAGATAAAGTCTTTTCTATTTTGTATGAAGAGAAAGGAGGTGGTTGGAGATACTCATCATCATGCTTCAGAACAGGATGGGGACTGATCTTCTGGCAAAGTGAGAAAAGTAGAAAACGGAAAAGAAAGAGAAAGTAAAAAAAGAATGAAAAGAGGATTTAATACAATTAGTCAAATATTTATTAAAAACATTAAAGCTGCAGTGGAGACTCAAAGCCCAGAGAAAAAGCCCCTGCCTAAAGAAGTCTAGCAGGAATCGAAGATAAGTCAAGTGTACCCAGAAAAGTAAACAAGCGGTCTCAGTTAGGAGAAAGGGGTTCTACCAGTCAAAGAAGACTAGGGAATGCTTTTTCTATATGTTAAAGTCCAAGAAGATAATAATTGAATATATAATAGAATTTTAATGTACCGTAAGAAATGAGAAACATGAAAAAATCAGAAATATATGGGAAGATTTATAAGAAGAGGTAGAACTGGCAAAACAATATACATAATAACTACGCTGTAAATGGAAAAAAGTTTTTAAGGAAATTGAATGCTGTGTAACTGTAATGACCAAACTTGGAACTAAGAAGAATTGAGAAAATGGAGCTCACTTTCTTTGAAAAAGTGAGGGACTTCGTGTGTGCAATGTTAAATATGTTACCAGAATTGGTGGGTGCATCATTTGATTTTGCTGATTTTAAATTTCTTTTAGGGGGAAGGACATACCTGGAAATTAATATGATATAAAAACAAAAATCATCAGTGAAACAAAAGAAGGACAAAAAAATACAAGAGCAAAACTCAATGCAGATCAAAGAACACTGAGAGAGGTAGCAGCAAAGAAGTAAAGGGGGTGAGGTAAAAAAGAAGGAAGAGAAGGATGAGGGAATGGAACAATAGGAAACTGGGAGGATATGAAGAGAAAAAGGAAGACAGGATAGAGAACAAGGAAAAATGGCACAGTAGGGGAAAGAGCACGCCTCCTGGGTTTGAATGTTACCTCTGATTTTTACTATATTCGAACCCTTGGGCAAGTCACTTCACTTCTTTGGGCCTCAGTTTCCTTATCAATAAAAAGACTGAAAGCCTCTGGGATTCTTTTGCTTTGGAGGGGAAAACGTACAGACAGGCTTCTACATATACACACGTCCAACACTGAACTCACTATCTTTCTCCCCAAACCTTCCCCTAATTTCTGTCTTACTGGCAAAGGTACTGCCACTCTCCCAGTCTCAATATCTTGGTAATCATTTTCCACTCCTCGCTCCTCCCCAACCCTCCCTCCTCCATATCTAATCTGTGGCCAAGATCGGTCGATTTAATGTCTCCCCAATACACACTCTTCCCCCACTTCTCTCCTCCGATACTGCCACCAAACTGGAATACCCTGCTGGTGGGGAGACCTGGCACAGGTCTCTGTCACTCTCGTCCACACCCATCATCAAAAGGGATCTCCCTAAAGCAGGTCCATCCGTGTCCGTCTGTCTCCGTGTATCCGACAAACTTCAATGGCTCTATCACTTGCAGGCTCAAACACAATCACACGGCCCACAGCGGACTGCGTCTCCCAACCCCGGGCACTTTCTCGGCCCGCAATGTTCTCCCTCCACGTTTCCTCTGCACTAACACCCCGCTCTCCACAGTAAGCCTTTCCCGACACCTCCCCCCTTCAGGCCGGCCGCGCCACGTCGGGGCATCGCCGCTCGCAGGCCGCCTCCTCCGAGGCCGCCCGGGGAGCTCCCCGAGGCCGGGCAGGGCCGGCCTTTTGTCTCCGTACTCCCCGCGCCGGGCACGGCAGGCGCCTAACCAACGCTAGCTCATTCCACGCAGGCGCCCCTCCTCAGGCCCCCGTCAGTAACAGGAAAGCGGAGGAGGCGCGCGGAGCACGGGGCGGAGGGGCCTCCCGGCCGCCGTGGGCCCCGCGCTCCACGCCGCGAATCCCTGAGTCACGAGCGCCCCCGGGCTGCCTCCGCCAACCCTTCTCCGTCCCTCTCCCGCCCCGGCTCGGGCCTCGTTCCCGGGGCACCCGCACCGCATCCGGCTCCGCCTCCCCGTCCCAGCTGCCGCCCTGGCCCAAACCCTCTCCGCACCTGCGGCAGTTATCGAAAGAGAAACCGCCGACCGGAGCCTGGCACACAGAGACGGCCGCCATCTTTCCCTGGGGAGCACTTCCGGGGCGGGGCGGGGCCGTGAGAGAAGCCCCAGCACTTCCGGCGCGGCGCTGGCGTCGGCGCCAGAAGGGGCGGGGCGGGAGGCGGGGTCTCTGGGAGGCGGGGTTCGCTCTTCCTTTGCGATGAGCGAGTCGTGGTAGGGTATTCCTTCCCTGGCCCCGCTAGCGCGCGGCCTCCTCCCGCTCCGACGTTCTTTGTAATTGTTAAGACTTCAGAAAGTGCGAGGGACGAGGCACCTCCAAGACAAGAGCTTGCCGCTGAGTCAGGGAGACCCGGGTTCGAGTGCTACCTGACCCATCCCGGCCCCTTGGCCGGAGCAGGTCACCTAACCCTTCAGGGTTACGCTGGGGACGGTACTGGACCTGTGGTCTCATGGTGTGGGTCCTCAGGGTGGGGTTCGGACTCTGGGAGCCCCCGGAGCCCTCCTTGACTGTCCCCACGCAATCCGGCTTTTCACGCCCACAGCTCCCACCCTTACCCTAGCAGGGCCCTCCGCTCGCTATCTCTTGTCTCTGGACCCTCCCGCCTGCGTCCCCCCCTGATCCCCCGAGTCATGCTCGGTGTCCCCTGTGCCCTCCAGACCACTCGGCCACCTCCAGATCTTGGTCTTCCTGTATATAAGCCCCCTCTCGCCTCCGTGAAGGTGCTCAGATCCATCCACCTCTGACTCCAGTCAAGCCTCACACATGGTCAGGCTTCTTAAGAGTCAGTCTTTAATAGCCTCTGTTTGACTTTGTCTGATTCAGCATTATGGTTCCCTGACCTCATCGCTGCCGTTGTAACTCTCGTTACACTGTGTTCTAATGTCTTTTATATCAAATAGTATCATTGCATTTAGAGTTGAAAGAAAAAGAGGGGAAGGAGCAAGGGGCAAGGAAGGAAGGAAACAAGCCTCTATGAAGCATATACTGTGTGCCAGGAACTGCTAAGTGCTTTGCAGGTAAATTACTTGAACCTCACAACAACCCTTGGAGGTAGGTGCTATGATTGCTCCCATTTTACATTTGGAGAAACTGAGCAGGCAGGTTAAGTGACTTATCCAGGATCACATAACTAGTAATAAGAAGGAAGGTGACCTCTCCCTTTTGTATTCCTGCTTCTCTTTGATACCTCATCTCCAACAGCCTCAGTATAGAGATTGTCCCGTTAACACTTCCAGTATATAGAAGTCACTTATCCAGCAACTTCAAATATCCTGGATTCAGTCAAGAGTTAGAAAGTAAGTCACTCCAAATTCTTCTCTGAGCACCTAAAATAGACATGTCCACAGTGATGTTCTCACTCCCATCCAATTCCAGATTCTATCTTCCACCTTAGTTCCTTGGGCTTCTGACTAATGAAACTTTCTAACTAGACGCAGACTCTCATAGTTGTTCCTAGACTATCTTTATGGCATGCAGCCACAAATACCTTTTACCCCTTTCCATCTCCACCTTTCAGAACAATAATCAATAAACACTGCTGTTCCTCAAAAGAGAGTGTGACTTAATTGCCTTGTGGTTTCACTCACTGTGCCAGGGACTTATCTGACCCAAACATGCCACTCCAATTATATGTGTGTGCATGCACATGATATATGCATATATATACATGCACACATACCTACACATACATATATGTATGTGTATATGCATGAGTATTGGTTATTTTCCTTCATTCTTGAAGAGGACCAAAAATGACATCACTGTGCCAGAGTCAAGTTTCAGTGTGTCCAACTGTGGCTCATCAGAATGCTCTACCACAAGTCAGGCACGAATAGACTGTGTGAACGTTTGGGGTGGATACTCTAAATTTATGCATCATGTGTTTCCTTTGATTTGTTTCCATTCTACTTTGCTCATGGAGCTCAGCACCTTTTCTGATGTGGGCACACCATGTGGAGTGGTCCTGTGCCAGTGTCTCCCATGTCACACAATTCCAAAGTTCTTAAGCAAGACCTTGAGAGTGTCCTTGTATTGCTTCTTCTGACTACCACGTGAAAGCTTGCCCTGTGTGAGTTCTCCATAAAATAGTCTTTTTGGAAAGCATACATTTTGCATTCAAACAACATGGCCAGCCCATCATAATTGTACTCTCTAAAGAAGAATGTGAATGCTTGGCAGTGTAGTTCAAGTAAGGACCTCAGTGTCTGGTACCTTATCCTGTCAGGTGAGCTTCAGAATCTTCCTAAGACAATTGAAATGGAAGCCATTGAGTTTCTAGGCATGCCACGGTTACACTCTCCAGGTTTCACAGGCATACAAGAATGAGGTCAGCACAACGGCTCTGTAGACCTTCAGTTTGGTAGTCAGTCTAATACCTCTTCTCTCCCAGACTTTCCTTCAGAGCCTCCCAAACAGTGAGCTAGCTCTGGCAATGTGTGTCAACCTCATTATCAATGTGTACATCCCTGGAAATACACTACCAAGATAAGTGAACTTATTCACATCCTTCAAAACTTCTCCATTTGCTGAAACTGATGATTCCACGTATAGATGGTGTAGTGGTGACTGATGGAGCACTTGTGTTTTCTTGGTGTTAATTGTTAGGCCAAAGTTAGCACAGGCAACAGAGGATTGATCCATACGTTGTTGCATCTCAGCTTCAGAGGCTGCATTGAGTGCATAATCATCTGCAAACAGAAAAATCATGGATCAACACTCCCTCCACTTTGGTCTTGGCTTGTAGCCTTTTCAAGTTGAAGAATTTCCCATAAGTGTGATTGAGCTTGGTGCTGTGTTCATCTTCTTTGAAGACTTCCAGAAGTGCCATTGAAGACAGGAATGTGGAACTAACACGCAAAACAAGCTAGATTCTGATTTAATTATTGATTTTCAGAGAGGCCCTGGGAGATAAATAACAAAACACATGGGTATTCTAAGACATATATTAGTAATCCTGAACCCCAAACAGCAGTCAGGGCCTTCGAACAGGGAGAGAAGAAAAGACATTTAGTTCAGATAGAGCTTTGTTCACAGTGGTGGTGGTAGTCTTTGTTATGTTGTGTTTGTTTTGGAGGAGGACTCTGTCTAGAATCTAAGACAGAGACACCACCCCCTCACCTCCCCATCAAACGCCACCCCCCCCCCGGGATATTCATATATGAATATACATACAGATATTTGTCTTCCACCATTAGAATATAAACTCCTTGAAGGGAGCTTTTACAATGTGTATCCCCAGCACTTAGCAGAGTTCCTGGTACATAGTAAGTGCTTAATAAAATTTTTTAAATGATTTAAAAATCATTCACTAGGGCTCATAACACTGCTGATCATATAGACCAATCCATATTTTTAACATGCTATTTGCTTTTGTGGAACTGCTCATTCCTGAAAACTACTAAATAAACAAAGTACAACTATGTTAATTGGTATAAATGAATAAAAAAATTTATTAAGTGATTATTGTGTGCACTGGATTAATGGTGTGAATCTAAATACAGAAGTAGCAGTCCCACCCTTAAAGACCTGGCCAGGTGTCTTCTAGAAAAGACACACCTAGAAGACGATGTAGTCGGCTAAGGAATATTTTTATTGGAACAGTCACAGGGATGGTGAAGAGAGACATAAAAGAGTCAAAGGACCTTTGTTCTCCATAAGCAACAGCGGTAATGATTTATTTAAATATTCCCAAAGCAAGAAGTGAAAAGGCAATAGAGACAGAAGAATTTTAAGAGTTGGGGGGTAGGGCCAATGGCCAGCCTGGTCTGTGAGGCATGGTTTGGAATCGGGTTGGTTACATGTTCCTTTACACTAGTTGATTTACCAATCTGGAAAACTCAGTCATAAACCAATGGTTCCAGAGCTGGTGGATTAGGGCATGGTTTCAGGAGATCCTGTGGTCCAGAAAAGGTTCTTAGATCTTGTTGTTGTCATTGTTTTAAAATATTTTGATAAACTATATTTCCTTTTTAAATTTTTTTAATGTTTATCTTTTCTTTGTCAGACAGCATGAAATCTACACCTTCTTTTTTTTGGATTCACTTGATGCATAGTAAATTTATTTCTCACCCACTCCCTCAGTTTTACTCTGCGTATGTCTTTGTTTTTTAAATGGGTTTCTTGTAAGCAACAGATTGTGGGGTTTTGTTTTCTTATCCAATCTGTCATTCTTTTTTCATTTTATTGGATTGTTTAATCCATTCATATTTAAAATTATGGGAGTCAGGTTTATATTTTCCTCCATTTGTCTCTAATATTGTTTTTTTTCCGAATTGTGATTTTTTTTCCTCTTCCAATACAAAGTACTATGTCTCTTTGGTTACTTTAGCTTATTCTTTTTTAAGGTGTCATTCCATCTGTCTTTCTAATTCTCACTCCTGATCCCTATCTCCCATTTGGTACTCCTTTTCCTTTGGAGTTTTGCTTTATTTCCTTTCTCTTTCCTACTTTGATCTGATTTTTTCATTCTTATCCTCTGTTCTTCCTCTCAGTAGATCAAATAGATTTTCCCTTCCTCTCTTCCCCTTAAACTAGTTCTGTTCATTAATTTTTATTTCATTTTTGCATCCTTTTCCAGAGAACATCTCACTCCACCAATTCCCTTCCTCTATATCCTTCCTTTCTCTCTACTCTAGATTGTCATTCTCTTATTCATGACCTCTGTACTTACCTAGTTACTCTCTATTCTCCACATTCCTCAAGCAGTCAGAATTTCTGAGGTACCCATTCTGGGGTCTTTCCTCTAAGTAATTTCAGCTACTGCCATGTGGAGCTTCTCCCCGATGTCCCTTTTTCCATTATGACTCACTTCCAGAAAAATGTCAATTCCTAGAGGTGACGGAGAGGATACTTCCCTATGGTAGGACCTCTCTCAGACCCCACATCCACAATTATGCAGTCCACCACAGTTCTATAACCTGCCCTGCTCATCTTCCTTCCCAATTTGTGTCCGAATCTCCTCCCTGGATCCATGTTCTCCCATTCCCCTGGACTTCAGTTGCCAGAGGAGTTGTCTCCCTTCCCCAGTCCATCTCCAGGCCAGGATAAGTTATCTCTTCAGCCCCAAATCTGCACTGACAACACCTGGTACAAGGCCCCTATCTCCCTACATAGAACATTTAGTAGCCCCCCCCCAACCAGCAAAACAAGACCTCACCATTCCTCACCATTTTTATTCTCTTCCCCCACCACTCACTCTCCTATAAACCAGAGGAATCACCTTCCCCTCATTACTAGTCCTTGACATGACCAGAGAACATTATACATTCTTCTCATCCTCCCCATACCATGCACCCTCCCATTTTATAAGGCAGTTCCACAAAAACGCTGATTTACCTATAGGTGATGTCCCGTGAAGTTCTGTCTGGTACCCTAGGCCTGCCTCTTCACTGTCAGCTCCAATTAACTTTCATCCTTGTTTTCTTGTGTGTTTTTAAGAAGTTTCTCACTGGTATCTGCTGACACTGTTGCTTTGGCTCTTATCATTTGACTGTTTGTCCTTGACTGTTGCATTCCCCTCCTGCATTTTTGTTGTCTGAGGTGTTTGAGAAGCAAGTTGCCTTTTTCAGGTTTCATTTTCTTTCTAAGACTGTTTCTAATGCTACTTTATTGAATGTTCATCAAAATGAGACCTGGGAAAGACCTTGGCTTGAAAAAGCGAAGGCTTACCACTGCATCAGGGGCCATTTCTAGTTATCTTAAACTGGACTCTGATGACTGTGGAGGAGACAGTGAGGTTGATGACTTTGCAAGGCTCTGCCTCACTTAAATCCAATTCACTTCCAAAGTAAGGGATCAACTTCTTGATGTCATTGGTCATCTTCAAGAATGAAGGACAAACAACAATTGCATGTCCATATTTTTTTAATATATGGTTAAACTCAGATTTGCATAGTAGGCCAACTTGGACTACATCTTGGGCTCTGTTTTCTGGTGGGTGCAGAACCATCTTATGTTATTCAAATTTCCTTTCCTCTGTTTTTGAAAATCTTTCTCTTGAACACTTGCAGAATTTGTTGTTTCTTAATGGAACTGTTCAGTTTAACTACTGTGTATCCTGTTGTGTGTAGACTTCCATTTTTCCCCCATGAAGGTAATCTATGGATTATTTCGATTGGCACTTTGTTTTCCATGTTCAGAAATTCAGGGCAGTTTTCTTGCATTGTACGTGTGGAGAGCTGTGCAGGACTCCACCAAACATTAGGGAAAAAACACAGCAATATAGCTGGGGCCAGTTCTGACTACCCAGAGGTCAGCTGGGACAAAAACCTAGCTGCATGAACCATGAAGTGTGGAAGGAGGCTGAGATGTTTTGAGATCTAGTCCACAAGGAAATGACAATCAGAGGGGATAGAGTCAGGTAATGAGTGATAAGGAAAATGGGGAGGGGGGAGAGGCAGAAAAACTAAAAGAACCAGAGATTTCAGAAGAATAAAACTCAAAGACCTTGAATAGCAATAGATAAATCAGCAGGAAAAACAGTAAAAACAGAAGGAAATATGACCTCCAGATATGGCCTGCAAAATAAACGAAAATGATCTAACACTTGGTGAGGCAGAGGACCCTGTGGAATTTGAGGAGAACATGGAATCACACATGCTGTTCCTGAGTTGTTCAAAAGAGAGGTGGAGCTTGCAGAACAGAGACTTACCCCAATTCTCCCAACATTCTCCCTCCAAATAGCTTTAAAATAAAGACTCTCATCAAATTCTGGAGTGGCAGAGTCAACAAAAGGTCAGGATGAGACATTTCCCCAGACCAAGACAATTTCGAGAGACAGCAAGAGATGTCTATGACACAAAGGTGGGGACCAGTCCAGAGTGTGCATGGCAGTAACATCAACAGCAGACATTGGAGGCACCCCTGACAGTGGCAAGAGCAGCTTCAGGAGATCTTATCTCAGAGACAATAAGGGGATAGGACAACTTGACAGAAAGAGAGCACAGGGGATTCTTTACTGGTACCGGATACAAGAACCCCCTGACTTGCCCATAGGTAGCCCTGAATTGTGGTTCCAGAACAAAGAGAAACTAGTACTTATGGCTACAGGGGAGCAAAAGACCTGAGGTAGAGATGAGCACTAGCACTTGAGGCCACAAGAAAACAGTGGACCTGGTTACAGTTCTAGGGCCAGGAGGAACATTAGTACTTGTGACTGCAGGGGATTAGGGGCTCTGGTCACAGTTCCAAGGAAGAGAAGTGCTTGGGGTCACTCATAAGGGAATAGGGGTCCTGGTCTCAGTTCTAAGGCAGAAAGGAACATTAATGCTTGTGATTGCAGGAGAGCAGGGGACATGGTCACAATTATGGGGCCAAGAGGAGTGCGAGCACTTGTCGACTTCAGGGAATCAAGTTCCTTTCCTGGGTAAAGAACAGAGCACAAGCCAGCAGAGAAGTAATCACCTCTCTCCTTGGATCATAGCATCTTGCAAGGACTAAACCTTACAAAATACAGAACTAGCTCTGAAAACGGCAGAACAAAAAACCTGAAGCTTGGGCCAGTGCCCCAACCTCCAAAGGAGCAGAGCCCAACTTTAACATAAAGTTATAAGTCAAGAAATAGGTAGGAAAAATAGCAAACAACAACAACAAAAAAAAAAGAACACGACCATAAAATACTGCTATGGTGACAGGGAAGGTCAAGACACAAACTCAGAAGAAAACAATGATGTCAAAACAGCTACAAACCAAACCTCAGAGGGTAAAATGTGAATTGGACATAAGCCCAACAAAAATTCCTGAAAGAGCCTTAAAGATATTTTGGAAATCAAATAAGACAGGTAGAGGAAAAACTGGGAAAATAGAATGAGAGTGATGAAAGAAAATTGTGAAATTCAATAGATTGATAAAAGAGGCACAAAAAGAACTGAAGACAATACACCTTAAAAAAACAAAATTGACCAAATATAAAATAGGTACAATTATGTTTTATTTAAAATTTTTGAATCAATATTCATTAGAAAAAATGATCTATAGTTTTCTTTCTCTTTTATGACACAAATATGGTTTTGATGCCTAAAGCAGGAAGAACAAAAATAGAGAAAAAAAACTATAGGCCAATTTCTTATGACTCGAGGCAAAAAATTTAAATAAAACACTAGCAAGGAAATTACAATAATATATTACAAAGATCACATGCTATGACTGTGGGGTTTTTACAAGAAACATAGGGTTGATTCAATATTAGGAAAACTATCACCATAATTGACCATATCAATAACAAAAAGGAACAGAAATCATATTATCTCAATAAATATAGAAAAAGCCTTTGACAAAGTATGACACTCATTCCTATTAAACACACTAGAAAGTAAAGGAATAAATGTGGAACTTTCCTTAAAATGAAAAGCAGTATCTATCTAAAAACATCAGCAAGCAATTTTTTTTGTAATGGGGATAAGCTTGAAAACTTCTTGATAAGATCAGGGGTAAAAACAAGGATATCCATTATTCAATATTGTACTAGAAATGATACTCATAGTAGTAAGACAGGAAAAAGAAGTTGGAGGAATTATAGTTGGCAATGATGAAACATTGCCCTTTGCAGAAAATATGATGGTATACTTAAAGAATCCTAAAGAATCAATTAAAAAACTAATAGAAAAAAATAACTTTAGCAAAGTTGAAGGTTATGAAATAAACCCACACGGAATATCAACAATTCTATATGTTACCAACAAAACCCAGCAGGAAAACATAGAAAGAGAAAATCCATTTAATATAACTGCAGATGAAATAAAATAACTTGGGCCTCACCTGCCAAAACAAACCCATAAACTATGTTAACACAATTGAAAAAACACTTTTTATGCAAAGAAAAATCTAAATAATTGGAGAAATATTCATAATCCATGGCTAGACTGAGCCAGTGTAATAAAATTGGCAATTCTACTTAAATTTATTTGTTCGATGACATAACAAACCACCAAAGAATTATTTTACAGTGGTAGTAAAGTAGTAATAAAATTCATCTGAAGAACTAAAAGTTAAGAATATCATGGGAATCATTTTTTTAAATTTTTTTACCAGACTTCAAACTATATTACAAAGCAGTGATGATCAAAATAATCTAGTATTTTACTTAAGAAGTAGAGGGATGGATCGGTACAATAGATTAGTTAAACAATACAAAGTAATAAATGACTATAGTAATCTAGTATTTGATAAACTCAAAGCTGCAAGCTTTGGGGGCAAGAATTCACCATTTGACAAAAATTGCTAGAAAAGCTGGAAAGCAATTTGGCAGAAATTAGATACAAATCAATATTTCACACTATACCAAGAAAAGTCAAAATAGATATATGATTTACACATAAAGGATGATAAGATAAGCAAATTAGGGGAGCGTGGAAAAATTTACCTGTCAGATCTATGGTTAAGGGATGAATTTATGGCCAAATAAGAGATAGGGATGACCAAAGGAAGAAAAATAGATAATTTTGATTACATGAACTTAAAAAGGGTTTGTGTAAATAAAACTAATTCAGCCAAGATTAGAAAGAAAGCAAGAACATGGGGGAAAATTTTATAGAAAGTTTCTCTGATAAAGGCCTCATTTCTCAGATATATAAGGAACTGGATCAAATTATAAAAATAGGAGTCATTACCCAAATGATAAATGATCAAAGAATATGAGCAGACAGTTTTCAGAAGAAAAATGAAAACTATTAATAGTCATATGAAAAAGATGCTCTAAATCACTACTAATTAGAGAGAAATGCAAATTAAAACAACTTTAAGATACCATCTCACACCTGTTAGATTGACTAACATGACAGAAAAGGAAAATGACAAATGTTGGAGAAGATGCGGAAAATTGGGACCCTGATGCCCTGTTGGTGGAATTATGAACTAGTCCAACCATTCTGGAGAATAATTTGGAATTATGCCTAAAAGGCTATAAAACTATGCAGACCCTTTGACCCAGCAATGCCACTATTAGATCTGTATTCCAAAGAGATCAAAGAAAAAGGAAAACAACCTTTATGTACAAAAATATTTATAAAAGCTCTTTTTGTAGTGGCAAAGAATTGGAAAATGAGGGGATGTCCATCAATTGGAGAATGACTGAACAAGTTGTGATATATGATTGTAAAGGAATGGTATTGTGCTATAAGAAATGATGACCAGTTTTTTTAGAAAAACCTGGGAAGATATATGAAATGATGCAAAGTGAAGGGAGTAGAACCAGGACAACATAGTACACAACAATAACAATATTGTATTTGAAGATCAGATTTTCCATTGAGCTCTGGTCTCTTCATCAGGAAGGTCTGAAAGTCCCCTATTTCATTGAATGTCTATCTCCTTGCCTGAAAGATTATGCTCATTTTTGGTGGGTAGTTGATCCTTGGTTGTTATCTTATGGAATTTCATATTCCAAGCCCTCCAATCTTTTAACATAGAAGCTGCAAGGTCATGTGCGATCCTAACTGTAGTTCCACAACATTCTGGCTACTTGTTGTATTTCCTCTTGACTTGATAATTCTGAAATTTGGCTACAATATTCCTTGGTGTTTTCTATTTAGGATCTCTTTTCAGGAGGTGATCAGTGAATTCTTTCTATGACTATTTTACTCTCTGGTTCTAGAAGCTCAGGGCAGTTTTCCTTGATGATTTCTTAGAAAATGCTATGCAGGTTCTTTCTTTTCATCATGGCTTCCAGGTAGGCCAATAATTCTTAAGTTACCTCTCCTGGATCTCTTGATCAGTTGTTTTTCTGATGAAGTATTTTATTTTTTCTTCTATTTTTTCATTCTTTTGATTTTGTTCGACTGATTCTTGATGTCTCACAGAGTCATTAGCTTCCAGTTGACCAATTTTAATTTTTAATGAATGATTTTCTTCAGTTACTTTTTGTACCAACTTTTCCATTTGGCCAATTCTACTTTTTAAGGAGATGTTTTCTTCAGGGTACTTTCCCCTCCCATTTTGTCAATTGTATTTTTAAAGGAAATGTTCAGTTTTTCTTCTACCTCTCTAATTTGGCTTTTAAAATCCTTCTTGAGCTCTTCCAAAAAGGCTTTTTGGTTGACCTCTTCTGAATTTGTCTTTTAATCTTCCCTGTCCCCATAATAGGAACCTATGGTCTTTTATTCTCTACATTGCTTCTTGCTCATGATGTTTGCCTTTTTCCTGGCTTTTGAAGTTGATCTCTGTTTCTGGAGCACAGGGAATACTATCCACGCTTCTTGTGCTGGGACTAGGAGCCTGGTTATTTTTTTTCTGTGCTGGGGCCTCAGGTTCTACCAGCTGGAAGTTATAGAGGCTGTAGATTACCTGGTGCTGAGCTAGAGCTGCTGGTGGTAGCTAGTTTGTGCTGATGTCGGGTGATATTTTACTGCATTTCCTGCAGGTTGCCTTGAAGTTCGAAGGTTGAGGTGTGGGGATGGAGGTGGTCTGACCACTGGAGGTCACCTTCTTACTGTGGGTTGCACTAGAGCATGGGTAGGCTCAGCTACAGGTGGATACCCATCCACCATGCAAGTGGTGGTTCTCCATGCAAGTGATGGTTCTCTACTCTGGTGTCTGCTGGTTCCCTTGTTGCTTACTCCACCATCTTGGCTCCTGGAAGTAACATCAATATTGTAAAGATGATCAGCTGTGAATGACAGCTATAGTAATCAAGACAATGATCCAATGGAGTTCTGAAGGTCTTATGGTGAAAAATGCTATCCAAAAAGAAATTATGGAGTTTGAGTGCAGATTGAAGCATTATTTTTTCACTTTCTTTATTTTTCTTACTTTTTTTGCAATATCACTGATATGTAAATATGTTCTATATAATTAATATTACATTTTTTGCTTTCTCAATGGGTGAGGGAAGGACCAAAGGGAGAGGTAGAATCTGGAACCCAATTTTTTTAAAAATGAGTATTAAAAATAAACAAATGATAATTTTATTTTTAAAACATTATAGAGAAATGAGAGTTGTGAGAGCAGAATTTGTGTCCTGCATAGCAAAAAGAATGAGCATGAGGGAATTGAGGGGATAAAGACAGCAAGTGGTGATGAGAATTGAGTGAACTACACTGACTCCTTGCAGCTCAATTCTGGAGCTAGTTCAGTTTCATTTCTATTCAGTTATGGTTCTAGTACAATTCTGCCCTGTGAGAAAACTTTATTCAGTTGTGGAAATTGAGAGAAAACCTTATCATGCTGTTTGAAACTAGCCTTGCATAGTTAGGAAGCTGGACCATTTCTACATGCTCTTTAAACATCTTTAACGGGGGCGGAGCCAAGATGGTGGAGTAGAAAGACTCACATATGCTAGCTCTGAAGCCACAGCCCATGGATTTCCTCTAAAAAGAACTCCCAACAAATTCTGGAACAGTGGAAGCCACACAGCAACACAGCGAAGGAGATTTCCGTTCCAGAGAGCCCTGAAAAACTGATCCCAAAGGTCCATTGCGCACCGGACGGGAGCAGAGCTCTCCCCTGCCCTGGCCACGCGGCACTGAGAGGAGCGAGTATATCCGAGCAGGCTTCAGGGATGGAATCTCTAGTGGCTGCAAAGGTCCCTCCACCCACAGACACACAGGTCAGTAAGAGAGATGGGCTGAGAGGGGAGCGGGGTGTCTCCGGAACTCAGGTCCCCTCGGGAGGCAGAGGCAGAGGCAGTGGCAGAGGCAGCAGGTGGCCAGAGGCTCCCTGAGCAGGCAGGAGCTCAGCAGCAGCTCCATTACAAAAGATCTCTGCATAAACCCCCTGAGGGAACTGAGCCTGGGAGGCGGCCCTTCCCCAACCTGAGCACCAGAAATTAAGCTCCCATTGAAGAGCAGTCAGGCCTGCCGCCAAAAGCCCTGAGGCTGGGGAGCAGCATTTGAATCTCAGACCCCAAGCACTAGTTCGGGCAG
>CM053769.1:332637697-332704556 GCA_028658325.1 Potorous gilbertii | reverse complement strand
CCAAAAAGAGAAACTCCTAGGAACATTGTGGCCAAATTCCAGAGTTCCCAGGTCAAGGAGAAAATATTGTAAACATCTTTAACTAAGGACCTAGATTATGATGACCAGAAACCCAGTCAGATCCAAAAATTGATGCAAGGAATTTTCTCACAGCTATATATCTCAAGCAACCCATATGTATTATCTGAAAATTGTCCCCATCCTGATAATTATTCTTTTCCTGTTCCTTTGATTGTTCACAGATACTTGGGGGGAGTGGGATACCTCTTTTTCTGATTTCAGGGAGTTGCACCATTCACTTTCTCCTTCCCTAATTTAAAAGTCCCTAATTTTTCGTCCAATTAGAAATCAGATTGCTTAATGTTGTATCCTGGTTAATTGTTCTATTTTAATTAATTGATCTTATTTGATTGTTTTTAATGTATAAAAGTTTGTCTCCCTCTGTATTCCAGGTCCAGTGCCAAAGCTGAGGAAGGTGACTGGCCCAGATTTGGACAATTAGCATGCATTGCTTAATAAATCAATACACTCAAGAGCATAGACTTTTGTTTCATTAGTCATTTCATCTTTCATCTGCTATAAGTATAATAGAAAAACTTGAATCACAAAGGCAAATCTCACTAAAAAGACAAAAGTGAGAACAACAGATTGAGAATTCAACTACACAAAAGTAAAAGACAACCTAGAAAAGAAACAAAAACCAATAACATTAAAAGAAAATATGTGCACTATGCAAGGAAGACATGTTGATCTTAAAAACAGCATGCATTGAGACAACATAAGAATTATAAGTTTCACAGAAAACATGACAAGGAGGATTCCATTGATGAATTCTCCTGTGGATGAAAAGAGATGGTCAGCAAAGAGAGATGAGTAACTTACATTGGTTGAGGCCTAGGGGATTTGGTTCTTGAAAAGTCTACTTGTCCTGCAAGTGGGGGAATTTCGAACACTTGGGGACAATTGGCACCTGTAGGAGTGGGAGGGCATGGACAAGGAAGGAAATTTCCAGGCAAATGTAAGGAAACAGGTCAGTAAGAAAGGGTATAGATCAGTCCTCTCTGACACCAGCAATGATTGGCATTACTATGAGAGTGAGACACAATGCAAATGAGGAATCCATGAAGTAAGTCCTACAAGACAGTGGCAGAAAACTTCTAGAGAGAAAAGCCTATAATGGATACCTTGAAAACTTTGACTGAGTTAAAAATACAGAAAAAAGATAGAGACCAAATAATAATAAATGTCATGAATCAGAGAATGAGGGTCTAGAACAAAATGAAAGAGAAGATGGAGACTGAAGAGAGGGAGAAATTCTTTTTTGGAAAGGGGCACAAAAAATGAAGTTTAAAAGAATGACTAGAGCTAGTCAAAATGTAGGAGAGGGGGAATCTACTTGACTGAGAGGGAAAAAGGGAACATAAATATATATCTAGATAAAAGCAGGAGAGAAAAAGGAATTAATGAACAAAATCACAAAGGGAAAGGAGTGATAGACAAGAAAAGGGGATGGGAGGGAAGAAAATCAGTGGAACAAGGGCACCTTAAACCTCTTGTCACTTTAAATATGAATGAATTAAATATCCAATAAAATGAAAAAGAGTATCATATTGCATAAGAAAACAAAACCCTACAATCTGTTGCTTATAAGCAATACATTTTAAAAGCAGGCATACACAAAATAAAACAGGAAATAGGAAAAAAAGTTGCTATGCATCAAGTGAATCAAAAAAAGCAAGAGTTGCCATCATACTATCAGACAAAGCAAAAACAAATATTAAAAACATGGAAAGGGAAAAACAAGGAAATTATTATAGCAAAAAGAATCATAAACAACAAACTGATATCAATAATAAACTTATATAATCCAATGCCTTGGCACCCAAATTCATAAGAGAAACATCTGAGTTTTAAAAAAAAAAGAGGGAGTAGAAGGATGGACCTGTAGAATTTCCCCCAATAGCCTGTAAAATACCTGTAAAAATGACTCTAAACAAATTCCAGAGCAGCAGAAGTCACAAAACGACAGAATGAAAGAGATTTCCAGCTCAAGACAGCCTGGAAGGCTGACAGGAAAGGTCTATTGCACCAGACACAGAGTGCAACCCAGCCTTAGATGTGATGTAGCAGGGACAGGACTGGGAACAGGCTTCATGGGGCAGAATCCCTGGCAGAAGCTACTGTTCTCAGATGGCTAAACCCACAATCTCCAAAGACAGCTTCGAAGGTCAGTGAGAAAGCTCTTTCACTTGTGTGAGAAGGGAACAATGTCTGGCTCCACCAGCAGCAGCAACTAAATCCATTTTTGGAGCCCTCGGCCTAAGGCCCCTGGGGGAATTGAGTGACTGATCTGGATCTCATCCTTGAGTGATTCTCCTGGGTAGAGGAAGAATGCTGGCATGGTGAAGCTGGAGATGGTTGTGGAGAGGGAATTGTACTCACAGATCCTAAGCAGAATAAAGTCCTTGTGGTTGTTCACCAACAAGGACGCAGGCCAGGAAAGAAGTAAACTCCTCTCCCTTGATTGTGCCACCTTGGAGGAGCTGAGAATGTACAGGTCCCCAGACCCCCCTCCTCTTCACAAAGGACTCAAAAGTCAAGTAATTGACTGGGAAAATGCCCAAAAAAGGGGGAAAAATAAGACCATAGAAGGTTACTTTCTTAGTGAACGGGTATTTTCTTCGATCCTTTCTGATGAGGAATAACAATGCATACCATCAGAGGAAGATCTAAAAGTCAAGACTTCTGCATCCAAAACCTCTAAACTAAATATTCAATGGTCTCAGATTATGGAAGAGCTCCAAAAGGATTTTGAAAATCAAGTAAGAGAGGTGGAAGAAAAATTGTGAAAAGAAATGAGAGCAATGCAAGAAAATCATGAAAAGTTAGTCAACAACTTGCTAAAGGAGACCCAAAAAATGCTGAAGAAAATAAAACCTTTAAAAATAGGCTAATTTAATTGGCAAAAGAGGTCCAAAAAGCCAATGAGGAGAAGAATGCTTTAAAAAGCAGAATTAACCAAATGGAAAAGGAGGTTCAAAAGCTCACTGAAGAAAATAGTTCTTTAAAATTAGAATGGAACAGATGGAAGGTAATGACTTTATGAGAAGTCAAGAAATTACAAAACAAAACCAAAAGAATGAAAAAATAGTAGACAATGTGAAATATCTCATTGGAAAAACAACTGACCTGGAACATAGATCCAGGACAGACAATTTAAAAATTATGGGACTACCTGAAAGCCATGATCAAAAAAAGAGCCTAGACATCATCCTTCATGAAATTATCAAGGAAAACTGCCCTGATAGTCTAGAGGGTAAAATAAATATTAAAAAATTCACTGATCACCTCCTGAAAGTGATCCAAAAAAGCGAAACTCCTAAGAATATTGTAGCCAACTTCCAGAGTTCCCAGATCAAGGTGAAAATATTACAAGCAACTAGAAAGAAATAATTTGAGTATTATGGAATTACAATCAGGATAACACAATATCTAGCAATTTCTACATTAAGGGATTGAAGGGCTTGGAATATGATATTCCAGAAGTCAAAGGAATCAGGATTAAAACCAAGAATCACCTATCCAGCAATACTGAGTATAATACTTCAAGGAAAAAATAGTCATTTAATGAAATAGAGGACTTTCAAGCATTCTTGATGAAAAGACCAGAGCTGAATAGAAAATTTGACTTTCAAACACAAGAATCAAGAGAAGCATGGAAAGGTAAACAGGAAAGAGAAATCATAAGGGACTTACTAAAGTTGAACTGTTTACATTCCTACATGGAAAGATCATATTTGTAACTCTTGAAACTTT
Organism: Potorous gilbertii; assembly: GCA_028658325.1. Taxonomy (NCBI): domain Eukaryota; kingdom Metazoa; phylum Chordata; class Mammalia; order Diprotodontia; family Potoroidae; genus Potorous; species Potorous gilbertii. Next base: position 332,700,740 of record CM053769.1, on the reverse strand, counting down.
TCTCAGTATTGTGGGGAGGGATTATATACACATATATAATAGACAGAGAGTACAGGGTGAGTTGAATAGGAAGGGATGATATCCAAAAAAATAAAATCAAGGGGTTAGAGCGAAATATGTTAGGAAGAGAAAAGGAGAAATGGAATAGGGCAGGTTATCTCGCATGAAAGAGGCAAGAGAAAGCTTTTTCAATGGAAGGGCAAAGGGGGGATGTGAGAGGGGAAAAGTGAAGCTTACTCTCATCACATTTGGCTTAAGAAGGAAATGACATGCACACTCAATTTGTAATGAAAATCTATCTTACACTACAGGAAAGTAAGTGAGAAGGGGATAAGTAAGGTGGGGGGGGATGATAGAAGGGAGGACAAATGGGAGGAGGGAGCAATTAGAAGTAAACACTTTGGGGAAGGTTCAAAAGAGAGAATAGAATAAATGGGGGTAAGTGGATGGAAGGAAATATAGTTAGTCTTATACAACATGACTACTATGGAAGTCTTTTGCAAAACTACATATATATAGCATATATTGAATTGCTTACCTTCTCAGTGGGGAGGGAGAAAGGGAGAGAAGTTGGAACTGAAAGTTTTAGGAACAAAGGTTGAGAATTGTTTTTGCATCCAATCTGGAAATAAGAAACACAAGCAATGGGGTATAGAAATCTATCTTGCCCTACAAGAAAAGAGAGAACACGGGGATAAGGGAAGGGAGGAGTGTGAGAGAAGGGAGGGCAGATAGGGGGAAGGGGTAATCAGAATACATGGTGTTTTGGGGGGGAGGGGAGAGATGGGGAGAAAACTTGTAAGTCATAGTTTAGTGGAAATGAATGCTAAAAACTAAAAATAAATAAATAAACATAAAAAAAGAAAACATAGATAGTAACACAATAGTGACAATATCTCCCTTTTAGATAAGTCTAAGAGAAAGACAAAAGGGAAAATATGGAACTGAACAAATTTCTGCCGAAGTTAGAGTTAAAAGACCTATGGCATCTTCTAAGTGGGAGAGCAAAGTAACATACAGATATCTCTCCACCACATGTAACTTTTACAAAAATAACCTTTTACTAGGGCACAGAAACATTGTAAATAAATATTTTAAAAGTCAGATATCATTCATACATCTTTTATCTAACATAATTCATAAAATAGAAATTGGTTCAGGGACCCCAAACAAAAAATATAAAGTCAATTGGAGAACAATGAAATCTTAAATAATGAGTGAATCAAAGAGCAAATCATGGAAATGATCAATAAATATATAAAATAAAAGTATTATGATGAAATAACATACAAAATTGTGGGATGCAACTAATTCATTCCTCAGGGAGGAAATCATATTCTTATAATTTTACTTTAACAAAATAGAAAAGGAGAGGGCCAATGAACTGAATATACACTTTTCAAAATTAGAAATTCAACAAATAAATGTAAAATAAAAACAATAGGGGGAGATATTAAAAATTAAAGGGGAAATAGATAAATTGGAAATTTAAAAAAATACACATGATAAAACTAAAGACTGGTTCTTTGAAAAGAACAACAAAATTGATAAACCTTTAGCAATCTAATTAAAAAGAAAAGAGCAGAAAACCAAATCAATAAAACAGTAAATCAACAAGGTGAAATTACAACAAAACTAGAAGAAATGAAAAAGAATAATCAGAACATATTGTCCAGAGCTACATGCTGACAAAACTGAGAACACAAAATAGAGAAATATGTTTGAAAACATAAACTACCCCAAATTTCAGAAGACCAGACTGAGATCTTCAATAATCTGCATCCAGGAAAAAAAAGATGTAGATCTAACTGTAAAGAAAGTACTAAAGGAAAAAAAAACTCCTTTTCTAATAAATGCACAGGAGAATACTATCAAACTCTTAAAGAACAATTATTGCTCATTCCTCACAAAATGTTCTCAAAAATTGAGAAAAGACCCTAACAAAATCCTTTTATAAGACAAATATAGTCCTAATACCTAAACTAGGGAAAGATAAAACACAGAAAGAAAACTATAGGTCAATATAATTAATGAATATTGACTCAGAAATTTAAATGAAATCCCATTAAATATACTACAGGAATTTATCCAATAAATTGTTCATTATGATCAAATAGGATTTATACCAGGGATGCAAGGATAATTTAACATTAGAAAAACAATCAACAGAATTAATCATATTAAAAACCCAAAACATCAAAACCACATAATCATCTCACTAGATGCAGAAAAGGCATTTGACAAAGTATAAGATATTTTTATGCTAAAAATTCTAGAAAGTATAAGCAGAGAGGGACATTTTTTAAAATATGAAATGCATCTAAAGCAGGCATCACATGCAGTGAGAATATACTGGAACCTTTTCCAATAAATATGGGAGTGAAGCAAAGATTCTCACTCTCCCCTCTATTATTATATATACTTCTGGAAATACTAGCAATAGCAATATGACAAGAAAAAGGAATTAAAGGAATAAAGATAGGTAAAAAGAAAATAAAACTTTCCCTGTTTACAGATGATATGAGAGTTCATTTGGAAAACCCCAGGGAATCAGCAAATATATTAAGACTAATATCTTCAACAAAGCTGTGAGTTACAAAATAAATCCTCAAAAACCAGCAACATTTCTATCTAATAACAACAAAGCACAAGAAGCAATAATAGACAAGGATGTCCCATTTTAAATAGCTTCAAAAATGCATAGACTTTTCGAGAATCCACCTTCCAAGAAAAACTTAAATAGCTGAAGGAATATTTCATGCTCATTGCTAGGCTATACCAATGTAATAAACATGACAATATTGTCAAAATTAACTTAAACATTTAATGATATACCAATCAAATTACCAAGGGTATACTTTATAGAAATTGATAAAATAATAAGAAATTCATTTGGAAAAACAAAATATCTAGAATATCAATGGAAATAATGAAAAGTAAGAACAAAGATGGAACAGCACCTTCAAACCCCATACTACACTATAAAACAGCAGTCATCAAAACCATCTGACATTGGTTAAAGAATGATGAGATAGATTAATGAAATAGATTAGACAAAGGAGTTTCAGAAACAACAGATCTCAGTAACTCAATAAAGTAGAAAACATGGATTGCCTCAGGGAAAAAACTCCCTATTGGATTAAAAACTGTTGGGAAAACTAGAAAGTAGACTGGAAGAAATTAGGCTTAGACTAACACCTTAAATCACACTTCTCAATACATTCTAAATAGATACTTGGCTTAATATTAAAAATCATACTATAAAAAATTAGAGCAGAAAAAAACGTATACTTCTTGCTGCTATAGGTAGGAGATAAATTCTTAACCAAACAAGAGAGTAAGGCAATTGTAAAACATAAAATATTTAACTTTGATCACTTGAAATTTAAGAGCTTCTGCACAAACAGCAATTCTTCTAGGATAGGAAATCAAGTGATTGAATGGGGGAAAACTTTTGGATCACATTTCTCTGAATAGAGTTTGGAATCTAGATATGTGTATATATGTATACATATACACATATATGTATGTATACACACATATGTATATACATACTTGCATATAAATATATATATATACCTATATATGATTAACACTCAATGGTTATTCCCCAGTAGGTCAAAGGATATGAATAAATACTCAAAAGAACTTAAAAATATTCACAACCACATAAAAACATGACCCAAATCACTAATAACAAGAGAAATGAAAATAAAAAACCTTGAGGCTTCATCTCACACCCTGAAAATTGGCAAAATGACCCCAAAATGGCAGCAATCAACGTTTCCAGATTGTGGAAAGATAAGCATATTAATAGTTTATTGTAGAGCTGTGAAATGGTACAACCATTTTGGGAAGCAATTTGGAATTATACAAATAAAGTGCCTAAAATGTCCATACTCTATGAACCAGAGATTCCATTACTGGAATTATACCCCGAGGAAGTCATTGATAAGAAAAGAAGTTCCCATTTACTCCAAAATATTTATAGCAGCACTTGTTGTGATATCTTAGAATTGGAAATAAAGTAGATGCCCATCAATTGGGGAATAGCTAGACAAATTGTGGCACAAGAATGTAATAAAATATTACAGTGTTATAAGAAATAATGTATGTGATGCATACAGAGAAGCATAGAAAAATCTACCAAAGCAGAGTAATCAGTCAAGAAACAACATACATATTAACTGTAACAATTAAATGGAAAGAATAATGATATACCAAAAAACCGAAAGTAAATGAAACAAAATTATAAAGATCAAGTGGGACTTAAGTGGGACTTGAGAAGACACCCCCATCCTACCCCTTCATGAAGATGAGAGGTCTATAGGCATTATCCATTGCACATGTTTTTGGACTCTTTCAATGTATCAATCAATTATGCTGACTTTTTCTTTCCTTGCTAAAAAATACTACTTGTTATATGGGATGGCTTTCTGGGAGGGGAGGGAGAGAGATATCATGGTAATGTAAGAAACAGAAATGGCTCCTAGGCTGAATCTTAAAGGATTTTAAGGATTCTAAGAAGTGGAGGCAAAGAGAGAGAGTATTCCAGGTCTGAGGGAATAGGCTATGCAAAATACAGAAGAGGAGATGGCCATAGAAAATAAAGCATTAAGAAGAAAATACGGCAGAGCTGAAAGACATCCATCTTAGTGTTCTCCTATGAGGAGGGCATTTTAAAAGAATAACACAGTGCTTTATGAAGAGGATATCTATGTGACCAGGCAGTTCTCAAAGGAATAAATTCAAGCTATCAACAAGCACATGAAAAAATATTGCAAGTCAATAACAACTAGAGAAAAGAAGATGATGATAATGATGCCAATGACAATTTCTCCAGGAAGACAAATACACTAATTCACTGTGGTGAAATCATGAATTAATTCAGTCATTTTGGAAAGTATTTGGATCTATACTCCCCCCAAATAACTAAATTATGCATTCTTTTTTACTCAGAAATAGCACTAGTAGACCTGTACCACAAAGTGATTGAAGAAAGGGGTGAAAGACATTTATATTCAAAAATATTTGTTGTAGCAAAGAATTGGAAGTTAAGGAATGCCCACAAATTGGGGACTAGTTGAACAAATTATATCAAATGAATATAATGGAATACTAGTTAACCATAAATATGATAAAAGGAATAGTTGCAGAGAAATTGGGGAATTTTTATATGAACTGATGCACAGTGTAGTGAGCAGAACCAGGGAAACTATTTACACAATTATCAACAATATTGTAAAGGAAAACAACTCTGAAAGACTCAAGATATTTCATCAATGAAATGATCAATCATGTTGGTCATTTGGGTTGATGATGAAGCATGCTATCCACTTCCTTACACACACACACACACACACACACACACACACACACACACACACACACACACAGATGATGATCTTAGGTTTCAGATACATTTTTGGACATGATCAATGTGTTTTGCTTGACTATGCATATTTATTTCAAAGGCTTCACTTTTCCCTTGTTTCAAGTATAGTGGTAGGGGGAGGTTGTTATAGGATAGAGGGGGAATTGTAATGGTATTTTCTACCCCGAAAAAAGAAGAAAAGAAAAAATAAGGTCATTGGAACTTTTATTTCATGCACAGAAACTAACAGAAGGAAACACAAAAAAAGAAGTTTTTATGGAACATATTGAATTTACTACATACTTGAAAATAAAAGCAAGCTATGCATAATAGAAATTCACAGTTACAGATACAATCCTTATTATCTGCTCTATTTTTTGTGTAGAAATGTTCATTTTGTCTTGTGACTATGTGCAAAATAATGTTTTAAAAGAAAAGGCACAGAGGCTGAATGTTAAATTTAGAGGACAGTAGTTAGTTCAGTTTGGCTAGAATGTAGAATATATAATATAGAGCAATATGAAATCAATCAGGAAAGGTAGGAGTAAGTAAGCAGACTTGTAAAGGAAAGGCAATATGGTACAGTGAAAATTTGCACATTGAATTTGGAGTCAGAACACCTAGATTCAAATTTGTACTCTGCTATTGATTACCTGTTTGACTGTGGTAAAGTCACTTAACTATTTGCTCCCCATCTGTTTAAGATATTAACTATTGTTTTTCCCTCTTTGGTGTCCTGGATATTTTAGGAACCATAAAGAACAGGAAATGTGAGACTGGGATGACTTTAAATCATGTAACATAAATGGTATGCCAGAAGCCATTCTAGTGTCCTGCTATGAGTGGAGCATTTTAAAAGAGAATCACAATACTTTTTGAAGAGAACAGTGAAGAGAAACCCTGGAGACCTGTGGGAGAAGATGAAAAAAATGGCATCTGACCAAGAGCCCTGTAGTGAACAGCTGTTGAGGTGTCCAGAAGTAGCATCACCATACTAGGAGCTAAAATAAAACTATAGAGCTCATAAAGGCACTGAGCATTCAGTAAAGGAGCAGCGTGGTGGTAGAAAGAGAACATATTGAACCAAGAAAGAGACCATCCACTGACTGTTTCTCTTTGAGACAGAAATGCTTGTGAAACATAAAGGAATTGATCAAGACACTCCTGATCAATTGATTTTCTCCGGACCAGTTAATGAAATACCAGAAGGCAATGGGCAGGTAAGAGACAATAAGGTGTCATGGTCTTTGACAAAGTGCAGAGAAGTAGCTATACACTGTTATTCCTTTATAAGATATAAAGAGGATCTGTATAGGTGCTGAGCAATGAGAGATTTAGGAGTTATTATTTTAGCTCTTTCTGTTCCTATAAATAAAACCCAGATATGCCCTGAGAAAAACCAAGGATAGCAAAACTAAAATTTCACACATGTACCAGGAGTGACTTGGTGCACTTCAAGCTTTGAACAATATCATGATCAGATATAGCAAACAACAGGGGTGGCTGTTTTCATTCACTTATGCCTAGTGAGTGGGTTAGAACGTGGTTCCAAGAACTGTGGTTGAATCTAGAGCACTTCACGGGGTCTCACTCAGATATAACTCCCTGAGCTATACCATACCTCCTAGTACTGTTAACTGATGAAACACCAGACCTGACCATGTCAATGTGAAGTGAAATGTTTCATCTAAAATGAAGGATTTGGACTAGATAGCCAGTTTCCTTGCAGCTCACTCCTTTCTACCTCTGTCTCTATCTGAATCTCTCTGTGTTTCTCTTTCTCTTTATTGCTCTTACTTGATATAGATGTATGATTTCATGATCTTATAAATGAAGTATGTTATAAAAGAAATGTATAATCAAAAATAAAATGAATTTAGTGTGACAATACATACCTGTAATCCCTGCTACTGGGGAGGATGATGCTGGTGGATTGCTTGAGCTTGAATTCTGGGCTACAGTGAGCTAATCTTATTGGATAAACTCACTAAGTTCAGCATCAATATGGAGAGAACATGGGAGCAGGGGGCCACCAAGTTACACAATGAAGGGAAAACTAGCCAAAAATGAGGGAGGTGAAAACTCAGTGTTGGGATTAAGACCATGACTGGCCACCTCACAATAACACTGTAAGTATGATATCCAAGCTGCATTTTCAGCCCAAGGAAGACTTTTTAGTCTTAAAAAAGGAAGAAAGAATGACAGAGGGAGAGAGACAGGAGCAGGAGGGTAGCATGGATGAGGAAAGATAAACCACTGCCACCATCTTGACCAACACCCTGTGCCCAAAAGCCCCCAGAAGAGCAGTGCTCCTCATTCCCCTGACTCTGCCTCCAGCATAGCCCCTGCAGGCAGCATTTAGAACAGCAATTCCTATGGAAAAGGAGTCTAACACAACCCCCTTGCTCCTACCCCCACCATCAGCTTCAGACTGCTCTAGGCAAATCATAGCAGCATCTCCTACACTAGAAACATTTTTTAAAAGAAAGTGTCCTGGGCACATGTCAAAAGCAAAGGATAACCTTTGCAAAGCTAATGTGATGCATTACTATCTTTGTAAAGTCAAGAGAAAGCAAGGAAGGCCTCTCACACATTGAGTGGACTCCCTGTGACAAACTTGTGGGACAGCATGGACAAGAGTCTTATGATACTGGCAAGCATGTGATCCATATTACTGCAGCATCCACACTACTGCAGCATCCACATTAATGAAATAATGCAGATTTATATATTTGAGTGTGTATACATTTGTATAGCAATGCCTTGTATAGCCTTCATTTCTTCCCTAGAACCTAGAACAGTGCTCTGCATCTGTAGGCTGCTTAATATGCATTTGTTTAGTGAATAAGTGGATGGATTACTATAAATTAATTCAAGATAACCCACCTCATTATCATTTGGATCAGAAGAAGGCAAATTGAACCAGTAGCAATAGTTGCCTTCATTCCCACGAACAACCTGGAGAGCAGGGATAGTAAAAGGAATGAATGGGAAAGACAGGAAGAGTCAGCAAACACACTGAGGCAATCAATAGCTTCAGTAGAATAGCAAGATACAAAATAAATGCATAAAATCATTTTCATTTCTGTGCAGCAATAACAAAAATTAAGGAGGAAATGACAGAAAAACCTCTTTCAAAATAATGACATAACACATTCAAATATCTAGGGGTCAACCTACCAAGATATTCTTAAGACAGATAGAATTATGAAAATATTCTACTGAAATAAAAGATTAATTGGAGGAATTTTCATTGTTTCTTTTGTGCCATACTGTTAAATGGTCATTTAGACCTGGAAACACTTACACGAATTAATGCAAAGTGAAATGAGTAAAACCAGAAGACCATTATATACGATAACAATGATGATCCAAGGCAGTGCTGAAGGATTTACAGTGAAAACGCTATCTATCTCCAGAGAAAGAATTGATAGAGGCTGAATACAGATTAAAGCATATTTTTTCTTTACTTTATTTTTTCTGGGTTTTTTGTCCATATTTTCTTTCACAACATGACTAATATGGAAACATGTTTTGTATGACTGTGCATGTATAACATCTATTAAATTGTTTGCCTTCTCAATGAAGGGGGAGAATTTGGACCTCAGAAATTTTGAAAAATGAATGTTAAAAATTGTTTTTATATGTAATTGAAAAAATATAACTTTAAAATTTTTAAATGGCAATTTTGCCTAAATTAATATCCAGGTTTAGTGCTATGCCTGTCAAGCTAAGGGGTAACTTTATAAAACTAGCCACAATAATAGCTAAATTAATCTGGGAGAATAAAATATTTAGAATCTCAAGGAAAATAATAAAGGAAAAGTAGGAATGATGAAGAGATGCTTTCAGTCAGACTTTATATTATAAAACAGCAATCATTAAATCTGTTTGGTACTAGTTTTTAAAAACATACCTCATTTAAGTAAATTAGGCAAACAAGAATAATAAATGATTAGGTTCAGTCACCCAGTGTTCAGTAAACTTAAGAATATAAACTACTGGGGGAAGACTTTCATTAGATTAAAAACTTCTCTGAAAACTATAAACTACTTGCATTTTGGTTAACATTTTGCATCACATTTCATAATAAGTTCCAAATCTATACTCTCCCTGAATACAAATGATATTTTCCTTTATATTTAGGTTGAGTATGATATCCAAGATGTATAAGGAATTCATGTAAACATAAAGCCCAAGAACCAGATATGTGATCAAAGGTCACATAGGATCATAGATTTAAAGATAAGAAGAACCAGAAAAGTCATCTAATTCAACTTCCTCATTTTCCAAATAGAAAACTGAGTTCCAGAAAGAAGAAATCACATAGTAAATTGCAAAGACAGGACTTGAACTAACTTCAAATCTATCACTTTTTATATTGTGACACAGTCTATCAAATTATCAAAGAATTTCAAATTATTAAAACATACAAAAGATTGCTCCAAATCACTAACATTAAGAAAAATGAAGAGAAAATACCTGCATCTTTCCATAGAGAGGTAGGGGGCTACAGTTATAGAATGTTACACATGCCTCAGATGAAGCTGACATGTCAGTAGAGTTTCTTAACTGCTTGTTGGTTACAAGGATGACTCATTTGGGGAATAAGGATGGTTTATTCAGAAATGACTGTGAGATAAAAACAAAAGGCACAAATACTACTTATTTAAAAAAAAATAAAGATATTGAGAGCAGATGTCATGATTTGGCAGTGACAATAGCACTTTCTGAAAACATGGGAGCTATCTGTGGTGCTGAATCACCTAAAGTCACAGAGATCTTCACAACTAATCTTAAAATATAACATCCAGAAAGAACTTTAGATAACAGAATGTAAAAACATAGATAGCACAGTATTAACACTGAAGGGGATCATATGAGTCATTAATTTCAATGCCTTCATTTTCCAGATGAAGAAACTGATGAGCCAAGAGGTGAGATGACTTGCCTAGTCACACAGCAAGAGTGGGATATTAGCCAGATACATTGATGCTTATAACTGTTCTTTTCACTGCTTAAAGCTACCATACTCAAGGCTAAGCATTGCAACTGTAGACATGTCAGCTGAGTCCCAGACCATCCTAGGTCTAGTAGTGTCCTAGTATAGTCATGCCTATTAGTCCAAGCAAGAATCTTCTACTCTTCACTCCTTATCTTGACATTGGTCTCTCATCCTCACCAAGGAGTTTCTTCAGAGCAATGACTGGATGTGTATTATAGAATTTAATAGCACAGTACATCTCTGTAGACTTACCTTATTAAAGAACTTATCCCTGCAGCATATGGTAACCAACTTATCTTCCCAATTGTTACAAGTCCTGCTCCCAGACAGGGGCCTAGGCACTGGTTCCAAGTGCTCTATACTCGAAAGAGTAGGATTTTCTTTCAGAACTCTTCTGGCCTAGGTTCATCTGTGTAAGGATAAGATAGACAGATCCAGGAGATAGTTATAAGCTGGTTAGGACATCAATGCCTGTGAGGTCAATAGGATTTAGTCCAGATTAAATCACTGAATTCAACTTAATTTAATAGACATTTATTAAGCACATTCTGCCAGTGGAAAACATGCTGGATTTGGAATCATAGATAACATACATCTGTCTGTCTGTGTTAGTCCTTCATTTTTGAAAAAGACCATGACATCAGAGAAATGATGACAAGACTTGCACTTGACTTTGTTTTGAGTGAGGGAGGACTGTGTAAGGTCACCAACCTCATTTTGTCCTCCTGAGTCATCTGGTCCAGTGACCAGATATTCATCAGGATGACTGGAAATGACTCAGAATGCAATGAGAGACCTTGGCCTTTTTAGGCTGACCTTTTCAGGTACTCACTTAGAGGGAGGTAATGCCCATTGAGTGAATAGTCCTCTTTACGAAGTAGTCAGATGATGGCCCTTTTAATGAACAAAATAAAAATAACTAAATCAACAGAAACTGTTACTAGTGATAATCACTCTAAGCCAGCCATTGAGTGGAGCTTGGGCAGGAATGTATTGTTGCCCAACCCATGAAGGAAGGAAGGAAGGAAGGGAGGGAGGGAGGAAGGGAGGGAGGAAAGAAATCTAGCCAGTAAACCCTAAAGCACCAAAGGGAGGGGAGAGGGAGACAGAAGGGAGATGATGAGCTGGGTTACCCAGCTAGCTGGGTCCCCACTCAGGCAGCTCAGTTTACTCACAGTCTGTGTTCATCCTTAGTTTTTGAAGAAGACCATGACATCAGAGAAATGATGATATGACTTGCACTTAACTTTGTTTTGAGTGAAGGAGGACTGTGCAAGGTTGCCAACCTCACTTTCTCCACCTCAGAGAACATATATCTAGAACTGAAAGAGATATTGGGAGTAATTCAGCCCAACCACTTTATTTTACAAGTTGGGAAGCTGAGGACCAGAAAAGAAAGAGAGAATGGAAGGGAATAAGCATTTATATAGTGCATACTATGTGCCAGAAACTATGCTAAGTGCTTTTTATAAATATTATCTCATTTGATTCTCATAACAACTCTGTGAAGCAACTACTGTTATTATTCCTATTTTACAGTTGAGGAACCCGAGGCATACAAAGGTTAAGTGACTTGCCCAAGGTCACACAGCTAGTAAGTGTCTGAAACCAAACTTGAATTCAGGTCTTCCTAACTCCAAGTCTAGCATTCTATCCAATGCTGTTTCATTTTGTTGCCTAACATTACTTGCTGAAGGTCACACAGGTAGTAAGTAGCAGAAGTGTTCTTTGAACTCAGCTCCCATGATTAGAAATTCACTGCATTTTTTCCACTGTACCATGATGAATGAGAGGTTCTACGTTTAAATGCTGGATTTGCCATTTCCTACCTTCATGACCTTGAATTAAGGCATTTCACTTCTCTGGATCTGTCAAATGAGTAGGTTGGCATCATTTCAGGGAACTAATGATGAACAATAATATTCACCTCCTGACTGAGAGGTGATGGACTTTTGATGGAGAATAAGGTATATATTTTTGCACAAAGACAATGTGGGAATTTGTTTTGCATAAGTATGAATATTTATAAGAGTTTTGTATTTTCCCCGTGGGTGAGATGGGAAGTAGAGAAAATAAATGCTTACTAATTGTTTTTTAAAAAAATTTAATTAAATTAAAGGATCGAACTAGATGACCTCTAAAGTCCCTTCCCCTCTAAATATATGATCCTATAATAGAAGTAAATATTACACTAAAGTTTACAGTCTGGTAGGTAAGACAAGGAACAATTTAACATGCAATTCAATTTGATAAACATTTATTAAGCACTAACAAAGCTTAAGATATTGTGCTAGATATTGTGGATATAAAGATGAAAAATGACACATACCCTCCCCTCAAGGATTTTGCCATCTAATGGGGGAAGAGAGCTACAACATGTATATAGTAAAAATGATACTATTTGACATGAGATTGGGGTAATGGAAAAATCCAGGAGATTCAGAACGATAGATAGCTCATGAACAGGTAATGTGCTATAAGAAATTGAAGAGATAGATCATTTTCACTTGGAAATTCTCACAGAAGTGAGCCTTTAAGAGAGGGACTTAAACAGATGGGAGGGGTATTTATTTTAAGTCTGTGGGATAGTGTCAGTAAAGGCACAGAGAAGGGAGACAGAAATATAAGAACAGGAAATGGACAGTGATCTAGTTTAGCTGGATGGCCACCAGGGGGTGTCTGGCACAGGGGCATCTTGTTCTTGGATTTGAAACTAGAATTTGAAATACAGAGTAGAATGAGCGAAAATTTTCCAGCTTCTGTTTTCTATAAAGAAAGACATTGTAAGGAGCTTGGTGCTCTACCTTTTAGCCTTTCAGTCAGAGGGGAGAGAAGGCTTAGAGAGGTGGTGTCAGTCAAGTTAATAGCTTGGTGATAAGATTAGAGGAGATAAGTTTTACCTAGAAAGGGCATCTTGTTCTGTGGAGTTGAAACCAGGCAGAGAAGCAAATGCAGAATGGAGTGGGATGTTCACTTTTGTCTTTGTATCACCAGACTTGATGAATGGTTATCTATTAATTTATAGTCCAAGAAGAGTTGATCGAGCCTGAGATAGGATGTTTGTGTGAGTGAAGAGAAGGGTGTGAAAGAGAGATATTGTAGAGACAGAATGTGGCTATGGGGTGGGAGAGTGAGGAGCTCAAATATATAAGTAAACTATGACACATGATATTGCATCTAAGTTCATTATAGAAGGACAACGTTCTCTGTGAGGTATAAGAAAGGAAAGTTCATTTCCATGGGGTGGAGGTTTAGACCAGAGGAGGCTTCCTGGAGGAGGGACCATTGAAGCTAACTTCATGCCTTCCATCCTGCTAACTAGTTTCTCTGAAAAACTGGTCATCAGTACAGTCTGGGGCAAAGACTTTGGAAGAGTCTCCCCAATCCTCTGTAGGGCAGGCATATGTGGTCATATTTTGGAGTGGGGGGAGAGGTAGTGTGGGGAAAATAGTGTACCACTTCCTATTCACAGTCCTACTAGTTAGTGCACAGTGCACTAGTTGCTAGGGCAACAATGGATCTCTCTCTCTCTCTCTCTCTCTCTCTCTCTCTCTCTCTCTCTCAACAGATATAAATAGACATAATAAACCTGTGTAGCTTTCTTGTGCACAAATTAGTGTAGCTGCAGCACAGCTCCCAAGCTCTGTGCTTCCCACAATTCCTTGTCAAGTCCTCTTGCTTTTCATTGTATGGCAGAAAGCTGGCTTCTCAATAAATCCAGAGTCATTAGTTTTCCACTTATGTGACTCTGACTTTTGAAAAAAGCACAATGTAATTATGAGAGTATCATCCTGGTATATTAAGAAAAGCCCTCAACTTAGAGGCAAAAGACTTGAGTTTGAAATGCATCTCTGTTACTCAGTCACTATGTAACATTAAGTGTCACTTCTCTCTGGGCATCAGCTTCCTACTCTGTAAAATTAGAGTGTTGGACCAGATGATCTCTAAGGTGCTTTCCAGTTCTAATATTTTATGCTTTAACATTCTGCATGCCATATTCTAATATTCTCTGTTCTATGTTCCAATATTCTATGTCCCTCCCTATGTCTATGTCCCATTCTATGACCTTCTAGATCTAATATTCTGTAGTCTATGATTCCCTGACATACCAGAGTTTCTCCTGTGTAAAATGAAGGGATTGGTATAAATGATCTCCAACATCCCTTTCAGCTCATATCAGTGATCCTAAGTCACATCTGTTCTTTTGATTTCAAGTGCCCTCTCTTCTCTCTCTCTCTCTCTCTCTCTCTCTCACACACACACACACACACACACACACACACTCACACACACAATTACTGTGAGGGGAACACTTCATAAATGTTATAGCACTATAGAAATGGGAACTATGAAAATGATGATCATTATATAATAGCTGTGTGACCTAAGGGACGTCACTTCTCTCTTGCCCTTATTCTCTCCATCTGTGAAATTGGAATTATAAAGTCCACTCTACCTATTTCACAAAACATGGGGAAAGCATTTTAGAAAGTTAAAGGAACTATACATAAGTATAACAGAGAACTGGCCAATGTGGGCTCAATTCTGGGAGCTTGTACAAGGAACCCATGTAGATGTTTGATGAGCCTGCTTTTGGAAGTCTATGATTCTCTGAGCTCTGGAAAGCCAGTAGGAGGCAAGTATACTTTTTACCCATTGTCTCCCCCATCTCCCTAATCAGGCTGGCCTATTAAATTGTGGCCTCTTAGACCAACCTGTGCCTTGGATGGGGATACCTACTTCTTGTGTCTTTTTCCCTTTGATGAAGGAACTTGTATGACTTCATGAGGTTAGAGAAGCAGAGGGTACTGTGATGGAAGTCCTTAGCAGACTATAGCAACTGAGTCCATAGGGGACTCAGGAGCAAGTCCAGCAATGGCTCAATAGCAACCAGTATCTTACAAAGATGTTATGTCCTACAGAAAAAAAGAGTGAATTCATCCACTGGTCATGCCAAACTCAAAAGTGAACTTGGAAGGATAAATGCTTTGCAACAACATTTTTATATCTGAACCCATTCCCCCCAGGGAGTGTGTACTCCCAAATTAGGTGATCGTTTTGTATTTTGCTTTTTTATTTATCTTTTTGATAAATATACCTTTGTAAAATGAAATTGATACTAATTATCTAACCAATATTGGAACAGTCAATACTGCTGATATTAGAGAACACACCAGAATGGAGGCTAAATATTAGAAAGACCCCTTAAAGTTATACTTAGAACCCTGATAGGGAAATCAAGCTGCCTTCTAGGAATCCAATAAGCCAGTGCAATTGCTTATGGGCTATACATGTAAAGGGAATAAAAATGAGAAACTGATGCCCAGCCCACCATCAATTGCCTCCACATAGCACTAGATATGGCTAAGGGCACTTCACTTTTCAGGATGCCCTGTAGCTTGACTGAATAGTTATGCTAGCTGCCATTCCCACAGTATTTTGCAGTCTACAAAATGCTTTGCATCTGTTATTTCACAACACTGAGGTTGTGAAATATTGTTTTTATTGTCCCTTCTAACTCTAGAGTTTTGATCCAATCATATTCAGCTTGCAAATGAGTAAACTGAAGCAGAGGTCTGTTTTCTTCAAGGTCCATTTCTGACACAAATTGACTACATGACCCTGGCAATTCTTTTAACTTCTTTAGTGTCTCAAGAATCTCTTTAAGACTGAAAGTTGCAAAATAGAAGTTGATAAGCATTGGTCAAGGAAGTTTCCTCACTGGGAATTGTCTATATAGATGAGGTTAGCCCTTCCTGCCCAGCCACCCACCAGATTAAACCCAAGTAGACTCAGTACAGGGAAATTACCTGTCAAGTAGTAACAGAAGCAGGGAATTGAATCTATATCTTCTGCCTCCAAGTTGACTCTAAAGATTTCTTCTCTAGTGACTCTCTGGTTTGGAGACTTGACAGCAGGAGGTTGTTTACAGCAGTATTTGATAACCCAAATATTTTTGTGGAAATATAAAATATTTTTTTTAAAAAAGGAGGAAGAGGCAACTAAGGATGATAATAAAGGATGAAGGAAGGAAGAAAAGGGCAAGAAGAAAGGCTTATAAGAGTAGTACAAGACTATGGTTGAAACCACTCCCATTTGGTTCTTGCTTCGATAAGATGAGAACGCTTTTGATTGCCTCAATCAGAACTGAGTGTGATCAGGGCTTATATACCTCCTTAAATCAATCAAAACTAATATGAGAGATTGGGTCATTTTTAACATTTACTTTTATTAATTTCATTTAATACTTCCCAATTACGTATAAAAGATTTTGGCAATCTTTTTTAAATTTTCAGTTTCAAATTTTCTTACCCCTTCCATCCCTTCTCCCTCCTTGAGAAGGCCGGCAATTTGATATCAATTATACATGTGAAGTCAGACAAAACACATTTCCATATTAGCCATATTGCAAAAAAAACTCGGACAAAAACCAGAAAAATAAAGTAAAAATTGTATACTTCACTCTGCATTCAGTATTCATCAGTTCTATCTCTCTAGAGATGGATAGCATTTTTTTTCAAAGTACCTTTGGTACTGTCTTGGAATATAGTCTTGATTACTATAGCTAAGCCATTCACAGCTGATCATCCTTACAGTAATGATGTTTCTATGTACAATGTTCTACTGGTTCTGCTCACTTCACTTTGTATCAGTCCATATAAGCCCTACCAGGTTTTTCTGAAGTCATTCTGCTCATCATTTCTTATAGCACAATACTATTGCATTACAACCATATGCCACAACTTGTTCAGCCAGTCACCATTTGATGGGCATCCCCTAAATTTCCAGTTCTATGCCACCACAAAAAGATCTGCTATAAATATTTTTGTACAAATAGATCCTTTCCCCTTTTCTTGAATCACTTTGGAATATACTTTGGGATTATTGCTAGGTCAAAGGATATGCACAGTTTTATAGCAGTTTGAATGTAGCTTCAAATTGTTCTCCAGAATGATTGGACTATTCACAACTCCAGCAACATTATATTAGTGTACCAACTTTTCCACATCCTCTTCAGTATTTGTCATTTTCCTTTTCTGTCATGCTAACCAATCTGACAGGTGTGAGATGGTATCTCAGAGTTGTTTTAATTTGCATTTCTGTAATTAGTAGTGATTTAGAGCATTTTTTTTTCATGTGACTATTGGCTTTGATTTCTTCTTCTGAAAACTGTTCATTGTCTTTGGCCATTTATGACCTGGGAAATGGCTCTTAATTTTATAAATTTCACTCAATTCCCCATTTTTTTTTAGAAACAAGGGCTTTGTCAGAGAAACTTACTATAAATCTCTTCCCCTCTCCCAGTTTTCTCTTTTCCTTCTAATTTTTGCCAAAATCTCTTCCTTTATCCATAGGTCTGGCAAGTACCTTTTTCCATACTCCCCTAATTTATTTATGATATCACCCTTCATTTCTAAAACATTTATAAATTTTGACCTTATATTGGTCTATGGTGTGAAATTATGGTGTATGCCTAGTTTCTGCCAAACTGATTTCTAGTTTTCCCACAATTTTTGTCAAATGTTGAATTCTTACCCCAAAAGCCTAGATCTTTGAGTTTATCAAACACTGGATTACTATGATCATTTAATACTCTATATTGTGTACCTAATCTATTCCACTGATCCACACCTTTATTTTTTTAATCAGTACCAGATTGTTTTGATGATTACCACTATGCAATACAATATGAAATCTGGAACTACTAGGCTGCCTTTCTTCACATTTAATTCCACTGGTTCCCTTAATATTTTTGACCATTTTTTCTTCCAGATGAAATTCGTTGTTTTGTCTAGCTCTATAAAATAATTCTTTGGTAGTTTGATCGACATGGTACTGATAAGTAAATTAACTTTGGTAAAATTATTGGTCAGAGCAACTAATATTTTTCTAATTATTCAGATCTCTCATTATCTGTTTTATAATTGTGTTCATATAATCCCTGTGTTTATCATGGCAAGTAGATTTCCAAGTTTTTATATTGCCTGCAGTTATTTTAAATGGCACTCCTTTTTCTATCTCTTCCTGCTGGGTTTTATTGCTTCAGAAATCTTTTGATTTATGTGGGTTTATTTTATAACCTGCAACTTTGCTAAAGTTAATTTTTTTCAACTAGTTTTTAATAGATTCTCTAGAGAGAATTCTCTAATTGTACCTTCATATCACCTGCAAAGAATGAGAGTTTTATTTCCTCATTTCTTATTTTTATTCCTTCAATTTTTTTAATCTTATTGCTTAAAGCATTTCTGGTACAATATTGAATAACATTGGTAATAATTGACATCCTTCTTTCACCCCTGATCTCATTGAGAAGGCTTCCAATTCACCCCTGTTACATGTAATGTCTACTCTTGGTTTTAGATAGATATTGTTTAGTCTCCATTTATTCCTATGCTTCCTAGTGCTTTTAATAGGAATGGGTCTTTTATTTTGTCAAATGTTTTTCTGTATCTATTTAGATAATGATATCATTTTTGTTGTTTTTGTTACTGATATACTGGTACTTTTCCTAATATTCAACCAACTCTACATTCCTGGTATAAATCCCACCTAGTCATAGTTTATCATGTTTGTGATGTATTGCTACAATCTCCTTGCTAGCATTTTAGGTAAAATATTTGCATTAATATTCATTAAGGGAAATGGTCTAGACTTTTCTTTCTCTATTTTTGTTCTTCCTGGTTTAGGTATAAAAACATACTTATGTAATAAAAGGAATTTAGTAGGACTCCTTTTTTTTTACCTATTTTTTCAAATAGTTTGCACAGTATTGGGATTAATTGTTCCTTAAATGTTTGATAAAATTCACTTGTAAATCCATCTGATCCTGGACTTTTTCTGAAGGAGCTCTTATTTTTAATAGTTCAACTTTTTTTCTAAGATTGGATAATATAAGTATTCAATTTCCTCTTCTATTAAACTGGGCAATTTATATTTTTAAAAATATTCATCCATTTAACTTAAATTGTCAGTTTTATTGTCATGTAATTGGGCAATATAACTCTTAATAGTTGCTTTAATTCAACTTTCTTGATGGTGCATTCATCCATTTCATTTTTGCTACTGGTAATTTGGTTTTCTTCTTTCCTTTTTAAAATCAAATTCATCAATGATTTGTCTATTTTATTGGATTTTTTTCATAAAACCAGCTCCTAATTTATTTATTAGTTCAATTTTTTTACTTTTTAATTTTATTAATCTCTGCTTTGATTTTTAGAATTTACATTTTGGTCTTTAATTGGAAACTTTTAATTTGTTCTCTTTCTAGTTTACTTTTTAATTGCATGCCCAATTTATTGATCTGTTCCTTCTCTCTTTTATTGATGTTTGCTTTTAGAGATATAAATTTCCCCCTAAGTAGTGTTCTGGTTGTATCCCAAAAATATTGGAATGTTGTCTCATTGTTATTCTCTCTCACTTTCTATTTTATTTCCTGTTTCTAGGTTATTGCAGAAGTTTTCCTTGATAATTTCTTGAATTAAGCTCTTTCTTTGATCAAGAGTTTTAGGTGGCTCAATAATTTGTAAATTATTTCTCCTCAATCTGTTTTCCAGGTTAGTTGTTTTTCTGATGATGTATGTCACATTTTCTTTTATTTTTTCATTGTTTTGACTTTGTTTTATTGTTCCTGGATGTCTCATAGAGTCACTAGTTTCCATTTGCCCAGTTCTAATTGTAATGAATTATTTTCTTCAGTGAATTTTTGTACTCTTTTTCTGTTTGCCCAATTCCACTTTTTATGAAGTTATTTTGAATTTTCATACATCTTTTTTCCATTTGGCCAATTCTGAGTTTTAAAATGTTATTTTCTTTAATATTTTTGCACCTCTTTTGCTAAGCTGTTGTTTATTTTTCATCTTTTTTTTCATTTTCTTTCATTTCTTTTCCTAATTTTTCCTCTACCACTTTTATTTAATTTTGAAAACCAACAACTTAGCTCTTTGAAGAAATTCTTCTGGGTCTCTGTTTAATTCACATTTTTTCTTCGAAGTATTTCTTGTAGCTACTTTAACTTCATTGTTTTCATCTAAGTTTACATCTTGATCTTTCTGTTACCATAGTTTTTATGGTCAGGTTCTTTTTGTTGTTATTTGCACACTTTTTTCACCCTATTTCTTCATTTTGAACTTTATGTTAAAGTTAGGCTGTTCCTGGTGTAGGGGCAGGGGTAGTATTGTCTCAAGCTTCAGGCTTTTCTTTTCTTGTACTGCTGTTTTCAGAGCTGATTCTTGGAGTTTGGAGTTTTCAATGCTTCAAAGGTGCTATTATCTGGGGAGAAGGGTGATTGCCGCTCTCCTGGTCTGCATTCCAATGCTTACCCAGAAAGGACCCTTGATCCCTTGGGACCAGAAATGATACTGTTTCTCAGGATCCCTTATCCCTTGTGACCAAAAATAATACTACCCTTCAGGGCTTCTGCTCCCTCTTGACCAAAAGTGCTCTTCTGTACCCAGAAGTGGGTATCGGCAATGGAGGTACCAAGAGGTATCTGGACTTACATTCAGTGCTACCATAGAGGTCTCCTATAGTCTTTTTTCTGACCAGTTGCCAGGTACCCTTCCTGTCTCTGGCTTGAGAGCTCCTGATGTTGCTGCTTGTGTCACCACTACCTGGTCCCACCACTAGTATTTCATCCATGTGGACTTCAGGCCAACCTCCACCTCTGTGTCACAGATCTCTCTTTCTGACCTCCTAAGTCGTTTTAGAAGAATGTCTCACTTTGACCTCTTGTTGACTTTGCCTCTCCAGAATTTGATTTGAGGCAATATTTTAAAGTTGCTTGGAGGGAACTGTTAAGAGAGCTCAGCTGAGTGCTTTCTCTATTCCACCATCTTGGGTCCACCCACCCCCACGATGCCCCCAAAGTTGCCCCAAGCAATTTGTATATAAAGGAGAAATTACATCAGAACCAGGAGAAAATAGACTCTAAACATCGGAATTCCAGAAGTTGGAACGGTAATGAAGCAAAGGGAAGACTGAGCCATAGCAGAGAAAGGAGATATTGAGAAGAGTCACTGACTCTATAGGCATCTGGGAAAAGAGGTCCTGAGGGAAGTCTGAGAGGAGTCCCAAGAAAAGGTCAGTTCTTTCCCCAACTTCCCTTCCTGATTCCTATCTATTGATAGATTCTATAACATAATCTAGTGTGTGTGTGTGTGTGTGTGTGTGTGTGTGTGTGTGTGTGCGCATATATATATATATATATATATATATATATATATATATATATCTGTATGTGTGTACATGTATATAGATATATGCTATATATACATACATACACATATGTGTGTAAATGTGTGAAATTAGGGAGAGCCCAACCTCTGCCTAAATGTTGTGGATTTTCCAAACTAGAGGCTGAGAAAGATTGTAGTTAAATTCAGCATTTTTCCTCTAAAATAAACTTTCTAAAGCCAGAGAGGAGGGAACCAAAATAACTTTAGGGGCCATATGCCCCCTATCCCTAAAATGAGTTTATTATTGTATCACAACGTTACAATGATTAAAAAAAAAAAAAACTCATTCAATAGTATATGCCCAGGGAACCCCTTACAAAGTACTTTCCTCAAGTAGGAGGGGAATGAGATAAGAGAAGGACAAAAGGCTATAGAAAGATAGGCAGATTGGGGGAGGGGATAGTCAGAATCAAAACAATTTTGAGGAGGGACAGGGTAAAAGGAGGGAGAATAGAATAAACGGGAAGAGGGAATAGGAGGAATAGCAATAGTAACTGTGAAAAAAAAATTGAAGCAAGTTTCTCTTATAAAGGCCTCATTTCTCAAATATATAAAGAACTGAGTCAAATTTATAAAAGTAAGAGCCACTCCCCAATTGACAAATGATCAAAATATATGAACAGTTTTCAGATGAAGTAGCCAAAGCTATCTATAGACATATGAAAAAATGTTCTAACTCACTACTGATTGCGATACATGAAAATTAAAACAATTCCAAGGTATAACTTCATACCAATTAGATTGGCAAATAGGACAAAAAAAGGAAAACCACAAATGATGGAAAGGCTATGGGGAAGATGGAGCATTAATGCACTGTTGGTGGAGTTGTGAATTGATTCGATCATTCTGTAGAGCAATTTGGAATTACGCCCAAAGCACAATAAAACCAAGTATACCCTTTGACCTAGCCCTACTAGGTCTGTATCCCCCAAAAAAATTTAAAAAAAAAGGAAAAGGACCCACATATACAAAAACATTTACAGCAACTCTTTCTGTTGTGGCAAAAAATTGGAAAATTGAGGGAATGGTTGAACAATTTTTGGTATGTGATTGTGATGGAATACTACTATGCTATGGGAAATGATGAGTGAGATGCTTTTGGAAAAACCTGGAGAGACTTGCATGAGCCAATGAAAAGTGAAATGTACTGTGTACAAAGTAACAGCAATATTGTTAAGATACCAGCTGTGAATGACTTACCTATTCTCAGCAAAACAATGATCCAAGATAACTCTGAAGGATTTATGATAAAAATTGCTATCCATCCCAAGACAAAGAACTGATAGTTTCTGAATATAGGCTGAAGCATTCTTTTTTTTTACATTCTTTATTTTTCTTGACGGCTTTTTTTTTGGCTATGTTCTCTTTCACGACATGGTGAAAATGTCTTGCATGACTCCGCATTTAAAACCTATATCAAATTGCTAGCCTTCTCAATGGGCAAGGGTAGGGAGGGAGAAAAAGGAGAGGATTTGAAACTCAAAGTCTTAAAAATAAATATTGAAAATTGTTTTTACATGTAAATGGGGAAAAATGAAATACTAAGTTTAAAAAAAACTCAAAGTGCTTTGTTCAAAACAACACAATGAAATAGGTGGATAAATATTGACTAGAACTGTGATTTCATTGGCATAGGGAACTCCCACTGGGGAAACTCCTATCAATGCACAGGGGAACACTTGCTATGCAACTCAGAGCCTTAGAGTTTACTGGACAAAGTGATAAGTTAAATAATGGGTTCAGAAAACTAAAACAATGGAATGAATACTGGTTCTGGAATTAAAGAACCAGGGTTCAACTCCTGTCATTGATGCTTGCTGACTGTGTAACCTTTGGCTAACCACTCAACCTCTCTGGCTTTATTGACTTATCCATAAAATGATACGGTTGGACAAAATTATCTCTGGAGTCCCTTCACTCTAGGTCTATGATCCCAGAGTTGCACAGCCAATATTTATCAGGGGGTGAAAACTGTCCACAGGATATCTTTCTAACTACTGCACAACCCCTCAAGTATTATTAGCCCATTTTATCGATGAGGGAACTGAGGCTCCGAGAAGGGACTTGACTTGCCTAGACTCACACTATTAGGAGGTTCCAGAACTGGAAATAAAAACAGAAGCAGGTCTCTTCATTCCAAAATGTGCTCTCTCATTGAAGTAAGAGCTTTGGGTAACAAAAATTCTGCAACCAGTGGTTGGAAATCCTTGGCCTTCTAAAAGAACATCGGGGACTCAGGGGACAGAAGTTCATAGCTGATAGAGTCAGAAGTCTTTGAGGTCTTCTGGGCCAATTTCTTGATTTTGAAAACTTGGAAACTCCAACTCACGCTGATAAAGGCACTTGCCTAAAAGTCACTGTTACCTCTTAGCAAAGTTGGGTCTTGAATCTAGTGTCCTGACCTTTACCACAGCATTACACTATCATTGGAGGCCAGGATAGCTTCAACCCAAGCCTCCCTGCCTCTAACACATACCCAGTCAGCTGTAGTCATGCCTGCACATCAAATTCCACTCTCCATGATAGTACAGGGATGAAGAAATATAAATAATTCAACTAAATTCAACTAACATTTTTATGCTTTATTTAGTATTTTGTTTTTCCCTAGCTACATGTCAAAACAATTTTTAACATTCCTTTTTAAAATTTTGAGTTCCAAATTCTCTCCCTTCCTTCTTTCCCCTGAATTGAGAAGGCAAGCAATTTGATATAGGTTATACATGTCTAGTCATGCAAAACATTTCCATAATAGTCATGTTGTGAAAGAAGACATAGACAAAAAAATCAAGAAAAATAAAGAATGTAAAAAAATAATGCTTCAATCTGCATTCAGAAACTATCAATTCTTTGGGGATGGATAACATTTTTCATCATAAGTCTTTCAGAGCTGTCTTGGATCACTATATTGCTGAATAACTAATAGAGAGAATATTCTCTTGCCTGAGAATAACTAATCAACTAGTATTTATTAAGCAACAGCTATGCCTCATTTCAACCTGCTCAATTGCTTTTCATTCTTTAAAATACAACTAAAGTATCACCCTCTCTAGGAAATGTTCCCTGAATAAATGACCTTTCCCTTCAATCTCACAAAGTACTTTGTTTGCATTCTCTAATGCACTGTAATGGGGTCTTTGGACCATGTCCAGATTGCCTAACATGGAGGCGCTCTGCATTCCCTACCACATAGGGCATAATCCACCCCCTCTTTATACCATCTCATACTCTGGGGAAGGAAAGGGGATTAGATTATAGCTTAGCAGAGTCCCAGTTCCAAGTTCAAATCTCTCCTTAGACTTGAGTCCCAGACACCCTGGCTTCCAGGGGCTTCCATGCCATGCTGACAGGCACCTCATCTGCAATCTTGACTCCAAGGTCACCATAGCTTGAACTCTCTGATCCAGCAGAGAGTAATGCCAGCACCTGAAAAACTGAGAAGAACAATTGACAAAGAAAAAACACAAACACATCTACACACATTTCTCAGAACCTGGGTAAAAGAGAGGGAGAGCAAGGATAGGAAGTCCTTCCCTTCTCACTTGTTCAGTTTTGCTTTGTTTTTTTTTACAATTCTTGCCTCAGATTCAAAATGGTTCTCTATGATCTCTGAGGAGATATAAGCAATTTTCATTCATTCATTTCCCCAGTATCAAAAAGTAAAATCTCAATACAATGTAAATGATCACATGCCATCCTACATGTACAAATGAAAATCACAATTATCTCCAAACACAAAGTCTTGCAGATTTACAAAAATAAGCAACATTTCGAAAAGTTCACCAAATATTTATGCTTGCTTAGCTTTATAGGGCTTTTCTCAACCAACATGCAAAAGAAAGAGCAAAGACAAGGAAAATTTATTCTCACATAGAACAGAAACTTAGTCCACACTGAGTTTTCCAAACTACAAGGAGCTCTTCCCACAAGGATATGGGTCACAGTGTTTGTGGCTCCTTTCTCCTTGTCCATTTCTAATTTTTAATGAATTGTTTTCTTCAGTTAGCTTTTGTATCTCCTTATCCATTTGACCAATTTTACCTTTCAAGGAGTTATTTTCTCTAGTTAGATTTTATACTTCTTTGTCTATTTGACCAATTTTACTTTTTAAAGATTTGTTTTCTTCAGTGAATTTTTTTTTCCATTTTATTTATAAAGGAATTGGTCATGTTTTTCTTCTGCCTCTCTCATTTGGCTTTTAAAATCCTCTTTGAGCTCTTCCAAAGATGTTTTTTGGGCTTCAGACCAGTCCATATTCCCTTCTGAGGTTTCAACTATGGGTATAATGTCAATGCTGTCATCTTCTGAAGTTGTATTTTGATCTTCCTTTTCCCCATAGTAAGATTTTATGGTCCTTGCTTTTCTAGTTTCCTTCTTGTTCATTGTGATTGACTTTTTCCTGGCTTCTAAAGTGGATCTCTGCTTCTGGGGCACAGGCCTCTGTCCCATGCTTTACGTCCTTGTGGCTATGGGCCTGGTTATTGGTTTTGTGTGCTGTGGCCTCTGGTTCTGTCTGCTAGAAGCTATAAAATGCTGCAGCTCACCTGGTGTTGAGCTGGAGCTAGCTGTTGTGTACCAAAGTCAAGAACAGGTGAAGTCTTTCTGAGTTTCCCCAGGGTTACGCTGAAACTTGCCATGTGAGTTGTGGGGGAGGGATGCTCTGGTCACTAGAGGTCTCCTCCCCTAGGGATAGAACACAGTCACTGGTGGACGAAGGTCCATGTTTGTTTCTGTGGATTCCCCTGGCTGTGTGAAGGCACACCTGGGATCCTGGTGTTGGTGCTTGCCAGGTCCACTCCCCTGGGGTTCAGGATCTCCTGTTGATCCACTGAGGTGTGGCTTGCTGGATGCCTCTGGGCCTTCCCTGGTCCCCTTCAGCCACAAAAGGAGTGACCCTTCCTGGAGATCTCCCTAGCCTCCTGAGCTAGAAGACTGCTGGATCCCTTCTGCTGGTGCCCCTATTCCAAGATTTTTCAAGGTCAATAAGGGAGGATGAGAGCATTTACTGTGTACTCTACCATCTTTGCTCCTGGAAGTTCAAGTAGGTGATTTTCAAATGTTCAGTCTGTGGGTTGATCACCCCAGGAGTAGCAGCTGCAGCTGCCTCGGGTCCCCTCACCCAGCTCTGCCAGAATCCTGTCCTGTGCTGAGAGGTTTGGGAATCCTCACTGCAACCATGATTCAGTGAGGCTAGATCACTGACTCCCATTCTGTAGGGTATAGACTGGTGTGTTCTGTGTTCTCATAGCCCAGCGCAACAGGTCCTTCCAGTCAATCTTCCAATTTCTTTTGGGCTGGAAATCTGCTATACCCTGTCTCCTCATGAATTCTGCCACCCTCAAATTTGTTTAAATTGACTTTTAGAGGTATCTGAAGGAATTTGTGAGAGAGCTCAGGTAGGTCCCTGCTTTCACTCTGGCATCTTGGTTCCATCCCCTGTGACCCCTTTCTCAAATAAGAAACTGTCAAGTGGAAGCTCTTCCAACGAGTCCTTCAGTGTATAAAGACATCCAACTGGGATCTGTACAAAGTGTTCCTGTCTACACAGGGCACATCAGTGTTCTCTAGGGGTCCCTTTAGTATAGGTGGTTGTCATAAAAGTGAAGGCAATTTCATCTGTTCCCCTTATCCCAAAGGGTACCTAATATTCCCCAATGGAGTCTTGCTATTGCCAGAGTAAACTCATTAAAAACTCACATCAGGACAAGAAGACAAGTAGGCTTATTTAGAGGTGTGGCAAGGAATAACATATATTTATGGGTTTTAGGCACAGGATTTCTCACCCTATGAAGATGGAGAGCATTTTACTTTCATATAAGGCAAGCACTCTAGGTCTATCTAAATGTAAAAAGAATATGAAAATTTCTACTAGTCATTTATCGATTCCAGATTTATCACATTAAATATAACATCAATTTGTATACAGAATTCAGTCACACAGAACAGTATCAGTATATAACAGTATATCAATACTTATATAGAATTCAATAATATAAGAAATGTCAGTATTCAAATAGTCAAACAATCAAGAAACGAAAATTTGCAAAATTAAATCACTGGGACCTGAATACTTATATAAAATTTAATCATGCAAAAGGATCAATACTTAGCAGTCAAGCATTCAACAAAATGAAAAATTAGCAAAATACAAACTGAAAATTACTTATGGAGGAACATTCACCAAGGGAAAAAAAAATCAAACATCATTTACAGACTTAAAAAAAAAACACCTTCCAAATTTCTCAAAGATCTTTCAGGATAAGATGTCTGGAATCAAACTAACTACAGTGGCCCTTACTTCCTGCAAAGTCAGATAGGTTACATTTCATTCCATTCTCAGGGTTCTCCAGTATCCTTAAGGGAGCTTGGGGGTACCTAGACATTTTACAAATGACTCTAGCCCCCACCAAAGATATTCCCCCAAAGTATGGGAGGTGGGGTACATTGCTCTCCAGTTCCATTTAGTTATTAACAATCAAATTAGCTCTTAAAAAGAAATATTTACTTTCAAAATATAACAAACTTCCTCCTTTAATACATGAAAGGCATAATCTCCCTCTCCCCACACCACCACCACCAGCACCACCTCAATTCCTGAGGATATGGATTATTAAGTTCATAGCTTAATTCAGTTCCTTCACTCACAATGCCAAGCCTGAAACCCACCTTGGGCTTGATTCTCAGGCACTCTGGCTTCTCAGGACTTCTCTGTTGAGCTGGCTGACTGTAATATCTCCTGTGATACTGACTCAGGTCACTGTGGCTCAAATTCCTGGGTCTGGGGGGGATCACTGTCAGCATCCGAAAGTGAAGAGAAAAGACATTGAACAGAAACAAGCACTTCCAGGCTCATTTCTGGGATATGGAGCAAAAGAGAGGGAGAGAAGAAGAAGTCCTTCCCCTCTTTACGCCACTGTGGGAGAATTGTGATCCTTGCATTCTGCATAGAACAGAGGGAACCAGAAAGATGGTGAGCCAGATGGATTTCAGGAAAACTTGGAAAGACTTACATGAACTGATGCTGAGTGAAGTGAGCAGAACCAGGAGAACACCGTACACACTAACAGCAAAATTATGCAATGATCAACCATGACAGTCTTAGCTCTTCTCAGCAAATACAAGGATCTAAGACAAGTCCAGAAGACTCCTGATGGAAAATGCTATCGACATCCTGAATGCAGATTGAAGCATATTATTTTCACATTTGTTTTGTTTTTTAGTCCTTTCCCCTTTT
Organism: Potorous gilbertii; assembly: GCA_028658325.1. NCBI lineage: Eukaryota > Metazoa > Chordata > Mammalia > Diprotodontia > Potoroidae > Potorous > Potorous gilbertii. The sequence goes on along the minus strand of CM053769.1, from coordinate 332,671,896 downwards.
GTTCTGATTCTTCCTTCCCAACATGACTAATGTGGAAATGTTTAACATGATTGTACACATATAATTTAAAAATGAAAATAATTTCTTGAAAAAAAATGTGAGCCAGAAAGAGGGACTGTCTCACAGTTTCATTAGTTTTAAAGACACAATTTGTTCCCAATTAAATAGCCAATCAAAAGAGGCTAGCCTCACCCATATGGTAGGAGGCTCAGAGCATCTCTGTGTTCAGTGATCTGAACATGCTCTAAAGGCTCCATTGCATTGCATGTTATAATTATCTGTACGCATTTCATACCTCTCTAACAGAATGAGTCCTTGAGTTCAGGGATGATGTCTTATCCAAACTATGTCTTCCTCCTTCTCCCCAGGGTCAAGCACAGTGCTCTGCACACAATAGGTATTTAGAGGTCAAATTGAAGAACTTCTGGTACTGATTTTCCGATTGGTTCCTTTTCAGGACTTCTGGGTAGTTCTCACATAGTGGGGACTTTCTTTGTATACAGAGAACATGAATATTTGTTAAGCATCTATAATGCCTCAGCACTCTGCTTGGTTCAGAGGATACAAAGGCAAAAACAAACTAGTTACTGCTCTCAAGAAGATTACATTCTGCTAGAGGGGCGAAAGGAAGGGAACAGGTGTGACCATGGCGATAGAAGACTGTGCCAGCATTTCTACCAATGCTGAGAATGAAGGCAGTTTGTATATGTAAGGGATGGGGTGGTTGGTATAGGGCCCTTCACCTAGGAGGAAGAGAATCATAGATTTAGAATTGAAAATGATGAATATCCATGAATGTAGCCCTTGACCCCAAAGGAATTCTATTAACTTCTGCATTTAGCCTTATCTGAACTACTCATGGCTGATGTATTCAAAGATACATAAGGTCTGCTTACTTTAAGATCAGTGCATTTGTAAGAAGCTCCAGCTCCCTTCATTTATCTCAGTAAAAAATATCATAGCACCTGAAGTCTGGGGGCCATTCAGTGGCCAAGTTAGGTCTAGATAGGGCTGACATTGAGAAACGTAACAAATATTGCTTCATTTCCATGAACTAAATCAATATGGAACCTAGTAAGAAGTAATAAAGTGAAATGTATGTACTTTCTTATTACCTTTCTAATATGACAACACTTACCTAATTTGTATATTATTCAATAAACCCTGAAGTTAGATCAAATGAGTGTGAATTTTTTTTCTTGGTTCCATAAACGTAGGCAGGGCACAACCAACATCTTTAAACCTGTGGTGAATGATACTACAAATCAGCAATAGATAATTAGTAACGAATCAGTATCAGAAAAGCATGTGGTTGGTAGACTTGAGGATATTTTTGTGCATGAGTTTTGGGCTTGATTGAAACCCTTTGGGGAAGAGGAATCAGTAGGAACATGTCTCGTCTGTGTTCCCTTGGTAGACTGTGTTGAGAGTTGTACTGTAGGCTGTCATTGACTCTGATGTCTGTAACAACACAAGAGAATGGCTAGTGATAAGCTAAGTACTCCAGGATCATGTGAACCTCTATTTCTTTTCTTTTAAAAATGATCAATACCTTAATTTTTTTACATCACCATATTTCCTTATATTCTTTCTATAGTGTTCCCTAGAACACTCCTGAAAACAAAGAAAAACAGCCAAGAAAAACTGATGAATTAAACAGCTGTTGGCATCTGACATATTCAACATCTGCAGTCATCTGGCCTCTGGGTTCAGTATTGATTAGTTCATTTTATTCAGAGTTCAGTTGCTTTTTTGATTGTTTTTAATGGTCATCCTTTTTAGTTATTCTGGATCTTGTTCTCCTGATTCTGTTTACTTCATTCTGTATCAGTTTATTTAAGACTCCTATGTTTCTTTGAATTTCCCATCTTTGTTTCTAATGGCACAGAAATATTCTATTATGAGCATATACCAGAATATGCTCAACCATTTTCCTAATTTATGAATAAATGTTGTTTTCAGGATTTTTTTTGCTCCCAAAAATGGTGAGGTTATTTTTTTTTTTTAGCAAATGAGATGACATATGTTAAATGCTTTGCAAACTATAAAGAACTACATAATTGCTATTATGACAATAACGACAATCTTTTCTATCTCTGACTTCCTTGGGGTATATGCCCAATGGTAAGGTTGCTAGATCAGAAGATATGAACAGTTGAATAAATATTCTTGTATAATTTCAAACTCATTTCTAGAATAGTTGGGCCAATTTGCAGCTCCACCAACAGCGTCCTAGTGTGTGTAACTCCCCATAGCCTCTCAGCGGTTTTTCCATTTTTATCATCTTTGCCAGTTCATTGAATGCAAGGTAAAACTCTGAAGCACTATAAAATATTAGGTAATAGTAGTGACAGTTAAGTGCTACAGTGGATAGAACACTGAGAATGGAGTTAATAATACCTACATTCAAATTCATCCTCAGATATTTACTAGCTGTATAATCCTGGGCAACTCACTCAATTTCTGTTTGCATCAGTTTCCTCATCTGTAAAATGAGAGTAACAGTAGCCCCTATCTCCCAGGGTTGTTGTGAGAACCAAATGAGATAATTGTAAGGTGCTTAGCAGAGTTCCTGACACATAGTAGCACTTATATAATACATGTTAGCAATTATTAACAGTAACAACAGCAGTAGTAGTATGTACTCTTCACCTTTTTAAATGCTACCCAATCATTTTGCAGTATAATTTGAGGTTTGGGAATGCTAGATACTCTTCATTCTAGCATTTTTTTCCATTATTTCCCTTGAGATTTTTGACCTTTTGTTTCTCCAAATGAATGTTATTATTTTGTCTAGTAGTTCTTTGGTAGTTTGATGGATACAATATTAAATCCTTAAATTAATTTAGGTAACATGGTGGAGGGAGACGATTTGTCATTTTTATTATACCAGGATGGCCAAGTCATGAAAAATTAATTTCTGATTTTTTTACCTTCCTTTATTTTTGTAAACAGTGCATTGTAGTTGTAATTATATGAATCCTGGGTACATCTTTGTAGATTAATTCTGAGGTGGTTTATATATTTTGTAATTATTTTGAATTTATCTATCTTTTCCTCTGGATTTTGTTAGTGATTTACAGAAAGTCTAATAATATTGTGCATTTATTTTGCATCCTGCTACTTTACTTAAACTATTGATTGCTTTGGTTAATTTTTTTTTTATTGAATCCCTGGGATTCTCTAAATTGCAGGCTCAACCACACTTCTTCACTTTGGCCACCTTCTATTCTGCTATTGTGAGCAACCTCTCTCCTCCTCAAATTTCTACATTTTGCTTTGGGATCTGTAATCAAAGCAACGCTACTATGCTTCTGGAAAAGGTGCCTCAGTTAACGACCCTGTTGTCTCACTCACCATATCTGTGACTACCCAGACCAAAACCTCTTTCCCTGACCATTACTGCCATAGGGTGCTGCTCCCTGTTACTGTTTCTTGAAGGAAGGGATTGTCTCACTTCTGGATTTGTAATGCCAACATTTAGTACAGTGCCTGGAACATGGTAAGTGCTTAATAAATTCTTTTTCCTTCATTTATCATCTACAAATAGAGATAATTTGGCCTATATCTCTTTCTTCAATTTCTATTTCTTGTCTCATTGCTATGCCCAGAATTTCTAGCACTATGTCAAGTAGCACTGGAGATGATAAATAGTCTTTTCTATGCATAATCTTAATAGGAAATATTTTAATGTTTATTGCAAATGATGCTATTAATTTTAGATTCGTATTTTGGATGATGTTATGGAAAGGTCCTTATACTCTTATACATTTTAGTATCCTTAACACAAATGGGTACTGTTTTTTGGATTTCTTTTTATCTATTGCTACAACAAATGATTTTTAAAAGAGTTTATTAGTCATATGTTATTTATGTTAAGAGTGTTTCTAATGTTAATCTTTGAATTCTTGGTATAAATCCAACTTGGTCATGACAAATAAATTTTTGAATATACATCTTACCTCAGTATACATTAATGGTATTGGTGTATGGTTTTGTTTTTATGCTTTATTTTTCCTTGTTTTGGGCATTAAGGCACCATGTGTCCCATAGAAGGAATTTAATAAAGCATCTTTTTCCTCCACTTCTGACAACATTGTGTTTTTTTGGAGGGGGCAGGGCAAGGCAATTAGGGTTAAGTGACTTATGTATGGATATTTCATATTTTTGTAAATATCCATCTACTTCATTAAAAGGCAATAAAATACAGTAAAAAGAGCTCTGGCTCTCACATCAGAGGACCCACATTCAAATCCTTCTTGTCACTGCCTTTATGTCCTTTGAAAAATCATTCAGCTTTGCTGGGCTTTGGTTTCTTCCTTTCCAAGATGAAGTGGTTAGACTGGATAATCCTATAATTAGTTTTTGGGGTTTTGTTTTTTTGCATCATAGATTACAATCGTCTTTCTTATATTCTATTCATTTGTTGTTACTATTTCCTCATTTATTTATATTCTTTTTCCTCATTTTTTATTTTTAAATTTTTTAAATCAAGGCTAATGGCTTGTCTATTTTGTCTTCAAAAACAACTTTTAGTTTTATTATCACAAAGAAAAAGATTAAAAATTTCAAAATATTAAAAAATAGATGTATAATGGGTATCATACTGCTTGCTTTCTCAATTGGTAGGAGAGGGGCTGAATGGAGGGAGAGAACTTGAAACTTCAAAAATGAATGTTATTATCACAATAGTATTTTTGCTTTCAGTGTTGTTCATCTCTGATTCTCATGATTTCTAGTTTTGTGCTTCTTTGGGGACTTTTTTTGATTTTTGATTTTCTTTTAAAAATTATGTTATCAATTCATTGCTCTTCTCTTTTTCTAATATGCTTTTTTGTCATTGACAATATCATCTCCCTAGAAAATAGAATAAGATTATATATAGATTTAGAGCTGAAAGTAGCAGATTATCCAGTTCCAACCCCTCATATTATAATGAGGAAACTGAGACTCAGAAATTAAATGACTTGCTGAAAGTAACAGTTAAAAATAATGCAGAAGAAAGAGAACTAGACTGGAGGTAGGAGAACTGGATTTATCAATACTCTCTAGCTCTAATACCTTGAGCAAATCACTTCCCCTTTTTCAATTCACTTCATTCAATTCAATAGACTTATTAAAATACCTAATCCAGGTGCTGTAGCATAAGGCATTATACTAGACCCTGGGGAAAACAGAGCTCTCATGCTCTCAAGAAGCTTCTGTTCTACTAGATGAACTTTCTAAGCCTGAGTTTCCTCACCTGTAAAAGGAAGACAATAATGCACAACCTACTTTCCAGGACCAATATGCAAAAACAAAAACAAAAACACTCTGCAAACCATAGGTGCTATAGAAACATTCCTATTAGAGAAAGGATGTCCAGACAAACTAGTCTGGTTAGACCCAGCCCTGCATTTAGAACCCAAAAACATGGGTTTAAAGCCCAGCTCTGATATTTACTCCCTATATGACTATGTGCAAGTCAATTCCAAGCCCTCAGTTTCACTATTTGTAAAATGATGGAGGATGAAGTGCATAGTCTTTAAAGCCCCTTCTAGCTTTATGTCCTCTATTTCAGGACTTCCTCTAAGACTCCTTCCAGATTTAAATGCTATGATTCAGATCTATGTTTCACCAGGGGCTCTCAGAACTAGAGGTTACTAACCACTTACCCTCACATTACTCAAGCCTAGCAGGACATAGAGTCCTCTTGTACTTTAACCTCTGCAAGGTACTGCTCACCTCATTAGGAGGATGCTGGGGCGAGATTCCTGCATGGGAAATGAGAGCAGCTGTATTCTTGTGCTGGTTTTGCAGCTTCAGGATGGTCAGCATCCTTTCCTGTGTCTCAGTATCCTCACCCCTAAACATGATGAGCTGGGTCGGATGATTACTCAGATCCTTCCCAAACTGGAAATCTCATCTTATGATGCTATGACTCACTCCTGAGAATGCCGTCCTGAACCGTCACTTCCCCCACTTTCATTCTTAATAGTGAGGGAGAAGAACCAGGGGAGAAGCAGTCCCTTCTGAGGCACAGGAGGGAGGGAAGCAATGATCTGTTCACACTTTCTCTAATAAACGCTACAAACTTGATCTTTACCAAACATTCCCACTCTGGAGAGATGGAGACAGATGCCTTGTTCTCGGTAGCTGGCACCAGTGTGCCATCCCTCTCTGGTGTCTCTATTTTATGTCTAATATATTTATTTCTCACATGGAGATGGAATGTTAATTACTCTCGAGAGAAAGAGACAAATGCTGTCTCCCCTTTTAGCTATACTGAGGTGTAAAACTCCCAGGAAGCTCTCAGGGGGAGGGAAGGAGAAGAAGAGAAGGGAGGAGGGACCTGTATTTGAGAAATAAATTTCTATATGTAGGGAAATTGGCTGTTAGTTGCTTGGCAGGTTTTCAGGACATAAGGTTTTGATCTCAAGAGAAGAGGGAAGGACAAAGCCCCCCCCCAGGAAAAATGAGCAAAGGCAGTGAGACAGATTATGAGCATAGTCTCTGGGTACAGGACTTTGGGAATTGATTTAAAGTCCAAAAATTAGAAGACTAGTTTTCCCAGAATGGAGTAGCTAGGTGGCATAGTGAATAGAGGACTGAACCTGGAGTTAGAAAGATTTGTCTTTCTGAGTTCCAATTCATCTTTAAATACTTACTAGCTCTGTGACCCTAAGCAAGTCACATAACCCTATTTGCCTCAGTTTCCTCATCTGTAAAAATGAGCTGGAGAAGGAAATTATGAAGAAAATCCCACTCCCCCAAATCTGAAAAGTCAGATATGACTGAAAATTGATTAAACATCTTTTCCCCAGAATATTCACCATCTCTGCAGTTTAAAATTCTATCCATCACTCAAAACCCAACTCAAATGCAATTTCTTCCTTGAAGCCTTCCCTGTTCTTTCCCCCACCCCCAAAAGCTTGAAGTTATCTCTCTTTCCAGTAATTTATATGTTGTTTGTACCTCACTTATGAGACTTATAATTATAGAACCATAGAATATTGGAGCTGACAAACTTTCAGAACACAATTACAACATAGAATGTTAGAGCTGAAAAGGACCTTCGAACATAGAGTATTAGACTATATAGATCATAGACTATTTCAGCTAGAAGGGATCCTAAAACAAAGAGTAAGAGCATAGAATGTTAGAGCAAGAAAGAGTCTGTAAAATGGAATGTTAGAACATAGAACCTTAGAGCAGGAAGGGACTCTAGAACACAGCATGTTGGCATATAAAATGTTAAGAGCCGGAAAAGCTCTTAAGCATAGACTAGTCAAACATATAAAATGTCAGAGCTAGAAGAGAGAATTAAAATGTAGAATGTTAGAGCTAGAAGTTATCAAAATAAAAAAGGTCAGAGCATAGAACATAGTCGTTAAAGCTAGCAGGACCTTAGAGTATAGACTATTAGAAGAAGGAATTTTAGAGTTTGAAGGGACCTTTGTTTCCTGTTATTTCAGTTAGACAAAATCTTTTCCTACAATTCTTCTAGTCTCAGATGCACACCTTCCTTGGTCAGTATCCTCTGACCATATTAGACCATGCTGATTTCTCTCTCATTTACACTCCTGGGGCATTTATGATCTGTATCAGCTATCTGACATTTCTCAACACTGCCTTATTTTGATGTCTTTTCTACTATATATGTTTTATGCTCTGGTGCTTTAACTAAACTATAAACTCCTCGAAGGCAGGGATTACATTATATATATATTTCATGTATTAGGTTGCCAAAAACTCATGAATATATATCCTGTATATATCATGTACATGTATAATTGTTTGCCTATTGCTTCCCCGTCTCTCCCCCAATTAGATTGTGAACTCCTTTAGAGTAGGAATGTTGGGTTTTTTTGCCATTCTTTCCCTTCCTAGTGCTTGGCACAACTATACATATACACAATATATACAGGATATATTGGGGTAGTCTCCAAGAGAAGGTATTAAGACTAAAGAGGCCTGGGGAAGGCTCCCTGTAGAAAGTTAGACTTTAGCTGAGATTTGAAGAAACCCAGGAAAGCTAAGAGGCAGAGAGGAGGAGGGAGAATGTTCCAGGCAGGGGAGACAACCAGGGAAAATACTGAGGTGGGAGATGGAGTGTGGAATAGCAAGAAGACCAGTGTCACTGGATCTGAGAGTGGGAAAGGAGGGGAAGATTGGGGAGGGGAGGGGCAGATCTCAGCCTAATCTAATGATGGTGGCGGTGCTGGTAGTAATAGTGGTGATCCACCTTTATAGAGAAAGAGCTTTGAGGTTTACAGAATGATTTCCTAGCTATATGAGGCAGGTACAGGAAATATTATCCCCATTTTACAGATAAGAAAACATATAGAGAAGTTAAGTGATTTACTAAACATAGTACAATTATTGTCATAGTGGATTGAACCCAGGTGTCTGCCGCTCCAACTTCAACATTCTTTCGCTCTCCCACATGAGGAAGAGCTTCCTAAGAGTGACCTCTGTCCAAAAGTGGAATGGGTTGTGCCAGGGAGTGTCAAGTTACCATTTCTGAAGGCCTTCAAGCAGAAACAGGATGACTGTGGATCAGAGATGTTGTAAAGGAGATTGCTGTTACAGTTTTCTCTGCTGTCAAGTACAGGCATTCCATAAGAAGTTAAGCTGAAAGAGAAAAAAGATTCCCTCCTCTGGCACCTACCATTGAACACAGGGTCTACTGGCTGGTGCCAGCCATGCTTTTTCATCTTCCACTGAGTAGTGCCTTGCTTTTATTGAGTCATTTCAGTTGTGTCTGACTCTTCATGATCTTCTTTGGGGTTTTGTTGGGAAAGATACTGGAGTGGTTTGCCAATTCCTTCTCCAGCTCATTTTACAGATGAGGAAACTGAGGTATAAACAGAGTTAAATGACTTGCCCAGGGTCACACAGCTAGTAAGTATCTGAGGCTGGATTTGAACTCAGGAAGATGAGTCTTTGTGACTCCAGGCCCAGCACTCTATCCACTGTACCACTTAGCCATCTGAATCCAAACTTCACAGAACAAATCCCCTCAATAAAAGGAGATGTTCAGTAAAACTTGGACTCAAATGAAGGGGTAGGATTAGATGATCTCTATGGTCCCTGCCACCTCTAATTCTATTATCCTATGATCTACAATCCTACTACATCCTATACCCAAGCAGATGAACCTTATGGGACATCCCATACAGAGGGCATCCAGTTTCAGCTCAAAAGATATTAACAAGGCAGGGAAGAAGGGGAAGAGACTCATTACAGACACTTCTCTGACATTTGTTTTGAAAATGAAAATTTTTTTTCAATAAGATTAATATATTATGGAGCAGTTTGAAAATAACTTGAATTTTGAGTTTGCTTATATGCAGTTTTATCTGAGAAAAACAAAGGGAACATAGACAACCGTACCACTTCATAATAACTCACAAGCTACAATCCTTCTGATGCCCATTTCTACAAGAAAACTGGAGGGCTTTTACAAGGTAATGTGCCAGATGTATCGTACAATAGTGGCTTTGACCTGAGTAGGCCACGTGTGTGTACCCACACACTCCAATCCCTCTCCCCCATCATCTTCGTGGCTTGGGGCCCCTTCCTTGTGGGAACAAGGGTTCAAGCTAAGCAAGGAGCCTGTAGCTGAAGATGCCACCACTATTTATGCACTGCCCCTGGAGTCAGGAAGATTCATCTTCCTGAGTTCAAATCCTATTTGCCTCAGTTTTCTCATCTGTAAAATAAACTGGAGTAGAAAATGGGAAACCACTCCAGTATCTTTGCCAAGGAAATCCCAAATGGGGTCACAAAGAGTTAGACATGACTGAAAAAGATTGAACTTTTTGTATTTCTTAACCATTTAAGATGTACAAAACTGTACTAACATTTTTATTAAGTTCTTATCTCTTTTTTGTCACTAAGGAATTTTTGAGTGTAGTACCCCAATCCTATTTTACCCATAAGCCCTGTTGTTTTTATTGTGAGAGCTTTCATAGCACAGTAATTTTTAGGAACACATATGTTGAGTTATAGCAGAACTGACTGTACTTCCTAAGGCAGTCCATTCTATTATTAGACTTCATTCTGCATTAGGATGTTCTACTTCCTTCTTATAGACTTGAATTTGTTGAACACAATGTCTAGAGACGGGATCTCCAACTAGTAGATGGCTATCTACTAATGAATCTTCAAATGGTACCTGGTATATCTACGCACAAGCCAGAGTTACAAAACGATGTACATTCTCTTTAGCTCAAAGGGGTTTACCTGTGGGACAAGGGACTATGAAAGGCAGCTAGGTAGTGCAGTGGATAGAGTACTGAGACTACAGGCAGGAAGACTCCTCTTCCTGGGTTCAAATCAAGCTTTACCCACTAACTCTGTGATCTGCGCAAGTGATTTAACTCTGTCTGCCTCAATTACTTCATATGTAAAATGATCTAGAGAAGGAAATGGCAAACCACTCCAGTATCTTTGCCAAGAAAACACCAAATAGGGTCACAAAGAGTAAGACATGAGTGAAACAATTGAACATGGGAGTACATACAAGAGCTACCTGCCCTATTACCTATCACCAACTTGATCCCTTACAATAAACATCTTCTAGGTTTCCCCAAGAAATGATAAGACTTGGGCAATTGAAATGAGTTCTTCAGTAGGAGAGGCAATGTGGTACAGAAGAAAAAAGCAACAGGTTCAGAATAAAAAAGACATAAACTCAAATCCTCATTATATCTTTTACTCCCTGTGATCTTGGACAAGTCTATTCTCCTCTTGGGACCTCAATCTTTTCATTTGTAAAAGAAGAGGGTTGGATTACACGACATTTAAAGTCCCTCTTATCAACCAGCAAACACGCATGTATACCTAGGATGTGCTGGGTACCGCGTTAGGGTGCTGGGGGTACAAAAGCAAAGAATGAAATGCTCTTTACTCTCAAAAACTTATTTCTAATAGGAAGACAACTATATGTGTAAGTATGAAAAGAATAAATTTTAAAATTACATGCAAAGTAGTTAGGGAGAGAAGTCATTATCAATCAATCAATGTTTATTAAGCACTCACTACGTGCTAGAGGTTGGGATGTGTGTATGTGTTCATTTATCCTTTGTTGCCAAAGAAGACCATGCCATCAGAGAAATGATGACATGACTTGCATTTGACTTGCTTTTGAGTGAGGGAGGGCTATGCAGGTCACCAGCCTCACTTCTCCAGAGCCATCTGAATCCAGTGACCAGGTATTCACCAGGATGACTGGAGATGACCCAGGATGAGGCAATTGGAGTTAAGTGATTTGCCCAAGGTCACACAGCTAGTGAGTGTCAAGTGTCTGAGATGAGATTTGAACTCAGATCCTCCTGACTTCTGCACTAGTGCTCTACCCACTGCACCACCTAGCTGCCTCCAGAGGTTGGGATACAAATACAAAGAAAAAAACAATAGCAGTTGAGGATAGGGGAATCAGAACAGGCTTTATGTAGAAGATGTAGCTTATGATGAACACTGAAGGAAGAAAAAGACTATGTGAGGCAGAGGTAAGGAGAGAGAGAGTACTGAGCACATGGAATGGCCAGTGGGAAAGTGTGGAGACAGGACAGGAAAAGGCATCTTTTATAAGAAACAAAGAGGGTCACTTTGGCTGGGTCGCAGAATATAGGGGGGAAAGTCATGTACAATAAATCTGCAAAGATAACTTAGGGCCTGGTTGGGAAGGGCTCTAAAAGCTAAAGAGGAGAGAGTTGTAGGTTATCCTAAAGGTAATAGGAAGACACTAGAGTTTATTGAGAAGCAGTGTGGCCTGGTCAGATTCTCACTTAATGAAAATCATTTTGGCAGCTACATGGAGATGAGATTGGAATGATTCAGTACTCAAAGGAAAGCCAATTAGGAGGCTATTGCAAAAATCTAGCTGAGATGTGATGAGGGCCTGAACAAAGCAGTGACTGTGGATAGAGAGGAGTCAGATGTGAGAGACATTGTAGGGGGACAGACAAGAAGATCTGGCAAGTTATTGAATCTGTGGGGTGAGGTTGCCAATGTTATGAATCTCATAAACTAGAAAAATGGTGGGACCTTTGACAGAAATAGAAGAGTTTGGAAGAGGGTTGGGTTTAAGGGAAAAGGTAAAATAGTAGTTCTCTTTTTGACATGAATTTGATGTGTTTCTGGGACATTCCATTTGAAATGTCTAATAGGCAATTGATGGCACAGGGACTGAAGCTCAAAAGAGAAACTGAGGCTGAATACACAGACCTGTGAGTTACCCACATAAAGATGACAATGAAACCCATATGGGAGCTGATGAGATCAACAAGACAGAAAGCTTATATAGAAAACAGTAGAGAACTCAAGACAGAGTCGTGGGAAATGCCCATTGTTAAGTATCTTCATATAGATGATGACCCAGCAAATAAACCTTAGAAGGAGCAGTCAGACAGGCCAAAGAACCAGGATGAATGAAAGAATGAGCATTTATTGAACACTAATTATAGGCAAAACTCTTTGATAAATGCTGAGGATACAAAGAGAAAAGTCACACAGTCTCTCGTCTCAAGAAGCTCACATATTATAGACAATAATGTATACAGAGGAGGTTTTAGCTGTAAGTCAGATGGAAAGGTCCCTTTAGGGTGCTATAGTTAAAAAGATAGAAGATAGTAATACATGGTTTTTAAATGCCATTTTAATAATGACATTTTAAATGTCATAAAACCATATCCATTTCTGGTGGTTGGTTCTGATGTTTCTTCTGAATGGTTCTGATGAACCTAATTCTTAAAGGAATCAAAATATGAAGTACTAAGGACTCTGATGGTGAGAACTTTCTTTTCAGGATTGTCAATAGCTGCGGTCATCCCATCACTTCATAAAGAGGCCTATTCATTGAATGAGCATTACCTCATTCAAAGTGAGAAACTGAAAAGACCTTAGCCTAAAAGGGCCAGGGTCTCCCACTGCACCCTGGGCCATCTCCAGTCATCTGATGAATATCTGGCCAGTGGACCTAGCTGGCACTGGAGGAGAAAGTGTAGCTGGTGACCTTACACAGTCCCTCCTCACTCAAATCCAGGTCAACTGCAAGTCATGTCATCATTCCCTGATGTCATGGTCCTCTTTAAGGACAAAGGACAAACACACAAGCTGTGGTTGCTAAGAAGGGAGGAGCTGGAGCACCTGAAAGGCAAGTGCTAGGTTATGTCTCCACAAAGGTTGATTTCCTACATGATGGCTGTGGGGCCTAGCTGAAAGCTGAGCTGGTGCTCTGGGATACACTACTGTTCCCAGGGTTCTGGATTTTACCTAATTATCAGGGGAAGTTGGACTCAGTGCCCTAGATTGTTTCAATCAAATTCTGAGGAGATATAAAAATAGTGTCGTGAAAACCCAAAGAAGAGAAAATATCCCAGAGCAGGGCATGGTCAGCAGTGTCAGACATGGCAGATAGGATGATAAATGAGAAAAGACCTCACTAAGATTTTTGACACATTCTGAATAGAATGATAGGGTCTAGTGAAATTTTTTGTTATACTCTTTAAAGGATAGAGGAGCCTTCGGCATGTTTGAAGGCAGTAGGGAAAGAGCCAGTAGGTAAGGAGAGTATGAAAATTCAAGAAGAGGGCAATCAGCTGGAGAAGAAAAGAGTGGATAGGCTCAAAGACACATGTAGAAGGGTTGGCTTTTGCAAGGTGAAAGGCCATGGGGACTTTAGCGGGGGGTGGGTGAAAGGAGGGGATGGAAGATAATGGGAAGGGGTTTTGAGATGGAGTAAAGGTGGAAGAGGAAGCTCAGGGGAAATAGTAAAACAAGAGGAGAAGGCCTTTGATAAGAGGGTGGAAACTCAAGGAAATAGAGTGGCATCTGTGGGGAGAGAGATAAGGGGCCACGAGGGAAGAATGAAAATACTGACTTGATGTAGGGCTACGTTTGTAGTTATATCTGCTCATTGGTAAAATCAGAGGCCCCGAACTTTCTGATTCTTTCATTCTCACTTTGAGCTTTTGTATTTTCTATAAATAGGCCTTTGAATCACTTCTAGGTCACTTCTAAATCATGCCACCTTCTGTCATGCTCACCCTCACCCTCCTCCTCCTGATTTTCCTTTCTATGTTGTTTTCCCTCATTAGAATGAGAGCTCTTTGAGGACAGGGATTATTTTGTTTGCTTGTATTCAAATTCCCAGCCCTTAGCACAGTGTCTGGCATACAGTATATGCTTAATAAATGTTTTTTTATTTATTCATTCTACTGGATCTAGGCTTTGAAGGATGGGTAGACATATTTGAGACAGGGGAACCAGATGAACGAGATGGACGCAATAACAATAATATTTACTGTTAGCATTTATGTGGCACTTTCAGGTGGGAAGCACTTTCCATTCATTACCTCATTTGATCCTCTCCCTGCAAGGTATTTTTATTGTTGCCCCGACTTTACAGAAGAGGAAACTGAGGTTGAGAGAGGCAACTTTCCCAGGATCCTATAGCTGGTCAATGAGATGGGATTCAAACGCATGTTTCCATTGATGCCAAGTCCAGAACTCTATCTGCTACACCACCTAGAGGCAAATAAGAAAGTATTTTTGCAGATGTATTGCATGGCTGGATGTTTGAAGATGTGCCCTACATAATCTGCCCACACCAGATCTCTATAGCTAGGGCACTTGGCCATCCATATGTGAACTGATGAGGCCACCATCCTCCTTCCCTCAAAGTCTTTTCTCTGAGGACATTTAGGGCCACTCCAAGTCCAGATTCGTTGTGAGCTTTCTCCATCTCCTGAAAGAATTCTCTTCCACGTTATATTGCTAAAGGATAGGCACCATCATGGTCCCTTCTCTCTATCTCAGATCTGACCACTGGACTCCAATTCAGGGAATCTTGTTTTACATCTCGGCTCTGTCACCAATTTGCTGAGTTTCATTTTCCTCCTCTAATCATTTTATTTGGACTTTGCGCATGAGACTTTCCTGGCAAAGACGCTGGATTGGTTTTCCATTTCCTTCTCCAGGATGCCCTCATTTTACAGAAGAGAGACAGAGGCAAATAGGGGTTAAGTGACTTGCCCAGGGTTATACAGCTAGTAAGTTTCTGAGACTGGATGTGAACTCAGCTTTTCCTGACTCCAGGTCCAATGCTCTATCTACTGCACCACTTAACTGCCCCAATCATTTCACTACCCTGCTCAAAAAATTTCCATGGCTTCCTATTGTCTGTCCATAAGCTAAAATGCAAATTCCTTTGCCTCTACCAGAGATCCTCCATAGTCTTGTTCCTTCCTGCTTTTTCAGTCTTATTTCCAGGGGCATGCTGTTAAATGTTTAACAACCAACTCTGGCAAGACCTGTTTTTAAGTTTAATCTTCATTATTTCCAACTATTTGAAAGGCCATCACATGGAAAAGGGATTGGTCTTCTTTTGGTTGTTCTCAGAAGACAGAAATAGGATCAATGAGTGGGAGTTATGGAGAGGCAGACTCCTACCTGCCATAAGAAAAATATCCTAACAATTAAGGTTGCTGAAAAATCATCAGGGTACAGTGTCTGGAAGGAGATGGTGCTTAATAAATGCTTAGTGCTCTATCCATTCAGCCATCTACCTACCATATATAATGACCTATATGATAGGTCATTATATACTATGTAAGTCACATAATGACTATTTCACTTCTCCTCCCTAGGCCTCAGTTTCTCCTTCTGAAAAATGAGGGGGTTGAATTAGATAATCCTTAAGTCACTTCCAACTTTAAAAACCAATAAAAACAACCCACTTGTTGCCATTCTGCTGGCTCTTCTCCCTCTCTCCCTCTCAGTTCCTTTTCTTTACAACCCAGAAAGTTCAGCCCCTAACAAAGTTCCCTCCCTTCCTAGCCTGGCTTTCCCTGCACTTGGTCTCAGCCAGAGCTACTGTGAACAGCATGCTCAGCCCCTGGGGGACCCAGGTACATTAAACTTCATGTCATGGCCAGCTCCTGCTCCTTTGCTTGCCTTCTCCTCGTCCTTCTGTCACCTTTTAATAGATTTCTTGGGGAACAAGTAATTTGTTCCTGGTGCCGGGTTTACACTCGACATGAAATCCCGGCAGGCCTCAGAGGTCAGCAAGGAGATGCTCAAAGCCGGCTGTGAGAGGCAGATGCTGGGTTATTCATGACCCCTAAGCCGGACCACTCTACCAATTACCGCCCAGCCGGCTCCCTGCCATGGAGCTGCCCAAGGCCAAGTGTTTGAAGTCCATGCAAGGAATCAGCTGCCGGTAAACAAAACTTCCACAGCAACCTGGATTGATGGGCAGCAGAGGTGTGCACCATACTATCAACACAGGCCCAGGCACGCTGGCCCTGGCTCCCGCTGGACCCCGCTCCAGGGTGCCTGCAACAGCGAGGAGTTTCCAGTCCAGCCCCCCTGGCTCACCCACAGCCACTAGGGCTAAAGTTCCTTGGGGGAGAGGCTGCTGGAAAGAAGCCAGCTTGGAGTTATAGCAGAGGCAGTTTGGTTTCTGGGTCACTACTCTTATTACAGTCTCAGAAGCACAGAATGTTAGAGCTGAAAGGGAGTTAAGACAATCTGTCCAACTGCATCATTTTACAGAAAAGGAAACTGAGGCTCAGAGAGGAGAAAAGACTTACCCAAAGTGGCACAGCCCAATTGGAGATTAGGGGATTTGGAATTGGAAGAGTCCTTAAAAGGTCATCTAGCCCACCCCCCTAATTTTACAGAGGGGAAGAGAAGGGAAGGAACTTGCCGAAAGGCACACAGGAAGTCAATGGCAGAACTAGGACTTCAGATTCTGATCTCATGTCTGTTAAACTAGAGTTCTTTCCACTGCATTATGTTTCACTTTCTAAGGTGTTATTTCTAACAATAGTTATAACCCTCCTTTCTATAATTCTCTAATTTTACAAAATGCTTTCCGCATAACAATCTTATAAAATAAGTAGTAAAACTATAAAATTTACAGATTATATTTATATACATTTATTACATTATATAAATTTGCAGATTAATAATAATGAAAACTCATCTGGGAGTTTGCAAAGCATTTTATGCCCATGACCTCATTTGGTTCCATTTTTAGCTCCTAAGTGTCCAAATCAGAATTGCAATCTGAGGCTTCCTGACTCCAAGTCTATGCCTATTACTTCATGAAACTAACACTTGAAGGGATTAAATGACTGGCTTAGGGCCACACAACCGCTGACTCTTCCACATATTCTGCCCAGTGTAGAGTCTGTTTTAGATCCAGCTCTACCCAGAACCCACCAAGAGCAACCAGACCTCTTGGCACTTCTAGTCCAATAGTTATAAAATGGGGAGATTACTTCTTAATGGAGAATTCCATTTATGTTGCTGCCTTACTCAAAAATCTTCAATAAATACCCAGTAACTAGAGAACTGAACTTAGACTCCTCACCCAGCTACTTGTACAGTGGATAGAATTCTGGGCCTGGAGACAAGAAGACGAGAACAAAATTGGCCTCAGTCGTTAACTAGCTGTGTGACCCTGAGCAAGTCATTTAAGCTCTGTTTGCCTCCATTTCTTCAACTGTAAAATGAGGGTAACAAAAGTACCTACTTCACAGGGCTGTGATATGGATCAAATAAGATATTTGTAAGTGCGGCACAGAGTGGGTATTGCATAAATGCTTATTCACCTCATCCTTCTCCTTCCCTAGGCAATCTTAGCCCCAACCTACTTCTCTACCTCCCATCACACTATCCCTTCATGCACTCAACACTCCAGCCAGACTGCGATGCCTGGTCATTCCCTATGTATTCCTGCTTTCCTCATTCCTGTGCCTTTGCTTATTGCCGTTCTAAAGACCAGAAGCCCCTCTTCCCCATCTCAGCTAGTTGACATTCTACCCAATCTTTTAAAGTTCATCTTAGGGACTACCTCCTCCACTAAGTCACCCTTCTAACTCTCTTACGTGAACAAGCCTAGTGTTATGGCTGACCTTATCATTTGCACTCGTCTCCTGCCCTTTCTGTCATTAAACATGTACATTTCTTCCAAGGCAGAGCCCCTGCCTTTAAGGAACTTAAAGCTTAGCATCTCAAAGGATTGGTAGGACATCCGCAGGAATAATGATGATGGTAGAGTTACAATGTCAACCCACATTTCTATAGTGCTCTAAGGTTTACAAAGGGCTTTCTGCGCATCGATCTCAAGTAGGTAGTGTAAGTATCATTGTTATCATTTTAAAGATGAGGACTGAAGCTGAGAGGATCTGGTTGCATAGCAGGATCCATATTCAAATTCAGGTCTGCCGGTGTGCCTTCATTCTTAGTTCAAGAACTTAGTTTCTAGTAGTTTCTAGGAAGGAAGGAAGGAAGGAAGGAAGGAAGGAAGGAAGGAAGGGAGGGAGGGAGGGAGGGAGGGAAGAAAGGAACACTCTGCTCAGAAATGGTTCCTCCCTTTCCCAAGTTAGCTAGCCAGTATTACAGGTCAATTTTTCTAAGATGCTGATCTGAAAATGTCAGCCTCCTCATTAACATCACTCTCTCCCTGCTGCCACAGTTCTCTATTACCTACCTAAAAAGTCTATAGTCTGCCTGGCAATCAAGGATCTCCCTGAGCTGGTGTAGTGACAGGAGTCTTGGACCAGGAAGCAGAAGACATGGGTTTAAGAAGGTCTTTTAGAAAACCTGCTAGCTCCGTCATTTACTAGCTACGTGAGCTTGGACAAGAACCTTCTTTCAGTTTCAGTTTGCCCATTTCTAAAATGAAGTGTTTGGACCAAGTGAAAACTAAATTCCCTTCCAGATCATCCCTTCTCTGGGCTGCTTCCCAACCTTCTATACTCTAAGGTTCCAGCTCCAACACTGGATTCTAAGGTCACCTTGTCCTATGAGTTACATGATCTTAAGTTCTATTATTCTACCTCTCCAGGCTTATCCCATGACTTCCCTAAGAGATCTGGATAACTCTTAATTGTTTGATTTGCCATCTCTGTACTTCTTCCAGCCCAGAATCTTGTTCCTGGAAAACATCACAGTGTGGTTTGGAGGAAGACCATGAATATTCTCCATTATCTTGTCTTTCTAGGTTAAGGTTGTACCCCAAACTCCCAGAAATTCACATAGGGAACCATCATGATCCTGTCATCCTGTAATTTATCTAAATCCATCTTAAATTTAGTTATATTTCCAACCTCTTCTGCTTCTGGGAAATAAGTGCCATCTGTTTTCTTGCTTCCAGCTTTCAGGGGCCCTTAGCTCTGGTGTCTAGAATAGTATATTGGAGAGTTGGGGAATATTTACTTGATTAATCTCCTTCATGAATTTATAGATATCTCCCTCTCTCAGCCTGGAACTCCAGATCAGGCACCACCAGGTACATAGAATACTAGAGTATAGTCCCTAGAATGTACAATGCCAGGTATATTATAGAGGTTATTTCCTATTTCAGGCATGTGTTGATTAAATCAAAGAAGTCTCTTCCAGATCTGAGAAGTCCAAAATCATGTGGGCCTTCTTGGCCACAATGGCACCACTGGACCAAGGCCTTTAAGTCACCTTCTGCAGCGACTCCCAGGTCGTTTTCTTATCAGGATTCACCCTATAGATGGCCAAGAAGAAGAATGTTGACTGCTTGCTAGGGATATTTTTAAGAGGATTTATGCTTGGAGTAGGGGAGTTGGATTAGATGATTGCCAAGGTCCCTTCCAACTCTAACATTTTACGTTCTAATATTCTGCAATCTAAAGAAACTAGATGTGCAGTGAAGAGTGGTGCTGTGTCTGGAGTCAGGAAGACCTGAGTTCAAGTCCAGTCTCAGATATTTATCAGCTATGTGACCCTGGGCAAGTCACTCCAAGTTTGCCTCAGTTTCCGTAACTGAGGAAATGGGTATGATAACAGCACCTCTTTCCTAGAGCTGATGTGAGGATTCAGTGAATTAATATTTGAAAAGGACTTAGCACAATGGCTGGCACATTTCTTCCTTCCTTCCTCCCAACCATCCCTGCCTTCCTTCTTTCCTTCCTGTTTAACCATTCTATATTCTTACCCTAGGAACAGGTGAAGCAGGCAGACATCTCCTAGGTTTGTCTCCAAGTGCTTTAGTGAAAATAGCAACAGACAAATAGATGGGAGATCTATCTAGGCTCTCTCATGCACTGTATTATCCTAATGAGTAATGCTAGTCCTTTCTTGATACCCTTTAATACCAGTCCCGTTCCTTTGACGATTATTTCCAATTTATCCTGTCTATGTAGTGTTTGGTCAGAGTTGTTCTCATGTTGTCTCCTCCATTAGATTGAAAACTCTTTGAGAGCAGAGATTATCTTTTGGCTTTGTTTTTCCAGGGCTTAACACATGGCTTAGCCTGACACATAGAGGATACTTCATAAATGCTTGTTGACTGACGGGCTAAAGTCAATTCTCCACATCTCAGTTTCCTCACCTTTAAGATACATACATACATATATATACGTGTGTATATATATATTCAGCTGTTAGTAGATATTTAACTGGATTCCTGGTCACATATACATGGGCTCTCCCTCTGTTGGCACGGATTGAAGCTACCCCATACTGCTTAATTCTTGTTCATATCTTCCAATACATTCCACTCAGAGGATTCATTCACACAATGGATGAAAAGTCTTCCCCCTTTCATTGAACATCTCAGGCATATTCTTCCTTTCTTCTGAATACTGGGATGGAGGGAGGATGGAGAGGGAAAAGATTTTGTCTTCCTTTCTCTTTTCTTTCCTTATCCCTCCCTCCAGGATTTTTAACTGCTACAAGCACTTGGAAGGAAAGAAATATGCACTTATTAGCACCTAATATGTACTAGGCTCTCCACTAAGCACTTTACATTCTCCCATTTGATCCTCACAACAATCCTGGGAGGTAGATGCTACTATCCAGTTGAGGAAACTGAGGCAGATAGTTTAAGTGATTTGCCCAAGGTCACACTGCTTGTAAGTTTCTGAGGCTGGCTTTGAACTTGGATTTCCTGACTTCAGACACAGCACATTATCCACTGCACCACCTAACTGCCTCACATTTGCTTCTCTGAGTTTGACACAGGTTTGGGGATAAATCTTCTGCTTTGTATTTCTTTATTAGAGCAGAGGGATCCTGAAAGGTGGCTATTTCTAACTTTGGTACTAGTATTATGAGTTCCAGAGGATTGGAGTTCTTGGATCCAGATACTGGTTGCCTACTGAAACTTCTGAAGCAACTTTTCAAAGGAGATGACCATTACCCAGAGGACCAGTTCAAGTCACATCCATGGCTTGCCAGAAGATATGGACCTTGAGGGATTTGCTTAGACAGTGTAAAGCCAAGGAAAAAATGAAATACCTGTTGAACAAGTTTACAAAATAGTTCATATTTTAATGTTTCAAGTATTAACTTCCTGAAAAAGTATAAGAGTTATGAGTTACTATTTTATGTTTGCAGCATAATGTCAGTGGTACTTGGGGTGGGGGTAGAGTACCCTAACTGTATTGCTTCCAGTTTCTTTCATGAGATATACATATATTCAGCCTCTGGACTGGCTACTCATTCCAACCTGCCCTAACACAGGCAAATTTAGATTCCCAGAGAAGGACGTGGTTGCACTCAAAACCTCTCATAGTACTAAGGGTAACCCTGTGGTTCAGTAATATGCTTCCCCCACTCACCATTTTAGCTCTCAAGCCCCCATCAATGCACTCACATTCACACAAACCAAGTATCCACAATGACACATTAAAATCCTAAACATATTTACTTAATAACAGCAAAAAAATTTGTAACAACCATACAGATACTTATAGATTTACATCAAATACAGAAATAACAGGTACATTAAAGACCAAATAAAAATATGGGTCACACTTTCCTACCAATGAACTTAGTAGCTGAATAAAACAGAAAAAAAGATACTGATAAGTATAATGTGTGTTCATCCTTCATTGCTGAAGAAGACCATGCCATCAGAGAAATAATGACATGACTTGCACTTGACTTGCTTTTGAGTGAGGGAGGGCTGTGCAGGTCACCAGCCTCACTTCTCCTCCAAAGCCATCTGAGTTCAGCGACCAGATATTCATCAAGATTACTGGAGATGACCCAGAATGAGGCAATTGGGGTTAAGTGGCTTGCCCAATGCCACACAGCTAGTAAGTGTCAAGTGTCTGAGGTGAGATTTGAACTCAGGTCCTCCTGATTCCTGCACTGGTGCTCTATCCACTGCACCACTTAGCTGCCCCTAAGTATAATGTAACCAAAGCTCAAAAGAAGAAGGACTAAATAAAACCAGCATTTAACTGGGAGAGGAGGGAAGAGCAGACTCATGCTTACAGGTATCTGGCTTGGAAACATTAGAATGAAGAAAACCCATGTTCTCAGGTAACTCATAACTCTCTAGAATTGAGTATCATTGGTTCATTAAGGAACATCTGTACCACCTGTTTGCTAACTGTCCCCTTATGATTTCACTGTTCTCCAACTGAGAAAATTCCTCTTCTCTCTCCAATCAAGGAAGCAATGACACTCTTTTAACTTCAATCACCCTTACAAAGAAATTGAAAGTGCTATGTTGCTGAAATGCCCAGAAGTTTCCATTAAGCCAGGCTCTGCACAGATCATCTCAGTGTCTCTCTCTGGGCAATGCAGACAAACCTATCCAACTCTTCACTCACCAGGATTCTATATCACACAATTAGATCTCAGAATCTCTTCTTACAGAGCAAAATAGAAGCTAAACCTGTCTTTCCCCTTTCTGCTTTTTTGTCTCAACACAAAGAGAAAAAGGACTACTTCTGAAAGGCTTCATCTCTCTCAAATTGTAGATGGCATCAAAGAACCAATAGCCGAAACTGAAGTTTTCTTTCAATGAACTTGAACCTTTATTCAGTCAACTAGGAACTAGTATCCTTGCGGATAACATAAAGCCTTTACTTTTTCACTTGTCAGTTCTTGACCCTTCCAGCCAGGTTCTTCACTACTACTTTCAATGACTTCAATCAGAGCCCCCGATACTTAATAACTCACCTTTTCCTTATGAGGTAAAAATTATCCTTATTTAGTTATTTCATAATTTCCAAACAGTTATCTATGTTCATTTTGTCAGACCTGAAAAAGGGCCCTCCTGAACTTTAAAACCATTACAAGAAAATGAGTTGAAGGACCACAATATCCTGCAGCTCCATTCATTCCATAATCCTTTCTTTAAAAGAATCTAGGCATTATTTTTCTTCTAAGGGATTCAGAGGCCTAAAGGAGGCAAATAGCTCTTTACATACACTTTGGAGGAAATCTAGAGGCAGTGCCTGAAGGTCTGAAGTGAGGTGGAGGTGTCCAATCTTTTCATACCTAATGAGATTGTGTCCTTACCACTTTATTATGGATCATGCAGCTAAAACAGTAATATACTTTTAAAATACAGCTAGGGCAGTACCTATAAGTCAAGTTTCTTGTTGATGTCTCTGATGGATGTGGCTTCCATGATGTGGTAGATAACAAACTTCTTGATGATCTTGTCTTTGGGCACACATCAAGCACAAGTGGCACACTAAATGAGCTGCACATAAATATGGACCCTGCTTACTAAGTCTATTGATCCTCTTCTTCTTGGCCATCTTATGTTCAAGGCACTAAAAGAATAGTTCTTTCATTTTCAAAAAGGTCCACTGGAATGATCTGTGCCTTTAACAACTATGTCTCTTTATACTTATATTTTGCCATTCTTAATAAATAAAAGTTATTTTTCTGTACCTTAAAAGCAACAAAAAGTTCACCATGCATCTTTTACAAGGTGTTTTGGAACTTTATATTTAACATAAAGTGCAATGTCAAGAAATAGGCTGAAAAAATGAGCGAACAACCAAAAAAAAGAACTTAACCTATAAAGCTACTGTGGTAGCAAAGAAGAACAAGATACAAATTCAAAAGAAAGATAGCAATATTAAAACAGCAACAAAGTCTTAAAGAAAAATGCTAATTGGACCCAAACCCAACAAGAATTCTTGGAAGAGTTAAAGAAAGAGATGAGAGTGGTAGAGGAAAAATTCGGAAAAGAAATGAGAGTAATGAAGGAAATATATGGAAAGAGAACTGACAGTTTGATTTATAAAAAGGCACAAAAATATTGAAGAAAATAACACCTTAAAAACCAGAATTGACCAAAAGAAGCATAAAAATTTGCTGAAGAAAATAAATCCTTAAAAATTAGAGTTAGGCAACTGAAGTTAAGATATCAAGAAGCAATAAAACAAAGTCAAAAGAATGGGAAAATAGAAGAAAATGCAAATATCTCATTGGAAAAACAACTGACCTGGAAAATAGATTGAGAGATAATTTAAAAATAATTGGGCTACTTGAAAAATAATGATTTTTTAAAAAGAATGTAGTCATCATATTTCAAGAAATTATCAAGGAGAAACTGCCCTGATAACCTAGAAATAGAAAGTAAAACAGAAAATCAAAGAATCCACCAATCACCTCCTGAAAGAGATCTCAAAATAAATTCCCAGAAATATTATAGCCAAATTCCAGAGTTCTGAGGGTAAGGAGAAAATATTGCAAATAGACAGAAAGAAATAATTCAAATATCATGAAGTCACAGTCAGGATCACAGAAGATTGAACAGCTTTCACGTTAAAGAACTGGAGGGTCTGGAATATGAAATTCCAGAAGGCGCGGGAGCTAAGATTACAAGAATAACCTATCCAATAAATCTGAGTATAACCCTTCAGGCAAAAAAATGGATATTTAATGAAATAAAGGACTTTCAAGCATTCCAGATGAAAAGACCAGAGCTGAATAGAAAATTTGACAATCTGATGAAAGACTTAAGAGAAGCATAAAAAGGTAAATAGGAAAGCAAAATCATAAGGGACTTAAAATACAGTTAAACTATTGACTATTACTATGTAGGAAGATGATAAGTGTAGCAATTCAGAACTTCATCATTATTAGAACAATTAGTAGGAGTCTACATAGAGGAAATGAGTATAAATCAATTATGTTGGATCATCTCCAAAACACAAACAAGAAAACCCAAAAAAAAATGAAGAAGAGGGATGCACTGGGAGAAGGGAAGAGGGAAAAGTAGAATGGGGAAAATTTCCCCACATAAAAGTGGTGTGCAAGCTAGAGATTTTCTAGTTGAAGGGAAAATGGGAGGGTAGTAGACAATGTTTGAACCTTGTTCTCATGAGAATTGGTTAAAAGAAGGAAGAATGTGTGTGTGTGTGTGTGTGTGTGTGTGTGTGAGAGAGAGAGAGAGAGAGAGAGAGAGAGAGAGAGAGAGAGAGACATACACACACTCAGTTGAGTCTGGAAAACTATCTTCCCCAATAAGGAAGTAGAAGGGGAAGGAGATATAAGATACAGGGAGGTGGTAGAGGTTGCAGTCAGGGAGAAGGGGGTGGGGTGGAATGATGAACAGGAGGGTGGATTAAGGAAGGCAGTAGTCAGAAGACTTTTGAAGAAGGATAAGATAAAAAGAGAGAGAGAAAAATAAACCAAAGAAAATAGTATGGAGGGAAATATACAGTAACCATAATTGTGAATGTGAATGGTATGAACTCAGTCACCAGAATCCAACAATATATTGCTTACAAGAGACACACTTGAAACAGAAAGACACACAGAGAGTTAAAATAAAGTAGGACAGAACCTATTATTCTTCAAGTTAAAAAAAAAAGCAGGGATTGCAATCATGTTCTCAGACAAAGCAAAAGCAGAAATAGACGTAATTAAAAGAGATAATTGGGAAAACTACATTTTGCTAAAATGTACCATAGATAATGAAGTAATATTCAAAAAAATTTCAGGAAGTTTCTCCTATAAAGGCCTCATTTCTCAAATACATAGGGATCTGAGTCAAATTTATAAAAATAAGTCATTTTCCAATTGATAAATGGTCAAAGGATATGAATAGGCAGTTTTCAGAAAAAAACCAAAGCTATCTATAGTCACATGAAAAAAATGCTCTAAATCACTATTGATTAGAAAAATGCAAACTAAAAATGCAAATTAAAACAACTCTAAGGTACTACTCCATACCTATCAGAAATGACAAATGCTGGAGAAGATGAAGGAAAATAAGAGGTGTCCAAGGAATAGCTTTTGTAGCTGAAGGGAAAATGGGAGAGTGGTAGGCAATGCTTGAACCTCACTCTCATTGGAATTGGTTAAAAGAGGGAAGAATATATGTGTATGTATGTGAGTGTGTGTGTGCATACACATTTACATACATGCATACACACACTCAGTGGGGTATAGAAATCTATTGACAGCGTTGGTGTGCTGGTGAACGGAGTCCAACCATTATGGAGAACAATGTGAAACTGTGCCTACAGGACTATAAAATGGTGCCTACCCTTGGAACCAGCAATAACACTCCTAGATCTGTACCCCAAAGAGATCAAAGAAAAATGAAAAAGATTCATGTATATAAAAATATTTATAGTGGTTCTTTTGTGGTGGCAAAAAAATTGGAAATCGAGAGACTACTACTCTTCAATTGTGTAAAGGCTGAACAAGTTGTGGTATATGATTGTGATGGAATACTACTGTGCCATAAAAAATGATGAGGTTCAGGAAAACGTGGTAAGACCTATATGAACCGATGCAAATAGAAGTGAGAAGAACCAAAAGATCATTGTGCACAGTAACAACAATGTTGTAATATTGATCAACTGCCAAAGACTTGGCTACTCTGATCAATACAATGATCTATGACAATTCCATAAGACGCAGGATGAAGAAATGCTTTCCGCCTCTAGAGGGAGAACTCTGAGTGCAAATTGAAGTATAATTTTCTTTGCTTTCTTTATTTTTTGGTGATATAGTTAACATGGAAATATGTTTTACATGATTTTACATGTGTAGTTGATATTATTTTGCTTGAGAGGTGGGTGGGGAAGGAGTAGGAGGGAGGGAGAGAATTAAGATGATTGTCCTCAAAACTCTACTCAGGGCTGGGGGCATAATGAGCCAGAGAATGTGAAAATAGCTTAATTCTTTAATGTGCGACCAGACTCTTCCAGGATTAAATCCAGTTTATAAGAGCCCATAGCTTGTATCTCTTGGTGAAAAAGAATGCCCTAGCTTTCCAGGCTCTCCATAGGCTGGTGCACTATAACAATGTAAAAGAAAACAATCTCAAAAGTCTTAAGAACATTGATTAATGCAAAGACCAATCATGACTTACCAATCATGAGTTTTTAAAAAACTGATCATGAAATATACTCCCATGTCTTGGAAGCCAGGTGATAGAGCAAAGGTTACATTTTCAGACACAACCCATGTAAAAGTTTGTTTTGCACTAGTATACTTAATTAGATGCAAGAGAAGACTTTCATTTTAATGGGGAGAGAGTGAGTGGGCAGTTTTGGTGATTCCAAAAAAAAAGAAAAGAACATCAGTGAAACATTAAAAATAAATTAAAGGAAAGAGAAGGCAGTTCAAAAAGTGGCACAAACGGTATATATATATATATATATATATATATATATATATATATATATATATATATATAAAACAAGAGACTGTTCCTTACATATAGCAAGGGGCTGTCAAGTGTCTCAAAGGGAGGTGGCATAGCTATCTCTAGCTTCTTCTTCTCTCACCCTTCTCCAAGGAAGACTTTCATTACTTCCAGGAAGTAAACAGGAGATTGGGGCTAAGAGCTTGGCCACTCTGGTCTCAGAGAGAGGGAGTACTGGGCTCGAATAGTATCTATCTGCTCACTTAAATATTATTAGTCTATGGGATATGATTTTCAGGTGTATGATAATTTCTGATCATTGTTTCATTAATTGGAGAAGCCAGACTCCAAGCTTAATATCCAAGGCTTAATTCCCTTCCCACCAAAAACCAGTTCCAAAATAAATGCATGTAGTATGTAGCAAAGAAACAAAAAACCAGAAAAAGAGAAGGTATACATAGGAGTGTACAAAACATGCAATATAGAGTGAAGGAGCTCTCCCACTAAGAGTGAGGTCCTATGGATCAGCTCAACTAAGGGAAAGAGAGAGAAAGAGTCCTATATTTCACCAAAGGGGGAGTTCTTTAAAGTCTCCAGTGCAGCAAGCTAAAGATAGGAACATGATGGAGCTCTCCTATCTTCTTCCACAGCCAACTTTGCCCCACCCCTCATGCAAGGGATGAGACATTGAGTTTCATTAATAAGGAAAGGGTCTCATATCAGTGGGTTTTGGGTATTGGGTTACATATAATATATGCTAAAAATACTTCTATAATAAAATTTCAGTTCTCTCTGTGTCCCTTTCTCTCTGTCTCTGTCTCTCTGTATCTCTGCCTCTGTGCCTCTGTATTTCTCTTTGTGTGTGTGTGTGTCTGTGTGTGTGTGTGTCTGTGTGTTCCTGTCTCTGTGTCTATATCTGTGTCTTTCTCTCCACCACCAACCCCTCCACACACACATTATATGGTCCTTTTCTATTCAGTGAATAAGCATTTCTTAAGTAACTACTATGTGCCAGGAACCATGCTAAGTGCTGGGGATGTTTTTGAAAAAGGCAAAAGATAGTCGTATTCAATCTTAATGATGTCTTTCACATGACTTCTGCACCAGTCATTGCTGGTAGCATGGCAGTTATTTACAATCATTAGCAGTTGAATTAATTGTCTTTTGTGCTACCTGCAATGGGGCTTCTCCTGAGACTCTGGTGTTGTTCCATGACTCAAAACCATATAACTTCACTAGAAGAATCCTAGTGCTATAAATGGGCTTTTGTGACAATGATCCTTGTAGCATCTTGACCAATCGTTGCCCATCTACAGCAATTCTTTCTGTGCATATAGAATACAGATCAATACATACATACATACATATATGTATATACACTAATAGACCAACTTAATGGACTTCCCTTCCAATGTCATATTAAATGTGTCTAATGTGTATCATTCATTTCATTTTCCCTTAGAAGATAATTAGATCAACCTCTTTCAGGTGACTGTCCATTTCACTGAAGAGACTTTGCAGTATTCTGGGTTTTGATACAATTAGCAATGGATCGTTTATAAACTTGAAGCAGTTGAAAATCCCTCTTCTGTTGGACTTTGCATAGCACAACTTGCATGGCACTGAAGAATGCCTTAAGGGAGTCTATATTCTATGTTCTTGATGCTGCTAATCAGAAGATCATTGACCAAAGATTTGTCTGCAGTCACATATTTCATAGAAACTGATGTGATTTTTAGCCTGAGTAGAGAATATGCCTAAGGGAAGCCTTCAAGTCTACATTTCGTCCTAATTCAAATGCTTTCTTGGATATCAGCCAACAATAGAGTAGGGTCATTTGTACCACTCAATTACATAATTTTGAAGATGTCCAATCCAGTTCACCACCTCAGGCATCTATCTGCCTTTAAACCTCCTCATTGTTCCACACAAAGAACTACACCATTATGGAATTTCACCCAGGGCTGAGCTGTCCTGATCACCTAGCACACTACATCTAGCCAGACTATGCTTCAGATCCCATCCAGCCACACACACTGGACATCACTACATGTGTGTATACCCCTTATCTCCATCTTCCACCTCTACCAAATCAATACCACCATTGGTTCTGAAAAGAATGTACTACTTATGCTTTATGGCCCCTCTCACCATACCTGTGACTCCTCAGACCAAAACTCCCTTCTTCGTCCATCACCAGTTCTCCCCCATTCCCCACCAAGTGATGCCTCCCCCAACTGCAATATAAGGTCCTTGAGGGCAAGGATTGTTTGACTTGTGTATGTATGGCCCTAGTACCCAGTATAAGGTTTGGCATCATAGTGGGTACTTAATAAACATTTTTCTCATTCATTTATTCACATTAACTCATGTGATTTGCCAAAGAAAATTGTTTAAGAAAACCTGGCTGTTTCCTTAAATTTTCATCAGATACCCTTGATGTATATAGAGACCAATCTCAAAAATATTTTATAGCACTTATTACATGTGTGACCTTGGGCAAGTTACTCAATGTCCTTGGGCCTCTTCTTTGAAATAAGGGTGCTGGACTAGATGAGCTCTAAGGCTCCTTCCACCTCTCAACATGTGAGCCCATCAGTCAAGTACCTTCCTATGTTTAAGATACCTTGACAATGTCTCCCTGAGTGTCTGGAACATTGTGTTACCTCCAGAAAGGATTTCTTCTGTGTATCCATATGTATGTGTGTGCATAGGAGTATTCCTATGTGCATGCATGTGTACATGTGTGTATGTGTATGATCTGGTTTGCCCAGATGGATACTCTTTGGTGCCACTGCCACCTCCTAATATAGCGCATGTGGTACTGAGTCTAGCGTGTGGTTCCATTAATCCACTGAATTACCACAGAAATAAATACTTTCTATCATTTTTACTTAAAATTACTCAGGTTTAGCTATTCCTTTCACCAAGTATCCCATTGCTAAAATAAAGTCAATTTCTTTCTTTTCAAATGATCTTCAGTAATCATACTATCTAGTACCTTTGGACTCTTTTTCTCCCCTGACTGGCTAGATCTGCAATTTCATTGAAATATCCAGTGAGGAACTCTCTCTGTCTATCAAGGCAGGTTAGTGTCTCATCTGCAACTCCGGTTTTACAAAGTTGCCTGGAACCCTGAAAGGCTAAGTGACCAGACCATGGCCATACAGCCAAGGTAAGGCAAGACTTGAATGTGGGTCAATCCAGCTCTCCTTTCTCTATGTCACACTGACTCTTACCTGCCCATTCTTCTTAAAGAAAGTAAGCACAAGGCTCTTGAGTAATTGAAAGTCTTTAACCTCTCATTCCTTAACCCCAAACTACATTCTGCAACATTCTAACTATCTTCTCCTGTGTGCTGTTTCACTCTGTCCCTGAGTTTATGCTGATTTAGCTTAAAGGAACTTGTCAAATTCTTTATGGATTCTCACTATTTCTTCATCTGCAAAGGTCACATTTATCTTCGTGACAGTCTTTTAACTTACACCCAACAGAAGTAGTCCAGGTTGGGAGGACCAAGAGTCCCATGAAATTGGTTCACTTTGGGGCATAAAAACTAAAGCTTTTCTTCACCTCCTCCCAAGAGAATGCACAAGTTGGGCTTTCATTTAACAGTGATCTCTCTCCTTTTTTGGTTTCATTGACATTGAGAATGTCCACATGGAGGTAATTCCATTTCTCCAGTACTACGTCTCCCCCGTTGGACAATGATCACACACCAAGAAGATCAACAGTTAGCTTAATGTTTGTAGACAATTCAAGAACTCTGACCCACTCTTTTCATCGCTCTATCACCACTGTTGCAGAGGAGGCAAGGTACCCAAGACTGAGAACCCCTTTATCTGTTTCATGGGTTTCATGGTAAAAAAAAAGCCTCAACAAGAGAATATTGGTGTTAAACAGATGTTGTTTCTATTATTATTAATAATATTGTTATTATCAGCTCTCTACTGGGATCCCCTCCACCAGCTGCTCCCTGTTCCCTGCACTGACTCCTTTCCCTTATTCCAACCCTGTTGTTTTTCTCTGGTCTGATAAAGTTGGACTACCCCCCTCTCTGGGGTGAATTCCAGGCGTTCAAATTGGATTGGCATTCAAACGCCCGAGCAGTTGCTGGCTGCCAGTCTGGGGAACAGGAACAGCAGGTTTTTGCTGGAGGGGACAACTGCTTTATTTCCCTCGTGGCTGTTGACAGCCAAGCAGATGTCCTACAATGATTATTTTTACCTCGGAGTCAGAGCGGGGCCTCCCGCCCATCTTCCCAGGTGCGGCTTCTAGACCCAGCACAGCCCTGCCGCCTTGGTCCTTGGACAGGTGAGCAGGCTTCTAGCGCCACCTACCTCCTTTCTCTCAACTGCTTTCCCTGACTTTGTCCATCCTAGATGGTCCGCCCTAGATGGAAGAGATCTTGGAGATGGCTAGTTTGAGCCCCCCACCCTTTTTTTAAACAGGTAAGGAAACTGAGGCTTAAGCGGATGAACTGACTTGTTAAAATTCACTGAGGGAGTAAGAAGCAGAGCTAGATAAAATTGGAAGCCTGATGAAGTGAACTGAACTGAATTGGTTTGAACTGAACTGAAGAGAGATATGGAGTGGGACATTCCCCTGCTCAGGCCCTTAGACTGGATTCACAGTCCTAGATCATCACTTGTGAGCAATAGCCATTTCCGCCTCTCCCCACAAGCTCCCCACCCTCAGAATCCCAGAGGGGAATATAGATTGTCAGAGCTGAAGGGGACCTAAGAGGTCAGCTAGTCCAAACCCCCTCATTTTACAGATGAGTAAACTGAGGCTGAGATATGAAGCATCTTGACCAAGGTTACAGAGCTAATAAGGTACATTGAGAGGAATATTCTTATCTAGATGAGGGTACTAAGAAAGCAGGTCACCTCATAGCAGCCCATATTGCTCTGAAGCTCTAAGAATTACAGAGATGCTTCCCCCCACAAATATTATCAGGAAGAAGAAATTGAGACTCAGAATGTTAAGTGACTTGCTCATCATCTCACAGCTTATAAGTGTCAAAGACCTCAGTTTGAACCCCACCTTCACCTCACTCCCACCGGGAGAAGTATCCACAGTTCCTCCAATTGATCCTGATATGACATAGATTAACCATTCCAGTTGCCAAAAAACCAAACAGACAGAGAATGTCTACTGATCATAGTTAGAGAGAATGCCAGCAGAACTTGGCCATCACTATAAGAAAGATAAGAATATGTGCATGTATGTGTAACATATGTATATATACACACATAGAGACTTGTTTGAGGGCATTGAAAGGATAAATGACTTGCCCAGGACCACACAGTCAATATGTGTCAGAGGAAAAACTTGAACCCAGGACTTTTTGATTCCCCAGTTTGCCTCAGTTTCCTAACCTGTAAAATGAGCTGGAGAAGGAAATGGCAAACTATTCCAATATCTTTGCCAAAAATAAAATCCCAAATTAAGTCATAGAGAATTGGACACAACTGAATAACAGGAAACTTGTCATTCACTATTCATGTTGCCACAACTCTACCTCATATGTACATCTAAGAAGAAAATGTATTTCTGAGACAAGCACTGCAAATGGTCACTGAATTGGGTCCAGAATTGAATAGGAGTAGGGAAGCAAACTGAATTATCTTTGGAAACCTAGAAAGTTCTGTTGATGATCCTGATTTTCTCCCTAAAACAAAGGTACTTTTTTGATACCAATATTTTTCTGGCAATGTTGTACGGTTGCAAGTCATAAAATACTGCAATTCTCAAAGAAGGGAAGCTGAGAATCACCTAAAGGGCATGGAGGGGCACGGGGTATGTGTAAAGAAAGAGGAGCCTATGGTAAACAAGGCACTATGGAGTAGAGGCAGTGGAAGGGAGGTTTTTGAATAAACATATATTTGAAAAACAAGTTGGTGTGGTCACACAGTGAGGGCAAAGGATAGTCAGCAGATAGCCCATGTGCTTCACTGTTTTCCTCGTAATGTCCAGAGCCCTTGATTACAGCTCCCACCATATTGGTTGGACCACTCATGACACATTTACTGGAAGAAATAAACAAGAGGGGGCGGAGCCAAGATGGCGGAGTAGAAAGACTCACATTTGCTAGCTCCAAACCCACAGCCCATGGATTCCCTCTAAAAAAGAACTCCTGACAAATTCTGGAACAGTGGAAGCTGCGCAGAAACACAGTGAAGGAGATTTCCGTTGCAGAGAGCCCTGAAAAACCGACCGCAAAGGTACCCTGGACGGGAGCGGAGTCCTGTCCTGCGGAGTCCTCCCCTCCCCCGCCCAGGCCACGCGGCTCTGAGAGGAGTGAGCAGACCCAAGCAGGCGTCGGGGACCTGAATCTCTGGCAGCTGCAAAGGTCCCTCCACCCACAGACGCACAGGTCAGTGAGAGAGACAGGCTGAGAGAGGAGCAGGGTATCTCCGGGACTCGGACCCCCTCGGGAGGTGGCGGCCGCGGCAGAGGCAAGGCGGAGGCAGCTCCGCCAGAGACTCCCGGGGCTGGCAGGGGCTCCACAGCGTCTCCACTGCAAGAGATCTCTGCATAAACCCCCTGAGGGAACTGAGCCTGAGAGGCGGCCCTGCCCCCACCTGAGCACCAGCAGATAAGCTCCCATTGAAGAGCAGTCAGGCCTGCCGCCAAAAGCCCTAAGGTTGGGGAGCAGCATTTGAATCTCAGACCCCAAGCACTAGTTCGGGCAGACCTAGGCTGGGGTGGAGAGGACTCTCATAAGTCAAGTAACTGGCTGGGAAAATGCCCAGAAAAGGGAAAAAACTAAGACGATAGAAGGTTATTTTCTTGGTGACCAGAGGAT
>CM053769.1:332546058-332637197 GCA_028658325.1 Potorous gilbertii | reverse complement strand
GAAGAGAGGGCAGATTGGTGATAGGGGTAATTAGAATGTCCAGTGTATTGTGGAGGGGGCAGGGGACAAATGGGGAGAAAATTTTGGAACCCAAAATCTTGTGAAAATGAATGTAAAAAGTTAAATAAATTTATTTAAAATAAAAAAAGAAAGAAAGAAAGAAAGAAAGAAAGAAAAAAAAAGAAAAAAAAGAAAAAACACTGGATTGAAAAAAAAAAAGAAATAAACAAGAGTCTCACTGGAGAAGCAGCAATGGATAGGTTGATCTGTGACATTGGAGGGAATACCCACATCCCTGAGACCACAGATACATAAAGAATTGCAATATTATCTTTGCCAATTAACTGTGTGTGTGTGTGGTGAAAGCTCAAAGTTGTTTTAATTTACATTTCTTCTCTTAGAAGTGATTTGGAAAATTTTTCATTGGATCATTGATAGTTTACATTCATATGCTGAAATCATATCAGAAAACCAATACAATCAAAATTAGAAGGAAAGCATAAAGTTGGGAAATAATTTTCATGGCAAATGTCTCTGATAACGACCTCATTCCTCAAATATGTAGATAACTGAGTGAAATTTATAAGAATACAAATCTTGCCTAGTGACAAATAGGCAGTTTTCAGATGAAATCAAAGCTACCTATAGTCATATAAAAATGTTCTAAATCATTATTGATTAGAGAATGCAGATTAAAACAATTCTGAGGTACCACCTTATGCCTATTGGATCGGCTAGTACGGCAGAAAAGGACAATAATAAACATGGGAGAAGATATGAGAAAATTGGTACATGGATGCACTGCTGGTGGAGTTGTGAGCTGATCTGACCATTCTGGAGGACAATTTAAAACTATGCCCAAAGGGCTATAAAATTGTTCATACCCTTTGATAAGGGGAAAGGACCGACATCACAACAATATTTATAGCAGCTCTTTTTGTGGTTGCAAAAAATTGGAAATTGAGGAGATGCCCATCAATTGGGGAATGACTGAACAAAGTATTGCATACAAATGTAATGGGATACTATTGTGCTATAAGAAATGATAAGCAGACAGATTTCAGGAAAACCTGGAAAGACTTGCATGAACTGATACAAAGGGAAGTAAGCAAGACAAAAAAAAAAAACAAAAAATAAAAACCATTGTGCACAGTTACAACAACATTGTGCAATAATCAACTATGATTGACTTCACTATTCTCAGAAATGCAACAATCCAAGACAATTACAAAAGACTCATGATGGAAAATACTATCCACATCGAGAGAAAGAAGCCTGAATGCAGATCAAACCACACTATTTTCATTTTTTTGTTCTGTTTCTTCTTTCATAACATGACTAGCATGGAAATATGTTTTACATGATAGCACATATATAACCTATATCAAATTGTTTACTGTCTTATGGAGGAGAGAGGGATAAGTGGGAGCATGAAAATTTGAAACTCGAATTTTATTTTAAAAATAAATGCTAAAAATTGTCTTTACATGTAATTGGAAATAATAAAATGCAGTTTAAAAGAAAAAAAGAAAATGTTTAATATCTCTTGACCACCTACCCTACTGAGACAAGATTTATTTCCCAAAAAGACACAGTTCTCCAGTGGTTGTTTACTTGAATTTTAACCACATTAATTTGCTGGTTAAGTTTGTCAGTTTTAGCCTGTAGGTGATTACAGTAAAATCAAATCACTGTCGGTACACTGGGAGAAAGTTCTGTATTTGGAAACAGAAATTTTAAAGCACCAAATCTAGAGCTGGAAGACCTGGCTTTGAATACTGGTTTTAATACTTATACTTACTATCTATGTGATCTTGGGAAAGTTACTTCCCCTCCTCATCCATAAAATGGGGTTAGAAGATGATTCAATTCATAATTTAATGCAACTGCCCAAAGAAGCTGTTCCAAACCTTCTCTTCTCTCTTAAAGCCCTTGCTGTCATTCTGTTTGCCCTTTGTCTCTGCAGATGAAATTGCCTCCATTTTACTGAGAAATAGAAGCACATGTCATAAGCTCCCTATCTCCCTGATTTCATACCAAAAAGCCCCTTACATCTTTACCAATCTTTTCCTCCATTGCTCCAGTTTCCAGGGATGAGATGGTCCTTCTCTCCATCACAGCTCACTTCTCTACTCATTGCCCTTCATCCCATCTCCTCATGTTCCAATCAAGAGCATGCTCCAATAACCTCTTCTCCTTTCTCATCTGTAATCTCTCCTTATCTACTGGCTACTTCCTTTTAACTACACACATTTCCAGTTCTCCCGCTTCTCTAAAAAAAGAAAGAAAAGAAACTTTCCTTTGGCCCTGCTATATCCTCAAGCTATTGTCCTATACTTCTCAGTGAAACATATTGCTACATTCCTGAAAAAAGTCATTTACATTCAGGGTTTCTTCTTTCTCATTTTTCATTCACTCCTTGACTCCTCAGATAGGGCTTCCAACCTTATCCCTCTACATGAAAGTAGTCACACTAAAGTGATCAGTGTTTTTTTAAACGCTAAGTCTGACAGTCTTTATCTTCTTTGACCTTTCTTCAGTTCTTTCTTCAGTTTTAGACACTCTTGACCATCCCTTCTTTCTGAATAATGTCCTTGCTTGGCTTCCATCACAATGGAAGTTTTTTTCTCTTAGTTTTTCCCTTACCTGTTGTCTGGCTGCTCTTTCTTACTCTGCTTTGCTGGTTCATCATGCTTCTCCTCCCTCTTAAATATGACTGCCCCTCAAAGCTCTGTCTCTTCAATGTCTATTTTCTCATTTTTGTGAAAGTCATTGGTTCCCACGTTTTCAGTCATCACATCTCTGCAGAAAGTTCTCATATTTGTACATCTGCCTCTAATCCCTTTCACAAATCACTCTCAAAATTCCAAATTAAGCACCTCCATCTGGATATTAACCTAGTCCCTCAAACTCAACATGTATAAAACAGAACTAATCCTTTTTTCTTCAGACCTACCATTCCCTCTTAATTGCCCTTTTCTTTTACACGTACCAACATCCTAGATGATCTTTGAGTTATCTTTGACTTTTTTCTCTCTCTTCTCCCATAGTCAATTATTTGCTGTAACCTATTGATTCTACCCTGAAAACATTTCTCAAATCAGCACAATGCCTCAAACTTGGTAAAAAACTTAATAAATGATTGTTACCTGACTAGTTAACATTTATTCTCTCATTTCATTCCATGACTAACACCCTAGTTTATTATCTCACATAAGAACTATTATAATAACCCCCTAATTAGCTTCCCTGCTTCCAACAGAGGCAAACTATGCTTTACTCCTTTTCAGAGTCACCAAAATAATCTACCTAAAGTGCAAGTCTGGCTATTTTACTCCCCAGCTTACTATTTCAATGGCTGCCTATTAACTCTCAGATAAAATGCAGACTCCTTGGCCTGGAATTACATGTCTTCTACAGTTTAACTCCAACCTACCTTTCCATATTTATTTTATATTACTCTCCTCCATGCTCCCTTATTCCAGTCATACTGAACCTATAAGCTATTTCCCAGATTCATCTTGCTTGTCTATCTTCTACCTCATGGTCAGGCCATGGGCCAGGGTCCCACTATTCCTTCCCAGATTCACGAGGACTCAGGGGTCTTGAAGTCATCCCTTCCAAACTTCTGTGATGCATGAGTCTTGAATGTGTGGGAAAGGGATATGGGGGTGGAGTGGAAGAATGGGGGCCAGTGGAAAGAGCCACTCATCCCTCTCCCCCTAGATATAAAATTGGATCAGCCTCAGTCACTCCTGGCTGGAAGTTCTTGACAAATGGGAAACTATTTGGATTTTCTTGCATTGGCTCTTCATACATGAAACACACATGCCTCTAGGGAGTCCTGGCTGCACATTAGGCATTTCTCTACACTACAAATAAAGGTAAAACTACTCCCTGCCAGATCCTTGGTTCTTCCAATCAATTCCAATCAAATCAAGTCGCTGTGTCCTTTTGATCATAGGTTTTGGATCTGAAAGGGATCCTAGAAATTATCTCAGATCCTTATTTAATAGACAGAAAAATCTTTATATCCAGCCCTAATCTCTTCTCTGAGTTCTAGATCCCCTTAGATCTTCAACTGCTTCCCAACTACCTCCCAAACTGAACTCAATATATTCTTTCCAAGGAACCTCCTTGGGAGTTCCTAAACTCTTCCCAATTCCCCTTTTTCTGCTTAAAGCAACACCATCTACTCAGGTCTGAAACTGCAAAGGAAACTGAGTCTTCCCTCCTCTTAACATCACCCTTCCCCCAATTTAGTCAAATGCCCATTCTTGTTTATTATATTTATACAATTCATTTTGAATCCATCCTTATCCTTCCACTTCTGCCTGTACCACATCAGTTCAAGGTCTTCATCACCTCTACCTGAACTAACCATCCCCTAAGTAACTCCTCCTCTCAAATCTATCCTTGACACAGCTGCCTTTGGCAGCTGTCTAAGGCACAGATCTGTCCATGAGAGCAGCCTTGGTGAATACAGTCACTCTCTTTTCCTTCTAGGATGAAATACAAACTCTTCTCCTTATCATTTAAGGGCCTCCACAGTTTGACTCCAACCAACCTTTCCAGTAACATTTCACATTAACTCACTTTCATGTCATTTACAATCTGTAACCATGGCAGAGTGAGAAAAGCAAGAAATACAGTCCAAACCTCAGTGCTGAAATTTATTTACCAGCCATGTGACCTTGGGCAAGTAATTCAAATCAATCAGTCAACAGATAAACATTTATTAAGCACCTACTATATGCTAGGCACTGTGCTAACCATTCGTGATACAAAAAGTGGCAAAAGATAGTCTCTGCTCTCAAAGAGCTCTCGATATAAAATATTTAGATCATAGATTCATAGCTGGAAGGAACCTCGGAGATCATTTACTTCAATGGTCCCCAGCATTTTTTGTTCCACAAACTTTCAACAACAAAATACCCCAGGGTAATTTCATATACTACTCTTAATATTCACTATAATTATTTATTGCTTAAAGCTTCATTAACAAATTTTAGCCTAAACCCCTTGGACCATTATTACAAACCCTCAAGGAGTCTGTGAATCTCTAAATGGGAACCACTGATCTAATCTAACTTCTTTGTTTTACTGATGAGAAAATTAAGACACAGACACATTATACAACTTGCCCAGGGTTACAAAGCATGTAAATGTCCACACTGGGATTTGTATCCAGGCCCCCAGACTTCAAATCCTACCCTCTTTCCACTGCACCTAAGCCTCAGTTTTGGCCATC
The DNA here is from genome assembly GCA_028658325.1 of Potorous gilbertii. Classification (NCBI taxonomy): domain Eukaryota; kingdom Metazoa; phylum Chordata; class Mammalia; order Diprotodontia; family Potoroidae; genus Potorous; species Potorous gilbertii. Next base: position 332,631,946 of record CM053769.1, on the reverse strand, counting down.
TATAAATCTTCATGAATAATCCTTGAACTACCTACCCCCACAGAGTGCAGGAGATCTTGAAATCACTATGGAAGTCTGAATTGAATTGTTACCAATGGCAACATGCAACTCTCCCTTACTAGCAAAAGAGGCTCATTTTATTGCAGTTAAATATCAGTGTCACAGCAAAGGTCTACTGACTACCTTTGCAAAATGGAGGCCATGGGCCAATAAATCAGACCCATGAAAAGAGCAGTATGTTGTGTATGCCCAGGGAAGGAAGAGATTGGGGGGCCAAAAGAGGGCCAATCTACTTGGACCCTCTCTCCTCCAGAGCTCTCCCTTCACACTCTCAAGTCCTCTTGTTGTCCCCCCCCTGCTGAGGGGTCCTAAATCACTGCCAACACCAATAATAGGCCTCCACACAGTTTGTCCCTGGCTGAAAAGATGGACAATATTAATAGCCAATGTCCAACTGAGGTGGGAGCCTGGGCTCTGTTGTCTGAGACAATACACCTGTCATCCCAAAACCCATAAAGCTTGGAATTAATGGCCAAGTCTGCGACTTGCTTTCATCCAAGACAATGAGAACAATCTGGGAAAGTGAGATTAGATTTGCCCATTCCTTGGAGCCTGGGTGATGGGGTGGAAGGGATTGGGGGAAGATGGCACTAGCTTGGCAAATGTCTCTCTACCCATATGACTGGATATGGAGTCAGAGGGTCTAGATTCAGGTCCTAGCTCTCAGTTTTCTTATTAGTAGAATGCCTGTGTTTACTACTTCATAGGATTATTGTAAAAATCAGTTGACTTCATGAATATAAAGTGCTTTATAACTGTCAACCTTTGCTCTTGTTCCTCCACTGGCATTCTTCTTTGATGCCTAACTATGGCCTACTGTGACAACAGATCCCAAGGCAGAGCGGGCCCTACTATGCTAGGAAAGATGGACTTAATGATAGTCTGTCCTTTGTCCTCTTTGCAGCTTCCATATGTGGGGGGAGGTTCCTCTTGAGTCAGTTTGGCCAAGAGTGATGAATTATCTAGTTCCAGCAATTCTCCAAGGCTTTCTGCAGCATCACAGAAGAGTTGTTATGTAAATCAATGGATAGAGTACTCAAAACAACCAAGAATCATTGATCCTTTTGGAGGCAACTAAGGGGCATAAAGGAGTACAGTGCTAGACTTAAAGTTAGGAAATCCTGAGTTAAAATCTGGCCTCAGACGTTTACTAGCTGTGTGACCCTGGGCAAGTCACTTAACCTCTGTCTGCCTCAGTTTCCTCAGCTGTAAAATGGGCATAACAATAGCACCTATTTTTCAAGGTTGCTGTGATGATCAAGTGAAATAGCACTGGTAAAGTGCTTACCACAGTACCTAACATAATACGAACTTAATAAATGTTTGTTTTCTTCCTTTTAAACTTTAGAATATCATCCTCATCATCATCATCATTAAAAGTATGTAAGACTACTGAAAACCTAGAGTGACCCACATCTGAGAATTCAGGAGCTTCAGAATTCTAATTCAATATTCCCATAAATATGCCTGGTTCTGTCCCCATGGTGCTAAGACAGCAAGACATTTGTTCCCTCTCCCATCTCCATTAGATTGTTTCAGGAGTGGAGTTCAGTCTCCAGGGTTGACATCTTGGACAAAAGCCTTCTGAGAAATTGGTTCTAATTAATTTGCTTTGATTTTATTTGTATTGATCAGAAGATGGGTTCTTGACTCAAAGTAAGGAAAAGCTAGTATTTGAAGTTCCCAAGTGCTTTATCTCACTTAATTCCCACAACAACCTTGGGAGGTGGATGCCATTATCAGCACCATTTTACAGATAAAGAAACTGAGACTGACAGAGGTTAATGATCTGCCAAGAGTCATACATTTAGTAAGTTGGAGGCAGAATTTGAACTCAGGATTTCCCGATTCTAAGTCTCCTGCTCTATCCACTGCACCACTAGGAGGCCCTGAATTCAAATCCTACCTCTAAGACTTATTAGCTGCATGAACTTGGACAAGTTATTTAATGTCTTGGAGCCTCAACTTCCTCATCTGAAAAATGGAGGGGGAGGTAGACTCAGTGGGTCCCTCCAAGCTTCAAATTTATGATTCTGTAAACTCCTTTAACTCCTCCAAATATAACCTTAGGGAAATTTCCTTACCTCACTGGGAATCAAGCAAGCAAGAAAGCATTTCGTAATCGCCCACTATATGCCAGGCATTCTGCTGAAAGAGCTGGTCTCTAGGACCTCAAGGAACTTGCATTCTATGATGAAGATGTAACATGCTCACCAATAAGCAAAGGTCATATATTTAGAGCTAGAAAGGACTTTAGAGGGCATGCTCCTCATTTTAGATGCGAGAAGACTGTGATGACGTGAGATGTGAGAGTAAGAGACTTCCCTTAAGTCACACAGGTAAGTGACTGAGGCAAGTTTCGAACCCATGTGCTCAGCGTGCCCCCCCCCCTACTTCCCCTGCACTCTCCATTGTACCACACGAGCCTGCTCCTTTGGGCTCTATATTCTGTGCTCAAACAGCCCCGTCCAGCTCTAACATTCCACAGTCTATGTACCAACATTCTGCGTTCTCAGGTTTAACCTGCAATGAATCTAGTTACCTTGAAACTTCTGCATGTGGACTGATGAGGGGCGCGCAGCGGGGAGGACAGAAGGGGCGGACAAATGGAGACCAGGGCAAGGTTTCACCGCTGTATCTGCCAGGTACTAGAGGCAACGGTCCTGAGGGAAGGGTCTATGTTTCGGGGATAGAGGTGGGATGTCTTTAGCCCTACAAATGCTCCCCCGCTCTTCCTGTCGTCTCCAGGACACACTCCAGGACAGGCATATCCGACGTTCAAGGGAACACCCCAGCCCGGGTCACTCCAAACTTCTACAATCCAAGAAGCCGCCCTAATTCGGGAGGATCTTCGGACCCCGCCCCCTCCTCTCGGGACACCGCCCCCCAGAAAGGTCAGAGCTAGGGCTGCAGCCGCGCGGAGGCAGAGGGAGCTCCTGGTGCCCTACCCGGAGAAGAACACACGGGTTAGGCTGACCTACAGGTGAGATGCAGGCCCCCGAGGCAAAGGGCAGGGGCCACGGGAGATTTGGGTCGGGGCTGGCGTTAGGGACCCCGCGACACCCGCAGAGAGGGGCGATGTGGGGCTGCCAAGTGGGATCATCCCTACCAGCCTTTGAGCTGCGAAGACTAGCCCATTGCCAAGCATGCACAACGAGAGCGGGAGTTCTCATATGCCCCTTGCCATTCGCGGAGCTAGGGGAGGGAGAGAAATGCTACTGACAAGTCCAGGGATTGTGGATTGGAGTTTATTGGAACTTAGTATTAGCAGTTGATAACTTGGATAGGTGTTTTAAGGTGAGCAAAGCCGTTCCTCACAGTAGGTAATGTGAGTATGTATCACGTTCTTTTCAGGGACCAGGAAACAGACTCAAAGGAGTTGTTCAGTCATTTGTCCGGGGTTCCAGTTGGGAAGCTTGGGAGACCAGATGTGAGCTCACACCTCCTAGGCTCTGGCACAGTGCTTTTCCTCTTGGGGATGATTACAACATAGAATGTTAGAAGGTAAAATACTAGATCTGGAAAGAATCTAAGAACATGAGATAGTCGAGATTTTGTCAGGACCTTAGTTCATTAGACGTAAATAGAGCAGAAAGTAATTCAGAATACGGAATGTTAGAGCTGCATGTGGCCTTACAACATAAAACTTTAGAAAATGTAGAATGCTTAAAAGCTAGCAGAAATCTTAGGATGGAAAATATAAGCACTGGAGAAGCATAGAAAGTTAGGTCTGGAAGGGACTGTATAATATAAATTGTGATGTTTTGGGCCCCTCAAGTTCCAAGTCATTCTTTTCTGAAGGTCCTTTTTAGCCTGAAGGGACCGTGATCTATGAGCTATCTGGGATGGGCTTCAAATCAGACCTCTTTTCCTACAGATTTCATGTTTGGGATCAAATGTCCAGATCTCTAACATAGTCCATTCTCAGAGGGGGCTCATTTTGAAGGGTAAGAGAACAGGGAAAGGGTGTAGGAGGGATGTAATGGAGCTAAAGTGGAGGTGAACACATTCCTTAGACTCGCTTGCCTGACCACAGTAATCTGAAGATGCAAGCCTTGGTGTTGACACAGCCCAGCAGTGAATCACTAGACCCTTCAGGAGGGTGGCAGAGTTCTGGGTTTGGGGTTTTTGGTGTCATTTTCCCTGTTTACCCCTGCTACTTCCCTTCTATGAGTATTTAATCCTGCTTACTACTGGCTAGAGTTAGAGGATGGTAAGGGGGGGTAAGGAATGTGAGCTTTTGTCTGCCAACCAAGGAGCTGAGAGCTCTCCAAGGTGATCCTATCTCCCAGCACTGACTCCATACGCTCTTCCCCCATCACCTTGGCTTTTAGTTGCACCCGCTTTGGAATGCAAGTCACTTAATGTGTTGAAAAATCACTAGGGGAGTGAGCTAATTTGGCCTTTAGTGACATTTGATTGGAGATTGTACCTAAGAAACCAGAAGTAGGAGGAAAGCCTGCTCTGTCTAGACTGATTTTTGAGGTGCAACTGTCGAGAAGCAGAAGCATGACTGAGTTGACCATTTGTTCTGGAGAGACTAAAGTCAACAAGGCTAGATAGAATTCTCAGTAATGCTTGCTAACTATTACGCATAATAATATAATAATAATATGTATAATATTATACATAATAGCATAAGGCACTAAACTAGGTGTTGGGATTACAAAACTAAAGCAAAAACAGTCCGTGACATCAGGCAGTTTATGTTCTTCTAGGAGGCTTCAACATGTATGTAGATAGGTAAATACAGGATGAGTCCAGGGGGAAGAGAGCTCACACAACCCGGGCATCAGGCACCTGAGTTAAGCCTTAAACTCAAAAGTCTAAGAGGCATAGATGAGGAGAATGCATTACAAGCATAGGGGACAGCCTATGTAAAAGAATGGAAGTGGGAAATAGAATGCAGAATTTGGGGGACAAAAATAAGGCTACTTTGACTGAAACATAGAGTATATGAAGGGAAGCAATGGGAAATAATCCAGAAAGGTAGATTGGAGCCAAAACGCAAAAGACTTTAAATGTCAGGCTGAGAAGTTTGTATTTTTTTCCCTGGAGACAATAGGAAGCTACTGAAAATTCTGAGCTGGGAAGTGGCCCAGTCAGATTTTTGGCAGCCCTTTGGATAATAGATTTAGAAGATCAAATAGAAGGCTATTGCAATAATTCATCTTCTCAGACACTCTAGGTCATAATTTGAGTCATCTTTCTTCCATCTCCTTCACCCTGCTGATCCAGTCAGTTGCCAAATCTTATATCCCTTAGCCGCTATCTTTTCTCTACTCATATTACCTCATAATGTCCTAACCCAAACCCTAATTCTCTACTACCTGGACTATTTTCGTAGCATCCTGATTGACCTCCATGTTTCTAATCTCTCTCCTATTCAATCTATTCTCTTCAAAGACACTAGAATACTCTTCTGAACTATAGGTCTTACCATCTCACTCCCCTGCTCTAGAATTTTCCATGACTCCCTGCTGCCTCTAAGATAATATATTTATTGAGCCTGGCATTTAAAGACTTCTGTGCTATGGCACCAACCAACCCAAATTCCTGAAATTAATTGATATTTTTCCCCTTCGTGCACTCTGTGTAATGGCTAGACTGGTCTATTATCTCTTTCCCAAACTTGACATTCTATCTCCTGTCTCCATGCCTTCACATTGGCTATCCTCATAACGGGAATGTGTTCTGCCTTCATTGCTTCCTCTAAGAAATTCTTAACCATTTTTCAAGGTTTAACTCAGGGGCTACGTCCTGGTAGAATGTCTCTCCTTTCCCCTGTCCTAATTATCCATCTTCTCTCTACAATTCATCTTGCATTTATTTATATATAGATAAAAAATAGATATAACACTTATTTACTATGTGCCAGGTACTATACTGAGAGCTAAAGATAGAAATTAAAGGATACTACACAGTTACTGTCCTCAAGGAGTTTCTGTTCTAATACATACAGGGGAGCTAGAAATAGAAGAGGGCTAGCAGAAACCCAGTTTTCCAGTAGGGAGGGTATGGAGGTGATGGCCCAGATGGAGATGTGGGGAAGTCCTATGGAGGCCCAGAGCTAAGGAAGCCAAAGCTGCCCTATACAGCTCACAGAAATTTTAGAAGTGGAGTACAGTTTTCTAGATGGGAGAAGATGAAGATGAGAGCCTGAGTGAGTCCATTCAGAAATGTGCAGGGAAGAATACATTGTGTTCCCCTATAGAATGTAGCCCCATAAAGGCAGGGACTGTTTGATTTATGTCTTTGTATCATCAGCACCTAGTATAGTGCCTTGTATATAATAGGTGCTTAATCAATCAATTAATAATTAATAATAAATAAAATAAATAATAATAACAAATAATTAACCAATCAATCAATAAACATTAATTAAGTGCCTACTGTGTGCTAGATATGCACTAGAGATACAAATGCTTGTTGAAGGTAATTGAATCTGTAAAATGTAGATAACAATACTTCCTACCTCACTGGGGGTGTTGAGCAAAAAGAATTTTGTAATCTTTGAAGTTGTATAAAAATGGGAAATGCTATTATAGACTATTGAGGTGGTTAGAAGACTTCTGCGTTCCTCCAAATAATTTTTTTCTATCTTCCTGTTACAGGATTCTTTGCCAACATCCCTGTGATCTCCAGATCTCCTCAGCCTTAGGTCCACCCGCTCTGCCCCTGAGTATAAGGTCCATTACTTCCAGCATGCCAGGAGGACATCTTTGGTTCCTCTTCCTCCTAGTAGGTTTTGTTGTCCCTTTATGACCTGTCGGAGTCACCCTGACTGATTCTGTGACCTTGGGCATATCCATTTACCATCCTGGGCTTCATTGTACAATGGGAGGGGTTGGACCAGATAGTCCCTTCTAGCTCTAGAATTCCCTTTGAAATAAAAATCAGTGACTTTTGTGGTGGTAACTGGGGGAAGGAAAGGGACAGATTTCCTGCTGAGTATGCTCTTTTCCTTTCCCATTAGCCTGTGGGTGGTGGGAAGTATACCTTAGTTCAGAAGCCAGAATTAATATCAGCCTATCTCTCTGAATTTGTGTTTGTGTGTGTCTGTTTGGGAGATGGGGAGTCTCTCCTGGAACCCCTCAAACTCCTCAGCTTCGTTGAAGACCCTCAAACCCACAGGTGGGTGCCGCCAACCTCAGTACAGGTAGTAAATAGTCAAATGGAAATTTAAACCCAGATCTTCTGACTCAATAGCACTTTCTGACTCTTTCCATTGAGACTTGAACTCAGGGCTTCTCTTATTTCTACCACCTGTAGAGTGAATAGAATTGTAGCCTAAATAGAAACATCCCATCATCCACTTAGTCAAAAACCATTTTATTTGGGGATATAATAAAAATAGCTAGTGTTTTCATAGTACCTTAAGGTTTAATAAGCATTTTAGAAATATTTTCTCATTTTATCCTCATAATAACCCCACGGAGGTAAATGATGTTGTTATCCCCACTTTCCAGATGAAGAAACTGAGGCAGATAGAGGTTAAGTGACTCATCCAGGGTCATACATCTAGTGAGTAGATTTGAATTCAGGACTTTCTGACTCCAGGTCCAGTGCTGTATTCACTTAACTTCTTCTGGGGATTCTTAGGCAGGTAGGAGGTGGACTAGCCACCCTCGGTCTTGATTTGGAGATCCTGTGATTCTGTTGTCTCTTGGGCCCCTTGCAGCTCCAGCATTTTGTGATTCTGTAATCCATGCACTGATACACATGGGTAGGAGTCCAAAGATGCAGGTTCAAATCCCACCCATGTGACCTCTGAGTTTGACACCTCAATTTCCTCACCTATCAAATGAACATGTGGCTAAGATAGTCTCTAAGACTCTTCCAACTCTAAAGTCTCAATGATCCAAAGAAATTATCCTGTCCTTGGTCTCACCTTCAGTGATTCAATACAACTTCCTTTTGTCAGTCAATCAATAAACATTTATTGAGCATCTAGTGTGTGCGGGGCACTGTCCTAATAATCACTAGGCTTATAAAGAAAGGTAATCAATCCTTTTTGAAAACAGTCTCTGTGTCTGCTTGAGGCCCACATCCCATCTTAGAAACCTCAACATCAGCCACCAGTCAAGTGTGAATGACCATACTACAGCCCTGAACTTTTCAAGTTGAGGGAGTATTTTCTGTCCAATGTCATAAGATTACAGAACTTAAAGCTGGGGGAGGGGAGAGAGGGAGGCCCTTCTAATCCAGCCTCTTTACAGATGAGGACCCTCAAACCCAGAGAAGTGAAGATCATTTACCAAGAAATAGAGTCAGAATTTGAACTTAGATTTGCTTACTCTGAATCCAGGGCTCTTTCTACTCCCTGGGTTGCTTCTCTGAGCCTACATTCTCTGGTCTGTATAGACGACTGGTAAGGATCCTTTCCAGCTCTAATCATAGGATCATCAGCAAGGGGCTGGAAGGGTCCTTGGAGGTCATCCAATCCAGCCATGGCCTATGCCTTTTCTCACTCTTTCCCCGCCAGCTCCAGAGGCTTCTCCTGCAGTGATGGAGACATCTAATGGGGTCTATGAGATTGAGGGAAGCTGGCTACTAGACTGGAGGCATGCCCACTATTTCTGTGACCAGCGTTTTGCCCAGCTGGCTTCAGAACCCCAAGATGAAGCTGTCACTGAGCTACTTCAGGGACGAGTACAGGGTCCCATCTGGGTGGGCCAGAAGACAACCTTGGTCCAGAGACCCCAGCAGAGGCGTGAGTACTATCCATTTGGGGAGTTGTAGGAGGGAATGGGAGTCACAGATGCCTTTGAGTCTGGGCCTCTAGCAGAATTAAGGACAAGGACCCAATCCCATCTGGTAGAAGCTCAAAGTATATAGGATTTTTAAATTTTAATTTAATGTTCTTGCCATTAACAAGCACTTATTTTCTTCCTCCCACTCTTTTACCTATCCCACCTCTCAAAAAGATTAAACAAAACTTTCATAAAAATATGCATGTCAAGCAAAACAAATTCCTACGTTGACAATGCCAAAAATGTATGTCTCATTCTGCTTCTTGAGTCCACCTTCTCTCTTTCAAGAGGTGTGTAATATCTTCGGTTCTCTGAAATAATAATTGGTGACTATATTGATCAGAGTTAAGGTTTGTTTTCTTTCCCCTTAATAATATTGTCATTGCACAAATTGTTAACCTGGTTCTGCTCACTTCACTCCGTATCAGTTCATGTAAGTCTTCCCAGGTTTCTCTGAAACTATCTCTTTTGTCATTTTTTATGGCACAGTATTTTTAGCCATTCTCCAACATTCTCCAAAAGGCAGCTTTTAATTTCCCACTCTTTGTCACTACAAAAAGAGCTGCTATAGTTATCTTCATACATATAACTCCTTCCACCTTTCTTTAATCACTTTGGAATACAGTGCTACTGCTAGGTCAAAGTTTAGTGACTTTAGGGGCACCATCCCATTCACATCTCCATCATCAGTGAATTAGTGTGCCTATTTTGCCATAGCTGCTCCAGCAAGTGCATAGCATTTGGAGCTACAAGGCACCTTTTAGACCATTTCATCCAACACTCTCATTTTATAGATGACTATATTGAGGCCCAAAGAGGTATAGTGCCCAAGCCATGCAGTACAGGGCAGAACCAGGATTAGAACTCAAGTACTTCATTTCCAAGTACAGTGGGGGGATTTTCCTGCCACATAGTGCTTTCTCTATCAGAAACCAACTCCTCCTACTCTTATCTCTTATTTATAAACTGAGGTATAGACCTATCCTAGAAGAAACTAACTGAGAGTCTATATAGCAGTGGCCCTACAGGCTAGCTTCCCTTGGGGAGGTGATGGAAGGATTAATGTATCAGAATGGTATACTAAAAGGAAATCTGGATTTGGAGTCTGGAGACCTGGCTTTAAATCCCAGACCTGATAAGCTTCTGGAACATCATCAGTTTAAGCTTCACTTTCCTCATCTGAAAAATTAGAGGGTTAGGATTGATGATCCAACATTCTGTGTTCTGAAGTCCTGACTTTACAGATATGCAGACTGAGGCACGGTGAAACCAAATTACTTGCTCAGGGTCTCACAGGAAATAGTAGAACAGCCACTAAATCTTGTCAACTGAGTATAGACTGAAACATTTGTATAGGGATGGAAAGCAGCAAGCATTTATCAAGTGCTTACTATGTGTAAGCATTTAACACTTTTAACATTTAACACTTTACAAATGTCCTCTCATTTTATCTTCACAACAACCCTGGGAAGTAGGTGATAGTGTTATCTTCATTTTACTGTAGAGGACATTGAGGTGGAGTGTTAAGTGACATGCCCAGGATCACACAGTTAGGGAGTGTCATTTGAATTCAGAGCTTTTGGACTCCAGGCCCAGAGCTCCAAACACTGCTGCATCAGACTTCAAACTACAGTCATAAAGATTTGTACAAGAGTACCAATGCGATACAGTGGAAAGAACACTAGACACAGAAACCAACAACCGGCGTTCAAGTTCCAGTGGAAAGATCACTTACTTAATCACAAATATAGTCAGGCAAACTGGGTTGTTATCTCAGCACTACCACCTGTATGCCTTTGGATAAATTCTTTCCCCTCTCTAGGCCTCAGTTTCCTCATCTGTAATATAAGGGAGCTGGACAAAATGGTCTCTCAAATCACTTCCAGCTGTGACATCATTCTGTGTTCTGAGGTTACTTTCAGCGAGTCTTCTCTGGCCTCAGTTTCCCCACTTATAAAAGGAGGGCCTTGGATTGAATAGCCTTTCAAGTCTTCTAGGGATTCAGACTCCTATTTCACTGTTTCCTATAAGAAACTCTTCTCATAGGACTCACCTTGCTAAATCTCATTCCTCATGCCTGGAAGTCATTGGTGTTTCCCCTTCTTGCCCTCCTTTCAGGTACATACATGCTGCCCTGCCTGGTGTTTGAGATGCAGACAGCCACTCAATATGCCAGGCTGCTGGTGGATTTTCCCATGTTGACTGCCATCACTGTCTGTACCCATATACAGTGGGACCTAGCCACGGACAAGGTGGGCACCATCTTCTCATATGCTGCCCCCGCATTCGCCAATGAGCTTCAGCTACGCGGTTTTGCCACCCACAATGGACTGGTTCATTTAGCCCTTGTTGTTCATGGACACCATTCCCCATATCTCCCAGTCTTCTCTGTAGATGGGAGGTGGCACCATGTTTGTGCCACCTGGGAGGAGCAGGGTGGTCAGTGGGCCCTTGTGGTCGATGGCAAGCTACAGGAAGGGACCCAGAACCTGTCCCCAGCCCGATCCTTGGCTCCTGGAGGCATGTTTGTCATTGGACAAGACCAGGACTCATTGGGTGGTAGTTTCAAGAAAGAAGAGGCATTCAGAGGCAACCTCACAAATCTGTATATTTGGGCCCGGGTACTGGGCCTGGAGCAACTGAATATGGCCCGAAGATGTCAGATACCCAAAGACGGGCTTCTTTTTGGCTGGAATCGCTGGACCCTGGAGATCGAGCCCACACTCCAAGAGGTTATGCTGCCATTCATGTGTCCTGGTGAGCCCCTCTGGCAGGCCCTGCTATTCCATTCAATTCATTTCCTCAAGCATGTAACAAGAATCATAGGATTTTGAGCTACCAGGGAACATAAAGATCTCATCAAACTCTATTTTACCAAGGAAACAGAGTCTTCGACTAAAGAAGTAATTTGTCCAAGGTCGTAAATCTAGTAAGTGACAGAGTCAGAATTTGAACACTGCTCTCCTGACTCCAAATCCAGTGTTCTTCTCACTCTGCTATGCTGAATCAGTTGAATTTAGGTAAGTCACCAAACATTTAGTTAGCATTTCATCTGATGAGTCCCTTGTGAGCTCGGAATTGAAGAACTTGGAATCAAGTCCTAATCCTAACAGTTAATAGCTGTGTGACCTTGGGTAAATCACTTTAACTCAGCTGAGCTCGTTTCCTCATCTATCAAATGGGAATCATAATAATGCATTCCATAGTCGTTTGGTTTGTTGTACATAGGGAAAAAATGGAAAATTTAAAAATCAAGCTTTTTTTTTTTTTTTACTGGAGACCTCCACTCAACCATCTTCTGGTTTCCTTCTATATCTCTTCCCAACTTCTAGGTAAAAGAACGGATGTGTGTGTGTGTGCGCGCGCACGTGCATGTGCTTGACCCTAACTCCATATGGACCTTGGAATTTAAAAAGAAAGGAAAGAAAGGTTCAGTGAGAAATGTATGTCTCACCATTTTTCCATTGTCCTCAAGAGCTGACAGTCTCTGACCCTGGAAAAATGGCACCTGCAATGTCCGCTGCCCATTCTGTATTGCTAGAATGACAGGCAGGGAGCCCCAGTCTACCTGTTTGATCTCTCCCCATTCCCTGGATGGAAATCTTTTAGAGGCAGAGGAAGGTGAGCATTTTGCTACAGTTCCACAGAGTACGATCTCTAGGCAGCATTCCCTTTCCTTCAGTGTGAGAGTTTTCCTTTGCAGCCCCCTAAAATGAAATTTGGTGGTGCAGTGTATATGTCACTGGGCCTTGGAGTCAGGTACACCGAAGTTCAAGTCCAGCCTCAGATGCTTAATTAACTATGAGATGCTGGACAAGTCACTTAACTGCTATCTGCCTCAGTTTCCTCAAAGTGGAGATAATAACTTCCAGGGTTGTTGTGAGAATCAAAGGAGATAACATTTGTGAAGTGTTTGCAGAGGGCCTGGCGCATAATAGACATTTAAGAAATATTTGTTCCCTTGCCCCACAGAAAACAGTGAAAAAGGAAAGTTGAGGGAGTTCTACTTCCCAAAGGGCCACCATGTGGGCCCTGAGGCAAATAATAATCTGGAGGTAAAAGGGCATAAAACAAACACCTGTTACACCGTAGTGCAAAATGAAACACTAGCTGTATAGGAGATGAACGAGCCGAATCTTAACTGAAGTCTAAAGAAGGAAAGGCCGTGTTCTCCAGCCCTGACAAGATAGAAGACCTTTCTTTTCTGGAAGAGGGAGTAGATTTATTCTACTTGGCCTCAGAGATTTTTTTATTTCAGTTTAACAAGCATTTGATAATATTGCCATAGAGAATAACACCATCATCCCAGTCCCTCAGGCACACAATCTAGGAGTCATCCTGGACTCCTCACTCTCTCTCTCACCCTCCATATCCAAGCTGTTGCAAAGGTCTATTGATTTTACCTTGGCAAGATCTCTTGAATATACCCCCTTCTCTCCTCTAACACTGCCACATGGCCTCACCCCTGGATTACTGCAATAACCTACTGGTGTGTATGCTTACCTTATGTCTCTCCCCACTCTTATTTATCCTACATTCAGTCACTAAAGTGATTTTCCTAAAACACAGGTCCAAGTGTGTCACCCCTCCCCATTCAATAAATTTCAATGGTTCCCTGTTACCTCCAAGATCAAATACAAAATCCTCCATTTGACTTTCAAAGCCCTTGGTAAGCCAGCCCCTTCCCCTTCCCAGTCTCCTTACACTTTACTTTTTTACAAAGACTCTTCAAGCCAGTGGCACTGGCCTCCTGGATATTCCACCATCAACTACCTTTTTTTGTATCCTCAGTGCTTAGCAGGGTGCCCAGCACATAGTAGGTCCTTAATAAATGTTTAGTGACCAACTCACATTAGGCATGTGCCATGTGCTCTGCACTCTGGAGGGTGTGAGGAATATAAAATAGAAATGAAACCATCCCTGCCCTCCAGGTATCTACATCATCCTGGGAATGATTCTAATTGCATTTATTACCATCTGGTTCCTGCTCCCTAGTATGAAATCTCTGATGCATGAAGGGAGAGGAACTAGAGCAGAGCTCAGTTTTACTGAGCACCCTCAGTACATTTGTTTGGCTTCTCTCTAGTATGAGTTCTCTGATATTGAGTGGAAGCAAAGGAATGAATCAACTCTATCTCCATTGCCTGCTGGCACTTTAATTTTATGAGTGACTGACTAGGATTAAGCCTGGATGGATACCCATAGTGGGTACTACATGGATGAAGATCTGGCAAAGGCTCTTTGAGACAGAGTGATCAGACAAGTGGTAGAAAAACCACGGGAAAGCTTCTCACTCTTTCTGCCTGTGTCTGTCTCTGTCTTTCTATCTCTCACATACACACAGAAAGGAGAGTGTTTATGAGGAGGAGGTAATCAATGATATCAGATGTTTCAGAGGGGTCAAGAATGAGTACTGAGACAAGACTATTAAAACTGGGTAATTTACAAATCATGGGTAATTTACAAATCATTGGTAATTTGGAGAGGTCAGAAGCCATAATGAAGAAAGTATAGAAGAGAATAAGAGGAAAGGAAGTGAAACAACAGGTATAGACAGCTTTTTCAAGGAGTTTAGCTACAAAGAAGAGGAGAAGATATATAGCAAGAAAGTAAGGTACGCTCTAGAAAGGATTCATGCTGTCTAACAATAGTAAGTTCTCTGTCAATGGAAGTGTTTCAGTAGAAGTAGATAACCACTTCCTGGTGATACGACTACAGAAGGGATTCATGCATTGAGTAAAGTGGGTTAGGATGGCTATCTATCTCTGAGCACCCTCACAACACTTAGATTGTTACTTCTGTTAAAGGACTGACCTTTTCTTCCTGGTCCCCTCTGCCCATAGTGCCTATAGAAGAATGCCTGACTTTGGATTCCAGCAGTGGAACACTGGGTTCTGAGCAGTGCCTACGGCCCCTTCCTTTCCTTTGCCATTACAGGCCAGGTAAGCTATGCTCGCCCTGATCAGCTTCCTAGTGGGTTTAGAATCAAAAATTTGTCTTATGCAGTCTGAGAGAGGGATGGTTGAGATGGAGTGGGCTAGGCATAGGGCTGAAGCCCAGCTTCTAAGTTTTTAGAAGGGCCCATGTCAATCAATGTCTTATACACAGGGCTCTTCCACACAAGGTGCCAAGTGGATGCTTACAGCATTTTTATTCAAACCACTATTTGATTTTGCAAAATTGCAAATTTGAGCGAAATGTGCAAATTTTGTAGTGTGATAAAAGAACATTGATTTCAGAATCACAGTTGGGCTCCAGACCCAGTTCTGTAACTAATTAAACATATGTATCTTCAGACTTAACCTCTTTGGGTTAACCTCACTCTCATAGAGGAAATCCATGACATTTAGAGCTTGTAAGGGCTTTAAAGAGTATTTACTCCAAGCCTCTGACTTTATAGATGAGGAAACAGGTCCAGAGAAATTAATTTTAATCACCCAAGGTGACATAGACTGTAAGGAGCAGAGTCAGAATTCAAACCCAAGGCCTCGGACTCCCAAACCAGTGAGTGCTGTCACTACTATGCTACGTGGTTGTCTCATATCATAATCACGTTGGCATGTTGAATTAGGCCATCTCCATGGTCCCTTTCATTTCAAATGTGCTGTGTCCTGGCATTCTGAACACTGACATTCTGTGTTCTAATATCTCTTCCAGTGATAACAATCTATGTTCTAAGGTGTCATTCATCACTGACACGTATTCTGTTAAAATATTTCCATGTTCTAAGATCCCGTCCAACTCTAGCATTCAACAGTCCATATTTTAACTAACATCTGCTTTTCAAGAGCTCTTCCAGACCTATCATTGTGTTCTATGTTCTAGCATTCAAATGTTTTAAGGTTCCCTTCAGCTGTAACATTTTATATTCTACTTGTCAGCTCTAAGATTGCTTCTAGCTCCAATAACCTGTGATTTGAACAGCCTATGTTCTGATGAGCTATCTAGCTGTGTTTCTCTGGAGAGGAAAGAGAGGGGAAGTCTTAGAAATGGCTTGGGGATAAGTTAAACAAAAGAGAATCTCATTCTCCTCCCTTAACAAGTCCAAGATGCCATGTACTACATTTGTTTGTTTTCAGAGGTATATTGGCGACTGAAAGAAGTCCAGAAAACAGCAGATGGAGAGTTTATCAGCCGGGTCAACACTCTGGCTAATGCTACCATGGTGAGTCAGGAAATGCTTGGGGAATCCCAGAGACTCTATTTAAGGTGTTGGGAATCATGGAACTGCTCCAGGGGGAGGGACCCTGTGACCTTGAGGCTGGATATGTCCCTCTAGTCCTCAGGTGGGGCCCTTTTGACTGAATTCAGGCTGCATTGGAGAACCTAGAGAGACATATACGGCTTCAAGGTCGCAGGTTCCCCACCCCTGTTAGACTCTATTATAATAAAACCTCACTAATTCAGATCCCCTAATCAGAATCTTGAGAATTGGAATAATTCAGTTAAGAAAATTAGCAATATTGGCATTTCAAGGGATGACATTTAACTTCCCAAGGAATTCAATAATGCATGCAAATAATGCTTTTTTTTTATAGCAAAAGATCTGTGTTTTCACTGGGAATGGAATTTCCTCCATCTCCAGCCTCTCCCTCAATAGACAGTTTAAAAAAGTTATCACCAGTCAGCCAGCTTTCTGGTGATATGACCTTGGATAAGTCATTTAACCTCTACGAGTTTCAGTTTCTTCATCTGTGGCAGAGCTGTGCTCTATTGACAGACACGTGCTGGGCCTACACAAAAAAACCTCTCCAAGTTAGCAGGACTTGCCAAATTTTTCATTCTGTTGCTATAGTGTTTGAGAACCTAGAATTGACTCTACCAGGCAACGAATGTGCTCATTACAAAAGGGCTTTTATCTGTTTATTACAACAACATTTGGCAGGGCCCCATAGTTCCAATTCCTACATGAATTGGAGAGCTATAAAAGTGTATTTTATTAGAAATTCATAACAATTGTTCCCACTTCGTCCTGCTTTTCAGCTTAAAAAATCACTTTCTTCACAATAACCCTATGAGGACGATAGCCCAAGAATTATAACTATCCTCTTCCTTTATGGTGCAGCTCAGGCACCATCTTCTGCATGAACGCTTTCCTGGTTCTCCCAAACTTCTAGCACCCTCCCTCCCAAACTACCTTGTACTTAATTAACTGCTTTGTATCTATTTGTATTAATAACTATATAAATTCTGAATATATTTTGCATATCTTTGTTTATATATTCTTATTTATATATCCTACTTTAATAAAACCTCACTAATTGAGACCCCACAGTCAAGACAGATCACAGTCATTGGAATGTCATAATTCAGACTAGGGCTATATTTTTACATGTCTTTATTTTTTCATCCATTAGAATATAAGATACTTCTTGTGAATCGAGATTGTTTGATTGATTCCTTACACTTAGTATCCACAATATCTGACACATAGGTATTTGTTGATTGAATGGTTTACAGTTTAGGAGTTGAAATGGTCAAGGAGTTGAAATGGTTTACTGAAAATGTCCCACAACTAATGAGAGGCAGAACCACAAGTCAAGTCCAGGTGTCCTGCCTCCAAGTCCAAGTTTCTTCTGCTAAACTTCTCAAGGTTAGGTTGAAGGGTGCCAGGCCCCAATTGAATCCAAGTAAGGATATATGTACGCTGACCATGATGGGGGAAGAAACTTTTTTTTCTTTTAAAAAATATTTTTAAATATATATTTTTTATTTCATTAGGTATTTTCCAATTACATTTTTAGAGTTTTTAACATTGATTTTTTAAAATTTTTAGCTCCAAATTCTCTCCTTCTTGCCCCTTTCTCACTCCTTGAGAAGATAAACATTATGATATCAATTATACCTGTTAAATTATGCAAAATATATTTCCATAGTGGACATGTTGTAAAAGAAAATACACATATAAGAAAAATAAAGGAAATGAAAAAGGTCTGTTTTAATTGCACTCAGAGTTCATTTCTCTCTCTACAAGTGGACAGCATCTTTCGTCATGGGTCCTTGGAACTGTCTTACTTGTCACTGTTAATTAAAAACAAAAAATCTCAAATGGGAAAACATTAGAAGCTTCTCTCCCCTTCCCCCCAAAAAATGGAAATAAAGATCTCTTCCCATTCGCATTATTATTTGGCATTGCTCTAAAAGTATATTGGCATCTGTACATAACAATAACAGAAAAAAAATTGGATCATTGTTTTCATCAGAATAGCTAAGAGACTTCCCCCACCCCAGTTTGGCCAATGGGAAATGCCTTACTCTCTGACTCTTCAACATGGTCCTAAGCCCTGATCTGCAGAGAGGAGGGCAAAGGGAGATTTGACTTCTCTTCTTACAGCTTTCCCAAGATGGTTTTCAGGATGACCCTGGGTCCCTGAGCGTGCCTGAGGCTACCAGCTTCTTGGGGATCCTGGAACAGTCCCTAGCAACAGAAGAGACCCCCTTGCAGCCAGCAGACCTGCTTGCTGTGGTGAGCTTCCTGAAGAGGGTCATTGCTGTTGAGGTCGGAGATCAAGACCCCTCTGGGCAGCAGGAACATCTCAGCCACAACTTCTTGGCAGTGGCTGACCTTCTCTTGGAGAAGCAAACTGAAGCCCAGTGGCTGGAGATTAAACAGGTAAACCTCATGGCTTGTGAGGGAGGGGTCCAGCTGCCCTTGTTGCCCATCTATTGGCCACAGAACCCTCTAAGAAGGTCTTGGGCCACTGCAGAGCAACATCAAGCCTCAGTTTCCACAATTGTTAAAACAGAATAACAATCCCTACTCGCAGGGCTTTAAGAAAAGTTATTTGTAAAATGCAAAATACAATACAATACAATTAGTGCCCTGTCTGCCTCACAGAACTAGCTGTTTTAAGATTCAAGATGAGGTACAGGAAAATGTTTTGTAAACAGTAAAGCACCCTACAAATCTAAGGTGTTATATTTGAGATAAAAACTCTAATACCTTGGTCTCAGCAGAGCATACTATTCACATTAAATCATAGCTATAAAATTTTATAGCTGGAAGAAATCCTAGAACACAGAAATGGAGAATGGTATCTCTAATGCAATTGAACCAAAATCTGTTAAGCGCCTATTACTTGCCAGGCACTCAACAGAAGGCTGAGTACCTAAGTAAGCTGCTTGAAGCACCATATCTCAGTATCCCCATGATGGGAATAGAAAGATGAAAATGACATAGCTATTGTCCTCAGGGAATTCACAGTCTAACAAACAGGGTAAGATGAATACATTTAGCTTGTTAATCACATGACCTTATGAAATATTATGGAAAAAGCATGGTATTTAGGAAGCTCAGGGCTCAAATCCCAGTTTTGATACAGTGACACTTCCCTTATGCCTGGAGGCAGCTAGTCAGAGCTCTAGAGTCAGAAAGATCTGAATTCAAATCTAGCCTCAGACACTCATTAGCTGTGTGACCTTAGGTAAGTCAACCTCTCTACATCTCAGCTCCCTCAACTATAAAATGGAAATAATAAAAATACCTAACTCCCAACATAATTGTGAGGATCCAATGAAAATAATATTTGTAAAGAGCCTACAGCACAATGCCAATTACAATGCCTAGCACTAGAAGGTGCTTAATAAGTACATATTCCTTCCCTCCCTCTCTGGGTCTTAGGTTCCTTATCAGTAAAATGAGGAGGTTAGACTAGAATCAGGAGGTGGGGAACTTACAGACTTGGGATGGACTTTAAGGCCTTTTTTAATTCTAGGATTCTTTGTTCTGTGTTCTAAAGTTCTATGTTCAAACGTACGTTCTAAGTCTAATGTTCTACCTTCTAGTACTTTGTGTAATCAGGTCCTTTCCAGCCCTCATGGTCAATATTTATCTCTTTCAGCTCTAACATTCTATATGTATTCTAACATTCCATGCTTTGAGATATCTTCTACCTTCATTCTTTGTCCTAACATTCTGTGGTCTCAACCTTACAATTCTATACTATTATTTAGTATTTTTATATTACTATTATTTATAATATTATTATAATATGATTGTATATTATAACATATTTATATATAACATAATGTTATCATACCATTATTTTATTATATATTATTTTATTTTCATTTTATTATAATATATTATGTTTATTATATTATAATATTGTGTTATGATATATAATGTTTCGATTTCAAAATAATATAATAGTATTGTTAGTATATTAAAATATATAATAATATCATTAATATTCTATGTTCTAAATGTGCTTTCAGCTTTAACATTCTCCAGTCTATGAAATGTACGCATTCTATACCATGGGATCACATTTGCTCATACGACTTAGAATTGTTCCCTAGAATATGTTTCCTATTGCTCCAACTAGAACTATAGGTTCCCAAAGTGAGTGATACTACCCCCAAGGAACGCTGGAATAATGGGAGGGGGCAATAGTAGCCTTGGGTGCAATTAGGGGATGTTAAATAAGAATAAGGAGTATAGTAGAAGCATAAGAATAGTAGAGAAGAAAAATTTGAAAAACCATTCGTACATGTTTCATCTGTTGTGCATACAACAGAGTTAAAGTCATAGTGAT
This sequence comes from Potorous gilbertii, assembly GCA_028658325.1. Classification (NCBI taxonomy): domain Eukaryota; kingdom Metazoa; phylum Chordata; class Mammalia; order Diprotodontia; family Potoroidae; genus Potorous; species Potorous gilbertii. The sequence goes on along the minus strand of CM053769.1, from coordinate 332,611,596 downwards.
TGCCTTATCTTCCAAATAAACACACAAAATGCGAGTTATTACTGATCAGTGCTCAAGTCCGCCAACAGGTCTTAACAAGCAAGTGTTGGCACGTGTGTCTGCATTGTCAGGAAGTCCAGTATGCATCAACAGGAATATATGCATGTAATGACTTGTTAACAATATGATAATATACACCATATTGCATTATCAAATTTTCAATGCAGGAAAAACTCCACAAATTTAAATAAAATATTAAATTTAAGATGGGTCATTTTTTTAAAAATTGTATTTTTTGAAATGATGCCAATTAAAAAAACATTAACAGGTTAAAGAAAGTAGATTTCTGGGGGGAGGGGGCGCTGAGTAGTTTTTTTACAGGGGGCAGTAGGACAAATGAGTTTAGGAGTAACTGAACTAAACTATAACCTACATGAATACGGGGATTGTGTCTTTCTTTATATTTTTCAAAGTACTCAACGGAAGGCTGAGTACCTAAGTAAGCTGCTTAAAGCACCATATCTCAGTATCTACTCTTTCATAGGAAGCGAGATAGAACCATGAACCTGGAGTCAAGGCCTAAATTCAAATCTGTCTTAGAACACTGAGCAAGGGCAGCCCTGGATAAGATACTTAATCCTGTCTCCATTTCCTCATCAGGAAAATGGAGATTAATAATAGCACTTCCTTCTCAGGACCTATATGAGGATAAAATAGGATAATATTTGTAAAGTGTTTTGTCAGCTTTAAAGCACTGTATATATGCTAGCTATTATTAGTGTTGTTGTTGTATTAACCATACCATAGATTCCTTCTGTTAGCACTTATCACCTAAAACTGTCTTCAAGTGTCAAAAAACAGTGAGTGGCTGGTCAGTATCAATCACAGGGGGGTTATTTGCTGATGTTTCAGGGTTGTCTGAGGTTGGAGGAAAGGAATACAACTATAGAGGGAAAGGGGGGACTCTCAGCTCAGGCTGCAACCATGGGCTCTGTCCTCAGATCATCCAAAGTCCCATGGTCCTGGTGGAGAGTGTGAACCGAATTGCCGCCAGCCTGAGCCTGCTTCTCACAGCTGAGAGATCCAACGTCTCTATCTGGAAGGGCTCTATTGGTGAGTGTACATAATGATATCCTGATGCTAGTTCTCCAACTATATGAACTTGAGAAATATACTTCCTCCCTGGGCTTTACTAAAATGGAAATGATCAAGCTTGTACTCACCTAATCTCAGAGTTGAAGGGAAAAGATTCCTTCCTACAATATCTCCAACATGTGATCATCCAGCCTTCATTTGAAGACCTTCACTGATGGTAATGAACTCATACCTCTCAAGATACTCCATTCTACTTTTAGATACCCTCAAATTGCTAAAAAGTTCTTCCTTGTATCAAGCTGAAATCTACCTCCCTGCAACTTCTCATTGTTTCTAATGCTATTTTCAGGGACTAACCACTGCAGTTAAATCCCTCTGTGCATGACATCTTAGGGCTATGACTTGGACCTGTGATTTCATTAGGGAATTCCCAGATGAGGAAACTCCCTCCAACAATGCAGATTAGCATCTCTTCTGCAACATATAGCCTTAGAGTTACTTGGAGCACTGAGAAGTGTCTTTCTCAGGGTACTTAAAGTAAGTGATCATAGTCCTTCAACCAACTACTTCCATTCCCAGGTCTTCACCAAACTAAACATCTCCAATTTTCTCTCATGGCTTGGTCTCTAATCCCCTCAACATCCTTGTCACCATCTACTAATGTCCTCTCTTTGTAGAGGTTTCCTTGGGTTCTAGAAGGCTATACCTATATAGTACAAGATCTGACTGGTTCTCCAATCCATCTTCCCCACAGCTGTTCAAAGTGATATTTGTAAAGCTTAAGTCTGATAATGTCCCTCTTTGATCAGAAATCTCTAGTGGCTACCTATTCCCTCCAGAATCAAATTCAAGTTCCTCTGCTTGCCATTTAAAGCCCTTCAAATCTGGCTCTTACTTATCTTTCTAAGCTTATTTTATAATTTATATTTATTTATAATTTATACTTTTATGTTTATAATTTTATAACTTCCCTTCAGTCATCTTATGACCTAGCTGAACCAGCTCTCTTATTGCCCTTCACACATGATATACCTCATCTTCCATCTCCATGCCTTTGCATAAGCTATTTGCAGTGCCTGAGAAGATGACTCTTCCCTCTTGCCTTCACCTCTTAAACATCCCTAGCTCTCCTCAAAGCTCCACTCAAGTATAGGTCCTTTCCTGATTCCCTAGCTGCTTGTACCTCCACCCCAAAAGTCCCGTGTATTTATCTTGTATAAATTTTATAAATGCACAGATTGTTTCTCCTTTGTAGAATATAAGTTCCTTGAGGACAGGAAGTATTTCATCACTATCTTCATGTTCCCACTCCTACTACATACCTCAGAGCAACTTAATAAATGCTCAATTACCAAGCAGGAAAGACTTGGGGAACAGTCCTACTGATAGACTACATGCTGAGTTTTGAGGACCAGATTAGAGACATGAGGTTCTTTACCAGAACACTGACCATAGCAATTAATGAAGACCCATCTACTCAGACACCCCATGATATCACTGACTCTTTGAAAATGAAGGCTGAGCAATAACAACATGGAGGGCAGCTGTGACCTGCCTCACAACCCACATCAGTGAAGTCATGGGTCCTTGATATATTGAATCTTATAGTACTTACACTACCAAATTCACTTGAATGTCCAAGTCCAGAGAGGAAGATAGGACCAAAGAGAGGATCTGCAGAGGGATGGCCCCTTGATCAGTGCATTGAGGATCTACAGTTTAGGGGAAAGCATCTAACCCTAAAAACACAAAGTTCCACCCATCTTGAGCATGGGGAGCTCTTCAGCCTTGGGGTCCTACTCTTTCTCCAGGCATTGAAGCTCGAAGCCTGAACCTAAGAGACTTGACCAGTAGTGACTTATTGGAGATTCCAGGTGGGTCAGATTATATCCAAGTGCCTTTTGAGGAAGTGAGAAGACTTCAAGGAAAAGGTGAGCTCTGGGAGATGAAACTGGTACACTCTATCTGAGGGATGAGTCTGATAGACTCTAGACTCTCCTCCATCTCAGGCCTCAGTTTCTCCTCTAAAATTTATGAGGGAAGAGAGCTCAAAGAAATTCCTTCCATCCTTCAGATGTTTTTGAGCCATGGTGTCACTAGGCTACTACCACACTCCCAAGTGTAGCCCAAACCAGATTAAAATATAATTGGGACATATTTAATAAAACAAAAATACAATAGAACATAATGTCAATATGAGTATAGACAATATTAATATAACATATAATGCTATATATTTAATATATAATTAAATATATAAATGTTAATGTTTATTAATGTATATTATATAAAACATATTATTAGTAATATTAAAGTAGCCTTAATATATGACTAATATAATATAATTATCTATGTTATATATGATATAATATATAATTAATTTAACATAATATGATGTTATATATTTAATATATATTTATATAATATGATATAATAATGTTCATGAACTTTTTTTTGATGGATATTTTTTTAAAACAATGTACAACCTGTAGGGATCCTTAGACCTAGTGGTTCTATTTTTAGTTGGGTTTGATACCACTTCTTTAAAGGGACAGAGAATAGTCTTTGGTGGAAGGAGAGGGGACAGACTCTTCAGGATATGAGACTGAGGCTCAGAAGACAGCCAAAGGCCTAGTCCTCAAGGAGTCCCTCTTTGAGAGAAGAGACAGAGGCCTTGCCTCTGAGTCCCCCAATCTGAGGGGAACAACATGTCTTCTGCTCTCAGGCGGCCCCCTAACATGAGAGGGATGACATGGTCTCTTGCCCTCTGGGAACACCCAAGCCTGAGTTGGGAGACTAAACAATCACAAAGGAAAATCTCCATGGGCCTAAGTGAAGTGAGGCAGGGAATGAATGAGATTGTGGGACTGAGTGGGTCAGTCATCTGAAGAAGGTGTTTCCCATCTGCCCAGGTCTCTCCAGAGTCACTGTAATCAACACCTGGTTTGCCTACAGTGCCCTCCAGCACTCCTTGGGGTGGGAAGGGCAGGAAGGTAGCAAGGCCCTCAACCAAGATGTGTCCATATCTGACAAAAGGCAAAAGTGAGTGGGGACTTTTCTTCTTGGGTCCTTCTAGGTGGTGGTTTGTAGGAACCAAAGGATCCTGATCATTTTGGATGCCTTTTTTCCCCCAGAGAAGGATTAATTGATGGGAGGGAGGGAAGGTGTGACAGTGGGGAAGGAAAATAGAATCACAGAATATAGATGTAGCTCAAATGCCATCAACTACGAGAGGCTTCTACTAATTGTCCCAGCTGCTAGTGCCTGTACCCTATTAAAATAACCATATATTTATTTTGAACATATTTGTACATGCTTCTATGGGTACACATCTCCTTATACAGAATGTAAGTTCTTGAGGGCAGGGACGGTTTCATTTTTGTCTATCACAGTGCCTAGAACACAGTAAGCACTTAATATTGGCTTGATTAACTGTTAGTTACATATAGGAAGGCCTTTAAAACATGAAATGTTGAAGCTGAAAGGAATCTTATTTCCTAGAATGTTTGAACATAGACCATAAAAGGGTAGAACTAGAAGGAACCTTAGAACATAGAGTGTTAGAGCTAGAAGGGGCCTTGGAATATACAATATAATAGTTTAAAAGTCCTTTAGAAATGATTCTCATTTTATTAAGCAGGAAAGAGACCTCAGAGGTCATATATGTCAGAGTTGAGAGAGGTGATGGTACTTATAAACACATAGATAATAAATATAAGAACTAGGACTAGAAAATGGGTGTCCAAGATGGGAAATGACTGGCGGTAGGTCATCTACCAAACTTGTAACTCTTCAACACATTTTCCCAATGTACTTCTAGGTACCTAAGCACCCAGGTGGGGTCAGCTATCATCTCATCCACACTTCTGGTCAACTTCCAGGAGGTCAGCACAGCTGTGCATTACCATCTTCTACACAGGGCCCAGGTAAGGTAGGGTGGGTGACATCAACAGTGAAAGATCTGTTAGAGACCTAGACCACAGATCTCAACCTCATAAAGAGATGCATTCCCTTTCCTCATCCCACTAGCAAAAATTTTGAGGCTCAGAAAGAAACTCTTGGACAGAAGCAAAGAAATCCTTCATTTATCTGCTTTTATAGATAAATAGCAGGGAACACAGAACTATTGAATAAATATTACAAATAATAGTGTAGGGGATAGAAAGCCAGTCTTGGTTTCAAGAAGACCTAGATTCCAGTCCTTTCTCCAATATACGTCCTCCAAGCTCTACATGGATCATCTTATGAACCTTCCCATACCAATTCAGAGCAGTACCTGCTCTCAACTTATGATCTTGGTTAATCACCTGGAGGCATTTAGAAGGTTAAATGATTTTCTATACCCAGAAGAGATCACAGAAAGAGGAAATTAACCCACAGAAATAAAAATATTTATACCAGTTCTTTTTGTGGTGGCAAAGAATTAGAAACTAAAAGGATGAATTGAAGAATGACTGAGTAAGTTATGGTATACAAATGTGATGGAATAGTATTATACATTAAATCATGATAAAAGGAATGGTTTCAGAAAAACCTGGGAAGATTTGTATGAATTGATGCAAAGTGAAGTAAGTAGAACCAGGAAAAAAAAAATATATATATATATATACATATATAGTAACAGCAATATTGTGAAGGAAATCAACTTTGAAAAGCTTAGTAAGTCTGATTAACATAATGCTCAACCACAATTCCACAGGACTCATGATAAAAGATGCTATCCATCTCCAGAGAGAGAAATGATGGACTCAGGGTACAAACTGAAGCATATTTTCTTCTCTTTCTTTGTTTTCCTTTACTTTCCCTGTTTTGGGGAGTGGGGGGAACATAGTTAATGTGGAAATTTGTTTTGCATATTTATAATGGGTTTTGTTTTTCTTACCTTCTCTATGGGTTGGGGAATGAAAGAGGAAGGAGATCATTTGAAATTTAAAATAAAATTGAGTCACAGATGACATATGCTGATACTAACTGTGTAACTCTGGGAAAGTCAACCTGAGATTCCTGAGATCCCTAAAATGAGGGTTATACATTTTTCACTACCTCTCTTACTGGGTTGTTGTAGGGAAAGTGCTTTGTAAATCTTCAAGAACCACATAAAAATTTGAGTAACATTTGAAGAGGCAGTATGGTGTGGTGTTTAAGAGCCTGGACCTAGAGTCAGAAGACTTGAGTTCAAGTTAACAACTCTGATGCTGGATCACAGGACCATATTTTTAGAGTGAAAAAGAATCCAGAGATTCTCTATTCTAAGCCCCTTATTTCATAGACGAGGAAACTGAGACACAGAGAGGTTAAATAACTTACCTAATGTCATGTAGGTAATAAGTAGGAGAGCCAGGACTTGAACCCAGCTCCTCTGATTCCACATCCAGCATTCTTTCTACTATATCATTTGCAATTTCATGCAAGTCACTTAAGCACTCCATGCCTCAGTTTCCTCCTTTGTAAAATGAGGTTGATAATACCAGTATTACCTGCCTTGCAGAGATTTTTAGAGGAAAGCCCTCTGTAAAGCTCAAAGAGCTAAAGAAATGGCAATTATTTTTAGTCAGAATTTTATTTGAAATTCAAACTGTTCTCCCTCCTTAAACACTAAGAGCCACATAATGTTTTGGCACTTAAGACCCTAATTCCCCTCCTGGGTCCCCAACCCTTTCCTCCATCTATGGACATCCATTGCTATTGATCATGTTCTTTTGTTCTATAGGAGTGATCTGCCACTAGGACTTTCAGTGGCTCCCAATTCCCTCTGAGGATCCTATGCAGACCTGTGTGTCATTGAAAGCCCCTTCACCATGGGCCCCAGCTTGCCTTATTAGACTTTATTATTAGACATTACTACCCTTCCCTCACTCTACATTTCAGCCAAATCGGCTTTCTTGATGTTCCTCCCATGTGAGAGCCCATCTCCCATCTCCATGCCTCACACAGGTGATCCCTCACCTCTGCCCTTTCAGAAGCCTTCTTTGTCTTCAGAACTCAGCCCCCATATCACCTCCTAATCTAGTCTTTCCAAATCCCTCAAGCTCCCAGTGCCTCACCCTAGAAATTAACTTGTATTTATTTCATATTTTTACGTATAGTTACATATTTACATGTTGTGTACTCCTGTAGCCAAGGTCTATATACCATTGGCACCCAGCTCAGTGCTTTATGCTTAACAAATATTTGGTGATGAATTGGGAGGGAAGTGAACTCACTTTACCCTTCCTTTCTTGCCTTCTTTTCCCCTGCAGGGCTTTTCAGATAAACTTGTGGAACCTCTATGTGTCTTCTGGAATTTCAGCAGCAGGTAAGGTAGCCCTTGATTTAGGAGAAGGCAGCCACCCTAGCTATAGTCTGCTCCAAGCCAGGATTTCCTGGGGAGGAATAGAGAGGGCAAGTGACAGAGGATAGAATTGCTCACTTAGGGGAAGGAGGGGAAGGTGGAAAGAAGGGAAAGGGCAATCCCCAGACTAGATCTGGCCGTGAATTCTACTCTAAACACCCATGTGACCTTGAACGCAATAACTTAGCCTTTCAGGGTCTCAATTTCCTCATTGTTAAAATGAGGAAGCTAGGACAGATCAGAGGTGCTTAACCTTTTCTTGTGTCATAGATGCCTATGGATGCCTTCTCAGGATAATGTTTTTAAATGTATAAAATAAAATACATAGGATTACATCAGTTATCAAAATATCGAAAATTCAAATTTCACAGGCTTCAGATTAATCCAGTCCCTGGATTAGATCATATTCAAAGTATCGACTAAGGGTCCATGGATAGTAAGTAGTAGCTGAATTAGACCTCAGCTACCCCAACTCCAAATCCCACATTCTATCTACTGAACCTGGGACAACTCACTGAAATACTCTGAGCATCAGTTCCCTCATCTGTAAAATAGGTATAAAAATATTAGCATTAACTCAGTTATTGTGAGGAAAACATGCTGTAAACCTTAAAGTGCTAAAGAAATGGGAGCTGATAATTTTAGTCAATTTATTTGATACATTTTCATTCGTTGTAGCCTTCACATATTAAAATGAGTTCTTTGAGAGAAGAGGCTATCTTTGCTATTTGTGTCCCCAGAGCTTAACTAAGTGCTTTACCCAGAGTAAATACTCAAATGCTTTTTCATCCATCTATCCATCCATCCATCCATGCATTTCTTTATCTGTTTATTCATTTGTCATCCATTCATCCATCCATTTATTCATTTAGCCATTCATTCAACCATTTATCCATTCATTTACTCATCAATTCATCCATCCATCTACCCATTCATTCATTCATTCATGATGTCTACTGCCCCTTAAAGCTCTAAAATCTTTGATTCAGACTCAAGGTGAGACTTGTTCTGACAAGGAAAACAGTATACCCAATCCAGGATTGACCTTGGGGGTGAGAGGAGAGTAAGGAGATTCCTAAGCACACTAGGGTCCCTCAATGTGTGATTGGACCCTTTCTTTTCAGTCTTTTGATTTTCTCCCCTGTTTATCCAGACCTAGAACAGTTGACTTTCAATAGTGCTCAGTGTAATAGAAAAACCAAAAAACCCAACATCAACTTAACTTAGAGTTAAGAATTGTGACTCCTCCACTAAATAACTCTGTGACCTAAGGGGAGTTGTTCCCACTCAATGAGCCTTGCCTTTCCCATCTGCAAGATGGAGGTGATAGTTTCTGCTCCACCTCCCTTACAGGGTGGTTTTGAAGTTCATGGTACAGAGAAAGGCATGCTTTTCAGTCCCAGTTCTCACATGTAGTAGCTGTGTCTGTGGATAAGTCCCTCAACCTCTCTTAATTTCAGTCATGGACGACCTCTGAGGGTTCCTTCCAAGACCAGCAATTCTCTGCAGAACTGAAAGTGACACAGCTGAAAATCATGTTATTAGCAATACTACAGTGACCCCCTCTGGCCAATGAAGAAAGAAGATAGTACTAATTGAATTTAAACAGCCTATTTCCCAGAAACACAGATTTAAGTCTAACATATCTGAACAAGAATTCTCTATACAGCAATAAATAAGCAAACAAACAAATGCGTTAATGAATAAATAAATGAACGAATAGATAGATGGATGGATGGATGAATGAATGAATAAATTAATGAATGGTTGTTGTCCGTCTTCGAATACCAAAATGACATCACAATTGTGAAGTGAAATTTCAGTGTGTCCGACTGTGGCTAATCAGACCGATACAAGATTGGAATGCTCTACCACAGGTTGAGCACAGATAGTCTGTATGAACATTTGGGGTGGATATCCCAAATTTGCACATCCTACATTTACTTTGTGCTGTCTCAATTCTGCTTTGCTCAAAGAGCACAGCACCTTTTCTTATGTGGGCAGCCTGTGCTGGCAGATGGTTGTGGCCAAGTGGTTAAGGTAATGGATTTGAAATCCGTTGGGGTTTCCCCACGCAGGTTCGTATCCTGCTGACTACGAGATCTCGTTTTATGAATGAATGACATCTAACCCATGCCTGAAAACTTGCAGCCTCTACCTCCTAAAAGCGGGCAGCCCTTACTTACTATTATATTTATTCTTAAATCAAGTCCAGATTTGGTTCACCATAACATCCACCAGCGCAGATTCCCCACCCCTGCACCAGGCTCTTTTAATTTTGCTCTCTGGGACCAATCAGAATGAGTTTAGTTGCTGTCCAATAGCCTTCACATATCTAAAGAGAGCTAGGATGTCCTTCTAAGTCTCCTCTTCCTCCCAGATTGAACATCACTGGTTTCTTAAACCAGAGTCTAGGATATAACATTGTTTCTAGCAGGGGAGTGCTGATTAAATGCTTAACAGCCAGCTTGCCATACTTCCCACTGATTTCCAAGAAAGGGGTAGGGAAACATGATTCCTTCCTCTTGCCTGAGGGGAGTATGGTAAAAGAGAAGGGAAAGTCCTTCCATATAACTGAAGGGTTTTGGGAGGGGAGGAAGAACAGGCAGTATCCCGGAGTTCAGGGATTGTTGTTTGCTCACCAGACTACTTTTCCTGAGTTCGAATCCAGCCTCAGACACATACTAGCTGTGTGACCCTGGGCAAGTCACTTAACCCTATTGCCTCAGTTTCCTCATCTATAAAATGATCTGGACTCGCGGAGTTTGACACAACTGAAAAACAACAATAGTTTACACACAACTGGTTTCCTTTGCAATCCCATGTATTATCTTATGCTTTTAAAAACGTTATTCTGAGAAGAAAGGAAAAGAGGAAACAAACTTTTATTAAGTGCCTACTATATGCCTGGCACTGTGCTAAGCTCTTTATGAATATTATCTCATCTGATCCTTAAAACAACCTTGTGAGCCAGGTGCTATTAGTATCCAAATTTTACAGAGGAGGAAACTTGGGCAGACAGAATGGTAGCATTCTGAATGCTGTCCCTAGGTAAATGACTTACCTAGGGCCACACAGCTAGTAAGCATCTGAGGCCAAATTTGAACTGACTCCAGACTAAGTATTCTATTCACTGCACCTCTAGCTGCCTCTAGATGGATCAATAGGCTTCACCAGACTGTCAAAGGTGCCCATCACTCAAAAAACTTTAATAACCCTGATCTAAATGATCCAGGGTCCCTGACAGGAGGGGATTCTGTCTCTCAGGTAAGTACAAAGTCCCTAAACCCCATAAAAGCTATAGTAACAGTGATAATTCACCGTGGATAAAACTCTGTTAGGGCTTACAGGGGATAGAGTCAGAAGGGACCTCTGCTTTCTAGGTAAGGAATCTGTGACTGGAGAGATTAAGGGAATTTTTGTTAGTCAGTCATTTTTCAGTTGTGTCCAACTCTTTGTGACCCCATGTGGGATTTTCTTGACAAAGATACTGGAGTGGTTTGCCATTTCCTTCTGTAGCTCATTTTACAGATGAGGAAACTGAGGCAAACAGGGTTAAGTGACTTGCCCAGGATCTCACAGCTAATAAGTGTGGAAGGCAGGATTTGAACTGAGGTCTTTCTGACTTCAAACCAGCCCTGTATCCACTGCTCCCTCTCCACACATCTGAGTTGATCCTCACAACATCCCTGTGGGATAAATAGACTAGATATTATCACCCCTATTTTATAGATTAAAGAGCTGAAAGGAAAAACAGTCATGTCTAAGGTCAGACATGAAATGGGTGGTAAGAGTCGAATCCAACCTGGTGGCAGAAGCCTTCTCCCAACTTCCCTGGGTAGTACGGAGAATGGGTTCAGGATAGTATGAGCTCATTCTAATGACAGGACTTTTGTTTCCTTCCTATCCCAGCCCTGAGGCTGGGGGCTCCTGGTCCAGTGAAGGATGTTCAGTGATTGCTCAGCACCAAGAATCTACCTCCTGTTTCTGCAACCACAGCACCAACTTTGCCATCCTCTTACAGGTGTATGATGCCCAGGTGAGTCAGGAAAAGGGAGAGGAGTCTAGGGAATCATACCTAGTTGTAGAGTTAAAGGATTCAATCAATGACATGGAAATAGTGACATGACACGGTGGATTGAGGGTTGTACTTGAAGTCAGGAAGACCTCAATTCAGATCCTGCCTCAGACATTTATTTACTAGCTATATGACCCTGGGCAAGTCACTTCCCCAGTCTGGGCTTCAGGCTCCTCATCTATAAGGAGAATAACACCTACCTCCCTGGGTTGTTGTGAGGATCCAATCAGATAAGCACTTTCCTAACCTTCAAGTGCTATGGAAATGCTTGCTGCTAATATTCTGATCATTAAATAATAATCCAGTTGCAGTCATCAGAATCCTGAGGGGGTTGAGAGAAAGAGGACAGTGTAGGAGGAACATAAAAGAAGGCAATGTTGGAGTTGGAAGAGACATGAGAATGAAGATTGTCAGAGCTGGGAAGGTCCTCAGCACACACAATGTCAGAGCTTCGCAGATATTTCAATATTGTCTAGTCTAACCTCCCTGCTTTAAAGATGAGACTCAGACTGGAAAAGTGGCTTGCCTTACTAGTCATCCTGACCTGGGCAGAGAGATAGGATGGAAGAAGGCTCCACCACTCCTGGTCTCCATGTGGTTTTGCCCTATTTGTTTTTCCAAACAGAGGAGCTCTGAGGAGGAGTCTGTGCTGAAGACGCTCTCTTTCATTGGCTGTGGTGTGTCCTTTTGTGCTCTTATCACCACTTTCATCCTTTTCCTGGCTGTTGGGTAAGGAGTCCTCAGACACCTGATGAACCCTACATATACTCTGACCCACATTCCACTGCACCTCAGGAGTCCTCCCGGGGCTTGTGTGATCCCATCCTCAAATGTCTTAAGGGAAGGAGATGCTCAGATGCTCTCTCCAAAGTTGACCCTACTGTCCTTGTTGATCAGAGCTCTAACTTCTATTCCAACTAGAGGTGGGGAGAGCAGAGGGGAACTTTGCACTAGGATAAAGTTTGGGGAGGAAAGTTGGTATTTCAGTTCATCCTTCTTCCTCCTCTTCTTTCCTTCCACATCCTTCTCCCTCTTCTCCATTTCCCCTTCTACCTCCTCCTCATCTCCTCTCTCCTCATCCCACTTTCCTTTTCATCTCTTCTGCCTTTGCTATCTCATCCTTTACTCTTTTTCTTCATCCCCATCTCCCCTCCTCCCTCTTCCACTCACCCTTCTTTCTCCTTTTCCTCTCACTCATCTCTTTGCCCTCCTTGCCTCCCTTTCTTCATCCTTCTTCCTGCTTCATCTCCCCTTCTCCTCCCTTCTCCCATCCTTCCCTCATCCTCCTTTCCTTCTCCCCCTCTTCTTTTCTGTTCTCTCCCAGGCTCCCACAGTCTGAGAGGACCACTGTTCACAAGAACCTTATCCTTGCTCTAGCGGCTGCGGAAGCCCTTCTCATGTTCAGTGAATGGGCAAAAGCCAAGAAGGTGGGTAGTCCTAGCCCTGGAGACGTGTGTATGCATCAGAACATGGAGCATGGGTCCTTTCTAGACAGAGAAAGCACTGGGTCTACAACATCACAACCTCTCTTTCCCACCCCTCCATCCTTGTTACCTCCCTAAGAGAGAAGGAAAAGAATGAGTATTCCCATCCTATAGACAGAAATCCAGAAGCCCAAAACAGTTTTGCATTTTATAATTGTTCTACAATCTACAATCAAAACCAAGGGTCATGAAGTCCTACCTGTGTTTTCTCTTACTAGGCTAATCAAAGTATAAACATTAGTTCAAAGAAAAGACATTTAATCAGACAGCATAACAAAATAAATGATAAAGATTCTTCCCTCAGACACACAGGGGTACACGTTCCCATGACTTACCACACCTGCTTTGGGAGAGGTTACGTAAACAATAGGATACATCCAAAAAAATTCTGTGGAGGAGCACATATACCCCAGACAGCTAGGTGGTGCAGTGGATAGAGTGCTGGGTCTCAAGGTAGGAAGACCTGAGTTCAAATCTGTCTTCAGACACTTATTGGCTATGTGGCCAAGTCACTTAAAATCTCTGTTTGCCTCAGTTCCCCCAAATGTAAATTGGGTAATAAATAGCACCTACCTTGCAGGGTTATAGGAAGGATCAAATGAGATAATATTTGTAAAAAGCACTTAGTACTATGCTTGGCCCATAGTAAGTGCTATATTTTTTGCTGTTCAGTCATTCGGACTCTTTGTGACCCCATGGACCACAGTATGCCAAGTCCCTCTGTCCTTCACTATCTCTTGAAGTCTGTCCAAGCTCATGTTCGCTTTTTCCATGACACTATCTCTCCATCTCTTGTCCCCTGCCTCCCCTTTTCCTTTTGCCTTCAATCTTTCCCAACATCAGGATCTTTTCCAATGAGTCCCATCTTCTCATTATGTAGTCAAAGTATTCCAACTTCAGCCTCATTTTTTGACTTTCCAGTGAATAGCCTGAATCCATTTCAGATTATTAATTAATTAATTTTTAAGTAATGACTGATTTGATCTCCTTGCTGTCCAAGGGACTCTAAATGTCTTCTCTAGCACCACAATTTGAAAGAATGTATTCTATGGCACCCAGCTTTCCTTCTTGTCCAACTCTCACAGTCATACATTGCTACTATATCCACATTAGCTATTGTTAACTCATACCTCCGAAGTTACAGGCTCTCAGTGTGTGCTGTCATCACACCTTGCTCTCAACTTCTCTGCTCTCTGCTACCATCTACTGGTCCTCCACCGTTATGCGTTCACTTTCTGCATCCCTGTCATTAATGACTAACTCCTTTGTGATTCAAGTCCCAGTCAACTAGGGACATTTTTAGTCTGTCTTTTGAACTGTTTTGTTCAAAGCTACCCATTCATATTTACTCAGCCTAAAATCAGATGATCTAAACTATCACTCCCAAATTCCTTTGAATTCCTATCATACCTCTGGGCTGCTAGCCTGAATCTCCTTCAAATTACCCTGGGAATTCCACTTAAGAAATCTGCAAAGAAGTAAAATTGGGGATTGTCTTCAACCCTCCTAATTGCTTCTGATTGCCTCCTAAGTCAAGTAGGGTTCAAGACTGAAAAGGCCTGAGTAAAGATGGTGAGTTATGTTTTACTTCCTCCTCACACATTTCACTCATTCCCCAAACCCAAACCATGTTATTCCCTATATACTTTTGGAAATATTTTCCCATGAAATATCTCCAAACCAAATCTCCAAAACCCCACTGTAAGAGAAAGAGGGCAAAATATATGCCCATTTCACAGGCGAGGAAACTGAATGAAACTCAGAGATAGAAAGTAACTTACCCAGAATTAGTGGCAGTCAAGAAAAAAACAAGATCTCCTGACTTTCATTGTACCACTCATTCTGCGAATCAATTGATCAATTAATAAACATTGATTAAGTGCCTCCTATGTGAACCACCCTCCTGATACTGCCGATTTTAATGGCAATTCTGACTGATAGTCACCTACCACCTTAAGGTTTACAAAATGCTTCCCATAAATGGTCTTCTTTGGTCCTCACAACTACCCTTTGAGGCAGATGATATTTATCATCTCCATCTTATTGATGTAATTGAATCTTAGAGACATGAGGTGACTTTCCCAATGTCACCCTGCTAACCAATGACAGAACCAGGTCTTGAACACAGGTCTTTTCCATATGTCACACCATTGGTCATTCTTTCAGTCATAGAATGATGGCACTCTCAACTCCCATTTCTATAGCATTTTTATAGTCTACAAGGTGTTTTCCTTTCACAATAGCCTCGGGGAGTAGGAAGTGCTTTGTTGTCCCCATTTTATGGATCAGAAAACTGAGACTCAGAGATGAGGAATGACTCTACCCAAGGTTACTCAAGGATCAACCTCAGACTCTGACAGGGATCTTCTGACTTGAGTCTCAGGAGTGAGGTGGGAGGAGGTGATACACTGGCCCTTATATTTGCCCTTCCCGGTCCCAGGTGGTGTGCATGGTGCTGACAGCCTTCTTACACCTCTTCTTCATGGCTGCTTTTACCTGGATGCTGGTCGAGGGTCTCCTACTATGGAGTAAGGTCGTAGCTGTCAACAGGAGTGAGAATCAGAGGATGAAATTTTACTACATGATAGGCTGGGGTAAGGACTGAGCTCCAGGAGGCCATTAAAGGCAAGGAGGTAGGAGGGAGGTGAGGAGATGACTAGATTATATTACCTCTTCAAACAATGATGTGTTTGGGATGCAGCCTATGTGAGAGGGAGGCCCATATTTGGACCAAAATGTTATGGAAGGAGTGCTGGATTCAGAATCAAAATATCTGGGCTCACATGCCAGATCTACTGTTTACTGTCTGTGTGGTCTTAGAAAAATGACAACCTCCTTGGGTCCATTTTCTGTTTGGTCAAATAAGGTAATTGGACTAGAAGGTCTCTAAAGTCTCTTTGAATTCTAAATCCTATGATCTACCTCCAACTAGGAATCCAGGACTCTAGCCACTACTCCATACTGCCTCCAATCTTAAACTTAGATTGAAACCATGACTACATATGCCCAGTCTTGTCCTTGATGACTATCTATGTTGTATTGTTTCTTTTTAATTAATTGGCCTTATTTGATTGTTTTTAACTATAAAAGCCTGTCTCCCCTTATACTGAGGGTCCATTCCTAAGCTGAGGAAGGGGCCTGGTCCCAATTTGTTAGGTAATTAGCATGCGTTGCTTAATAAATTAGTATGCTCAGAAGGTCAAGCCTTTGCTTCCTCAGTTATTTCCTCTTTCACCTGCCATACTTCCCCTTTTACAGGTCTCCCAGTGGTCATTGTAGGTGTCACTCTGGCTTCCTCCTTTGATAGCTATATGGCTGATCATCACTGCTGGCTTAGCTTACGGAAGGGCATCATCTGGGCCTTTGCAGGACCTGTCCTCTTTGTATTAACTGTAAGTGAAGGGCAGGGACAAGGGAAGGTTTGAAGGGCTGGCCCTGAAAATTGGGATTGGACAGAAAGATAATATTCAGTGATACTTGAATGCGAAGGTTCCAGGGAGTCCAAGAGTGTGGTGGATCCCATGGGTATAAAAAGTGAGTTTAGGGAACTAGGATGAAAGGAGCAGATCTGAGAGACCAGGGATGAAGCTTTGAGAAAAGGAATAGGAAGAAAACAGATCCTGAGAGAATGCAGGATAGATTTTTAGAAGGACTAGATTAAGGCCAGGAAAAGTGTAGGTCATGAGGAGGCTGATGTTGTTATGGGGGATGAGGATAGAGAAAAGAGCTCCAGGGAAAGGGAGATAAGATCCAAATGGACAGGGCTGTTATTGGGAGTGGGGAATACCTGGGGGTGAGGCCTAAGGGTCTAGGGGAAGGGTGGGAGACATGGGCCTTGAGGTCACAGGTGACCCTCTAGGTCCTCAAGTGCAGCCCTTTGAATCCAAACTTTACAAAGTTTGGGCTGCACTTGAGGACCTGGAGGGCTGCATGTGATGTTGAGGCTGCAGGTTTCCCATCCCTGGTCTAGGATGTTGGATTTTGGAGGGCCTGATAAATAGTAGTTTTTGATGGGAAAGAAGGGGAAAGGAGCACAAAGCAAGGTGCTAAAGAAGGCTAGGAGAAGCACCCAGGAGGGATAGTGCAAATAAATGTGGAGAAAATGGGAGTAGAATATGTCTGTTCTGCACATGACCCACAGGTGAATACCTTCATTCTGTTCCGAGTGGTCATAGTCACTGTGTCCAGTGCCCGGCGACGTTCCAGAATGCTGAGCCCCCAACATAGCCTGGAGAAGCAGATTGGAGTCCAGATATGGTGAGGGGCTGCTGGGACCACCTGTTGAGGACTGGGAACCAAAGACAAATTTTCACTGACTTTGATTTGAGAATACTCAGCTCGGTTGGCACATCCAACCTAGCTTCTGTGGACTACCATGATGACATAGTAGATAGGATGTTAGGACTTAGAGTCAAGAAGACCCAGCTTCAAATCCTACCTCCAGCTCTTGCCGTGTGACCATGGGCCGGCACAATATCTCTGAGCTTGTTTCCTGAACTTAAAAAAAAATGGTACTGGTGATATCTGTATTCCTCAGAATGTTGTTATGCAGTTCCAATGAGCTAACGTACATAACATGCTTTGCAAATATTTAAATGCTGTGCTGATGTTTTAATGGAAAAGTTCATAGAATTAGAATGAGAAGGTTTGGTTTGAGTTCTAATTTTACCACTTAATCCCTGTGTGACTTTGAATGTTACTTTCCCTCTCTGGGTAGAGAGGGAAAGGGGATAATTACAAAATAAGAATTGAACCAGACGGCACCTGAGGTCCCTTCCTGCTCTAAGTCTGTGACCCTATGAATATCTGATGTGTCTGTGGGCAAGAACACATGGTGGATCTGGCCTATGTCTCCTAGTTTAGGAAGGAGACAACAGAAACATCCTCAATCTTTGCGCTGAGGACTTAGCTGTCTGGAGTAGGACGCCCAAGCTGAGAGCTTCTCAGGAGTTGAAACCCTAAAGTGGTAAGGTAGAGGAGAAAGATCTCCCAGCTAGGTGGCACAGTGCCAGGCCTGGCCTCCAAGAGTTCAAATCCAGCATCAGATACTTACTAGCTGTGTGACCCTGGACAAATCACTTGACCTGTTTGACTCAGTTTCCTCATCTGTAAAATAAGGATAATGACACGGACCTCTCAAGCTTATTTTGAGAATCAAATGAGATAACAGTTGTAAAGTGCTTAACACAGTGCCTGGTACACAGTAAGCACTATATAAATGCTAGCAGTCATTCTTATTATTCCTTATATAATCCTTTGGAGGTTACTAACCTTGCTGAATCTCAGTTTCCCCATCTTGAAATGGGCATACTACTCCTTTTACTACCTCTGTCTCTCTTTCTTTCTGTGTGTGTGTGTGTGTGTGTATATATATATATATATATATATATATATATATATATATATATATATATATTGGGTTTGAGGTTTTTCGTTTGTTTTTTTAAAAAACCTTAAAGTGATATGGAAAGGAAGGATCTTGTGTCACTAGGTGTTGAGAGTGACCCTCTGGAGAAGGAAAGGTGGGCATCCAATGGTTAAGGATGGTGAGACAAAGTTGGAACATGGCAGCCAGGTTGCCTTTGTTGAGCTACTGGAGAAGTGAGGGAGAAATCTCCTAGCCCAAATCCCCTTTCAAAATGTTTTTATTCCTGAGGAGTTCTTGGGAAGAGAAGTCTTTTCATTGTACAAAGTAGTTTGGGGTCTGCCTTGTGTAGAGGCAGTGCCCTGAGCAAGGGAACGCATGGGTTAGCATCCAGGGAGATGGAGGCCTGTTCAAGAATTTGGGCAAAAAACCATGGAACATAGAAAGTCAGGATTAAAGGAGTCTTCGAACTGAGAATTCTAGGGATGGACATGGCCTTAAACCATGAATTCTAAGCTCTATCTGGAGGAGAACTGAGAGAAAAATACCTCATGTAAGGATTTTTAACTTTCTTGGTGTCGTGGCCCACTTTGGCCATGAAACCAAAACCTCTGGATGGACCCTTTCTGAGAATGATGTTTCACCAGACTTCCTGGATACCTTGACCCTCTACTTCCTACTGTCCATTCCTCCTTCCAAGGAGGACAATTCTCAGAATAATGTTTTTATTACCCCTTTTCAAAATAATGCTCTAAGTATGTAAACTAAAATACACAGGACTGCAAAGAAAATCAATTACATTTAAATACAGTTATCAAAAAATTTTAAGTTTGTGTACCCCAGATTCAGACTCCCTGGTTCTAATTCACTTTCTCCCCACCTCCTGCCCCCTATTTATTTTATATATGAAGAAACTGAGGCAGAGAAAGGGGAAACCAGCTGCCCATGATCATCCAGCTATTCTTACAGAATGATGGGAAGATAGGACAGAAGGACTGCAGCTACCCTTCCCTGTCCTTGGTCTTTTTTGTAGGAGGGTGCAGGGGCTTAGTTCTCTCTCTGATGTGTCCCACCCTCCTAGCCCTTGGCTTCTGTACTGATGGGGTTCTCTCTCCTCTTTTCTTCCAGGGCAACAGTGAAACCTGTGTTGGTGCTGCTGCCAGTTCTGGGCCTAACTTGGCTGGGCAGCATGTTGGCACACCTCAGTATGGCTTGGGCGTATGTGTCCATCATCCTCAACTCTTTCCAGGTAACATCAACTCAGGGAACAACAGAAGAAAAGCAGACCAGAGGACTTGGGCCGAGTTCATTGACCTTCCTGGGCATCCAGACGCCCTATTTTCTCCTTATCATTACTCTGCCCCAGGTAGCCCATTACAGAAGGTGACCCTGAAGTTCAAGCAGAGGATTCAGACTCCAGGATTGGTGTTAGTACTGGAGTAACAAGACCTCTTCACCTGGAATCATAGCAGTCTCCCAATCCAACACCCTCATTAGGGAAACCGAGGCCCACAGGGATGAAATTATTTGCCCAGGATCACGCAACTAGGAAATTGGAAAAGTGGGATTTAAACCCAGATTCAAATCTTTATTGAATTAAATCATATCCTCTGGCTTTAAATCCAGGTCTCTGTTTACCTCGCACTGCTCTTTTGATTCTTTAGGAAACTCAAAACTAGGTTGAATCAGAAGATCTGGATTTAAGCCCTCACTCCTGAAAATTACTGGTTATGTGACCTTGAACAAGTCATGCCACTTCTCTGAGCCTCAGTTTCTCCATTTGTAAAAAGAAGTCATAGTAGAGGACCTCTGAGGTCCCTTCCAGGTCTAAATCTATAATACTATGTAATGATATTACATACATCATAGCTACATGCTGTGTAACTTTAGGCAAGTCCCTGTCCCTCTTTTAGCCTCATCTGTAAAATGGGGATCACCTCACAAGGCAACTGTGTGGAAAACCCTATGTGAAACAATATTGTGTGATCTTGCCTTGAAAGTGCTTGGGGGTTTTGTGTCTGTGTGTGTGTGTGTGTCTGTGTGTGTCCAACCCAGTCTAGAAGGTGAGGAGATGGAGGAGTGTGAAGTGTGAATAGGGAGGGGGACACAGATCTCTGCTTCCAGGTGAGTGACATTCATCTGGTCCCTGAGGTCTGAGGAAGTGCCCAACCACATCCTCTTCCACACACTCCCCTATGCTCCATCAGCATCATTTCCAAGAAGTTCAGGATCCATCTGAGCTAAGTCAATGGAGCATACATGGGATAGCCCCTAGAGGATGGCATTCAAAACTTTCTCCCCCTTCCCCCAACCCAATCCAGCTCTCAGCCACTGACTCTTGTGTTTTATTGGGGAAGAAGAAAAAATCTGACCCTCATTCACACTAAAGGACTGAGTCTTTGCTCCTTTTCTCCTTGCCTATCTTTGGCTTTGTTCCCCTCACTTTGTCTCTCTCCTTTCTCTTCCTGTTTCTGTTTCTTTTTCCCTGTCTCTCCATGTCCTTGGTATTTCCCCAGTCTCAGCTTCAGCTGAGGTGAGCAGTGGGAGGTGGGCAGCAGGCACAGTATAGTACTCAGGCTCTCCCCCAACCTGTGGTCCACCCTGGAGCTGCTCATTCCTATACTTAGACTTTAGCTCCCTGGTCAGACCTTGCAGCTAACTCTCTCTTCCTTGGATAGTGGACAGGGCCTAAAGTACCTTATTTCTATAGCTACTGGCTCTCTCCAGCCTGCTTCTCCAGGCCCACCTTCTGCCTCCTCCTCCTTTGCTTCTGACCCATTCCCTTCCCTATAGATCTCTGGCTGTCCCTGATTCTAGATTGTATACATCTGTGTGCCGTTTTCTTCCTTTCCGTTTCTCTTTCTATGTCTTTTTGTGTGTCTATCCCTCTCCCCATGTAGGCATTTTTCTCAGTGCCTCTATTTTCTGTGTCTCTAGTGACCCTCTCTTCCCTGCCCTAGTCTCTCCTCTGCACTTCTATCTCTGCACTTTCAGTCTCCACCATGGCCTCTCCATCTCTGTCTTTGCTTCTATCTCTGCAGATACCAGTTTCTTATGTTCCTGCTTCTTATAGACTCAGGAGGCATTAGAGCTGGGAGGGACTTGAAACTTCAAACGTTAAAGAATAAAATTGTGGTGGAATATAGAAGTGAGGACTGGAAAGGACTTTTGCACATAGACTACTAGAGCAGCATGAGACTTTAGAGGAAAGGAAAGGGAATAAGCATTTATATAACATCGACTATGTATCACACACTGTACTGAGCACTTTACATTTACCATCCCATGTGATCCTGACAACAGCCCTTGAAGGTGGATGCTACTCTTATTCCCATTTTACAGTTAAGGAAACTGAGGCAAACAGAGGTTAAGTAGCTTGCCCAGGGCCACACAGCTGGTAAGAATCTGAGGCTGGATTTTAACTTAGTTCTTAGTGAGTTCCTTTAAGAATATAGAATGTTAGAGTTGGGAGGGTCCTTAAAACGTAGACTATTAGAATATAGAACATTAGACCTGGAAAGACTCTAGAGAAGTCTAGTTCAATGGACACATTATAGGGAGTCCCTGATCCACCTCCATCACTCACTGGGTCTCAGGGTTGGAGGAAAAAGGATATTTATTATTCACCGACCTACTGGAATTTCTGACCATGTGGCCACTAGAGGGCAAAATCTCCCAAAGGAAATGCTAACCTTGGTTTTCCTTGGGGAAGAGGGAAATGGTACTGGGCAACCATCACTCCCCCGTTCAGCTTCCTCCTGACCTGGCACCCCACACCAGAAAATGGCAGGCCTGGCCCCTGGTCCACTTCTCCTTCCAGAATCAGGTAGATTATGCCAAACCCCCAGGCCTGAGATAATGTTGCTTCCCTGCCTCATTCTGTGTTATGTCCCTAGGGGCTGTACATATTCCTGGTCTATGCTGTCTACAACAGTGAGGTGAGTCATAGGGAGGGGATCTAGCAATGGGTACCTTAAAATATCTTTAGTGACTATGTGGCCCAGCATCCCTCTCTGCGCAGGGCCATCTGGATAGACCAGTCACAAAGATGCAGTCTGGAGAAGGAAGAATGAGGGAAGGGATCTCTTAAAAGGTCTTAAAATCATAGACTCTTTGAGCCACAATGATCCCAGGATCCCAGATCTTGAGGCAGAGAGGATCCTGGAGGCCATTAAGCCCAAGTGACTTGGCCAAGGTAACTTGCACAGGTAGTGGGCATCACAGGTGAGATTTAAACCCAAGTCCTCCAACTCTAGAGTCAATGGGCATGTAGTCCAGCCCCTACCTGGGCAGGGCTCTCCACTAATGTGCCTGATAAGTGGTCATCTAGCTCCCACTGAAGAACCTTCAGTGATGGGAAACTTATTACCTCCTAAGGTAACTGATGTCCTTGTTGTACAACTCTGCTTGATATATCAAGCTGAAATCTGCCTTCCACCAACTGCTCCTATTTCTGCTGTCAGGGACCAAGCAGAATACATCTAATCCCAGTCCTTCCTAGAAGCAGCTGGTGGGTACAGTGGCAGGAGCTCTGGGCCTAGAATCGCGAAGACCTGAGTTCAAATCTAGTCTTAGACACTTACTAGCTTTGTAATCTTGGGCAAATATTTAATCTCTGTTTGTCTCCGTTTCCTCAACTGTAAAACAGATATAAATAACAGCATCACATTGTAAATAGCGCTTAGCACAGTACCCAACATATAGTTCGTTGTTATTCAGTGGTTTCACTCATACCCAACTCTTTGTGACCCCATTTGGGGTTTTCCTGGCAAAGATACTAGAATGGTTTGCCATTTTCTCCTCCAGCTCATTTTATACATGAGGAGCTGAGGTAAACTGTTAAGTAATTTAACATTACATATTATTACATATTATATACATACCATTATATACAACTAGTGTCTGAGGTCAGATTTGAACTCAGGTCCGGCACTCTATCCACTGTACCACCTTCCTGTCCTCTGACATATAGGAGATGCTATATAAATGCCTATTCTCTTTCCTCATCCACATGATACCCCTTCAGATATCTAGAGACAAAAATCCTGATTTTGCCTCCAACTGGCTCCTTTAAGTAGATTCTGATAGACTCTTTGGGTCTGGGGCCTAGCATTTAACTCCAAGGCTGTCCCTTTAGTGCAGCTAAATCAGGGCCTGCCTTCCCTGATACAAGACTGGTCAGACTCCCCTGGGACCAGTGGAAAGAGCATTGGGCTAGATTCCTGTCCTAATTCTGTTCTTTACTAACTGTGTGACCTTGGGCAAGTCACTTTCTGAGCCTCATTTTCCTTCTCTGTAAAATGAGAAGGTTGGACCTTCCAGGTCTGACTTGGTGATTCCTATGGTGAGATTGCCATGGGTCTGATCTCTGTTTCTCATCTCACTCCCCACCCCAGGTTAGACTTGCCATACAGAGGATGAAGGAGAAGAAGAAAGCACTCTTGTTCACAGTAAGTATGACATGTGAGATGCTGGGGGAAGGTAGGAGCGTCTTTAACCTCTGTACGTCTTTGCTGATCTCTACGTATATCCTATCTGTGTGGCATAAATGGAGCAGTAGGGGAGGGAGGATCTGACCGCTTTTACCTCACCTGTGTCTCCTCTCTCCTATAGAGAGGTGTTCCATTTGGTATTTGGTAGTCTAACTTGTGGGCACATCCCCCAACCTCTGGACTCCCATCTAACTTCAGCCCAGCTCTCTTGGAGTCTTCCTTGGGGCAGGCCCAAGCCAGCAGGGGGTTTGTGACTTACAGAACTGTTCTCGGCCAATAAACTACTCCTCCAACCCAAGAACCACAGCTTCCTGGGAGATGAAGAAAGGAACTCCTCCCGGCCCCACCAGCAGCATCTCTGCCCCAGCACCAGCCACGAGCGCCCCAACCCAAAGGAACACTATCCCCCAAGGTAGAAGGCAGCCCCTTCTCCCTCTGATTGTAAGACCGGGGGCAAGTTCCTGTTCCCTTCTCTGTGGTGTCCTTTCCCCACCTATCAAAGTGAGACTCTCATCTTCAGGATCCAAGTAGTATTCTCACCTTTTCAAAAGCGCCTTAGACAGTTGTGCTGGGTCCTTGAAACCCCTGTGAGCAGTGGAAAGAGGGGTAGGAGGCAAAAACAGTAGCAGAAGACTTGAGCATCTATTCAGGGTTTTAGAGTCTGTGATGCGCTTGTCAAACATTAACTCTTGTGGCCCTCACAGCGACCCTGAGAGGGAGGTGCTATTGTCATCTCCACTTTACAGATGAAAACCTGAAGGCAAATGAAGTTACATGAACTGCCCAGGGCAAAGAGTGGGTGTCCAAGGCAGCATCTGAACTGGTTTTCTTGGCTTTTGTCCATCAGCTTGAAAGTCAGTGGCACAAAGTAAGGATGGTGACTTGTCCTCCATCCTTGTCTAAGATTTGGGGGTTTCTTTGTTTTGCCAAGTCAGTCTTAAGACATGTCTGACTCTTTGTGACTCCTTTTGGGCAAAGGTACTGGAGTGGTTTGCCATTTCCTTCTCCAGCATAGTGGTTTCTGGGCTCTGTTAAGCCAAACTTTAACACAACTATTATTTTCTTAAAACTCTAGGAAATGTTGGTGCCAAAATCCCAGTGGGTATTTCATCCATCATGTCATCTGAGAAGTCAGTAAGTAGCCTTTGGGCTTGGTGTTTGGGGATGGGAGCATTCTCTAAAGCCCTGAACCAGGATCTAGGAGCTGACACAGATCTTAAGACCCAGCGGGCTTGGGGGCTTATCACAAAATTCAATCCCTAAAAAGGACCCTTAGCACCTTGAATGGCAGAACCGAAAGTTACATAAAAACATGAAATATTCAGGCTGAGACTAAGCTTGAAACACAGAATGTCAGAGCATGGAACATAGACCTCCAGAGCTAGAAGAGATCTTGACTGTTAGAATGTAGAACATAGATTGTTTGGGATTTAAGAGACCTTAGACACCATCTAATCCAATGCCCTGATTTTAAACCTGAAAAAACTGAGAGCGAGAGATGAGAAGTGATTTGTCCAAGGTCACTCAGTGAGCCAAGGGCAGAGCTGGGACTGGAACCCCCCCATATTCTGATTTGTGCACTATCCTTTTCACTCTATTAAAGCTGCCTCTAGCCCCTTGGCCTAACCTGGGCTATGTTTTTACTGTCCAGTCCACAAATCAGAAGGGAGTGAGTGAAAAGGAGGGGTTGGAAAGGCGGAGTCCTGATCAGATGATCCCAGTCCTGTTGGGGCTCCCCCACCCCCTTCCTACGCCTCTGGTAGACCAGCTAGGCCTCTCCACCCTGAGCCCACCCTGAGGCAGAGGAGCTTTCAGCCACCTGGGGGCTGAGTAGTCAGCTGGGCATTCAGTAACTGGGCAGAGCAGTCCCGAGGGAGGGGCTAGCTGGGAGATGAGCCAGGTGACATGATTTCTGAGCTCAGGAGCATTAATCTCCACATGGTGTCTGAATGCCAAGGCCAAGAGATGAGGGAGGCTGAGAGATCGAATCAGTTTGTTGCTGGGCTGGTGTTTGAGGGGAGGAGGGGAGATGAGGAAACCATTTCATAACAGCTGCAGCTGTTGGGGGGGGGGGCAGGAGGCAGGCAGTCAATCCCTGATGCAGTCCAGGAGAGGTGGGGAGAAGCCAACTTCACTAAAAGGGGGTCCCACACTCTCAGGGTAGGGAGGAATCCTAGGTCTTAACTCAGAACTGGAAGGGAACTTTAAAGTCATCTAGTCCAACCCTGTCATTTTACAGATGGAGAAACGGAGGCCCAGAGACGAGGAAGGTCACAAGAGGAGACCAGTGAGCCTTTTCCCACAAACTCCTAAATTCTGAGTCCTTGAAGGATAAATGGGATGAAACGGGAGGAGGGCAAAGGACTGAGCTGAGAAGAGCTGAATTGGAAGGCAGAATAGGGACAGACTTGGGGTAAGGGGGTGTTGAGGGGGGACAGAAGGATTGAGTGGCTTTATGGAGAGAGGAAGATTAGGGGTTCCTGGAGAAGGTGGATTAGGCCCAGGCCAACAACAATCCCTGGAGAGAATTTAGATAGGGAAACTGAGTCCCGAACTCCTGTGACTGCCCCTGGTTTGGGATGTGTTATTAACCCTATGTTGATTTTCACCCTGTTTTTAGGCAGTGGAGTTGACAGCATTCAAATCTACAGGTACGAGATGGGAGGAGGCAGAGACAAAACCTTTACTGGGCTGGGGAACCTGGGGTTGGGGGTTGGGTGGTAACTGGCCTAGACCCCATCTTGGAATGGAGCAAACAGCTCTGCCCTGGAGCTTAGGGGCAGCTTCCTACCTGCTCTGGAAGTCCTGGTGTGATTGAGAAAGGAGCCTAACTCTGAGCAAGCTGAGCTCTCCACACCACGCTCTCGGTCTTGTCCCCTCCTGTCAGTTCCTGCCCTTTGGCTACCTCCCCTATATAGCTTCATTCCACAAATTTCACCATTA
The DNA here is from genome assembly GCA_028658325.1 of Potorous gilbertii. Classification (NCBI taxonomy): domain Eukaryota; kingdom Metazoa; phylum Chordata; class Mammalia; order Diprotodontia; family Potoroidae; genus Potorous; species Potorous gilbertii. Next base: position 332,584,829 of record CM053769.1, on the reverse strand, counting down.
GATCTTCATTCCTTTGGCTCAGTGCTTTGTCATCTGGAAGAGGGTGCCTTCATGTTAATTGCTGAAACCTCAGTTGATTGATCCCTTTCCAGAAAGCAGGGTTTGTTTGTGAGGTTTTGAGGGGGAAAGGCAAGAAGACAAGCACCTTGTGGCTGGTAGAGTGGGAGGGACAAAATGACTGAAGTGGGGTTGGGGGTGAAAAGGGAGGGGGAAAAAAGAGACTGAACTTGAAGAAGATAAACAAAGCAGTTTTGAGTCTGGCTGCCTTGGCCCCATCATGCCCCCTTTCTTTCTCCCCTTCTTCTCTTTCCTCCCCTCCCCATTCTATCCTCCCACAAAAGCAAGAGATCTTATCTCCCCCTCCCACTTCCCCACCCCCTTGTCACCAAACCCAGCACCTCCCTGCTCCCTACTCTCCCCACTGTACTCTGTATCCCTATAGATAGGAGGCCCCTCCTTCCCCTTAACCCCCTATCCCTCAAAATTCAGAGTCCCTTTTCTCCCCTCCCCTCCCTGTCCTCTCCCTGCTCAAAAGCAGAAGGTCTTTTCTTCCTTTATCCCCCGCTTAAGCCCAAAGGCGGGAGATGAGTCTCCTTGGGCTGACACAAGAACCACTTATCCACCTGCTCCCAGTTTTCCTTTCTTGATCTTCCCCCTCCCCCCTTCCTAAGTAGCCCCTGAATCCAGAGGTGGCCCAGGTGGAGGAGGGTATTCAGAGCTGGTGGGGTGGTGTCCCACTGCCCCCCCCCAGAAATAAAGACAGCCATCTTCAGTTGAGGAGGACTGTGACTGGGCCTGACACAGGGGATGAAAATGGGGAGGAAGGGAGGTGTAGAACCATGACAGCCCTGCCCAGCCCCCTGTAGCTCCCTGTTTGCATCTGTTTGCTCACGATGCATGTCACATGCATGACACCCAAATATATATGCATAGAAATATACAGATATGTAATTATCCTTCCAGTCATCCATTCCCCCCCACCTAGGTTAACTAAACAAGCCGTGTCCTAGATAAATCTGGAGAATTTACTGTCCTAAGCCACTCGGTGTAGCAAGGTCACCATCATTTATCTCCCAGGGAATTGTCAACTTCTGAGAAGAGCTCACACTTTCCCCTCACCCCCTTCTCCACCTCCCTCCTTCCCCCATCCCTGCCCCAGGGACAAAGGGAGGGAGCGAGGAGAGAAGGGAGAATCTTAAGAGTATTAGCACTGCCGCTATAGATGGAGCTGGATGCCCCTTAGAGTCAAAAACAGACTGTTAGAACAGGAAGGGACAGAAAACGTCAGAACAGAAAACATTCATTATTAGGCACCCCCACCCCCACCCCACACTGTTACCCTGGCGGCCTTAGTTCCTGCCTTCCATCAACTTTTAACCCTTCTTCCAACTCAGATCTCCTGAGCTCAGGAGATCCACCAGCTTCGCCCTCCCAAGTAGCTGGGATAACAGGCGTGTGTCAGAAGGTCCAATGCCATATTATACAGATACTTCAGGGGCAGAAGTGATAGAGAGGAGTGGTAACTTACTCAAAAGCACATAACTATTTAGTAGCAGAACTAGAACTGGTGGATCTGGTGAACTTCAGAGGCGGAAGGGATTCCAGAGAGTTCCAAGCCCAACCCTGTGCCCACTCCAGGCTCCTCAATGAGTGGTCTCCCTCAAGAAGACCTCCACAGATAGATTCTTCACTAACTTAAAGGCCATCTGTTTCACTTTGGGGCAGTTTCATAATATTGGGTTCAACTCTACCTTGCTGGAATTTTCTTCCAGGGCTCTCGGTTACTAGTGACTGACTTTTGAAGGCCTTCATAAAGTACCAGCCTTGCTACAACCCTCTGAAGTAGGTACTGGTGATTGACAACATCCCATTTTACAGAAAATGAAGGTGATGACCAGAGAGGTTGAATCCCTTGTTCAGGGCACACAGCTAGCCCTTATCAGAGGCAAGATTCAAAGCTAGCTTTCTCTACTCTCCACTATACCACACTGACAAAAGTAGTCATCAGAATTCCCCCTTCTCCAAGTCTTCTTTATTCCAGGCTAAATCCCTTCAATAGCATGGTGGCCTAGTCCTTTCAACATCTTGGTTTCCCTCCTGTGGATGCACTCTTGCTTGTCAATGTTCTTTATAAAACATGGTGCCCAGGACTGAACACAATACTACAAAATTATATGACTAGAGTGAGAGGAAAGAGCCTGGGAATTGGAGTTAAGGGACCAGAGTTCAAATGCTACCTAACTGATTGAAGGTGCCCTGGTCACTTCAGGTCACTTCATCTCTGTGGGCCTCAGTTTTCCTCATTTGAAAAATGAGGGGATTGAACCAGATCTCTAAAGACTTTTCCAGTCCTAAAGTCATGATTCTATGAACTTCCCCTTTCTGATCATCACATTTTATTAAACTAAGATCCAATTGACCGCATAATGAATGGTAAAATTCCCTAGAGGGAGGAAGATCTGGGTTCTAATTCTGCTTCTGAAACAAACTGTCTATGTGACCTTGTATAAGTCACCTAACTTTTCAGTATCCCCGGGCAACTCTCTAAAACTACAGAACATAAAGAAGTTTTTCCCCAGAAGCTTCCTGTGGTGGTTTAATAATAATTTTAAAAGTTCCAATGAGGCTGTTTGACCACCCTGTTACACTGTTGACTCATGTCCAGCTTGAGGTCCACTAAAGACCTCAGATCTTTTACACACATGCTCTGACTACTTATCTTTTCTCTATTCTATTCCATTGTCCCCTCCCTTTTTAATATTCTAAAGTCCCATCCAACTCACACTCCATATTACAGCAGTCTGTTGTTCTAAGATTCCTTTGGCTCTAACACCATATGATCAAATGTCCTAGAGATGGTCCTTATGTCTCTTATCTCACCCCAGGCCCTGTTTTCCCTCAAACCAAGGGCCTGTATGGAAAAGGAGGGAAGGAGGGGCCAATATGACTGCTAGAGGACAGAAATAGATGAGGCAGTGTTCCTGGGGGGAGGAAAAGTCATGTTGCCAAGTACAAAAGGCACAGCCTCTGAGTTGGAAGGAGACTGTGTGGCTTAACCCATCACCTTAGTCCCCTTTTCTAATCTGATCCCAGGGCAGGATTTGCAGGAGAAAACGTGTCCTTCACTGGACACTTCTAGCCACATGAGTTTCCTCTCTGCTCCCCTTAGCCATCCCTGAACCATCAGGGTTCACCTCCAAGTGCCAGGACTGAAGGTGAACACCTCACCCCCTTCCCTTCTTTTTTTTCCCCTTTTCTCTGAGGCAAGAATGAACCCAGGGCCTCTTCCCTCCCTTCCTCCCCCACCCCAACTCCTGTGGCATAAGCCTTGTCTTAACAAACAAGGGATGCCAGCAGCTCTGGCTCCTTCTTGGTTTCAAGTGATGCCTGCATTGTTTCCTGGGGATAATTTCATTATCCTCAGTGAATGCACGTTGCTAAGCCATGCATAGCAACATGGAGTGAGCTTCTCCCTGACTCCAGGAAGGTGCTGCCCTGCCCAGCAGGGCCCAGCCCCCTGGGAGAGCTAGGGAAAGTAGCCCCAGGAGACACCCCCCTCCATTTCAAGGAACAGAAGCCTCCCACCCCACCCTCAGGGAAACAGTCTTGTCTTCTACCCTAGGGAAATAGCCCTTCTCCCTCATCTCAAAGAAAAAGACCTTACACTTTTGCCCCCTGTTCCTCCTACCCAACAGAAATAGCCAGGTCACCGCTACACTCTTGGGGAAATATCCTTCCCACCTTAGGGCCTGCCAATGATTTGATTCTCTCCCCTGCTAAAATCCCTACTATCCCCAGGAAAACAGGCCATCCCTCCCCTCAAAGAATAATAGCCTCCTTTCACATAAGAAAGACCAGCCTCCACCAAAAAATCTAGCCAACACCACCACCACCACCCCCCACTCCAGAAACAGCCAATCACCCTCTTGACCCTCACTGCCTAATACCCTCTTATCTCATAGTACCATGCCCTTCCCCCTACTGGTCAGTCAACTAGCGTTAAATGCCTTAGCACTGTACTAAGTGCAAAAGCAGCCAGATCTGCACTCTCTTTCCCTCCCCTCCCCCCAAAAAACCCTAGCTCGCTCTTTACCACCCATTCCCCTCTTCTACACTCTATTCTCACCCCAGAGGGGTAGAATTTGAAGGAGCAGGCTTGGGAAAGTCTGAGAAGGTGGCAGATGAAGAGAGGATGAGAAACAATCCTTTCCCCTCTCCTGCTTTCCCTCCTCTTCTCTGTTCCCTCCTCTCAGTGGACCTAGAGTATCAGTGGGTAATCAATGCCACCTTCAGAACTAGGCTTAACTCCTTACCAATAGGCCCTGGTCTATGCTCAGGTTTCTAGGCCAATGTCAACATGTGAGCCTGACAGATCATCAGCAAGAGTCAAGAGAAACCTGAAGGGAAAGCTGCCTGCCCATTATTCCAGCCACAAGCTGAGCTCTTGGATGAACACCCAGGAAATCAGCACCCCACCCCCAGTAGTGAGGAAGAACTTGACCAGCACACCAAGGACATAGGCCTTAAATAAATGTTTGTGGAATTGAATTGCGGCATTGAATTGAATGGAATAGAAGCAGAGGACTGGGTTAGAGCACAGATTACATTTCTGGGTGGTCTGAGTACCTCCTCTCTTACATCCTAAGGCAACATTTCTGATCCAATACAAAATTATAGGATTTGGGTTAGGAGGTTCTTCAGAGGTCATCTTGTGGTCTAACCCTATGGCTGAACATGAATTGCTAATACAATTCACCTGACACATGGTCATTCAGCCTCTCCCTTCAATGGTGACCCTCACCTTTGGACAGATCTTAGTATAGGAAATTTTTCCAGACATCAAACCCAGACTTAGCTCTTTGCAGCTCCCCATCCCCTCCCGCCATTGCTCCTGGTTCTGTCCTCTGGAGACAAATGACACAAGCCCAGTCCTTCAGATGTTTGAAGGAGGCTAAAATTTCCCCCTTGGTCTTCTCAGGCTAAACATCCCTATTCCCTTCAATTGGGCATCCTAGATCATGCCCAGATTCAATGATCCTTGTCCTATTTGCCCTCCTCTGGACAGTTTCCAATGTCTCATGTCTGAGATTCACTTCCCATTGGATATTGTATGGCCCTTTAAAGAATGTTAGACCTTAGAATATTACAATTTGAAGGGACCAGAACTCAAAAAGACCTTTAAAATATGGAATATTAGAGCTGGAAGAAGAGATGGTAAGACCATCGGGGGTTTGGAATCAGGATTCTAATCCTGATAGTCAGTTTCACTATGGAGTCACACTTACCTTCCGCCAATCTCTGTTTTTTCATCTACAAAATGAAGAATGATTATAAGCAGTATCATCTCATAAAACAGAGAAGCAGTGAAGGGTTAAATTTGCTAAGACATCCAACTAAGCAAAGTCATGCCAAAGGGCATTCAATGATGAAAATAAAGGGACTGTAAATACAAGAAAAATGGAAAAGATTAGCAAGAAACAGCTGTTTTCTCCACTGAGAACAGTGGAGCTACCGTACTTGAACCCTAACATTGCAGTCACAGTTGTATACATAGAGAGGGCAGTAAAGAGGAAAAATATAGGGAAAACATCTGGATTGGACCAAGTGGCTATGGAGAAGATCCATGCTAGAATCAATATCCAAAGGAGAAGATACCAAAGGCATGTAGAAAATCTCAGGCATCTGAGAGAACATCCGATAACTACTGATTTATATGCCTACTCTCTATCATCAATACAGAATCTTTACTAATATTTTCTCTACATGAATTGAGAGCATCCTCGATGAGAGAATTACTAGGGAACAAGGAGACTTTTGCAAGTAACATATGCAACAATGGACACTTCATCATTTCACAATTAACCGAAAGATGTAGAGAATATAAGATCCTATTGTGTTAATCCTTTGTTAATAATGAAACACACATACACATTTGAATTGGTAGAACAAAACATTGTCTTGCTAGCTCTTTGACAACAAAGTGTTTCCCATCCATGCATCAAAATCATTCAAGATTCCTTGGAAGATGTAACAATAGAAATAATCCTATTCAATGACTCACTTATAATAAGCATCAGGCAAGGCATAAAACATGGAGATGGATGTAGTCTCTCCAAAGGTGTTCACCACTGCAATAGAGGAAATCCAGGGCAAAGTCCAGGTATAAGAGGAGATGGTCAAGTTCTCTAGATATCCTGTTTGGGGTCATTGTTCTGGTTGCATTAAGACTCTGAAGATTGCAGAATCTCTTGGAGAGAGATCTAATCTTGCAATGGAGTTTGATCTTCCATCTACACAAGAAAGACTAAGTGGATGAAGAATATCTATTGCCCAGATTTTAACATGCATTTGGAGGGATACCCCATAGAGCTTGCTCTGTTGATGGGACAGATATTAAAAATGTACAATGATTTAGGCCCAGAATTGAATAGGAGAAAGAGAGGGAGCTAGATTGCTTTGGGGAAATTACAGAGCTTCTTACCACAAACATCCCATGAGAGGCAAGGCTCATCTTTTCAATACTATTCTACCAGAGTTGCTATATGGTGTTGAGTCACAGAATATAATTACCTCTAAACAACTAAAAGTGAGTATCCTACAGAGGATAATAGAGAGAATATGAGGGTGAAAGTAGAATGAAATATGTAATCAACGAGGAGCTTGTAAGAATCGATATCACCAAGGAATTCAATGATAGAAAGAAATGATAGTTTGGTCATAAATGACAAGTGACATGTTGAAAGAATATTTTCCTGGCACACTAAAATGTAGGAGAAAGTCAGGACAGTCCCCGGAATATCTGTACCTGGAGCTTCAATGGTGAATTTTTGGGAAGACATAGACAAGAATTGCACAGGCTAGGTGGGCATAGATGAGTTGGAATCAGCACTGGTGGAAGGAAATACTGAATAGATGAAATCACAGATGTGTTTGAGTAAAATAAAGCAGTTAGGTGAGATAACCATGGAGGTCTCCTCCAACTTGTGAATCAATGAATAGAATGCTAGAATATAGAATGTCAGAGGTGGAAGGGACATTAGAATTAAAGAATATATAGTTTGTGATGACTGATTTTGATAGACTTAGCCCTTCTGCTCAATGCAATGACCTAAAACAATTCCAAAGGACTCATGAAGGAAAATGCCATCCACATCCAGAGAAAGAAAAAAGGAGTCTGAATGCAGAGCGAAGCAGACTATTTTCCTTTTTTTTGTTTTGTTCTGTCTTGTTTTTCTTTCTCATGGTTTCTCCCATTCATTATAATTCTTCTATACAACATGACTAATGTGAAAATATATTTAATAGAAATGTATGTGTAAAGCCTATATCAGATTTCAGGTCTTCTTGGGGAGGGAGGGGGAGAAGAATTAAACTTATGGAAGTAAATATTGAAAACTAAAAATAAATTTAAAAAAATCTAATTAGGCATGAAAAATGATTGATCATTCATTGCTATAATTTAAAAGCCCAAAATACTTGTTTGAGCAAATATCTAAAGAAATATAAATAACTATGTAAGTAAAAAAAAAAGAAGTAAAGAATGTTAGAACATGGAACAGATGCTATCGCTTGTCCTTCATTCTTGAAGAGAACCGTGACATCAGGGAAGTGATGCCATGACTTGTAAATGAATTGGATTTAAGTGATGGAGCATTGTGTAAGGTCACCAGTCTCACTTTCTCCTCCAGAGCCTTCTGGGTTCAGGCCAGATACAGATCAGAATGACTGAAGATGGCCCCCCAGAAAGGAGTGTGGCACACAAAAGAGAGAAGAATCCAAAGAGACCTTAGACTAGCAATTGTTAAAGCCAGAAGAAATCTCAGAAGTCACTTTTTCCAAATCCTACTTGAAGCATCAATCTCCTTTACTGTCCTCCTCATAATTGACCTGGATGACTTTGGATAAGCCATAGTTTCTCTGTCATAGGAGTTAAGAGCTGGAGAGCACACCAGAGATTATATAGTGCAGCAATGTCATTTTACAGAGGAGGAAACTGAGGCCCCAGAGGGAAATAGCTGACCTAAAGACACCCAGATGAGAGTTCAGGTCTTCTGACTACAGATGCTCTGGTTTTTGTTATTCAGCCTACTTCAGCTGGGGACAGAGTCCCCAAAACAAGGAATCAGAATACAGGAAAAATAACTTGAGAAGACCAAGGGACATCTTCAATCTCCTTTATTTCTCATAAGAATAATAGCTAGCACTTACATTGTCACTTTAAAGTTTGCTCTTTTATTGTTTCATTTTATCCTCCCAACAACTCTGTGAGATAGATATTATAATTAGCTCCATTTTTCAGATGAGGAAACTAAGTTGAGAATAAGAAGTGAGGTGTCTAGGGTCACACAGCTAGTAAGTATCTTAGGCAGGATTTGAATTCCAGTCTCCTTGACTACAAGTTCATCACTCTATCCACTATGCCAGCCATCAGAGTTTATTGAATGGGGTTTGGGGGGGGTGATATAGTCAGGCCTGTGCTTAAGGGAAGTCTCTTCTGGCAGCTATGGAAGATAGATTGGAGTTAGGAGAGTCTTGAGACAGAGAGATAAGTTGGGAGGCTATTCCAAAAATTTAGGTGAGAGATGATAAGGGCCTAAGCTAGAGTGCTGGCTGAGGAGAGAGGGAACACAGATGGAAGAGATGTTGGGGAGATTAAAAAAAAAAGCAATTGACAAGTGATTGGATATATGGAGTGAGTGAGAGGGAGAAGACCAAGATGGTACTGAGATTGCAGACCTGGGGACTGGAAGGATGAAGGCTCATTCCCGCCACAGTAATAGGAATGTTCTGAAAAGGGCTGGCTTTAAGGGATAAAATAATGTGCCAAGATTGGCAATATAAAGCATAACCCACTCATGCCCACTTACCCTATCCAAGTCATTTGGGACAGAATTCAATTTGGGACCAAGATTGAGGGTTGGAGAAGGGCAGAGCTCTTTCTCAGGGCCACTGAAGCACATAGAGTTCTTTGAGGTCTACCTGCCAAAGTCAAGGCCCAGAAGGCCAACTGTGGGCCTCCTGGTCTGGGAGGAAAATTTGTCAATGTAGTCACTTCAGGTGATAGGGGCCAGGGCTAGATTATAACAATGGTGGAGGGGAGGGACAGGGCCAACATCAGAGATACGGTGGGAGAATGTTCAGTGATAATGGGTAAAGGGGGTAGTTTAATTGGCTTGTCAAAAGTCCATGACTGGCTGTTTCTGAGGCTAGAATTTAGGCTCTTTTCCATCCTCTGATTGATTGATGCCTACCCATTCCTTGTGGTCATATCATGGTTTCCAGGGGTACATGGTCCTCACTTAGGAGAACAGTGCTCTAGATTCCTGGATCTCAATAGCCCTCACACTCTTTTTCCCTTGGGAGTGGGGACCATCTGTCTGGATACCACCTTCTCTGAAAGCCTCTGTCCTGGACATAACCCCAGGAGTGAGTCAGGACCCTGAAGGTATGTCAAGTGTTTATTTTTCCTCCTCTTCCACTACTATTGATCTAGTGCTTCTTCATGGCCTGGAGGTGACTCTGGAGTCTAGAAGACTCTTCTAGGAAAGTGTTGGATGGAGCTTCAATGACTTGGAGGCTGAGTGTTTATCAGTGGAGGAACAGAGGTTAGACATGAAATTTTGGCCACTAAAACTCTTCCTAATTTCTTCATTTCTACAGGAGGTAGCACCATTCTTCCAGTGACCCAAATTCTAACCTTGGGAATCATCTTTGACCCTTCTCTTTCTCCAATAACTTATGGAGTCTTACTAACTCCATATCTTCAACATCTCTAGAATCCATCCCCCATTCTCGACACATACTAAGACTACCTTCATCCAGGCCTTCAGCACCTCAAATTGATGCTACTGCAACAGCCTCCTCTTGGTCTCCCTCCAGTCTAGCCTCCACACAACATTTCCAAGGTAGAGATCTGAACATGTCACTTCTCTGTATCAAGAAACTTTGGAGGATCCCCATTACCCTTAGGATAAAATACAAACTCCTCCGGCTTTTGAAGTCCTTTATAATGTAGTTCCTGTCTATCTTCCCATGCTGATTACAGTCACTCCCCCCTCACTTACTTTGCAGTCAAGCCAACTTGACTCGCTTGCTCTTCTCCACATTTGCATGAGTTGTCCCCCTTACCAGGAATACTCTCTCTTCTACTCTCCAACCCTTGGAACTCCTAGTTCTCTTCAAAGTTCAACCTACTTTGATGCCTCCTTCCAACCTCTCATGATTCCTCCAGTTGCCAGTGGCCCCCACTGACTCATTTGTTTTGTAGATATTCTGTATATATTTTCTAGTAGGATGTAAGCTTCTTGGGGTCACAGACTCCCCAAAGGAGATGCTGGCTGATTTATTGATGAATACTATTTGCTAAGGCAAGGAAGAGTGCTGACCTGCTTCCATGAAAGGGATGGACCCACACGAATGAGATCCTACATTTGTGAAGTACTTTGCCCAACAGTAGAAGAGTCAGTGGTGGAACAGAAGCTTCCCTTTCTTAGTACTCACTATTCCTTCCTTTTTCATCAAAAGGGTGGGAGTGGGGTTTAACATCGAATCAAAAGAGGCACTTGGCTTAGGCTCCCCATATTTAGGGATCAGCAAAGTTTCATTTGGAATGTGTGTATATTGGCGTTAGGAGGGTTTGGTCAGAGGACATTTCTCCTGCTAAGCTCCCCTCCCCAGTTTCACTTGTAATGTCTCCATATCCATGGAGATAGATCACTGTAACGTCAATGTGATACCCATAGCAGCTGCTATGAATATGCATACAGATTCCCAGAATTTGTTTGCAAAATACAACAAACTCTCCTCCTCCAAGACAAAAACAAAATATTTATTTGCAACATTGCTATGCCAGAAAGCAAGATTTAGTAGGGTACTCATCACCAATCCAGGGAGCACCTACATTGCAAGCAAGTTCCCCTAGACAAGTTCTTCCCTCTGCCTGCATCTCTCTCTGCCTGCTTCTCTTTACATTCACTCCTTTTCCTCTAAGCAGTATCTCCAGTCATCCTAATGAATATCTGATCACTGGATTCATATGGCTCTGGAGGAGAAATGAGGCTGGTGACCTGCACAGCCCTGCCTCACTCAAAACAAAGTCAAGTGCAAGTCATGTCATCATTTCTCTGATGTCAACAAAGAATGAACACACACAATATATACTGTTTCCAATCCTAGAAACTTGGAAATCAGCACTTAATTGGGAAGGTGTGGGAATCCCTGTGGCCAGAGCCTAATTGGCTTTGTGCCTGGGCTCCATGTGAGGCTTACTAATGGGCAGAGAACATCTTATATCCCATTAACCTTACAATAACACACAACCCTACTGGATTAGATTCATCCTGAATTTGAAATCATGTAAAAAGTTTGAGAGAGCAAGTGAAGAGTCCCATTCCATCCAATATAAAACAGGGAATTAGAAGGACTAGATGTAGGCCAGGAGGACTCCTGCCCACAGGGCAGAAATGATGGGGAATTATGTCAGAGGTTCCCAGATATTCTCACTAACCACCCTGCTCACCTCCTAATTCTGTGAGTCCAACTAGTATGTGCCTGTGTCTAGGACCTTCTACCCTTTCTCCCTTCTAATCTCCTCTGTCCCCAACTTGACTGAGCTCAACTCATGCATGTGACCATACATATGGTTCTATTCACTCCTATTCCTATCCCCTCCAACCATGGCAATGCCAATCTGCCTTCTTTGTCTTGCCAGCAGCTGGATTACTTTGGGACATGGAAATCTTACTTTAAGAAGCAGGAGACAGGCCAAGACTCCTGCCACATAGATTCATAGGATGTTAGAGCTGAGAGGGAGCTTAGAACACAGAATGTTAGACTGGAAGGGAGCTTGGAACATAGAATGTTAAAACATAGTCTTAGAGCTGCCAGTATAAAATATATTAACCCTAGAAAAGACACAAGGCAGAATGTTAGACAATAGAATGTGACAGTTGGAAGAAATCATGGAGTATAAACCCTCTCTTCATGGGAAAGGAACCTGATCTTCAGAGAAGAGGTCACTTAGATAGTGTCCAAGGAAGATTGAAATCCAGGTCATCTGATTTTAAGGCACTGTGTATACTGTTCATGTTCAGTCATTTTCAGTTGTGTCTGGCTCTTGGTGACGCCATTTGAAGTTTTCTTGGCAAAGATACCGGAGTATTTTGCCATTTCCTTCTCCAGCTCATTTTACAGATGAGGAAACTGAGGCAAACAGGATTAAGTGACTTGCCCAGGGTCCCATAGCTAGTAAGTGTCTGAGGCCAGGTTTGAACTCAGGAAGATGAATCTTTCTGACTTCAACTTTGAATTCTATCCATTGAGCCATGTAGGGCCCACTATATGTATCACCACAGTGCTTTGAGAGAGTACTTCATATCCACTTTTTAAAAACCACTAATCCTGCTCTCCCTCGTTTCTTTTAACTCACTCTTCCCTACCCCTAATCCATACACACATGCAAATACTCACTTAAACAGACACAAACATAAACACTTGCGCACGCGCGCGCACACACACACACACACACACACACACACACACACCACCTTGGTAGAGAACTGGGAATAGACTATCCAGATCTGGTGATCTACATGTCTGTCTCTGCTAAGTGTTTACCCTCAGCCTTATCTACCACCCTCCACCTTCCCTCAGTGCCTCAACCAAGGAGTAATTTACTTGGTACTTTAAACTTCAAAAGACAAAAGTAAAAACACTTCGAAAACAATTGCAAAATTTATTGAAGGAGGGCAGAAGGGTAGAGAGCTTCCCTTTGCGGGAGGGGGAGACACTTAAGGGCACTTCTTGTTTTCCAGAAAGAGGACACAGTGTGTGTCTCCCATACGCTGGTCACCAGCTCTTCAATGGGCTGCCCAGTTCAAAGTGGGAATTGAATCACAGACAGAGACTGACAGATGGGAAGGGAAAAACACCCATGCTCTGGAGCCAAGGTTCACTAGGTTTGGGCAAATGGTAACAAAGAAGGCTCTCTGGGGAAAGGTCCCTGGTTCATCTATTCATGCACTGTCTTGTTCTGAGGGTGAGTCTCTTGCCCCTTACCCCATCAAGACCACCAGTTGAACCCTGGTGAGTTAGGCAGATGAGAGGAGGGGGGCAGGCATGCCAGGGAACTGAAGTGGAGGACAGGTCTACAAAAACTCCGAGTCACTGAGAGCACAATAGAGAAGAGGTGAGGATGGTTTTGGGATGGGTCCTGTGTTTGGGACAGAAAAAGAAGGGCAGAGGGACTGGTACTAGGCAAATGAGCAACCCATTTCGAATGCCAAAGCATTGTGATTGGTAGAGGCCAAAGTTCCCATTCCCCAACCCCTCACCTCAAAAGAACTTTTGCCTCCCCCAGTTCAACAAAAGTGAACAGGTGCAGGCTCCACACAGAGCTCCCTCACAATTTGTTTTCTTCCTGGGCATCCACAAAAGAGAGAGAGAAGAGGCTGCCTTCCTCAGTGCACCAGTGTATCTCCACATTAGCAGAGGCCCCATGGGGTCAGGATTTCTTTCACTTCAACCCTACATATATATCTATATCTATATATATCTATATCTATATATATATATATAGATATATATAGATATAGATATATATATAGATATAGATATATATATAGATATAGATATATATATATGCACACAGCCATCCTGAGAACCCGCCTGGGGTCTGAACCACTCCTAGACGAATAAAGTTCCCTTGAGGAATTGAGACTGGGCAAGAGACCCTAAACATTCTGAACCATGGAATCTGAGCTAGACATTACTCCCAAGGTCATCTGGTCAGAGGACACCCCCCCACACCCATTCCTGAATATGGCTCCTCCCTACAATGTCCCCAACAAGTTGGTCATTCAGACTTTGTGAAGCCCTCCAGTGGTAGGGAATCCATTCAATATCTGGACAGCTCCAGCACTAAGGATGTCATTTCTTAGGTAGATCTTAAGTCTGTCATTCTGCAATTTCTACCCATTGCTCCTAGATCTATATTCTGAGGCCAGGAGAAACTCTGGATAGAGGAATTCAAATCCCTGGAATTAAGAGAACTTTGGAACAATGGCCCAATTCCATAATGAGGCTAAGGAAGAATGAAGGTGCTGGGGATGGGGAATGTAACAGCATTGGAGGAGCTGAGCTAGCAATGGGTGCCAACCCTAAACCCTTTCCCCTTCCTCATCTCAAATCCTAGGATTGTTCCCAAATCTCTCCTACAGAGAGCTCCATCTCCCACTCAAGGAACTATAGAGTTGGATGGACAGAGTGGACCTTTTCTATAGCCTTGCAAATAACACCAGCCTGGACTTGCCAAATGAGAGGATGGCATGTGAATTTTTTTCTCTAGGGAAGGTGGGGAGCTTCCATGCCAGTCAGTTTCCAAGTTCCCTCTGTCCTCCATGAGCCTCTGCTCGGTGTGACCCACTCTTTTATTGCTAAAATAATAAGATCTATGAAATAGGGGTTGATCCCCACCCTACCTCTACTCATTCTATGCTCTTTTAAGGATTCATGAAGAAATTGGACAAATTCATGATGAACAAGTGCCATGGACACCCTCCCTGTCCTTTCAGTGGGGAGATGCTTTGCCTCCTCTTTTCCTCTCTCCCATCTTCTCCCTATGTCTGGGGGTATGTGGTATGGAGTCCATGCCTGTTCCCATGGGAAGGGTGAGACTAAGAAAAAGGGTACCTTGTGAAGTTGCACCCCATCCCCTCTGACCCAGTCCTGTGGTCCAGCCTCTTGGCACAAAGATCAGGACGGAGCAGAGAGATAACACCACCTCTCCCCTGAGGGCCCAGGGTCAGTGGCTGGCAGTTGTCAGTCAGTTTAGTCACCCAGTCATCGGCTAAGCAGCTCCATAGAAGAAGAAAATGGTAGGGCTAGAGAGGACCTTATTGATCATCTCACCCAAAATCTCCTCTTCATTTTACAGAGGTGGAAACTGAGGCACAGAGAGGGAAATTGACTTGCCCAAGGCCACACAGTGAGTTAGCATTAGGGCCAGGACTAGAACTCAGGCCTTCTGACTTCCCTTTCTATGGCACTGACCTCTCCTAGGTAACTATCAGAGAATCCTAGAATGTAGAGATGGAAGGGGTCTTAGAAATCATCTATTCCAACTGCTTTGTTTTACAGAGAAGGAAACTGAGGCCTAGGGAGGGAAATGACTTGCCCAAAATCACACAGGTAGCAAAGCCAAAATTTGATCTCCCAGGACATCAGCCAGGTCAGAAAAAACTCTGGCTTAACAGGGGCCTGGGAATTGCAGGCACACATGGGCACATGTGCTCATACACGCATACATACACATACACACACAGCAGGGGGTCAAATCCATCTTCTGCCTTCCCACTTTCCCAAACACTGGCCAGGGAACATGTCCCTGGGTGGGCAGGGGTGGAGCAGTTCTGAGAAATAAGACCCACCAGGCTTGTGATAATAAAATAAATCATCTCCAGATATGGCCAAGGCCACCCCTCTCCTGCCCCACGACCTAGATCCCAGCTCTTTGGAGAGTCCCTGGGACTGGGCAGGGCCAGGATAGAGGCTCAAGTCCGCTTGGCATGCAACATCTCAATAAGCAGGTTGTTGCAGGGCACCTCCCCACCCAGGTGCTTGTGGTACAGGTACTCCTCGGCCTGCATGCTGAGAGAGCGCACCTCAGTCAGGCGCAGGAGCAGCTGCCGGAACTTGTCGCCACAGTGCGGGTAATGGCACATGGTGTACTCCAGCAGGGCTGAGTTGGCCTTCTCTTGAGCATCCTTGGCCAGACCGTGATTCTCCAGGAACTTCACATCTGCAGAGAGACGGGTATGTCATCAGCATCGCCATTTGTCCCTGTCTCTTTCAGCTCATCAATGGCCTCATCCTTACTGCTTGGCTACCCTTACCCCCACCCCTATCTCCACCACTGGCACTGACTGTCAGCTTAGCCCAGGTATCATCCTTCTCTTCTCTATCCCCACTATTAGTCAGCACAAGACAATGGAAAAAACAACAACCAATAAATCTGGAGCCAGAAGACTTGGGTTCAAACCCTTGCTCCGCTACTTGGTCTTGAATAAATCTCTTATCTTTCCTTTTCTCTGCCTCAGTTTTCTCCTCTTTAAATGTGATATAACACAGAACCATCTCCAAAGATGGGAAGACCTGAGTTCAAGGCTCCTCATACACACACACACACACACACACACACACACACACACACACACACAGGTTGTGTCCCCCTGGGTAAGTTATATAACCTTCCAATACCTCAGTCAACTTTCTAAGATTCTGAGCAGAAGGACTTCCCTCACCATGAAGCAACTTATATCATTGAAATCACAGGTCTTGTCCCTATCCTTATAAAATGATTAAAATGGACCATGTGATGTCTAAATTCCTTCCCTATCTAACGGAAAAACAGAAAAAATGTTTTGCAAGATCAAAGGAAGGAAAGACAATTATCATTTGGATAACATTCATGTAGAACTTACTATGAGTCAAGCCCTTGACAACTGTTATCTCCTTCAACCTTCACAACAACCCTGAGAGGCAGGGGGTATTCTTATCATCATTTCACAGATGAGGAAACTGAGGCAAATGGAGGTTCATTGACTTGCCCAGAGTCACACAGATAGTAAGTGTCTGTGGCTGATTTTGAGAATACCTTTCTTCTCCATTCCAGGCCAAGCACTCTGTCCACTTCAGCACCTAGCTGCCTTACTGAAAGATGAATTCTAACTGGTCAGATTAAGGAAAGTTTCATGGAGAAGGTAATATTTAAGCTGGATCTTTGGGGATCAGTAGGATTTCAACAGCTATAGATGGAGAAGGATGGAATAACAGGCTTGAGGGACAGAGAAAACAAAGGCATAAATTCAGGAGAACATGGGAGTGTTTATGAGGGACAATGTAACCTCAGCTGGAGAAGCATAAAATACATGGGATGAAGCTGTATTTGCTAAAGTTGGAAAAATCCTGGAGTACCTTGAATACCCAACTAATGAATGTAGACTTTATTCTATAGAGAACAGAAAGCTGTGGCTCATCACGTTCAAGTCTATGCATCAGAAAAATGGATGCAGCATTCTAAGAAGCATGGAATTGGAGGGGACAGCAGCAGCAACGTCAGTCACCATCATTACCCTCAGGTATCAACTGCTTCCTCTATCCCTCTATTTCCCTTCCTAGCATCTGTATCCCCATCACCACTAGCTCCAGCATCTCTTTAAAGTCACTGTTAGCCCCATTTCCAGCATCTCCATGATCATCCCATTTCCATGGCCACCATCCCCACCCCCATTTCTATTATCACAATGTTCCGATAAAGCACCTGCTGCTCTAAGGATCATACAGAGAAGATACGTCAGCATC
The DNA here is from genome assembly GCA_028658325.1 of Potorous gilbertii. NCBI lineage: Eukaryota > Metazoa > Chordata > Mammalia > Diprotodontia > Potoroidae > Potorous > Potorous gilbertii. The sequence continues at coordinate 332,567,471 of CM053769.1, read as the reverse complement.
TGAGGTCTGGAAGTTCACAATTGCAGAGATATATATTCCTGTACAAATTGCCATGGAGAGGATTCCCAGGACCCCTGGTATAAACTTGGTATAGGGGAAAGGGAATGAGATTCAGTATAAAGGCCTAGGTTTGGGTCCAGGCCCTGCCAGCTTGGACTGGTCACTTCTCCTCTCACTTCTTTGACTTCCTCTTTGGAGATCTGCTCTCCATCTCTCTCAGGGTTGTGGTGGGGAAACATACTTCATAAATCTTTAAAAGGGTGAGAGGAACATGAAGTATTACTATCCCTGACAGCAGGCACTCAGTTTTCCATAAGGAGCTCCAGTGATAAAGATTCTTAACCACGGCCTGAGGTAGCCCATTTCACTTTTGGAAAGCTCTCATTGTAGGAAGTTTTCTTTAAGATAAGCTAAGTTCTGCCTCCCAGTCACATAACCTCAATGCTCTTTTTTTTCTACCTCAAGTCCATATACAGCCTTTGATTTCTTGCACACAGTGACTCTGGTTGCCCTAAGTAGTTCATTCTCTGAGCAAAAGATCCCAGCTCTACCTGTTGAAAACTTTTTTCCTGATAGGCCCAGCAAAGGTGTTAGCTAATCCAGGAAGCCACTCTGATCACCTCTCTTCTACTAACCCCCCTCTCCTCATCCCAGCTGAAAGAATCTCTCACTCACCACAGATTTTACCAGAGCACTTTGTCTGGATAGCTCCTTTGCTCCCTTCCCATCTCGGAGATAGCCCAGGACCCTGAACCAAGAGCCTTGGGAAAAGCTTAGCTTATCAGCCCTGCCACCAGCCTGATCCCCATAGCCATCATGGAGGGGAACATTCCCTGTGGAGCAAAGTCCCACCATGCTCTCCCCCTCAACTACTGACCAAGTGCCCCTGAAGGGCAAGTCAGCCCACTGCCTTTGCAGGTCTGGGCAGCCTTGCCTCCTTGGCTACTGAAGATTCATAAGAAAGAAAGGTCTTCACCACCAAATACCTTGGCACCATCAGCAGAATCATAAGCAGATATGATTTTATTAGTGGAAATGACAGTTAAGAGGATGTGTTACCATCTGCACCCTACGGACTGTGGGGCCTTTCCACCTGACCTGCAGCTGAATCCTCTTCAAAGTGTCATCAAGGTGCTTTGCACATAGTAAGAGATGAATAAATGCTTTTGCATCCATTCATCATGCTTTACCTTATATCATCCTTACTTACCTTATATCATCCCTCTTAATAGGCTGTAAACTTCTGTCTCAAAGACCATATTATTTCTTATTCTTCAAACCAAATATAGAGCCCTTGCACATAGCAGACACTTTTAAAATGTCTTTTGAAGGATGAGTAGAAAGAGAATAAGAATTTATATAAATCCTACTGTGTGCTAAGCTCTTTTTACAAATACCATCTCATTTGAACCTACTAACAACCCTTCAAGTATTATTGTTACCCAATTTATAGGTCAGGAAACTGAGGCAAACAGCAATTAAATGACTTGCCTGGGGTCATACGGCTAATAAGTATCTCAGGCTGGATTTGATTCCCTGCTACCCACCCAGGGTACTACCACGAGGTAGCATGATGACCTGGAACAAGCAGTGAATGTATAGTCAGAGGAACTGGACTTAAATTCCAGTCACATGCTTACTACACTCGTGAGTTCTGGCAAGTCATTTGCCTGCTCTGGGCTTTGAACTAGATGACCCATAGCTAGTATTCTAAGAGTCCTTCCAGTGCTAACATCCTATGTTCTAAAGATCTTTCCAGTTCTAGCGCCTACAACCTGTGTGTTTTCATCTCTGCCCACAGGTTTACATCCCTCCTGGGGGAGCTGAGGGCTAGGGGAAGACAGGAAGGGAGAGGGTGTGGAGTCTGAGCCTCTCAGGTGGAATGGGCCTGGTCTCTGCCCCTCATGGAAAGCCCTACCTCTAATCCTCCTAACACTCAGGTGCGATGAACAGGCCCAGAGAGCTCAATGAGCATGGAAACCCTGATCCGCCTGCCCGCCCACAGCGCCTGCCTAAGGCCCTTGTTGTTCACAACAGCTTTTAGGGAAATTTGAGCTCGAGCGGGAGGCTAAGGTGTCCACAGATGCTGATCCCTGTATCAACTCCCTCTCCATGCACATACACACACACAGTCACACAGCCTGTAGCTTAGCCCTAGGACCCAACACCACCTAAGCAAGAAAGGAAGCTCTCACAGCATTAATGCTGGTACTGGGGCCCCCTCCCACCCTAAGAAATTGCTTATGATTTTGTGTTATTAAGTTAAAATTAAGGTATACAATTAAATAACCATTAATCTTATTTGAAATTTAGTAATAAAATTTTAAAAATAAAAATAGAATTGGGCACATAACCTCCTGAGTCTTCAGTTTTTCTCTCTGTAAAACAATGGAATTTGAGTCAAGGGATCTAGGTCTGAATTGCTGTTCCAACACTAACAGTGTAACCTAAATTTTTAAAAAAAGTTTATTTTTTTTTTTAGTTTTCATAATTCACTTCTATAAGATTTTGTTTTAAATTTTCTCCCCTGCTTCCCTTCTCTCCCCAAAATAACATGCATTCTGATAAAGGTTATACGTGTACAATCACATTAAACATTGCCCACATTAGTCATGTATAACCTAGATTAAGCATAAGGACAAATAGGGGGTGCAGTGGATTGAGGGCTGGGCCTGAAGTCAGGAAGACTCATTTTCCTGAGTTCAGCTCTGGCCTCAGATATTTACTAGTCTGACCTTGTGCAAGTCATTTCACCCTGCTTGCCTCAGTTTCCTTATCTGCAAAATGAGCTGAAGAAGGAAATGGCAAAGTACTCCAATATCTCTGCCCCCCCCAAAACCCAAATGGGGTCATGAAGAGTCAGACACAATTGAAAAAGTTTGAACCAAAAGCTAAGTGTAAGGAATGAGATTTATGGGTTTCAGAACTCTGCATAAATGGGAATAAATATTATTAATATATAATTCAGTAATATATAATTTGCTATTAATATATATAAGTTAATAGTAATACATATCATATATATATGTATATATATACACTCAGAATAAGCCTGAAGATCTAAGTTCTTCTACTTACTGCATGACCTTGGGCAAGTCAATTCCCCTGCATGCTGATGTTTCCCAGTAGGTAAAATGAGAAGCTGAAGGAGGTAACAGTGACTGTGTAGCTAGAACTGGAATCATGGGACCTGAGTTTATATCCTGAGTCTGCTACTTACTACCTGCATGACCTTTGGCCAGTCATTTAATATCACTGAACCCCAGTTTCCTCGATGTAAAATATGGCATTGGAGTCACAGTGGCCTCTGAGATCCCTTCCAGTTCTGGAGTGATGATGATATGCTTCTCATCAATCCATGGGCTCCCTCCTGCAGGGCTTTAGTAGGGCAACTTCATGAGAGGAAGTGGCTAAGATAACCCCTCACCTGTCAAGCCCCTGCCATTGCCAAGGCTGATCCTCAGTCAATAGGTACCCAGCCCATTGCCAGGGTAGACTTGAAGCCTTCTTGGCCTGCTAGAACCTGCCCAGGCTCATCTTCTGCGGGCAGAGAACACTTTGAGAACCTCGTCATCTCTGGGTCATCATGAGGCACTGAGGGTGGATATCAGTGGAGGAATGTAGATGTATAATTTAGCAAGTTAGTAATAATAGTACTTTTATATTTCCCAAGAGCTTCACATACAGTTCTAAGAGGTAACAGGGCAAAGACGTCTTTCTCTTTAACAACCCAGGTTCAAAGATACGAAAGGATTTGCTAGTGGTCATGTAGCTAGTAAATGGAGAGTCAGAACTTGAACCCAGACCTTTTGACTATAAGTCCAATGATCCTTCCCATTAGACCCCCCACCCCAGATACAGGACCAATTGCTTCCAGCTCTCTCCAGGTCCACCCCAATATCCTCACATTAGGTGGGCTTAGTGAAGCTCAATTTACCTTCTCTACCAAAATAAAACTAAGCAGCTCAAGGGAAATTTCCAGGACTTCTTCTGTATTTCCAAAAACCAAATGTCACCCTTCTTCCCAGGTAACCTGGCACTATGGACTCAAGTTAGGGTCATAAGACATGGGTTCAAGTTTCAGCTCACTTGCTACTTAAAAAGACAAATCACTGTCTCTGAAGCACAATTCTCTCTGTAGTAAGGTAGTAAAATGGGGATTTTACTCAGCTTGGTTAGTTGGAGAGATAACTGACCTCAGAGTCAGGGATGTGGGGTATGTTGAAGGCCACATATTTGCTGTGTGACCTTGGACAAATCACTTAAGCCCTGAATGTCCCCAGTTAACTCTGTAAGATTATTATTTTGAAGCAGTTACATGTTTGCATTGGTAGAAATCATTTCCTTACCCCATTAATGTAGGGAACTTCTGTCTATACTAATGACATCACTAGTCCAAACATATCCAAGTCTCTTTCTTCTTTAATGTAGTGCCTCAAGAAAAGAGTGAAACTTGAACTTATAGATCAGAAATGTGATGCTCTACTGACTGAGAGTTCTCCTCTTCTCCCTCTTCCTTCTCTTTCTCATCTTCCTCTTTTCCTTCTCCTTCTCTCTTCTTTCTCTTCCCATTATCCATTCCAGGCTTAGCAGGAAGGGGTGATTTCAGGGGAGGAGGGTATTTAAGCCTGACAGGACCTCCTCCTCCATAGCCCTCCTCAACAGCCTCACTGTGGTGTGGATGCGACCTGGGCTTTGGAAGGCTCTATCAACAGAGCAGAAACTCTGAGAGGGCACCTCCCACAACCATCCTCTACTTTGTACTCCCACAGCCACTACCCTAATTCAGTCTCAAAGCCACCCCGTGCCTACACTGTTGCAATGGCCTCCCGACTGGTCTGCCTGTTCCAATTCATTTTACACACAGCTGCCGAAGTGATTTCCCTAAAATACAGGTCACTCCCCTGTTCATTAATTACTCCCTATAACTTCTAGGATCAAATATAAACTTGTCTGTTTAGGCTTCAATCTTCCTTTCCAAACTTAGTACACATGACTGTTTCTCCTTCATATATTCTGCAATCCAGCCCACCTTGCCTTACTGTTCCTCATACACAGTACTCATTTCCCATTTCCACTCCTGGAATATATTCCTTCTTCAGCTCTCATTCTTAAAATCCCTAGTTTCCTCCAAAGCTCAGTTCAAACCCCACTTCCTACATTGTTCTGATTCCCCTAGGAACTAGTGTCTCCTCTCTAATAGCTTGAATTTTTGTTTTTGTACACACACACACACACATTTTATTTTCTGCGATGGAATGTAAGCTCCTCATGGGCAGTAACTGTTTAATTTGCCTCCACCCACCCTCATCCTTTCACTCCCAGGGCTTTATTACTCCTGATTGCTTCAGGGAATAATAAATTTCCTCCAGATCCTCTAGGTCAGGCTGATGATGCTATGAGCCCTGCGGGGGAGGGATGCCCCTCTGAGGAGGCACCTCGACTCAAACAGATCTGCTAACTCTGACCCTTCCAAGGGTCAACAGCCTTCTCTGACTGTGTGACCTTGGAAGAAAGGAAGAAACAAATGTTTATTAAGCAACTACTATGGGCCAGGCATGTGGTTAAGGGCTTTACAAATAGGACTTTCTTTGACCTGCCCAATCCTGGGAGGCCTGGCACCTTGGAGGTGATGAACTGATTCTAGATTCGTTGGTTGGCAGGTTCTACAAAACTGGAGAGATCCCAACAGGAAATCAGTGACAGGCCATATGTCTGCTATGGGATGACCAGCCTTGCTAAGAAGGAAAAGGGTGGTCACAAAGTTGGCCACCAGCATAACAAATTTCACAGCAGCAGAAACTTGGAACACCTGCCAAATTACAGAGGGGTTGAAATCTGAGACAGTGGAAGGCATGCCCACACTGATCACACATCAAGCTTTGAAGTATTGATGTAATATGCAATTTTATGGTATACAAATTATTAGAGCAATTTAATATAAATACCATATAATTATATGAATAATTGGGTATTACAGAAATGTTAATTAATAATATTCTTGACTCTGATAGTTACAACCTGTATAGCTTTGGACAAGCTCCTTCCCCTCCCTGAACCTCGGTTTCCTCATTTGAAAAATGAGAAGTTGGAGTTAAATGATCTCCAAAGTCCCTTCTCACTCTTAATTGAATACTGCCAGTATGATAATCACACACATTTCTATAACGCTTGAAAATTTTCAGAGAACTTTGCTCACAACTCTTTGACAAAAGAAGAAAGCTGGTCATATAGCAGGTTTATGTCAGGATTCAAATCTCAGTTTGAAAAAGCCTGGCTTTTTTTTTTCTGCCCTGCTGCCACCCATAAGTCCACTCCCTCATTTTACATAAGAAATATCAAAGGCCTGGGGACATGGCTTGCTCAAGGTCACACAACAAGTCAGCAGCAGAGGGAGATTGAAATCCAGGCCCTTTAACTTCAGCTTCGTCTTCTCCATGTCCCAAATACCTGTCTGAAGTCCAGAGAGTGGGAAAGATTGGCCTAAGGTAGCTAGGTATCACAGCAGAAAAACCACAGGGCCTGAATTCAAGAAGACAAGTTCAAATCTAGCCTCGGATACTCACTAGCTATGTGACCCAGCACAGGCAACTTAACTTTTGTCTGCTTCAACTTCCTCAACTGTAAAATGGGGATGATAGCACCTACCTCCCAGGGTTGCTGTGAAGATCAAGTAAGGTAATATTTGTAAAGCACTGAGCCACACGCCTGACACATAAACGTTGCTTAATAAATGTTTGTTTTCCTCCTTTCTTCCAAGGTCACATAGAGAAAGCTGCTGGCCTTTAGAGGTGTCCAGGGACAGAAGGTGTATTAGAGTTGGGGTGCCTCCACAGGGTTCATAGAAACCAGTCTGACCTAGAGGATTTTGAGGAAAGTTATTGCTCCCTGAAAGAAGTGGGAAACAAGCAGGAGAACAAAGCCCTGGGAGAGGAAAGGAGGATTGGGAAGAAGCAGTTTGGGCTGTAGGAGTCGGGAACTGTGGTTCACAGCTAGCACTCCCTAGCCCTAAGAGCTTAGACAAAGTTCCCCTCTCTAGCACTAGAGTCCTCGTACTTAAAATGAGTGGAAGCTGTGCCCTCTCAGATGGGCTCTGGGGTCTCTTCCAGCTCTCAAAGATGCTAATTGTTCACATTCCCCAGTTGGGGAAGACCAACTCCTGAGGTCAGGAGAAGCAAACTTTTCCCTCCTTCACAACCTCCAGCTGATGGCCCAACAGGGACCACTGTATCATATATCTGAGCTGGAAAGGATCCCAAAGGCCATAGAATCCAATTCCCCAAGTCCTTCATTTTATTAAAAAAAAAAAAAGGGAGGAGGGGGAAACTGAGGTACAAGGAGGTAAAGTGATTGGTCCAAGCTTATACAGGTAGTAGCAGAATTGTAACTCAGGTCCTACGACTTCAGAATCAATGTTCTTTCTACTATGTTATGATGCAGTAGGACTCATTTATCTTCTCCATCCCCCCACCAATAACATACACAAAAGGAGACGCGGGCTGGTAGAACATCCAGCGTGGAGTGTCCATTCCCCTGGGGTCACCCATCATCCCAGGGTGGGAAAGAAGCTTGAGAGCAAATCCTTTCCTATTCAGCGTCCAAGACTATCTGCCCAGTTAGGTGAGGGCACAGGTGGGGACTACTCAGGCCTGCCACAGCTAAGTGAGACAGGTAACAAACACCCTGCCGGGAAGAAGGCAGGGGAAATGAGCCTTCCCACGTGGGCTCCTTCATTCATGGTCAGGTTTTGAAGGAGGAAAACATGGGATGATCAGCCTAGCTGAGAATAAAGAAAGGCATTACAAAGTTGGGCAGGGAAGAGCTTCTATGGCCATCTCGACTCCACTCCTAAACCCCTCAAACAGAGCATCAAGTCAGAGTCTTGGATCATCAGAGCTTGAAGTAATCTTAGGACACAGCGTTATAGCTAAAACGGACCTCAGAATATAGAATATTGAAGCTGGGAGTGACCATAGAATATAAAATTACAGAATATTACAGCTGGAAGTTCCAGCCACAGGTTCCAGAAACTGGAAGGTTACAGCTGGAAGAACATAAAATGACTTCCAAAAGTAAAGACAGTAACAGCCCAAAAAGCCAGATAAATACACAGGAATAAGAAAAGGTCATGGAAACAAATGGCAATTTTGTTACTACCTTGTGAAAATTATTTTGGCTTTAAAAAAAACCTGTAAAAAAACAAGTTTATAGTTACATGTACAATCATTTACAATTACTCTTTTTTGTTTTGCAATAGTCTGTTTTTGTTTTTCTTATTTTTTAGTTCTTAATTTATATAATATGTATACTTATCGATGGAAATCAACATAGCAATAATAAAAAGATAATCTGTGAGAGAAACAACACAATACCTGAGCTAAACCAAAGAATGCTAGAAAATAGAATACAGAACACCAGAGATAGAAGGGACCTTAGAGCAATGTCAGAGCAGAGAATCTTGGTGCCCCAGAGGACCTCAGAGGCTGAGTAGCCTAAGCCTTCCCCGAAGCATGAATCCCCTTCTCAATAATCCTACAAAGGGTTGTTTGTGCAGCCTCAGCCTGGACCTCTGACTTATGTAACGTCTATTCAGTGGTCTTCGTTCTGGCCTCTCTGGGGGTCAAGAGAACAAATCTGCCCCCTCTTCCACAGATCAACTCTTGGGATACTTGAAGACACAGAGCACATCCCCAGCCTATCCCTTTATTCTTTATTCTAGGTGAAATAGCATCCTAATACCATGCTTTTGGTCCACAGACTCATCAAATGGTCTGCCAACAAAGGCAAGAGGTGGGCATCATTCACCCCTTTACTTGGCAGGACCATGTTAATAATAACCTCCACTTCCCTCACAACCCTTTAAGGTAAGAAGTGCATTATCCTCATTTTACAGTGGGAGAAACTGAGGTCCAGAGATGTAAGTTAACAGTAGGATCATAGATTTGGGAGCTAGAAGTGACCTTAGAGACCATTAAATCCAAACCTCACATTTACAAACGAGGAAACTGAGGCATGGAGCAGGAAAGTGACTTGTCTATGGCCATGCCTGTTGGTAATAAGCTGAGATGCTTCACCCTGGTCTCCTGGCTGTTGAATACAATCCTCTGCCACTTGCCCCACTTTCCCAGAAATGCCACCTTCCACAGCCCCAAAACCTAGGTGAGGGAAGTCACTGCTTTTTAAAGCTCAAAAGGGTCAAAAGATCAGAATCACACCCCCTTCCAATTAATTTCTGCCTCCTCTCTCTCCTTTCACACCTCCCCCCCCAATACCTAGGGGGGTGGGGAAGCTGAGCATCTGCCACAATCCCCTCCTGCCTTTGGGGACCGCTCTTTATCTGTGTAGGGTGACAGTGGGTGTCAGCAGCAGAGAAAGAAGTTATATTGATAGATGTCAAACCCAGGCCCCCCCTTCCAGCAGCCGCTGACAATAGGCAGTTCTGCTGGATGAACTTGCCTGAGATGCTCAGGGAAAAAGAAAAAAAAAAACCTTTTTTTTTTTTTTACTGTTTAATTGAATATTTGAATAATCCTTTCATTCCTCCGAGGAATAAAGAATGTTGTCCAAATAACATTGACTCACTCCATAGGGAGACAGGGAAACAGTTGCAAAGGCTGTCGGGCACAATGGCCCCCCTCACACATCTCCAGCCTCTGGGATGATGTGTGTACCCTCAAGTGGGCCCGCTATTCAAGACGCCTTTTGTTGGCGAGAAGCTGTTGATAAATTGCAAACGCTTAAGGGAATGTGCGCTCTGAAAAGCCGCCCGGTCCCCGCCTGCTGCCGCCGAGCTCCCTGAATGTGAGTCATGAAATCGAATGTTAGGTCAATCCATTAAGCTTCTATTAAGCCCTTCTGTAGAACAAAGCTACCCCGGGCCGTCTCCATAAATATTGCTATTTTGAGAAGAGGGGTCCTAATTTTAATTAAGCCTCTTTACCTGCTCAGGAGAGAAATCTATTTAGACACCAAATGGCTGTCCCTTGTGCGGTGCGTGAAGGCAAGCTTCGATTGTGCTGTTGCGGGGTGTTGGGGAAGGGGGAGGCACGGAAAAGCGATACAGTCCGAGGGGTTCTGCTGGCTCTGGGCTCATCCTCCACAGTTAGGTCAGTCCCTGACCCGTCTCCAAAACTGCCCACCCACAGGCTGCCCAGTCTGGCTTCCTAGGGGGAAGGAGTTCAGAAGACACACCCGCCTCAAGTTTGCTAAGTTTCTGACCAGTGAGAGGAAGGGTTAACAGGGAAAGGTGAGGTTTAGCGGTGTGGAATGCTAGAAAGGTTTTGGGCTAGGAATCAGGAGATGTGGATTCTATTCCTGGCTTTCTCACCAGCTCAAGGGGAATTTCATGGGAGCTATATGTGTACACGCATGTGTATATATATATACGTGTATGTATACATATATACATACTTATGCACATATATGTATATTTGCATAAACAGGAAAAAGGTTTAGATAAATGATAGATGATAGATAGATAAATAGAGAAATTATGGAAGGGTGGATAGATGGATAGATAGATAGATAGATATTTTACTTTGGGGATATCAGGAAAGGGAGGGAAGGCAGCAAAATGTAGACTGCTGATTCTTGGAATGAAAGGACCTAGGTTCAGATCCAACCTTTGATGCTTACTGCCTTGGACTTAACCACCCTGGGTTTTTCTCATTTGTAAAATAAATCAGTTGGAGAGAAATGGACTCTGAGATGCCTTTCAGCTTTTTAGTTCTATGGTCTTAATTCCTTCCCTTCTCTATAGGCTAAATGTCTTTCCTCTTCTAGCCTATGAAGCCTACAGGATCCCTTCAAACTGTAAATGACATGATCCTATGAAAATGATATGGGCTAATATTCCAACTACCTCTTAGATCTGTATTCTAAGACCCATTTCACTTAACATGTTCTAAGGTTTCTTTCTGCTCTGAAATTCTTTTTTCTAAGGTTCTATCTTGGAGGAATGTGTTAGGGGCAAAGATCAAAACTGATCGGACTTGAAATATTTGCCCAAATTGGGCAAAAGGAGATGTGGCATAGAAGGATACCTGAGTCCTTAAGGAAATTAAGCAGATTGATAAAATTCTGAAGTCCCCTCTGAGCCAGATCCATTTATAGTGTAGTGGGAAATTAAATCCAGTGGTTAACTCCATTTACTAGCCAATCAAGATCATGTGACCTTAGTCATGTAACTTTACTATTCTTCATCCATGAAATGGGGATAAACATTGTTCAAAATACCTCATAGACTTGTGGTGAGGATAACATTTTTTCCTAACCTTGAGGTGCTATAGAAATGGTGACAATTCCATTAATAATTATTAATAATAAAGTGTTATAGGAATGAGAGCTAGTTACAGGAGTAAGAAACGGGGTAATGTGGGAGGATGGAAGGAAGAGGCTGGGACTCCAACAGATGTTATCAGATCAGTCTGGGCAGAAATGTTGAGGAGGAGGTGGAGGGGGAAGGAAAGCAGGTTACAGAACTATAAGCCCAGAGAAAGTGAGAAAAGGATTGGTGAGACAGAGGAAGGATTTGAGGTGGGGGGATGGGGCAAGGAGGAGCTTTCTTTGCCACTTCTCTGACACTGGGATATTTAGTCTGGGTCAGAAGGAAGCTAATCACAGAAACACTGAGGTTCTGGGCCAGGAGCCCAAGAGGGAGGGCACCCAGTGTGATGAGCAGGCTTATATCCCCAAGCTGGCCCAAGGACCTCCTCTGGCAGAGGTACTTATGCTCCATAGTTCTTTCCAGAACAGGGAAGAAGAGGGAGATTATCTGTACAGGTGGCACTCCCTTTCTCCTCTCCCCTGGGGGCAGTCTCTCCCATCCCCATCCTTGAGTCCTCTCTAGCCATTCCACTTGGATTGGGAATTATATGGCTCACTTCCGGAATTTAGGGAAATTCAAGGATTACATGATTTAGAATAAGGAATCTAGTGAAAATCCCCCTTTTATAGATGAGGAAACTGAGGCCCAGAAGGGGTCCAAGGGCAAACAACTAGTAAGTAGCTTAACCGGGATTCCAATTCAGGTCTTCAAATTACAAATGCGATGTTCTTTTCATTATGCTACATTCTCACATTTATACTGCACTTTGTAAAATAAATATTATATAAATGTATATTATTATTGTTGCTGCTATAATTTACAAAATACTTGGCCTACTTCCTCATCTGTAAAATGAGAAATATGGCCTAGATGACCTATAAATTCCCTTCTGGCTCTAAATCTATGATCTAATGGTCTTCACAGACATTATTTCATTTGATCCTTGTAATAACCCAATGGGAAAGGTAGAAGAGGTAGTATTACCCCCCCATCTTATGGATGAAAATACTGAGGGGTTCTTCTGATGACTCCAAATTCAGCACAATTTCCAATGAGCCACCCACCCTTAGCACCTTCACTCCAGCTCACTACTCAGTAGTTTGTCAGACTAAGAAGCAAGTCTTTGGGGAGAATCCCTAACTCACTGTTCCTCTCAGAAAAAAATCTCTACGTTCTCTAAGTCATCTATTCACACCCCTTACCCACAATTACAGATCAGACACAATTACCCCCCTACACACACACTTTACTCCCCTTCATTCACCCCCTCATCACTACCCAATTATAAGTACATCCAAATCACCCCCAATTATATACTCCCCAAATCATTCCCAATTATAAATAATCTCACATAACAAATATCCCTTTTAATCATTCTCAATTATATGTACCCATAATCACACACATACACCATCACCCCTAAACTGGTTACAAACAAGAAAAAAACTGGTCTTTACAAAAAATATTTTAGCGATATTATTTTGAACAGCAAAAAGGTGATAAACTATATGCTCAGGAACTGGAGAATGACAGAATAAATTGAGACATGTTGATGTAGTGAAATTAAGGCAATAATAAATAGTAGCACATCACTAAACCTTGTGGTCAAGAAGAGCTGGGTTGGAGTCCTGCATCTAACATGTACTGGATGTGACCTTAGGCACTGATAAAAAATAACAACTCACAGCATTTTATACTGCTTTAAAGTTTGCAAAGCGCTTTACAACAACCTTGTGAGGCAAATATTTTTACCTTTATTTTATAGATGGGGAAGCAGAGGCTGAGAATTTATGTGATTTGCCCAGGGTAATATAACTGGTAAATGTCTGGGGCTGGCTTTGAACTTCGGTCTTCCAGATTCCAAGTCTAAGCACTATACCACCTACATGTCCTAGACAACTGAAATTCTCTAAATTAAGCAGGTGTTTACCTGCATTGGTAGTAAGAGTTGCCTCCCTAAATATTCTCTATACCAAAGAAAATATTAAGGACAGATCTCCAAAAAAGAGGGATGGAATGGGGGGCTGGGAAAGGCACATATAAAATATTCAGAGATTGGAATGAATACAAAGGGAAGTGAGCAAAGCCGAGGGGAAAAAAATTCACATGTGACCAAAGCTATGTAAATGAAGACAATGTGAAATGGCTACAAAACTCGAGCTGAATACAATGGGTGAAGTTGTTGCCGCCTGGGCTTGAAAATTTAAAGCACACGGCATTCCCTTTCTTAAAAACAAATTGCAAATGACAAAAGGGGAGAGTTGCTACTATCAGTCATAAACACCCTTTGTGTATTTTGCTTTTCAGGGAGCTCACTTTGTGGTTTGTTGGTGTGTCTGTTTATGTGTGTCAATTGTGTTAAGACAGAGTTTATCAATTTAAGAAAAAAAAAATCTATTTCCCTGAGTGCCTGCCCCTAGCCTTCTCTTCCCTCCAGCTACTCTGGACAGGTCCGCTCCCCAATTCTCCCATGCTTCATGTGTCTGTGTATGCCTGACTTAATGGGTTTCCTCTGCTGTGTTCCACCCCTGCTTCTTCTACCCAGCCTTAGAAAGCCCATTCAGCACTAACTGCTCCCAGAGCCTTCTCTTCTTCAGCCCCCATCCTCAATTTGGTGATCACCTTTCATAGAACCCTGTTAGAACATTTCAATGTACTTGTCATATAATGTTTTATCCTCGAGATATCTGGGTTTTTATCTTATTCTCCTGCTCAGGGGTAAACTTCATGAAGGCAGGAATCATGTCTCTAGATTTTGCATCTTTCCTCGCCTTGGGTATTGGGCTCTGCAGAACGTTACTTAATAAACATTTGTTGAATGAATGTCCCTGCCCAACTCTAATCTTAACATTGATTACAAAAATCTCCAAACTCCCTCCAGAATCATTGACACCCTACAATTATGTCGGTACACTGGATTTTGGAATATGGCAAAGACATATTGGGCCCCCAGCCAAAGCTTAGGATTGGAGGAATCAGATCCACCCCCTATCATTTGGAGGGGGAGGGTGGAGCAGGTGAGAGAGAGAGATGTCTTTAGTGTGGCCTGATGCTGAGACCATCTGTGTATCCTTGCTAAATTGCTGTGGATATAAGATAAACAACTAGACCTCATTGTGAAGGGTTGATTGACAGTGAGTGATAGATGCCTGTCTGACTCCTCCAGAAGAAACCAAATAGCTGAGGTTTCCAGTGAACAATGACCCCTGCGTGTGGGTGGGGGACAGAGGAAGGGAACAGCTGTTCAATATCATAGAAACATGAAATATTAGAGTTGGAAGGCCCTTTAGATAAGAGAATCTTAACACTAAAAGGAATTTCAGGATATAGAACGTTTGAACAAAAATCAGAATGTTCACACTGGAAGAAATCTTAGTCAGAGGTAGAAGAGACCTTAGAGATTATCGAGTCCAGTCCCCTCATTTTACAGAGAAGGAAACTGAGGCCCGGAGAAGTTTATAATTCATCCATGGTCATATTGAACTCCAATTGGAACTTAAGTCTTTTGACTTCTAACTTACTGCTTGTTCCAGGACCCCACCTCACCGATCTCCACTTGGTACCCTGGCCCCATCCACACCCACCTTCCCACCCAGCTGCACACTCACCAAGGCTGAAGAGGATGAGGAACTTCAAGCAGACAAATTCCTGCCTGTCGACCTGTAGAGAGTGCAGCTGTTGTACAAGGTCCTGGGCCCGCAGCACTAGGCTATGGAGAAGAGATCCTGCCTGGGCTGCCACTGTTGATAAGTCTACCTAGAGTAAAAGGAAGCAGGTTTCAAGATCAGAAGGAAACCACAGGGGCCTCTTATCCAAATCAGAGGGAGGGAGTGAATGATGTGATGTAATAGAAAGGACTCTGCATTTGGAGCCAGAGACCTGGCCATTAGAACGGAGCATCAGTGCTTCCTTTGAGTCTCATCTACAAAATGAAGACATCTAGGCTACAACCTTTCCAGGGTCTCATCTGGTTCTGAATCTGTGATCTGAAGACGTATATTTACAACAGATACCACCACTCCTATTGAAGAGGGTCTAATTCTCTTTTCCTTCCAATTACTTAAAAATTCCAGTTTCAGCCCCCTTCTATACACCACCATGAACAAACACACAAGCCCCTCTAGAAACTATGATTTCTGGATAGGGCACAGACATAGCCTGCCCAGATCTGGGCTGGGAGGGAAGAGAAAGACAGTTTGTACCTCAGGTTTATCCCTTGACTGTTTTCATTTGAAATCTCTCAGAAGAGAGGGGTAAGAGGCAGCAGTGCATGATGGATAGAAATTTGGCCTTGGATTCAGAGAGATCTGGGTTTGGGTTTCCCCTCTGACACATACTAGCTGTGTGACTCAGGGCACCAGCGAGTCCCTTCTTGGGACCTTTAAGCAACTCTTTAAGATTCTAAGTTACAGAGCAGCTGATTTTCTGAATTAGTAAAAGGGAGTCTCCTTATCCAGAATTCTCTTCACCAATGGAATCAGAGATCCAGACTTTCTCCCAAAAAAAATCTGAAGGGGACCCTAGAACATCAAATGCTAAACCTGGAAAAGATAAAACATAATGTCTGAGTTGAAACATAGAATGTGAAAAAAAATAGAATGTTAGGGCTCAAAAGGACCTGAGAACATTAGAGATGGAAGGGCCCTTAGAATATAAAATATTTGATGAAAACAAAACAGAATGCCATGTAACTATAATATTCAAGCTTGTCCTGGAAGAAAAGATAAGAAAATACATCTCCCCCTTCTTTGCAGAGATGAGTTGACTCTGGGTGTGGGCTGTCAGACTGTACATGTGGGTTGATTTGGCTGAACTGCTTTTTCCTCCTCTTCTTTCTTCTTTGTTACAAGGGAAGGCTCATAAAGTAGAGGAGGGGAGGGATAGATATTCAGAAATGAAAATGATGTGAGAAAAAAGATCTCAATAAAAATCGATTTTTAAAAGAATACAGGATATTTGAGCTAGAAGGGTGCTTAGAATAGAAAATGTTAGGTCATAGAAAGAACACAGACTGTTGGGGTCATTAGAATATAAAATATTAGGAAAGAGCTCTTAGAACACAGAATGTTAGAACTGAATAGAGAACATTAACGTGAGAAGACTCCTAGAGACCATTTAGCAACACATCCTCAATTTACAGATATGCAAACTGAGCTCCTAAGGTGGGGAACTGACTTGCCCAAAGTCACACATTGAGTTAATGGCAGACCTGGAAGTATTTCCAGGTCCTCTGACTCAATAATACAATATTGCTTCCACCATAAAAGGTTATTTTGATCTCTCCAGTTCTACAGGGGACCAGGACAGGTCCTTTCTCCATCCCCTTTCTCCTAGTAGGGAACCTTGTCATTCTGAGGTTCTGAACTCCTTGACCCTAGGGTCCAGGGTAATGCCTCTCATCTCTGGGAACATGTTGGGGTGAGATAGGGAGACAAAGAAGCGGAGATTCCTTGACATCTTCTCTCCCTCAATCCTACCTTTTCTTTTTCCAGGTAATCTCTTTCCCAGGATCTTCCACAGAATCTGAGGTCGCCATCCCAGAATATCCTAAATTGTCCAAGCTATTTCCATCACATCATATTACACAGAAGACTGAAGACCTAGTGATGTGAAACGACTCCTTCTAGGTCACATATCAAGTCAGTGATGGAGCTGGGACTAGAACCCTGGTCTCTAGGATAGAGAATCTTCCTGAATCCAGAGAAATAGGGGAGGGGAGGGAAGAAGAAGCAAGGAGAAATCCTATGAACAGTCCCTAACCCAGAACTGTCTAAATTTAATCTTTCCAGGGTGAAGTCAGAAACTAGGCAAAATTTTAAAGCTGGATGGGGATCATCCAATCCAGTCATTCTCGATGTGTGGTTTGGTCACCCCTGGGGAGTCCCTGAGACCCTTCAGGGGGCTATAAGTTCAAAACTACATTTATTATAATACTACTAATATCAGTCTTCATTTCTAGTACAATAAGTTTTAATAGATATATCCCATATAAACAAAAACCCTTTGGAAGGCAGTGCTCATAATTTGAAAAGTGTGAAGAGATTCTGACACCACAAAGTTTGAGAATCACAGATCTAATCCAATCCTTTCATTTTGGAGATGGGGAAACTGAGGCTCAGAGCAAGGCAGTGATTGGCCCAGGGGTAAATGATAACTCTGAGGCTCCGACGTCTTCTCTCCCCTGATCCCTTCTTCTGCCGCCCCTCGGCTTCCCAGCCACAGCCCAGGCCTTGGAGGCAGGCAGGAGCCAAAGCGTCAGTGGCTGCACCCAGAGCTGACACTGCCAGTTTCTGAAGGGCCCTCCAGGCACAAAGAGCCCGAAGCCGCCGTTTGCTGTTGTTTGTGAATCATTGTACCTGGTGAATGGGAGCTGGGCTCAGACTCAGCTCCCTGAGCAGGGTCAGGCAGGCCAAGGGGGGGCGGGCAGGCCTGCAGCTCTCTGCTCCTTCCAACACAAGGCTACAGGAAGGCTCTCCAGGGCGCATGTGCGCCTCACATACATACACACACACACACACACACACACACATATCACACACACATATCACACACACATATCACACACACACACATACCACACACACACACCACACACACACACACACACATATCACACACACACACCTCCGCAATGCATACACTCTCCCCCACACAGGCAGGATGTCACATGAATGCATATACACACAGTCACAACCTTAAGCACATAGACATATATACTTTTATCCACATACATATTAACACATGTACATGACCACAGATACATATGCATACTCAAAATATGCCAAATGCTCTCCGATACACAGAAAGTTCTCACAAACACACTGGAAAGCACATTGAATTTGTAGTCAAGTGGCCCTGGGTTCAAGTTTTGGCTCATCAATTTACTTGTGACCTTGGGTAAATCACTTCTTTCTGTGGGCCTCAGTTTCTTCATCTGTAAAATGAGGAGATTATACTAAATGACCTCTAAGATCCATTATTTCAGTTCTAAATCCATAATTTGTTGTTGTTCAGTTGTGTCTAGTTCTTTGTGACCCCCTTGCACCGTAACACACCAATACTGTTTGTGGGGTTTTCTTGTCAAAGATACTGGAGTGGTTTTGAATTCCTTCTCCAGTGGATTAAGACAAACAGAGGTTAAGTGGCTTGCCCAGGGTCACACAGCTACTAGATGCCTGAGGCTGGGTTTGAGCTCAGGGATTCCTGACTCCTGGTACAACACTCTATCCATTGAGCCATCTAGCTGCCCTATGAAAAATCAACATACACACACGCACGCGCACACACACACACACACACACACATATACACATAAGGCACACTTATTTTCCATTCTCATTTTTTTCAAGTCAAGCTCTCAAATTGGGGAAATAAATGATGCTGGAGAGAATCAAGACTTCATCTCCGAAAATGCCATGCGTAAGGTTTTAAATGGGACGGGGGTGGGGGGGCGGGAAATGGTTAGTAAGAGAGGACCAGGCTCCTTTTGAATGTAAAGTGTTCTCCCTAGATGTGTTCCAAGGGAGACTCCTTGACGAGTTTCGAGTCATGACACTGAAGAGATTCATTTGTGAAATAGAGATTGGACTAGATGTTCTCAAGGATCCCTTCCAGCTCTGAGATTCCATATTGTAATGGTCTAGTCGCAAGTTGTGTGATCTATTGTGATATTGCCACTTAGCAGTTAACACTTTTGTGTCCTTCTACTCAGTGTTATGGAAAGAGCCCTAGGCTTGAAGCCAACAGACCTGGATTCCCTTCCTCACTTCATTGATAGAGAACTAGATGTAGGACCTTGAGTAAGTCATTTCCCTTCTCAAATCTCAGTTTTCTTATCTATAAAATGAAGCTAATGATTCCTGAACAACCCATATAAATCCATAGTGCTTTGGGAAAATGAAGCACTATAGAAATCTATTAGTATTATTAGCAATTATCATACTAAAATTCTCTTGAGAAACCCAACTTCTGTCTCTAGGAGCTAAGAGGGAAAGGGGGGAATATGCAAAGGTAGAGACATATAGAAGGCACTATAACTCAAATATTTGGAAAAGGGGAATAGTTAAAACACACAAACAACTGAATAGGATAGAGAACAGAAAGAAAATTCTGCTCCTGCCTGGAATCTCATCCTCTAGAACTTCATACCCAGCATATACATCCTAGAGTAGGGGTGGGGAATCTGAGGCCATGAGGCCACATTCTAGGTCCTCAAGTGCAGCCCTTTAACACAATCCAACTTTGACAGATTCCATCAAAGGGCTACACCTGAAGACCTGGAGGACTACATGTGACCTTAAGGATGTAGGTTCTTCAACCCTCTCCTAGAGAATGAGAGGTCCAAATATATTGCCAAGAATAGGGGGAGAGGACAATGAAGGTAGAGGTTAGAGGAGGGGGTATGAAAGAAGAAAAAATGGTACCTCCTGGCCAGTGACCAGCAAAATGCTCCCCTCCTTCCCATGTTGGATCTGTCTGTAGATGTGGTCAAAGACAAGCAGCTCACTCCAGCAATTCTGCAAAAGTTTCATCTGGTCAGCCACCTGTTACAAATGCAGAGAGAGGAATTAGCTGAGCATACCACAATCTGTGAGCCCCAGCTCTGTACCCAGAGAACCTGCAAGGGAGGCATGATGTGGAGGGGCATTTATAATGTAGTAGAGGGAAGACCAGAGCAGGGCTCAGAAGACCTGGGTTTGAGGGCCCCTTTCAACCTCCAGGCTTCCAGGTCCTCAGGCTCACATTGGGAGCCTCCTCATCCCCAGCTCATGAACAACCTTAATAACACAGAATGTTTATTAGAGCTGGAAGAAACTTCATAGCATGAAAAGTTAGGGTTAGGACAGCTGTGAGAACATAGAATATTCGTGTTGAAAGATCTCAGAACATGGAAATGTTAAAGATGAAAGGGACCTCAGAACATAAGAACATGTGCCACGAGATTAGTGTTGGAAGGCAGCTTGGGAGATGCTCTGGTTCAAATCCCTAGATGAAAAAATGGAGGCTCAGACAGAGGAAGGGACTGGCCCAAGGTCACATAGTGAACTAAACCAGGTTTTCTAAATCCTAATAAAAACATACTAATCATGAATGGCTACCTCACAGTGGCTAAGTTCCTTATGTCTTAACAGGACCAACTGTGAGTTCAACTACCTGCCTGTCATGGAGAGGAGCTGAACCTAGATAGAGTTCAACGCTAAATATGTGCACCCTCCCTCACTCAATTTCCTCCTCAATCTTCCCCATCCTCCCTCTCCTCTCCCACTGCCCAGTTGTAACAATTGAACAAGACACCATACAGAGCATAAAACAGGGGACCATTGGCCTGCAGAAGGTTCATGGTTAAGGAGGGGATGCTATGGGGTCTGATCTGGAAAACTTGGAGCCAGAACCCTAGAGATAGAGAGGGAGCCTCCACTCCCAGGGCTATTAGTGCTGGAGCAGAATGAGATGGGAGATAAAAAAGATCTCCAGAAGCCAGGCTAGGGGGAAGGGGTCACCGTGACCCAGGCATGTGGAAGGCCCAGCTACCATACACAAACTCTGGCCCCAGAGATGAGCACTGTCAAAAGTCAACTCAGACTTTACTCCTCCTAACCTTAGCTCTGCCCCATCCTACCCCTCCTTAGCTTAAAAGAGTCTGGAGATGGTAAACAGGAGATCCCAGCTTTGCCAGGAATCCTATAAATTGTTTACTCTCCCTAGACCTCAATTTTCTTATGAAATGAGGATAAGAATCCTTGTATCCCACACAAGATGGCTCTAAAGATAGAACAAGACTATAGTTAGGAGAGGTACTACTATATAAACAATAATAGAAGCTTTCTCCCATAACAACCCTGTGAGGGAAGCAATAGAAGGATGATTATCCCCATTAGAAAGATCAAGAAACTGAGGTCCAAAGTCAATAATTTCCCCAAGGTCAAAAAGCTGGGCTTGAACCCAGAGATCCTGTCTCTCGTAGTCCAATGTAAAGGGGCAGCCCTAACTCAATCCATCATAGTTATGCTTGGAGTGACTGACCTATTCCTACCAATTCCTTGGACAGCAATGGAACCTCTTTCAGACTCTCCTTCCTGCTTCAATT
>CM053769.1:332499163-332545958 GCA_028658325.1 Potorous gilbertii | reverse complement strand
TTCACCAGCCTGGGAGACATGAGCTCTAGTCAGGGATGTGCTGGGAAATGTTTAACAAACGGCTGGGGTGTGGAGGGGAAGGCTATGCAGAACACATTGAAGTTTAATCTACTACATTATTCACATTTTCTCCACCACTTTCTTAAGTCTAGACAATTGACACAATCATGAATCAAGCCCTGATTCGTCAGCATTTGCGGACTTCTGAGGTGTCAATGATCACACTGAAAATTTAATAATCAGCTCAGCGTGACTGAACTGGCTCCGATGCATCCCTGCCTCTGGTCCTATCTCCATCATTCATTTTCAGAGATCTTGGGTGAGTCTTTTTCCCTCATTGAGGCTCGGTTTCCTCATCCTACAAATGTGGAGGGAGAGGGACGGATGATCTCTCACGCCTCTCACACGTTCACATTCTATGTTCCGAGGTCCCTTCCAGCTCTGACATTCTATGGTCTAAGGTCCCTGTCTGCTCAAGCATTATATGATTTTGCGTTCTGTTAGAAGGCAGGTGGCTGGGACCCTCATTTAACCAAAGACAATTGGTTTAACCTTCAAGAGGCTCAAGTTAAAGGTTATTCTCTTGTCCTCGTGTACATGCCCTACCTCCCCTCCGAAATATATATAAAAATGGAAATTTATAGCCCCTAGGACAAAGTTGGCCACCACTCCCCTGGGCCAGCCCCACTCCCTACAGCCTACAAGTCCTCCTCTCTGGACCAGGGGAGGCTGCAAATCTTCCCCTGCACCTTGACATATCTCATCCCGTCTCGTTCCAGAAGGGTATTTATGGATGTCATGCTGACCTCGCTCCCGTCGCCCCCACCCCTGGCCTGCCGAGGCCCTCTCACAGCAGACCAACCCCCGGAGCCCCCTGCACCCTCCATACTCTGATTAGTCTCCTTGCCGAAGGCCAGCTCGGGTCTGTAATTCTCGGGTGGTTGACACACTCCCGGCTGGCCCTACAGAGTGGCAGGCAGGGGGCTCATTTGTCAGAGACAGACTGACAGAATTACTGCCCCTTAAATGAAACCATATATCTGGGGAGTTAAATCTGTTGCCAATCGTGGCTCCGGGGGGCTTCAAAGGCCAGACGTGGAGTGTGAACTGATGTCAAAAGGGACTATTAGCCATACCCTCCCCCCATGGCCCTCCCCTGCTCTCTTTCTAGCCCCCTCCCCTTTTGCTCAGGGCCTGGGCAGAAAGGAGATTGGCTGGAACTCTCCTGGGCATGAGGCAGGACAGCAGCGGACAGGCTACCTGAATAGAAGCAGTTAGGACGCATTTGCTCCCAAGAGCCTTAGTGGACTGAGCATTCACCTATCACTCAGAAGAGGTTCGATTCAGCCCTGAGATTTTATGTTCTATATCTCAAGGTTCCTTCTGACTAACATTCTCTGCCCTATGTCTCTTCTTCTATGTCTCTTCTATGTTCTAAGGTTCCTTCTACTCCCAACAGTCTGACATCCTATCTTCTAAAGTCCTGCCAGCCCTAACAGCCTATGGGTTCAAGTCCTCTGTCTTCCTGGGGTCTGCCTGTGCAACAGAGGCACTCAGGGGAATAGATTATCCATAGCCCTCATGAAGGAGAGTGAAGGGTGGGGTCTGGGATGCTCTGCCATGTAAAGGAATGGAGCAGAACCTTCCAGCTGCCCTCGTCCTCATCCAAGCCTCTGATTTCATAGGCTGCGTACTCTCACAAGGTCCCCAGGGGAGA
The DNA here is from genome assembly GCA_028658325.1 of Potorous gilbertii. Lineage (NCBI taxonomy): Eukaryota > Metazoa > Chordata > Mammalia > Diprotodontia > Potoroidae > Potorous > Potorous gilbertii. The sequence goes on along the minus strand of CM053769.1, from coordinate 332,544,241 downwards.
GGGGGCTGGTGGGAAAAATTGTGCATGTAGGCCAAGCTGAGGAGAGCATTCTGTAGTCTAGGGTGGTACTTATATGCATAGCTGTTTTAATAATATTATAACGACACTATGCATGGTGTCCAATGGTGTAGGACACTACAAATGTTTTAAGAATATTGTAGAACACTGTGGATGGTGTTTCTTGGGCTCAGTGCTGACTCCAGCAGAGGAGACAGGAAGCAGGAAGGCCCAGCCAGTAGAAGAGGAAAAAACACTCCTCAAAGTGGGCAGAGAGCCTTGCTTCTCCTGGATGAGAAACCCTCATGGGAATGGCACCTTATTACCCAGGCCTGCACTGGAATTCAGAGCTATACAAGCCCCAGCCTGTGCCTGTTACTGCTGCCCCTCTAGATACCTCCAGTTGAAGCCAGAGTCTTCCACAGAAGAAATGATTTGCCTTCCCAGGTGTCCTGTTGATTCTCTTTCCCCGCTACCACTGTAATATTTCCAGGCTTATTTAACCCTACCTCACAGCTACCGCAAACTCCATACCAGTCTCCATTCAGATATGAATTATGGCTTATGTTAATAAACACAGTTCATGCCTAGGCCTCCAAGGCTGTATCAGCTAGCTTCACTCCAGCAGCCACAGAGAGACCAAAGAATACCCTCAGACTCTCCCTTTCCCCCTGACCTTCTTACTCCCAGGATGAACCACAGCCTCTGGAGTTGATAGCCCACACCTCAGATATCTAAGATAGAAAATGATGACCCTCCCATGGTCCTCACCCCCACCCAAGAACAGATGTTATCCCATAACCCAGCCCAGTTCAGTTCTGAGAGCAGATAGCACCTTTGGTCTCCCCTCTTTTTCCCAGGAGAGACATCAAGCTGTGCCCTGCATGCCCAGAGGAAGCTGGGGCTCTGTAGCCATCGGAACAGACAAGAGTCAGTCAAGACTGCTCCAGCCCTAGAGCCCAATTTGGCCCCACTGTTTACAGTCTAGGTCCAGGAACAACAACATCCCGGCTGGAATGGGAAGCAAACACTGATAGGACTGAGACAAACAGCCACTACCCACAGAGACACCCCGCCCCCTTAACTGCCTGAAATCAGCAGAGACTGAAACTCTGAGAGCTAGTAGGGTGCAGATGTCAATCTTGTTTCCCACCTCCGTGATAGACTGTGGGACCTCAGAATGTTAGGCCAAACATGTAGAAAAGGAAAATGCAGCAGCATGTCAAAACATATAGAATGGAACACCCTAGAGGTACCCTCCTGAAGGTATTTATCCTGGCCCTCTCCCTGGTTCTCTCAAGTTGTAGGCACGGGAGTTCCCACCAGCTCCCTAAGAACTATTGCTCTGTCTAAGAGGGAAGTTTTCATTTTACTGGGAAGTTCTTTATTGTGTCTCTACTGTTGCTGTTGTCTTTCTCCTTATCTCAGCCTGAGGGACAGGGAATGAAAGGGAATAAGCCCAAGAGTTGGAAGACCAATACAAAACAGAGGCCAGGGTGCCTCTGCCAAGAATATTATCAGTAGGAAGATCCCAACTACCCTACTGCCCCATTCCTATTCCTTTGACACATCAAAGACTCGTTTCTATAGGAATTCATAGGCTCATAAGCATAGAGCAAGAAGAGAGAGCAAAGGCCATATCTTCTCACCCTTCATTTTAGAGATGGGAATGCTACAATCCAGAGTGACTTGCCCAACCTGTCATATCCACCATGTCAAAGGTAGAATTTGAACCCAGGTTCTCTGACTCCAGAGTCAATGATTTTTCCACTGTACCACAATGACTCCTTCTACCAATGCACCAACTTTTCTAGGACCAGGTAGTTTTTCCCTAAGAATTGCTGAAGCCAGAAAATCCATTCACTTGCAGAAAACTCAGCAATGAGGTGTCTGTCCCATACTTAGTGAGACTGGTCCTGAGATACACAAGCACAGTACATTAACAAGCCTGTCTATCCCAGGCCTTTTCAGGTTGGTAGGATTAGTCAGCCCTCACCTTCACAGCCTTCAAGAACCCAGATTCCGAGAAACCTGGGAAGATTGGTGTGAACCGTAAACAGGGTGAAGGGAGCAGATCCAGCAGAACAATGTATATAATAACACATATATAATATATAGTAACACATTATATACACAAATACGTGTATACATTCACAAATCAATACATACATACACACATGTATATACACGCATTAGATATGGTCAATGTAGGGATTTTTGCTTGACTATGAATATTTGCTACAAGGGTTTTTTTTTCTTTTTCAATTGGTATGGAGAGGTATAAATGAGAAAATAGATTTTCACATGGAAAAAAATTAATTTTTATAAAAAAACTCAGAGTCACTCCCACATAACAAGAAGAATCAGAGACAAAGGAGTAAAAATGCCCTCTCTGATTCCTTTCAAATCCTTGCCATGACACCACACCCCAATGATTTCCCTCCCATAAGAGTGTCTCCCAAAGATCAGTATATGTGGAGAGGGTTCAACCTGGAAACCCAAATATCAGTTATACTCAGTGGTTCAGAGGTAAATTTCCCACTTTGTACAGCATAGACAACCAAGATCGAAAACCCTTATCCTGTCTTGTGTTGTTCTCCAGCTGTGGGCAGGGCCAGGCAGGCAGAATACCCAATAAAACAGCCCCTTCCATAAGCCCAGAGGACCAAAAGGATCCAGCATCCCATTCTGGCCTTTATGTATTCAGAGAAACTATGTAAAGGAAAAACCTCTGAAAGGATGCCATCTCTTCCATCAGAGCAGCAAAGATGCAAGAGATCATAGAGCTGGGCAGCTTAGAAGTCAGCTCATCCAACTCCTCCCATTTTACAGAAGAGCAAACTGAGGCCCAAGGAGTAGTAACTCATACAACATGACATAATGAATAAATGGCTGAACCAGACTAGAGTCAAGGTCTCCTTACTCTCAATTCATTGCTCTTATCACCACAATGTATGCCACAAAGATAAGGAGAAAACAAGAGAGACAGACAGAATAGTCATTGGTCTGGATGCCATCTGAGGCTCTTTCTCATACAGTTCTATGATTCAAATAAATCAAAGAGAGAAGGAGAAAGAAAAATAAGGGAGAGAGGGAAATATGGGGGGAGACAGAAAGACAGAGAGAGAGAGAGAGAGAGAGAGAGAAAGACTAGAAAGAGCATGGTATAGTACAAAGAGTGATAGATTTGAAGGCCAAAACAATGGTGACTGATTACTGCTCATTACTATCTGTCTCACTGCACAAATCACTTAATTTCTATGGGTCTCTGTTTCTATCTTTGAAAATGAGGATCCTAGCATTAGAACTTAGCTAAAGAGAGGAAGACAAGAGAAAGGAGAGAAGGGAGTGGGGCAGTCAAAGTCCCAGAGGGAGACGGAGAGAAGAAATCAAAGAGGAAGGCAAGGAAGAAGAAACAGGAATGGAAATCAAGGTGTTGTTGGCTCTGTTCTCTGCCATGTCATAGAAGCCTAGACCTGAAAGGGACCTTAGAGATACTCAGGTCCACACCTGCCATTTTACATAGAGGATGCTGCCCAGAGGCACAAAGGAGAGAAGCAACTTACCCTGGGATCACCCAGCTCAAAAGCAGCAGAGTCAGAAAAGCCAACCTAAGCCCCCAACTCCTAATTCATACTCTTCCCATGCCATATCACACTAGAAGGTGGGGGCTTGTCACTCTCATTAGAACCATCAACTTCTGACCCAGAGAGATAGCAGAAAGGGAAAAAGGGTTTGAGGAGAAAAAGAGAAAGAAGAAAGGAGGAGAAAGAAAGGGAGGGAGGGCGATAGATGCGGAAGGAAAAAAAAGAGAGAGAAAAGAGAGACTGGAAAAGAGAAAAGAGAGAAGCAAGAAGAGGAGGTGGGGGAGAGGAAAAGGACAGAGGGAAGGAAGGAAAGGGATAAGGGAAACATTGACCTTGACCACTCACCTCCAGTTCCTTGAAGACCACACAGCTCCGAGCCCATTCAACAATTGAGAAGAGCGTCTGATCAGCCATCTTGCACATGAGACCAAAAGGTGTGGGCCGATCAGGTCGGCCCTTGGAAGGCTCCTGTAGGCAGGCCAGGATTCGGGCCTTGAGCTGGCCTTCATCAGGCTCTAGCTGCAGCAGTTTGAGGATGAGCTCTGGAACCCCTGGCAGGCCAGGGCCACTGGGATAGGGCTCTGGGTAGCCATAGGGTGGGGCTGGCTCATGGGGGCTAGCATAGGGCTCTGGATACTCTGACTTGATGGCACGGCCAGGGAAGGCAGGGTAGAGATAGCCAGCCAATGGGCCATGGGTGGGCACTGCCATAGGTAGACTTGGTGGAGCATAGGGGCCCCGCTCATAGTCTCCAGGTGGCCCTGCAGGTGGTGCAGGTGCCAAGCCCTTGGCCCCTGGGTGGAGGGCTGGTGCCAAGGGGTAGTCAGTTTGTGGAGGAGGTCCCATGGATGGACCCGTCTCAAGCTTGAATCCATTGGCTCGGATCAGGGCCTTCTTCTGCTGTTTTAAGGCACGGTCTCTTTTGTACATGGGACCAAACTTGTTTCTTCCACCCCGCATTCGGTCCGCCCGAACAGCTATGAAAAAGGCAAGAAGGATCTTGTCAAGAAGTCCTCCTAGACTGCTTAGAGAGAAGCCACCTTGGCCTCCCCTAGCTCCTCTCCTTAATCTCCATCCCCCATGCCCACCTTAGCTCTTAGAGGCTAATAAATGAAAGCACTACACTCCAGATCTGCAACAAACTTACTGAGTGGCAGGCCATTTCTTCTCTATGGGCTTCAGCTGTAAAATGAAGGCATTGAACTAGATGATCTCTAAGGTTCCTTTTGATCCTAGTGTTCTAGGTTTGAAACTTTGTGTTCATTTTAAGATTCTTTGTTCTAACATCCCAGATTCTGACTATGTCTTTCCTCTACTTAAAATAATTTCATTGGATCTCAACAGCTTCTAGGATAAAATACATACTCCTTAGCTTGGCATTCAAGACCCACAACAGTCTGGTTCCAACCCCTCTTTCTACTCTAACTTCACCTTATTCCCTTTCATGAACCATGCCTTCCAGCCAAACTGTAGCACTAGCTAACTGTTCTTTGAATCTGACATTCCCTCTCTCACCTCTATGCATGTACACAATCTATTCCCCATACCTGGAAACTCCTCAAATCCGCTTATCAGAATCTTTACTTTCCTTCAATGCTCAAATTAATTCCTACTTCTTCCATTGAGGTTTCCCTGGTCCTTGCTCAAATGCCACCCCCACACCCTTTAGCCTTTTCTCCCTTTTCAAATTACTTTATGTTTATTTATATACAGGTTACATTCCTCCAACTGTAAGCTTCTTAAAAGAAAGGACTTGGTTGGTTTTTTCTCTTTTTGTACCCTCAGCCCCTAATACAGCACCTTGTATACAGTAGGCAATTAATGTTTGTTGAATGGAATGGAATTACAGTCCCTTCCATCCCTATCATTCTATATTCTGAGGTCCTTTTAAGCTCCCACATTCTCTCGTCTTGTTCTAACAGTCTGTGTTCTAGGGTTCTGGCTAACTCTGACATTTATGTTCTAAGGCCCTTTCTAGCTCTGACATTCTCTGACTGTGATTAAATTAAATGGAAATACTTTACCAACCATACTTTCACAGGTGTATCATGTATCCTCCATAAAAAAATGACCCAAACTCGCACCTCAAACAAGTTTCTGAATGTTACTTCAGGCGACTGGCAATCCACCACAGTCGGTATTCTAAGGAGTATGGCTCTGCCTCAGCTTGGAAACCACTGCATTCTCTGTAATTCCAGGTAAACTGTTCTACCCTGGCTTGACATTGTCCAGTCCAGCTCTGATCTGCTCTCTTAGAGCTAAGCAAGGGCAATATCAGGAAACGAGCCTCCCACTCCTCCTCTTTCCCATTCCAGAAAGGGCTGGGGCTGCTGGTCTTTTTTTAGAGGGGAAGGGAATAACAAGCTCCATTGCCTTATGGGAGGGAAATCCTGCCTGTATCAAGTAGGGCTTAGTGCTGTAGGCTCCCTTGGATGCTAGTGTTTTCTTTTCCCCATCTATACCTTGTATCTCCCTGAGCATAGTGCTCAGTACACAGTAGGTGACTAATAAATGAGTATTATGTTGCATTGCATACGTCTCTTCTCCTTGTTAGAAGGTTGTCGGAGCCCTGATGACAGGGAAATGGATTTATTCATCTTTGTATTTCCTGCAACGAAGATGAATTGACCTGGCACACAGTAGGTGCTCGGTAAGCATGTGTTTGAATGAATGCATAAATGGATCTCTATTTTATTCTAACCTGAGAGAGGCAGCCTCCCTGTCCAGCTCTTCCGGAAGCTCCTTCCCCTGGGAAGGCCTCTCCAGTCCCCAGCCAGATGTTCCTCCCACAGCCCAAGAATGTGTCACTTGGCTGGGAACAGGTGCTTCTCTGCAGCACAGCATTCCCTCCTCCCTCCCTCCTTCTCTACTCTGTGCCCCTCCCCCACCATCTCCCAGCATAGACTGAGAGTTTCATGAGGAACAGGGAGAGCCCTCCCTGGGCCCAGGAAGAGTAGAGGGAGGGACAGAGGGAAGGAGAGAAGGAGGAAGATGAATAGAGGCCTCAATCGGTCACTGTTCTAGGTCAAAGCTTGTGCTAGGTTCTTCTTCCTTTTTTCTAGAATCTCCCCTGTTATTCTCACCTCTGTTTCTAAGACTCACAGAGATAGCATTGCCCAGCTTCCTGCCCCCCACTTCCCAGCCTGTGTTGAGGAATATATGTAATCATGCTGACTTTATGGTGCCATGAAAAACGTCCTAGTTAGTAAGTCAGCAGGCATGGGACCTAGTTCTGCCCTGGCTGTTAAATCACGTTGTGATCTTGAATAGCTTCTAGCACCTTTCTAAGGTGCTAGATGAAAATATCTTAGATCTTAGAAGCTAGAAGGGATCTCAGAGATCATCGAACCCAACCCCCTTAATTTTATAGATGAGAAAACTAGAGTACGGGGAAATGAAATAATTTGGCCAAGGACACACAAGTAATGGCAGGTGAGATTGGAACCTGCACCTTTTACTGCAGTGTTGATGTTCTTTCCACTATATCCCACTGCCTCCAACTAGGTGACTTCTAAGGAACCTTCCAGCTATAAAGTTCTTTTTTTCTAACAGTTCATGTTCTCAGGTCTTCTCTAGTCCTAACAACAAATGTTCTACATTCTAAGGTTTTTTGGTGCTAACATCCCATGTTCTATTGTTCTTTGAGTTTTGAATTATGAACTTCCTCTCTTCTCCCCCCACCCATGGAGAAAGGGGAACTTGGAAGAGTTTGAAAATGGATTAGTGCCATTTCTTACATCCCCTGTGTAAAGAGGACCACAGGAAAATCCAGCAGTCAGCATTGCAGCTTGGCTGGCTGAAGAAACCTTTCTGGATCATATTCAGAGCTTAGGTCAAATGCCATCTCCTCCATGGAGTATTCCCTGAGGCTTTCCCTTCCCCCTCCTCCCCTATCATGCCAAAAGTGATCTTTTTTTCCTCTAAGCAGGGTTTATTGTATTTTGTTTGTACTTCTATCCATCACCTCATCAGGTTCTTTTGTGTACTTTTGTAATTTGCATACATTTCATCTCTCCTTCTACAAACTCCCTGAAGAAAGAGATTATAATTTATTCATTTTTGCACCACCTCCCATACTGATGAGTCATGCACACAGTAGGTGCTTAATAAAGATGTGTTTGGATAGACAAGTTGATGGATTCCAATTTATTCAAACTATTTTGTTCTCAAAGGAGACCTTCTAACTCCATACCACATGGGTTTCTTCGAGCCAGTGACATGACAATATATGTCTAATGTCAATATCTGGGAGAAGAGTCTGAACATGTAAAGTTTGTATATCCCAGCCCTGTTCCAGTACAACTGATCTGGATCCCAGAGGGCATCCTCTACTTGCTTGTTCCTCGGTACTCAGAGGCAGCATAAGAGAAGTGATAGATTTTAATTCAATAGACTCGTGTTCGACTTTTAGCTGGCTGTGTGAACCAATGAACATCATTTTTCTTCTCTAAGTTTCCGTTTCCTCATCAGTAAAATGGGGATAATAATATTTGCACTCTCTGTCTCCTGCTGAAGATACAGCTTTGAAAAGCTTCAAATACTACATGAACTTAAGTTGTCTAATGCTGTCTTTCTCCCAGGCTCAGGTAAAAGTCAAGTCCTTAAGGGGGGAGGCTAAGATATCAATGTCCCTTGAGATTCAGAGAGAATCAATGAAAAGGACTTTAGAACACAGGAGCCAAGAGTTGGACAGAAGGGATTTTCAATGTGGAGTCATGAAATGGCTCCATCCTAACCAACCTCTCTCATTTTGCATAGGAGGAAATGTCAAATTCCTTATCCAAGGAAAGTTACACTGAGTTAGCAGAAGTAGAGCCCAGACTTATGGTTCATTTTCCCTTACTCTTATTACACTAGCTCTCTTGGTTAAGTTAAGGGAAACCCTATGATCTCCAGAGGTCAGGATCAGTAGGGATAACCACCCCTAGAATAATGTAGACCCCAGTCTCTATGTATCACTGAGGCCCTCTCCTCCAGGGTCCTTGTTACCTATTGGACTGGTCAAGTCGGGCCCCCTCCTTCCAGCTCTCTTCACCAGCTTTCCTAGCCCTTCTGTCTCTTTACAATGAACTCAATTCTTGCTCCCATTCTACACCCTGCAGAGTGAGGAACCAGCGGGGGTTGAAGGAGGGAGCAAGGAGAAAGAAGAGTCTGTGGACAGGACATAGGCATGCTAGGGCTGGGGCTGGGATTCGGGTGTTACCCACCTTCCAGCCGCATCCCCACAGTCAGGCACTTCTGGAAGCGGCAGTAGGGGCATCGTTTACGCTGTGTCTTGTCAATCTTGCAGTTCTGGCTCTCGGTGCACGTGTAGTGTTTGTTATTCTGTACCGTGCGCTTAAAGAAACCCTGTGTCCCGGGGAGATACGGAGGGAGTTAGCACCGGAGAGTCTGGGAGGGGAAGCCAGATGAGGGAGGAGGGGGAGAAAGCACCTGCGTAGGGGAGAGGCAGCTGGTAGAGGCTGATGGAAGAAGCTGTGGGAGGAGGAGAGAATAAGAGGGAAAGAAAAGAGAGAGATTACAGGAAAAGGCCTGGGGAAAGGATTCTGAGAGATGAAAGAGGACATGGAGGAGGAGGGAGAAGACCGGAAAAAGTGGGATAGGAAATGAAAAAAGGAAAATTCAGGGAGCAGAAATGTGCGAGAGCGCTGGAGGACTGAGAAACTGACGAGGGAAGAGAAGAAAGGACTGTGGAAGAGTAAGAGGAAAAAAGAAGGAGGGAAAGTATGTGGGGAAAGAGGAGAGGACCCAAGAATAAAAGCAAAGGATCCCAGGAAGAGAAAAAGATGTGGAGAGTGAGAAGAAAATAGATGGAGGAGAGAGACAGGACAAGTGGAGAGGATGCTAGGGGGTGAGGAAAGCACTCGGGCATCCAAGAGATGTAAAGAGATGGGTTAGACCAAGAGATGAGGGACGGGGAGGGGACTTAGGGATAGGAGAGGGGACCTTGGAAGAGTGGAAAGACATGGGGAGAAAGGATGGCAAAAGGGAAGGGCAGCTGGAGAGAGGATTGAAGAAAGGATGTGGATAAAGGACAAAGAAAGTAATTTGAGAAAACATAGAGGGGAAGAGGTCGAGAATGGGGATGTGGAGAGTCAAGAATATACAGGGAAGGAGGAGAGGGTATGAGGGTGGGGGGGAATTGGGAAAGGAAGATACAAGGAAAGAGAATAAGGGATAGGGTTTCCATAGTCAGACCGAGACTGGAAGACCTTAACAGGAAATCGAGGAAGCTCAGGGTCGGCCGGAACTGCCTTTGCTCTGGCTGAGGAGACACCCGGAGCAGGGAGCTGGGAAGGGGCTAATGCACTAGTGCGGACCAAAGAGGGGCTGTGCGAAAGGGAAGCTGAAGGTTCTTTGCGCAGGGAGAGGTGCTTGTTCTAAACTAGGTTCTTCGCGCTCAATCCTCACCGGAACGCAGCGAAAAAGCTTCTACGCAGCTCCGAGGAAAGATTCGGGCCCCGAGGCTGGGTGAGAGCCAGGTACGAGAGGGTGACAGGGAGAAGATCTGTCTCCCCCCGAAAGGGGGCCCAGGGACCCCTTTTTTACCTTGAAAGACAGTGGCCCCCAGAACTAACCGAGACCCTTACTAACTGGGATTAAAGAGGTTTGGAGAGAGATAAGGCTCTCCGCAACTGATGTCCCAGGAAACTGGTTAAGACTCAGAATGGGGCAGGTGCCCACTTCGGGCTGAATATTTGTCAGGTTGACAGAGAACACCTCGTGTCTGACGAATCCCAAATTTATTTTTGCCCTAACTCGGGGGTGGTGGGTGTGAATTCAAAGGGCAACGAAATCGGGACCTCTTACAGCAGGAGCCGTGAGAGGGTTGAAGTGTCGGCCCTCGGGGCTCTTGGCTCTTTGACCGCCACCCTCGGACCCTAAAGCCTCTTTCAGGGAGGTGGATAGGGGAAGGAGGAGCTGTCCAGAGTCAGCGCCTACTGCGCTGTTAAGGCCCAACCGCTGTCATCTCCCTCGCCTTGTCGCGTCACAGTGCCGGCTTGACTTCCCCAAGCACCTCAAATTTAGCTTGTGTTGGTTCTCATACAGGGGAGACTCTGTCACCTTTTTCTCTCCGTCTGTCCCATTCCTTACCACGTTCCAACCACACCCCACCCACTCCGTCCCCTTCCTCTTTCTTGGGGTAACTTGTCCCGTGCACCTATTAGGGACCTGCGGTCCTGTCCTGGTCAGTCCCACAGCTCACCTATTGGTTACTCCTCCTCCCTTTCAACTATGTACCTCTTCTCCGCCCCTCCTCAAACTCCAGGTCTGTCAGTATCCCTCCCCTTCCCTCTTTCCTGGAGGGCCAAGCCAGATCTGACTGGCCCAAGCTATCCAACTCACTGTGTCAGATGACCAAAGCACCCCTTTCGTCCTCTCCATCCTTCCCATTCTACCTGGGTCAGGTAATTGACGGCCCTTCGTTCTTTCTACCGCTTCCAGAGAGTTCTCATCTCTCTCCTTCCCCATTGGTAGCCCACCTTGCGGCCAGAGTTCCTCTGTCACTGAGCTGCCTGGCCGTCATCCCTCTCTTTGCAATCCCCTGCCCGTCAGTGATCCCACCAGAACTGCCCTGGGTCTCCCCCAATCCCGAGTTCGTCCGGATCCCTCTCAGTCTGGAGGTCGGCTGGCGGGGGCAGCTCACCTTACAGCTCTCGCAGGTGAGCAGCCCATAGTGGTATCCGGACACTTTGTCTCCGCACACTGGGCATAGCTCGTCCAGGTCCTCGTCGTACGAATAGTCCATGCCCTCGGCGGCTGCCTGGGTGGGGGGTGGGAGGAATAGAAAGGGAAGAGTCACCACAGATCGATCACAGGCAGCCCAGGGGCTGAGGGTGCAGAAGCAGGGAAGGGGCAAGGGGCGGTGGCGAAGCAGAGCCAGGCGTGGCTCAGGGCTACAGCAGAGCCTTTATAGCGCCCGAGGCGCCCTACAGAGACCAGCCTCCCCCCCCACCCCTGCCCTCCCCTTTTCTCTTGCCTCTCCAGCTCCTGGGAGGGCGGGCGGGATGGCGGACTGGGTATGAAATCTAAAGAGACTCAAACTGGGTTTCGGGTTGGGCCTCAGGATCCAGTAGCCAGAGGCAGCACAGCACCGGGCCTGGCCTTGATCCTTGCCAGGGGGAAAGCCAGTGCCGTCGAGGTAGAAGTTTGCAAACCAATACTCTTCTCTGGCAACAAAAATCACGCAACACCAAGTCATGTGCTCCAGGACTAGATGAGGACTAGCTACCTGGAAGAAGACGAAAGGTGGCGGGGAGATGGAGAGACTATGAGGGGAGACAAGATCTTGAAATCATGGCAAAACATGGTGTTGGTGAGACCGAGGGCAGACATAGTGACAATGGGCAGAAACAGAAAGAGGGGTGGTCAAAGGGGAGAAAAAGAACGGAGACAGAGACCTCTGGAAGAAAAAGAGACACGAAGCAGAAACAGCCAGTGTAGGTTCGGAAACAGGCTGGAGGAGGTAGAGACGGATATTCCTAAGAAATGACACGGAAAAATGGTCACACGGAGATACACACGCACAACCAGAGATGGAAGCTGAGGGAGAAGTAGATACACCGAAATATGGCCTCCAGATAGAGATATTGAAGAGGAAAAACTGAAAGAGACAAATTCAGAGGGGATTCGGGGAAGAGGCCCAGCCGGCGGCTTGGAGAAGGCCGACTGAAGCAAAGACCCCCAAGAGAGACGGGGATTAAAGAATGGCTATGAAGACAGAAATAAACCATTCAGAGACAGGAGAGAGAGATTCTGCACAGAGATAAGTTAGAAGTCTAAAGAGAGGCACAGACAGGGAGAGAAACTGAGGCATACGAAGCATAGACGCACAGCAACTGCAGAAAGATCGAAACTTGGGGGCTGGGGAAGGCACCTGAAACAAAATTATAAAGACGAGAGAGTTGAGCCAACGGAAGCATGGAAGTAGAGACAGACACAGTAGAGACGGGAACAGAGTGCCCAAGGGAGGACGAGGACTCTAGGCAGAGACAGGGTGGGGGAGAGAGACACAGATAATGACCAAAGGGTGGCAACGGGGGCAGAAAAGCAGAAACAAAGACACGAGAGACAGAGACTTGGAGAGAGATGTGGGTATCGAAGAAGGGCATAGAAACCCAGAAACAGACATAAAGGGTTAGCAACAGAGATTCAGAAAGAGACACACAACGACAGAGACGTAAGACGCGGGGAGAGAGAGATAATACACACAGAGACACGTCCAGAAACAGCAGAGACCGAGGAAAGGGAATGGAAACAGAGACAGTGAATCCATAGAGACAGACACTGACCGAAGCAGGGAAAAGGAGGGATGGAAACAGACACAAACAGATGGAGGCAGAGACACACACTGAGATGCAAACGACAGAGACATTAAATAGAGAGATAGGGAGACAGAGAGACAAACAGCAGCAGTCATCTGAACCAGAGGGACCAAGTCAAAAACAGCAAATGCAGAGACAAACACACAGGGACAGAGACATGAGATCCAGACAGGGAGAGAGACAGAGACATCGAGAGAGACAGAGCCCTAAAATTGCAGCAAAGACAAGAGTCCAGAGCTAGAAAGCTCGTCCGCCTTGGCAGGACTCTTCCCCAGAATCCCTGCAGCTGGGGCCCTGATCATAGTGGGAAGCTGAGTGAGCCCAAGATCTACCCGCCCCGTCCCGGTATCCAACCGCGCCCGAACCCCAATCCCTAGCCTGCCTGCTTCTCCATCTCCTTTCCCTCTCGGTGACCCTGTGGGGCTCCTGGGGAGACCTTTTTGGGATCATAGGCGCTAGGACCCACCTGCCCAGACGAACACCGGCCGGCTATAAGCCGCACCCTGTCCGGCGGCTGATAATCGGCACTAAGGCTCAGCTCCGGGGAGAGTCAGCTCCGCGTTGCTGACAGCCCCTGGGGGCGGGGGCGTAGGGCTCTCCTGGGCGGCTTCCATCTGGGGAGCTCTTCTCCGCCCCCCGGCCCCGGCCTCCGCTTCCTCCTCAGAGCGGGGAGGGGGGGAAAACCCTACCGAACACACAAGCCTCTACATATAAGCCGCCACATCACTGCCCACAGCGACCCCCATTTTCAGAAGAGCTTGTACAGACTGGGGACCGTGATTCTTCGCGGCAGGGGAGCCCCCAGATCTCTTGCAAATGAAGACTCTTGGATGTTCATACACCTGTAAATACCGTATTCCTTCTCTAGCTCAGAAAGCACGGTCTGGGGTACCAGCTTCACGGACCTCACGCCCACCCTCTACTTAGTACCTAAGACCTGTGTGATCTTGACCACGTCATTTAATCGTATTGGACCCTGTTTTCTCCTCTACAAAAACGATTGTCAGACAACATGATTTTAAAGGTTTCTTTTAGTTCCACGTTCTGTGTTCTAAGCTCTAACATTCCATGTTCTAAGGTCTTCTATGGCTTCCATGGTCTCTCATTTAAGGTTCTTTTCAGTTTTAACATTTTATGTTCTAATGTCCCTTTCAGTTCCGATGGGTTCTGACTCTAATACTGTATATTTTATAGGCCATTCCATTCTTAATATTCTAGGTTCCAAGGTCTTTTCCGATTCTCCATCCTGAGCCTTTCTCTGAGTTGGAACCCCTAACCCTGCTGCCTGCACTTCCCTCCTCCTTTTACATCTGTGGCCAAGAAAATTTGGGGTACTCAAAGATTCGATGCTCACGCATCAGGGCATAGCTCTGGGTCAGAACACAGGCTTCCCAGCTTTTCCTTTGGGAAAAAGAAGAAAGTAAAAACTCCATCAATTTATACCCTTAGCAAGCACAAATCAGCAATCTCTGAACAGTTTGCAAGCCTGACTTAGACTAAAGGGGTGTTTGGTTCGGTCGTTTTTGTTCTTACGTCTTCAATGTTTATTCAGTTCGAGGAGGGGGGATTGTCTGAGACCAATGGGGGTGAAGATGTGGGAGGAGATACATCCTAAACCCTGCGTCGCCGAGAAGGTAAGCCACCAGAGCGCGGGATGGAGTCCAAACTCCATTCCCAGGTAGTTCAACCCAGAAACTCAGGACTCCGAAAAGTCGGGAACTGAATGCTTTGAAGAATAATCCTGCGGGCATTTGATGAGGTCAAAAGTCTGAGAGGAAAAAGAAGAAGAGCCTAGCATAACAACAACAAACATATATACCACTTTACATATCTGTACTAGTTTAGTGATTACGGGCAAGTCACTTTTAACGTCCCTCAGTGCCTCAGTTTCTTTATCTGTAAAAATAGGGAGAGTTGGACTAAATGACCTCTAAAGTCCTTTCCAACTGTAATAGTCTACGCAGGCCGTTTCTCCTCTCTCTGGCTCAGTTGCCGCATCTGTATAATAAGCATAAAAATCCTTACACAAGGATACACTAGGATGTTTTATTTCACTCGGTTGCTAGAAGCAAAAAGATTTGTCGGACTTAAGAAGGTTGAAATGTGAATATTGTTATTCAACTAAGAATGAATGTATGGAGTCATGGATAGAAGACTGGCCTTAGCTTGAGGAAGACCCTGCGATTAAACCCTTTACTTCTGTTTTACTAGCGAAGGGGCAAGCCACCTTCTCTGAATGCCTCCGAGCAACGTTCTAAATGAAAGAGGAATGGCTGATTTGCTTATGTAGAGAGTGCCGCCACAGAGAATTCCCTACCCAGATGAAATTACGGGTCCAGAAGTAAGGTATGTGTACACAAAATGTACATATATGTATACCCTGGACAAGTCACTTAACCTTGTTTGCCTCAGTTTCTTCAACAGTAAAATGAGCTGGAGAAGGAAATGGCAAACCACTCCAGTATCTTTGCCAAGAAAACCTCAGATTGGGTCACGATTAAAAGGACTCAACAATACGAATATACGTACCTGTATACATATATACATGCTTTGATATTTTCAATAAATACTTAAGCTCCTTTTGTATACAGTATGCTACGCCTGGAGCTCGGGGGAGATATAAAATATAGCTAAAGAATGATTTCACTTGAGCTTCCAGGTAACCCAGTGTGATGGCAGCGCTATTAAAAAAAAGTAAGTTATGCCCATTTCACAGAGAAGAAAACTGAATCCCATAGAAGAGAGTGTCTTTCCGAAGTGTGATTGAGAGCTACGGATGGCGTACAGACTCGAATCCAGAGTCACCCTCCTCCTAACATCTCCAACTCTTTTCACTACGCCCGGCTGCTGCTTAAACGTGCCCACCTGGGAAGACTTTTTTCTCCGAAGGCCCGGGAAGGACTTGCAGGTGGAGAATGCGCTCTCCTTCCCTTGGCCTAGGGAGAAGAAACAGGTTCTGGGAGCGTGGGGTTCGGGATGGGGGTTCGGGTAAGTAAGGCCTGAGCTCCGAGACCTCCCGTCAGCTTGAGTTCGGCGTACCTTCCCTCAAGTGCCAGAGAGAAAGCATGGTAGGAGTAGAAGCCCCTTTCCACCAACTGAGAGTGATGGCGCACCATTCCAGATGCCGCCAGCTGCCAAGACCAGGAGCGGTCTGTTCGTGGCGGCCCCGAAGCGTCTTCCTCTGGCCTCCCCGCCGACACTCGAGAGCCACTGCCTGTTTGTATAGCGTTTCCAGCCTTAATGAGACCCCCAGGGAAGGCGGGAGAAGAGATTTCTCCATTTAATAGATGGAGAGACTGAGCCCGGGAGAAGGCTCCTGGAACCACAGATTAAGAGCTTGAAGGGATTTTGGCTCACATAGATGCGTCGTGGAGCGAGGGAGCAATGGCTCGGATAGCAGTGGACCGGGTGGAGGCCAGGTTCTCTTGCTGCTGTGATTTTGAACCAATTCCTTAACCTCTTTGGGCCTCGATTTTCTTCTTTGATGGATAACAGCAATATACTAATAATTAGCATTTAAGATTTGCAAAGCACTTTCCATGTGCTTTTTAATTTGATTCTCCTAACTTATCTGTGACAAAGCGCACTTATCATTATCCCTATTTGACAAAGAAAGGAACTGAGGTCGAAAGAAGGGAAGTGACTTGATCAGTTCCAGTCCGCAAATACTAGTGTTTCCAGCGCCCCGCAGGCTTCAGCACCCAGGAGTGGAGTAAGGGCATCTGGCTCGGAAAGTCCAGCCAGAGTTAAGGGCCCTAGGACAGATACAAATAAAGGCAGCTACTTGTATAGACTTGGATTTCACTAATGATTGATGTCACAGTCTCAAGCATTCCCAAGCGTTCCTTCCCTAATCACCGCAGCCGGAGACGGGAGAGCAAGCGCCCCGTTGTGTGGTAAACGCGATCTTTAAACATATAAGCAGCCACTATGGGTGCGACCTGATTAAGAGAGAGGTACGTCCGATTTCTCTTTGCAGCAGTAACCTGCTAAACAGTGCGGGGTAATCTTGCTGCTTTTCTGGGCTTTGCTTTAGACGGAAGTGGAAAACTTGGGACTAGAGAGGGGTGGAGTAATTGTGAGAGGGTAGGAGGTGTTCAGTCCCTCTGTAGCAATGCAGCAGTCTGAATTGATTTGCCCTTCCAAAGTCGGCCCAGGTGAATCCTTAGCCCATCCTCTGAATCTCACCCCCCCAAATATGATCGTTCTCTTTCATCTGGGATCAGAAGAAAATCTGTACCTGGCACTGGGGAACACCCTAAGCCTAGGGGAGACTCAATGAGCCTCTACCTCTGCAGATCTTTCTATCTCTGTCTCTCTCTCTTTCTCACTCACTCACACATGCATCTTTGTACTGACACACAGACATAAGTAGATATACACAGGTAGACACACGAACATACAGACTCCTGGAGAGTAACAGGTATCTCATTTTGCCTCCTCCAGCTTTTAGCACAGAGTTTGACACAAGGTAGGAATCTCACAAATGCATTCTGAGGGATTGAACACCAGACACATGGAGGCAGATGTAGATATATAAACATAGGGATACATAGGAGGACATATGGCACATAAACATACATAGACACACACTCTTGAGTGATAGATACACAGAGAAATAGACACAGAGGGAGACAGATATACAAACACAAAATACACTCAGATACAGATGCACAACCATAGATACACATACACAGGCACAGAAGCAGAGACACAGATGCTTATACTCCCAATGAGTGACATGGAACCACAGACAAATGACTAGGACACACAGCTCTTAGATACACTAATAGCTCTACTCATACACAAACACTGTTAGACACAGATGCACAGAGACACAGAGATAGACATGCAACCAGGAAGATACAGATAGATACATAGACACGCTCACTGATCCAGACATCTCTCCCCCATCCCACACTGGGAAGGAAGAGAAAACTTAGAGCCCCAAGAAGAGGCTTGTGGGGGACCAGAAAGAAAGGGTGGGACTGAGGATCAAGAGTATGGTTGCTGCACGCAGACCTATTCCCCTATCCCCATTACCTCCCAGGGAAGTGTCTCCTGTGGCACAAGTGTCCATCCTGATGCTTTGTTTTTTTCATGATGGCAGCAATGAGGACTTAGTGGTAGGAAAAAAATGAGTAAAAATAATAAACATCCCATGGAGGTGGGGGCACAAGAACACAAAAGAGGCCTCCCTCAACAGTGAATTTAGGTAAGGAGGCAGGAGGATATCCAGTATTCCAGACCAGGGGCATTGGTAGAGTGCTAAAATGGAGAATGTGAGAGCTGGGAAGGTCTTATTATTATAAAATATTTCTGTTGGAATGGACCTTGGACATCATGGAATTCAAACCCATCCTCTTGAAGGTGAGAAAACAGGAGTCTGTAGAGTAGGAGGGACTTACCCATGGTTGCACCATTAGTAGAGCTGGACCTAGAACCTAAATCTTCTGACAACTCCCTTGGTGCTCCCTCTACACCACAAGTTGTTCTAGCCCAGAGAAACTGCTCACCACTTAATTAGCTTTCTGTTTGGGGCATGGGGGTAAAGAGGGTAGGGTCTGTCTTCTGGGCAGCAGTTGTATGGTGAATGCCCAGATTGGTCATTGGATTTAGACACAAGAGATCCTGAATTAAAATTCCTTCTCAGGTACTTAAATTTTCTTATCCTGGGTAAGTCACTTCTCTGTGCCTCAGTTTTTTCATCTGCAAAATAGGGTCATTGAACTCAATGGTTTCTAAGATCCTTTCCAGCTCTAGACCCATGAACCTATAATTCTGGATGTACTGAGGGAGGCCAACTGGGAGGTGATACATGGTAGCTTCAAATCATCTTTTCATTTTCTTCTCCCCCAGGCCAAATGCAACTTCAACAATAACAAATCAGATTTCTGCACACTTGGATTACTAAAGCACTTTCCTTACAACTCCACGGTGAAGCAGAGTGCAAGTATTATGATCCCACAGATGGAGTAATTGCCGTTCAGAAGGGAAGTGATTTGTTCAGAGTTCCTAGGGTCAAAGGGGAGGGGAAGGTCCTTAGTCCTAGAGCCAGGTATAAATTGACTCCCTCCTTCCTTCTTTCCAGTCTTAGTTCAGCCCCAAATATTAATCCTAACGGGGCTAAAGTACCACAAAGAGGAGAAGCCTCCAGAATGGCTGGAGTAAGTCTTCTTTGGAGAGACAGGGGGCTCCCAGTTGTGGTGCATACCCAGACACAAATATGTTTATAAGGTCTAGATACACATGCAGACAAGACACGTGCATAGACCCACACAGCCGAGTAAAACTGAAAGGGACATTAGTAAACCATCTTGTCCAACACCCGGAGCTGGGCCCTGAGCTCAAAACCAAGAGGAAACCACCCCCGGCCATGATTGCTCCGGGAGAGGAAGACTACAGCCTGTTTCCAGGCCCTCCTTCTTCAAAGGGGCCCTGACTGGGCATTGGCTGCAGTTCAGGAGCCAGTGTTTCTCCCAGCTGATGCCTCCCCACCTGACCAACACCAACAATCGTTCCCACCCCCCAATATTGCCACTGTCTTCCGTTTCTGAAGGAAGTAGCAAAGCTAGTGGAAACAGACTCTGGATTTGAAATATGGAGAGACATGGCTTTGAATTTTAGCTCTGATACCGAGCCCTTGGGTGATCCGAAGCCAGTCATTTCCCCTCTATGAGCCTCAGTTTTTCATCTATTAAATGGGAATACTCACACTGCCTACCTCAGAGGGAAAACACTTTGTAAATCTTAAAGTACTACAGAAATCAAAGGTTTTTTTAAACCTTGGAAACCCCACCGACACACCCTTCAAGAAGGGTTCAGGTCCCCTGACTACCCTCGGTGCCCCCAACCCAGGCCTCTACAGTGAAGGCCGAAGCCAGAGCTCGCGGCCTTGTCTCAATCAGGGTCGCTCAGTTACTTACTATGAGCAGGGGCGCCTCTTGCAGGGCTCGGGGGGACCGGCCGGCCAGACAGACGGACAGGCCAGAGCTGGGGCCGTGGCTGGGTTGTGGGTAAGGCGTAGGGAGCTCCCTCACGCCGGCAGGATGGGTGGGTGGGTGCTGGCTGCTGGCCCTGTCCTGGCCGTCCTTCTCCTCCTCCAGCTCCTTCCCTCCCATCTAGGGTTGGGGGGGGCATAGGAGGGAGGCCCCCGCCTGAGGCCCAATCAAGTGTCTCATTGGTTTCTGCACACACGTGATTTGCTGCCTCTTCATTTTTTCTTAGGAGAAAAAAATAATAATAAGAGGACGGTGGGCTGGGGGGGTAGGGGGGCTGGACCCAGGGGGAACAGGCATCGAATGCTCCCCAGGGTAGAGGGTAGATAAGGGGATCTTTGCTGTCAATTAAGCCAAAGACTGCGGTGAGTGGGAGGGAGCTCTTGGGGGGGGGGAGGAAAGCAGCTCATTATCGAGGTGGGAAGGCTGAGGGCCAACCTGATTTATGGGCCCATCCTCCACAGCCTACAGGGCTTCTTGGCCTCTCCGGCCTCTACTCCCCACTTGGCCTGTTGGGGTCCTGGCTTGGGGACCCAGCCTGATTCCCAAGGGACACAAAGAAAGGAGTGAGCGTAGACTGGCGCCCTAGATGGGCCCAATGAAAGGCTTTTATGGTGCCCAGCTAACTAGAGGAGTCACGAGGCAGGGGGATGGATGGCATGACCTTGAGAGGATAACTTCCCTTCCCCCACCTTCCCAATACTTAGGAGGTAGATTTTAGTCTAACAGAAGAAAAAAATTTCTTAACAACGAGAGCTTTCCAAAAACGGAATGAGCTGCTTTGGAGACAATAATGACTTTTATTTCTATGATGCTTTACAGTTTTCTGAGTATTTCCTAACTCTGTGAGGGAAGTAGGGCAAGTATTACAATTTTTAACAGATGAAGAAACTGAGGCATTAGGTAGCATGAGTAAGTCACACAGCTAGAAAGTGTCAAAGTTAGGACTTAAACGCATGTTTTCTAATGCCAAAACAAGTGCTCTTTCTATGACAGCACACCCTATCTGTGGAGGTCTTTAAGTAGAGGCCAGATGACTTATCAGAGTAGAAGAAATACTCATTCAAATATGGGCTGAGGTAGTTACCTTCTGAAGTTCTTTCAATCTCTGAGATCCCAGGATATTATGAATCCTTCCATAATAGCTCCCATTTCTACAACAGTTTAAGAATTTATTAAATGCTTGTTGATTGACTTATTGTCCTATAAGGTTGATTGTCCTATAAGGTACTTTTCACAGGGATTCTAGGCTGTTGGTGGGATAAATGCCACAGATACTGGGGAGCTAAAAGGGATCTTCAAGACCCTCTAAATCCAAACTCTTCATTTGAAAATAAAGCATATGAAACCATGAGACATGAGATGATTTGGTCCAAGTCACATAACCAGAGCTGGAATATCCTTTTTTGTTTCGTTTTGTTTTAAAGCTACATTATCAATCAATTGCATTTATTAAACAGGTCTAATTTATTCAACATAATAGGAAAATGAAAGGTCTTCCCCAAGTAAATCATCTATGAACTGAACCTTATCCCTTCAGTTAATCAATAATGACATGTTAAATATGTGAATTAAGTGCCTGTGTAGTGCACTCTAAGCCAAGGGTTAGGGAGACAGAAAATCTAGAGAAGATACACTTTCTGTCCATAAGAGGTTATAGCCTACTGGGGATGTTAATGGAAAGATTACAACTATAGATGGCTATTCTATATAAGGAGGCATGAACAAATGAGGCTGGAGAAAAGGTAGGGGAGGAAGGGATTAGAGAAGGCTTCCTGGAGGAGATAGTATTTGAGTTGGGCCTAAAAAGATGGGTAGGAATTCAACATGAAACTTTTTTATTTTAACCATTTTGACAAAAATCTTCTTAAAATAAATCACACACTCACCTTCTTGAAAAGAATATACAATAAAATGTAAAATAGATAATTTTGATTATATAAAATTTGAAGTTTCTTTGCAAACAAAGCCAATGTGACCAAAATGAAATGGAATGCAGAAAACTGAGGGAAGAGGGGGATTTGCAACAAGTATCTTTGATAAATGCTTCATTTCTCAAATATGTAGAAAAATGAGTCAAATTTATAAACATATAAGTCATTCCCCAGTTGATATGAACAAGCAGTTTTCAGGCAAAGAAATCAAAGCTATCTATAGTCATATGAAAAAATGCTCTAAATCACTGTTTCTTAGAGAAATAAACAATTCTGAGGTACTATCTCACACCTGTCAGAATGGCTAATGTGACAAAAAAGGAAAATGATAAATGTTGGAGGGAATGTGAGAAAACTGAGATACTAATAACTATTGGTGGAGTTGTGAACTGATACAACCATTCTGGAGAGTGATTAGAACCTGTGCCCATAGGGCTGTAAAACTGTGCATATCCTTTGATTCAGCAAAATGACTAGGTTTATATCCCAAAGGTATGAAAAAAGGGGGTGGGGTAAGGTGAAGGACGAAGGTGTACAAAAATATTTAAGCAGCTCTTTTGTGATGACTAAGAATTGGAAACTGAGGGGATATCCATCAATTGGGGAATGGATAAATAAGCTGTGGCATATGGTTGTGATGGAATACTACTGTGCTATAAGAAATGAGAATCAGGATGATTTCAGAAAAACCTGGAAACACTTACATGAACTGATGCAAAGTGAAGTGAACAGAACCAGAAAAACATTGCACATAGTAACAGCAATATTGTTCAATGAAGAACTGTGAATGAATTAGCTATTCTCAGCAATACAATGATCCAAGAAAGCCTCAAAGGACTCATGATAAAGCATACTATCCATCTCCAGAGAAAGAACTGATATTGTCTGAATATAGACTGAAGCATATCTCTCCCTTCTCTCCTTCCTTCTTTCCTTCCCTCCTTCCTTCCTTTCTCTCTCTCTTTCTTTCCTTCCTTCTTTCCTTCCTTCCTTCCTATCTCTCTTTCTTTTCAAGTTTTCTTGTACAAAATGTCTAATATGGAAACAGTTTACATTATTGATTATGCATAAACTACATCAGATTGCTTACCATCGTAGGAAGGGAGTGATAGAATTTGGAATTCAAAATTTAAAAAAAACCAAATGTTAAAATTGTTTTAACATGTCATTGGGGAAAATTAAAATTTTATATATATATATATATATATACATATACGTGTGTGTGTGTGTGTGTGTGTGTGTGTGTGTGTGTGTGTATAGAGAGAGAGAGAGAGAGAGAGAATATACAGAATAGTACTTAATTGTTTTTAGTGGCACAGTGAAAAAAACATTAAATGACATGAGTCGGAAGAACTATATTCTCATCCTTAGTCTGCTAGGACACTTAGCATCTATCCCCTCTTGAATTTCATTTTCCTTATGTAAAATAGGAAAGGACTAGATTAGATAATCTTCAGGGTCCCTTCCAGACTGAGAATACTTCCTTAGAATGTTTTCTCCTTGGATAGAATACAAATTCCTTGAGAGGTGACTGCTTCCTTTTGGGTCTTGTTATCACCCAGTGCCTATTATACTTATCTTATTATACTATTATGGTTAATAAACATTTGTTAACTGATTGATTGATCAATGCAATATTCTAAGGCCCTACCAGTTCTAACATCCTATGTACTAGCTTTTTATTGTGTAAGAACCCGTCCAGCTCTGAAACCTTAAAAGAAAGTACAATGGGGCTATAGATGAGCTTGGCCAATATGGCTTTCAAGGCCCTCAAATCCTTTCCTTTAATCCTGTCTTGAGGGTCTCTATCCTTGGATGAAGCTTCACTTCTTTCCCCCTTGTTCTGGTGGATATGTGGCCTCTATTACAGACCCCATCTTCCCTCAGAGACTTTTCCCATCATAGACTCTTCCATCTGGAGGGGAAAGGGCCCTTACAGTCTTGTAGTTTAAGCCCATTATTTTACAAATGAAGAAACTGAGGCCTAGAGAGGTTAAGTAGCTTGCCCAAGGTCATACATGTAGTAAGCAGCAAAGACAAGATTTGAACACAGGTCTTTTGACTCCAAATCAACCAATCAATCAATAAACATTTATTATGGATCTACTGTGTGATAGGTATTGTGCTAAACACTGTCACATATGAAGAAAAAAGAAATAGTCTCCGCTCTCAAGGTGCTCACATTCTATCCAAGGAGACAGTATATTCATTATATATATATATATATATATATAATGTGTAATATATGTTCAGAAATATATTATTTTTCAGTTATGTCTTCATGATACCCTTTGAGGTTTTCTTGGCAAAGATACTAGAGTGGTTTGCCATTTCCTTCTCCAGCTCATTTTACAGATTAGGAACTGAGACAAACAGGGGTAAGTGACTTGCCCAGAGTCATATAGCTAGTAAGTATCTAAGGCCAGATTTGAACTCAGGAGGATGAGTCTTCCTCATGACAGGCCCAGAGCTTTGTCAACTATATTACCTAGTTATCGTAATCAGAAATACATGTCTATGTATTTTCCAGTGTCCTTTCTGCAATTTCTCTCATCTGCTCTCTCCAAAGGCAGCACTAGTAAAGCCCCACCCCAAAGAATCTTTGCATCCTTCCCCAAAGTTGCCTTTTCCCAAGTGAGGGAGCAACTCTATCTTTCAACTCATTGGATGACTGACATAAAATCAATCCAATGACTTTCCTAGCTCTAATTGCCAACAGCGCCCACTATCTCAGGTGTTTAGCCCCTTCAGCTCTAGAGTCCATCAGTATTTTAGAACATAAATGCTGCAAAAAAAAAATTAATAACAATAATCTCTTCTATAGGCATTTTCTTCACACAGTTTGTTATAGCTGTATGTTCAAAAGGTTACTGATTTATTATTTTGATCTGACTTCTGCTTTTCACTGATGGAGGGAATTTAAGTTAGGAAATTCCCTCACCTAATACAGATAAACAACTGTCCTACAACTTACATTCGAAGAGAGCTGCCTGGGAACACTGAGAGGTCAAGTGGCTTGCTCAGTCATACATCCCATCTTTATGAACCAGGATGGGACTCCAGCCTGCTAAGTGGCACGTGTATAGAACCTTGGACCCAGAGTCGAAAAGACCTGAGTTCAAATGTATCCTCAAACATTTACTGTTTGCATCACCTTGGGCAAGACACATAAAAAACAACCCTCTATTTGACTGAGTTGTAAAATGTGGATAACAAGAACACCTATCTCCTGGAGTTTTGGTGAGGATCAAGTGAGATAATATTTGTCAAGAATTTAGCACAGTGCCTGGCACATAAGAGGTACCACATAAATGGTAGCTATTCTTATCATCCAGGACTTCCTGACTCTAAAGGCAGCCCTCTATGGGCTCTGTTATAGTAATTCCTCTTCACCCTGTTTCTGAGGATAAATTAGCACCTGCCTTTCAGTTCATGGTTCAAGAGGACTGCATGGGACACTGAGGATAAATGACTTGCCCAGGGTCACAAGTTATTGCCAGTTATTTGTTAGAGGGAGGACTTGAACTCAGGTCTCCTAGGCCTTCAACAGTGGTAACAATTATTACCTACAGTAAAAATAATAGCCACTATTGATAATATTGCACAAAGTGCTTTTTTAAATCATATTTGATCCTTACAACAGCCCAGTGATGTAGGCTCATTAATTAATTAATCCTAAACTCCTAAATAATCCCATTTTCCAGGCAGAGAAACTGAGGGTCAGGATAGGTGAATGAATGAATGAATGAATGAATGCATTACTATGTATGAGGCCCAGTGTTAAGCACATGGGGACACAGTAATTTAGAGCAGAGATGGGATGCAGACCTGTCTATTGACACCTGACCCAAGCCTTCCTCCAGACACTGACATCTTCTGGTCTGAATGAAAGTCACTGCAGGGAGGAGGAAAGATTGTTGGAGTCTACCATAGGACAATGAGAGATAGAAAATCTGACTTTGTAGAAACGCGGGGCCCTCCAGCTCAGGGAAGACACTGCATGGAGGGCTTATTAGGTTGACTCTGGTTTGGGTTGGAAGTAGTCTATCCAGAAATAAGCCCTGTGTTCCTGACTCCCAGACATCCAGACCAAGTTGTCTCATCCTGCACCTCTCTGCACCTGGGGCTTCCTCACCCTGGAACATCCAGCCTCCCTGGAAGCCTTCTCAACCCAGAACGGCCCCCTGTAGGATCCACTCCTTTCTTCCACTGGTGAGTTCCTCCAGGAGCCCCCATTTCACGGAGGGGCCCAGAGCACTCTATTCTGGACCAGGTTCTGGTTTCTAAGCTTCAAAACTGTGCTCCCTCAGCTTGTCCCTTCCCTGCTTCCAGTTTCTGTCAGCTTCCTTTGTGTGTTGTTTTCTCACATTAGAATGTGAGCTCTTTAAGTTCAGGGACTATCCTTTTGGTTGTTTTCTTATCTTCAGTTTTAGCACAGTGTCTTGAACATAATAAGCACTTAATGCGTTTTTCCTTCCTCCCTCCCTCTTTCTCTCTCTCTCTCCCTCCTTCCCTCCTTCCTTCCTCTTTTCTGTTCTTCCTCCCTCCCTCTCTCCCTCTCTCCTTCCCTCTCTCCCTCCCTCCCTCCCTCCCTCCCTTCCTTCCTTCCTTCCATGCATTTTCTTATGTTATCTGCCCTCAGTAAGAATTGTGGTGGGGAGAAGCATGCATTCAGGGAAACTGCACTCAGAGGAATTCCACTGCACAATTTTTATTAAATATTCACTATTCACTTATCCCAGAGTAAGGAATTAAGGGAAAAGTCACAAGGAAAGAAACTATAGTCCTTGTACCCTATTAATAAGGAATCATAATCACAGAATTATGCATCCAGTGTAACTTCAAGGAGTTTACAATCTGGTTGGGGGGCAAGAGACTTACACAAATTAAACAGGAAAAAAAGAGATCTGGTATAAAGTATATAACCCTGGTCCTTTGACTTTAAAAACAAAATGAAACGAAATAGTGATTAAGAGCCCAAAGATGGAGAGTGACAGGAAGTGCCTTTGCTTTGCCTCTGAAGAGGAGATGAATGGCCCTTATCACCAAGGCTAACCTGTCTACTTGTCACCTTGATCACATCCCCTTTCATCCCTTGCAGGTAGATTGCCCCTCACTATTATCTTTTCTCTCTGTCTGTCTCTCTGGCTTTGACTCTGTCTCTATCTCTGTCTGTTTCTGTCTCTCTGCCTCTGTGTTTCTGTGTCTCATCTTCATTCTCTCCCTATTTATTGGCTCATTCGGTGCTTCCTACAAACACACACACCCACACCCACACACACACACACACACACACACACACACACAGGTCACTCCCATCCTTCTACAAAACACCTCACTTGCCCCTACTATTCCTTCTGGCCATTATTCTATATTTCTTTTCCCTTTCACAATGAAACTCCTGGAAGAAGTTGTCTATACATCTTGCTTTCACTTCCTCTCCTCCCATTCATTTCTTACCCCTTTGCCATCTGGCTTCTGCCCTGCTTTGCTAATTATCATCCATATCCCACCCTTAGCTGTCGGTGTACTCTGAGATTTAGACAGAGTTCTCCTCTCTTCTCTCTATATCCTATTGTCAGCTTCGCCTATTCCCATGGGATCATTTGCCATTTCCACAGTCTCTCTCCTGGGCATGAGTCTTGCATCACCGACTGCCTATTGGAATTTTGAATGGGATGTTCTGTAGGTGTTGCAAACTCAAAACGTCCCCAAATAATTCATTATCTTTCTCCCTAAATCCACCCCTCTTCCAAACTTTCCCATTACTGTTGAGGACACCATCATCCTCCCACTTGAAATCATCCCCTGCTCCTCACTCCTCCTCCCTTCTCACACCCAGAAGCCTGCTAAATCTTGTCCTTGGATTCCCACAGCATCCCTCTCCTCTGTCTCCTCCTTCCTGCGCAGCCGCCATTCCAGTTCAGGCTCTCATTACCTCTTACCCAAACTGTTACTCCTCCTAATGGTTCTCCCTGCCTCGTGGGGTGATCCTCTATACAGCCACTAAAGTGATATTCCTGAAGTACAGGTCTGCCTATATCACTATATCACTACACTCTGCTCAATAAACCCTAATGGACCCCTATTATCTCTAGAATCAAACGTAAGATTTCTCCATTTGACATTTAAAATCCTTAGTAACCTGGGTCCAACCTTCTTCTCCAGGCTCATTACACACTACTCCTCTTAATGCATGATACAATCTAGTTAAACTGGTCTTCGTTCTGTTCCTCTCTCTCTCTGTCTCTGTCTCTCTCTCATCTGTCTCTCTCATCTCTCTCTCTCTCTCTGTCATCTCTCTCTCTCTGTCATCTCCCTGTCTCTCTCTTTGTCTCTCTCTCTTTCTGTCTCTCTCTCTTGTCTCTCTCTGTCTCTC
This sequence comes from Potorous gilbertii, assembly GCA_028658325.1. Lineage (NCBI taxonomy): Eukaryota > Metazoa > Chordata > Mammalia > Diprotodontia > Potoroidae > Potorous > Potorous gilbertii. The sequence continues at coordinate 332,516,020 of CM053769.1, read as the reverse complement.
TCTCATCTCTCTCTCTCTCTGTCTCTCCCTCTCTCATCTCTCTCTCTGTCATCTCTGTCTATCTGTCTCTGTCTCCCACCCCCTACTTCTTCAATGGCTGTCCTCTATGCCTGGAATGTATTCCCCACTTACCTCTGCTTCCTATAGTTCTGAAAGCTCAGTTCAGATGGTATCTCATCTTTTTTAACCCCACCCATTCCTATTTCAATCCTCCTTCCCACTAAAAACAAAAATCATATATATTTGTGTGTGTGTGTGTGTATTCATATCCTTAAATGTGTCTATGGTAGGAGGTGAGATACTATTTAATGTTTTGTGTTTGTAACCCCAGCGCCCGATCCAGAGTTGGCACTTAATAAATATCAGTTGATTGATTGATGTTGTTTCCATTGTCTCCTCTTATAAAGTGTAAACTCCATGGGGGCAGGGACTATTTCATTTTTGTCATTGTACCCCCAGGGTCCAGCACAGTGCCTGGCATATGGTAGGTGTTTAAATGGTTGTTCACTTATTGATTGGTTGATGTTTGAGGAATTATAACATTAAGGAATCTGCATCTGTAGACATAACCCATAGACTCAAAGCTTTTAAACATTTGAGAAAAGATGAGAATAACTGCTCATATTTATTGCCTTTGATGGCCACAAAGCACTTTGTTATCTTACCTGTTCCTTAAAATCCTGCAGGATGAACAGAACATGTACTATTGTTCGTATTTTAAAGATGGGGCACCACGAGCTCAGAAAAGGGAAATGACCTGCCATGGCTATTTAATGACAGAGAAGGACATTGAGCTCAGGTAATAGGATGACTTAGAGTCATAAGACTTAGGTTGGAATCCCTGACATTTAAAAAAAAAAACAACTAGCTGTGTGACCTTGGGCAAGTCACTTCCTTTCCTCTTTAAAAAATGATTCTGAATTTCATAAACAATTAAAATGAGCACTTTCAAATACATAGTGGAACAGAAAAAGATGATTGTATATGAAACTGAATCTGTGTAATATGGACCTTACTTTTCTTTTTAAGCATATAATAAACTCAAACTGTAATTTTCAAAGATGTTTTATTTGTTTGTGATTACTGGGGGCCTTCTTTCTGTTCTCTTCTCAATTCCTTTCTCCAGATCTCTTTTTTTTTTCTTCTGTGAAATGAGAGGATGGTGTTAGATATTTCAGGCCCTTCCAGCTCTCACATTCTATGATTCTACTGGTGGAGCATCAGATTTATGTTAGAGGAGTGAATGTTTTTCCTTTACATCCAGGAAAAACTGATTCAGCTTTGACCACCCACCATTCCCAAACTCTGTGACACTCAGTGCCCCCAAAAGAGTGGAGGAAACTATCCAAAGTCAGTTCCCTGCCTTAAAGTAGCCACAGCTGAGGGGTAGTGATGGTGACGAGGAATATTGGGTGGAGAGTCAGAGTGAAGCTCCTATTCTGTGGGTCTTTAAGTGCAGGGGAGATGGGAAAACAACCCTAGATGGCTTCTTTAGGTCCTTCCCTCTGGGAATGAAGCCTTGCCACATCATTGCCAGTTGGATGCTTGTTTGGATTTTATCAATCAATTAATCAACAAGCATTTTTTATATGCCAGGGACACAATGAAATGAAGCTGTGCCTGCCTTCAAAGAGCTTCCATTCTGCTGAGAAAGATAGCATGTACTACACCTAAATGTATACAGCCAGAGTTGTGAAAGAGCCTTGAGGAGGTGTGTGGTGGGTAGGGTAGAGTCAGTGCCACTTCTAAGGATGGCATCTGCCCTAGCCCTTGTCTGAGTTGAGAGTAGCACACAGTCTCTGTGCATTCCTCTCAGATTTCCTTCAACTCTGATTACCCTGGGTGAACCAGGCTTTCAATCCATTCATCTGCTCCTTCTGTCAATCTGAGACAAGTCTATTGACTTTGATCAGGAGCAAGATGGATGGTCACAGGCCTGATGAAGTGGGCATTTCAGCCAGGTCACAGATCTTGTCCCAGTTTCCTGAATCTGACTACCATGCTCCCAATGGGGAAGGAGGGAATGGGGAGGGACCCTCAGCTGCTGGTCCCAGATCCTACTTTCTTCCTCTTCCCTCCCCCTGCAACTGTGAGAACAAAAGCCCAGGGTCTCTTAAGTGGGGACTTTCCCAAAAAGCTCAAACCTGTTTCCTGGAAGCTAGAAACAAGGAACAAACAAGGGAAGAGAAAGAGGCAGAGAGACACAAAGACATAGAGAGATACAGAATAAGACATGGAGATGAGAGCATAAAGTGAGACGTATACAGGGACATACTTAGAAAAATGCAGACAGAGCTACAGAGACACATGATGGAGACCAAAAGTGACAGATGTAAAGACAGGTAGAGATACTGAAGTAGAGAAATACAGAAAGACAGAAAAAGACATGAAAATAGACGCAGAGAAACATGGAGCAGATGTAGAAAGACAAGGAGGTGTGGAGACAGAGATACAAAGAGACATGGAGATACCTAGAGACATATGCACCCACATGGAGAGAGATTCAGAAAGACACAGCTGGGTACAAAGAGACATGGAGAGATTTCGGAGACAGAGATGTAGAAAAAGACATGGAGATAGAGTTTGAGAGAGACAAAGAGAGGCACAGAGACTGGAAGAGACACCCAAAGGCAGCACTGGGGGAGGTGGGGTTGTGAGTGTGTGTGTTTGTATGTGGGGGGGGGGGGGGCTGGCCAGCTTGGTTGCTGCTGTTTCCGCTGCATAGCTGTTATCAGTCGCCTGCCAGATGTTCAGATCCGATGCCAATGTCAGGGAAGTAAATGCCGAGTGGGGTCAAGGCTATAGGGCTGAGGGAGCCTCAGCTGCTGGCCCAGGGGAGGGGGGTGCAGGAGGCTCTAAGCGGCCACTTCCCTCTCTCCACTGCGCCCCCAGTCATTAATCCTAGGGGGCTGCTTTGGGTTCTGGGGACGACCATGTCCCACCACCTCCTCTGTGGCCTTGAGAATTTTCTCCCCAAGGGCCCCTGCCTCTATGGCTCCTCTGGCCAGACCACCCAGGGGAGGGGGATCCAGGAGATGAAAGAGGTAAGGGAACTCACACACTTGTAGGAAGACAGGGCCCGTCACTCAACTGGAAGAGTGGGGAGAGAGAAGTCAGGGCAGAAGGCAGACCCCACTGACTAACGCAGGGCTCCTCACTCCAATTGAAAGCCCAGCTTCAGGAAGAGAGGGAAGTTTTCTTTTTCATTCACACAAATAAGTAAATGGACAGATGTGTACACAGGCAGAAATATGGTCAGACACATTCCTAGGAATGTATACACAAAGAAGCCTACACACACACATACACACACACACACATGTATGTGTGTACATACGTATATATACACACAGTCAGATGTCCACACAGACAGAGCCATACACACTTTACATGGATATACAGACATACATACATTACATGGACTAGCACAGATATGTACATATATAGACAGAGACATGACATGCAGATATGTTAACACAGACATGGACAGGTGTGCATACAAAGACATAGACAGACACATGGAAAGTCATGCATGAACAGACACAGACCTTCACAGACATGTGCATGAACAGATTTACACAGACAAAATTATGAATAGAGGTTCAGAGAAAGTTATACACACACATAGAGAGAATGATGAGAGCAGACACAAGGGCATTTCAACATGGACATACATAGTTATCTATACAGAGACACAGAAAGATGTACATCCCCATGGATTTACAGACACACAGAAAGATGTACACACACATGGATGCACAGAGACGCACAGAAAGGCAAGCTATATGGACATAGATAGAAATGCATCTACACAAACAACAAGGAAATGTATCCATATGGACAGATAAACACAGGCATGAGCACATAGGCAGACACATGGACTCCATGATGACAGACACATACATATGTACACATACAGAGAAAGATTGCTGATCACAGTCACTAACACACAAAATCATAATTGAGGTCTGGAAGGGACCTCTAATTCTAACTCTGGTCCAGTGAAGACTAACACAGACACACGTAGACGCATACACAGGGACATACAGACAGACATGACCCATGGTTGGACATAGAGCCACACTCACTCCCTCTACCTTCTCCATGCCTAAACCCTCTTTCTCTCTGGGATGACCTCCATATTACCCTGTGTATGTCTTATTTATATGTGGTGCTTTGCACATGTCTCTCCCATTAGACTGGAAGTTCTTTGAGAGGTGTCTCATGCTCCCCTGTGCCCACTTTTCAGTTCCTTGCTCAAACCCTTTCTTTTGTGGGGTGGGAAGCTCCTACTTTCTTCCTCCCATGTCTGTTGGTCCGCTGTAGCTGAACGGTGAGCCACCCAGCCCAGGATTAGGGGTCCAGAGAAGGCTGGCCCTGGAGGTCACCTTCAGGAAGGACCTGCTCTCCTTCCTGCTCATGTGGGTGGTCTCGGCGTAACAGGTCCACCAGTCCCTGAGGAGTTTTGCTCCTCCCCCATCCCAGAGCCCCCTGGAGTTCCCACTATGTGGGGGTGGGGCAGGTCCAGCTCAACCACTTGGGATGGGGGGAAGCAATGAGGTGCAGCCTTGAAGACCAGCTGAACCTCCCTCAGGGCCCTTATCTTCATCCCCATTATCGGCTGGGTCGGGCCCTTCCCTTCCCTGAGGCACGTTTCTGGAGCGTGCCGGCCCCAGCTGTGGCCCCACTACCGTGGGTGGCTTATCTCATCTCCTCTCCCCCGACCCGGGCCTGCCCACCCCCCAATAGGGCTCACTTAGGGTGACCCAACCTAGCCTCACGAATTCCACCCCATGGAGATGTCTGCCCCCCACAAAGGTCTGTCTCGTATCCCCTTCATCTCTCTAAGTGTTCCTGGAACCATCAAGGCCTTCCTTCCCAGTCTCTCCATGCTGGTTTAGGTTTCTGCCCCTCCATATCTGTCTGCCTCCCAAACTCTGCTGTCTCTCAATGTGGCCTTCTTTGTCTTCTGGCTCTCTACTCCAATCCAGGGCCTTGGGGTATCTTGAACACTGGGTCTGAGGGTAAAATCCTCCCCGTGATGGGAGTCTATGGATTACTTATCCCTTTGCCTCCTTTCTGGTTTGGATTTTGTTTGCTAGCTAGGAGGAAAATAGGCGTTCTGAAAGTACTTCTCTCTCTCTTAGACCAGGGGGTCCAGGCTCCCCAGACTTCTCAGGGAGAGGGATCCTGGAGGAGGCTGAGCTGTGTGTGCCCTTGAGGCCTGGGGCGAAGGCCAGGGAACTAGCAATGATGGAACTGCTGTCGCCTGGACAGGCAGGGGCCTTGGCAGGGTAATGGATGTTCTGGCCCTGATGACACCAGGAACCACAGAGATGAGTGCCTGGCTGGCTGACGTGGGAGATCCGGCCTGACATGGTCCAGCCTAGTTCAGCTTCGGAGATAATGATTTCACCCTCTGAGGAAAACAGCAGGTGAGTGCCCCAAAGGATTCCCAAGAAAGACAGACGCAGAGCCTTCACCAGGGGTTGCAGAGACAGACAGAGGCACAAGTAAAGATGTACAGTCAAGGATGCAGTATGCAGTGAGATAGAGAGGAAGTCTAGTACAGAAAAAAAATCAACCAACCAACAAACATACATTGAGCCCCTCTGTGCCAGGAACTGTGCTGTTCTGGAGACATAAGGACAAAGATGAAAGACCTTCCCTCAAGGAACTTACATTCTAAAGGGGGAGCCAACATGTAAATATTTAGACACATACAAGACAAATCCAAATCTAAGGCCATGGTAACCATGGAAAAGGCACCGGTGTCTGGGGCAGGAGTGGGCAAGGGGAACACCAAGTAAGACTGAGCCTGAGACAGACACAGACAGACAGACAGACAGACAGACACAAACACACACACACAAACAGGAGAGAGAAGGGAAGGTCTCAGGAGCTGGGGGGGAGGGGGCCTTTGGGGATACTCTTCCCCAACCCCCTCATTTTACAAATGAGGAAACTGAAGCCCCGGAGAGATGATATGCCCAGTCACACAGAGACAGGATTTGAATTCAGGGCTGCTGGACTACAGGTCCAGGGTTCTTATCAACAATAGCTGTTCTCTATGATGTTCACGGAGGTGTCATCCTGCAGGCCAAGTCAGGCTAAGAAAGGAGCCAGGTGACCAGGTCATGGGATGAGTGCCTACTGTTTGCCTCCCACCCCCACCCAAGGGCTTCTAGGGCATGTTTTCCCCTAGGGCCTTGGGATAGGTGGACAGAGCTGAAACTGCAGCACCAACTCCTTAAGTGTCAGCAGGAAGCAAGGCAGTAAACTCTGGGAGTTCTATCCTTCTTCCTCCTCCCCAGGCTCTGGGGCAGAAGAGGAGGAGGAGGAGGAGAAGTGAAAGGAACATGGCCTCCCTCCCTCCCTCCCTCCTGGCTAGGCTAGCAAAGGCTCAGCCTGTGGTGGGGTTTCCTGTTTGCCGGAAGCTGGCCCTCTTTGGAGGCCCGGGAAGCAGCAAACCTGAGCCAAGAGGATGATGGCAGCACCCGTGCCTTCCGGGAAATGCCGCCAAGTGCCCCATAGACCCTCCCCTGCTCTTAAAAATAGCTACTTTTCTGTTGCCCTGCTCAAAATGGCCAGCACTGAAGTGGCCAATGGAAACTTCCTGTACAGCCTGGTCCCTCAGGGACAGGGCTGGGGCTGATCCAGGCAGCTGAGGACACCAAGTCTTCAGGGGGAAATTGAGAGGAAGCAGGAGGGATTGCTGGTCCTCTCTCCCTTCCAACACCAGGGGAAATACTGGGGTACCCCGGGCACTCTGAGACTAGGCAGAGAAGATTGCAAAGTGTAGGGGGTGGGGAGGGGATGGCATGCCATTCTGAGCCAGGGTCGTTCACAAATCTGGCTGGCAGGAACCACAGGAATTCCAGCCATCCCCGATTCCAGTAGGGCTTGACTCTAAACCAGCCCCAGATGCATGGGCAGGCCTTTTTGCATCTGGTGGGGCATGTCTGACCCAGCTTCCTCCTAGAATCCTAGGCTTAGAGCTTGAGGAGACATCTAATGCAATTCCATCACTTTATGGAAGAGGAAAAATAAAGCCCAACAAGAGGAAGTGATTTGTCTGAAGTCACCTAGGTAGTAGGTAACAATGGCAGAAATTGAAGAGGTCCTGTAGAAAGTCAGCATCTCACAGAGCTGAGAAGGATCTTACCACCTAATGTTTTAAAGTCATAGTATCTACAGTGATTGTTAGAAATGGGAGGGCTCTCAGAACACAGGTCATTACACTAAAAAAAGGCTTTTGAAATCATGTTCACACACAAACACCGTTTCATACATTTTGCAGAAGACACTAGAGTCCCAAGAAGAAACTGACTTGACTAGGTGCAAACAATGACAGGAGATAAAGGCCTCGGGTCTCCTGTCTGGGACACTTTCATAGCCCCATTGCTCCTTTTGCTATGAGAAAGTGCATCTTTATGGCTAACACTAAGTAGCTTCAGTAGCCCAGAAACTTAGACCATCAGCAAGGGTCTAAAGATCAGATTTCTGGAAAGAAGGGGAGACTTCCCACATAATGGCAGTTCTGGTATCTCTGTCAAGGGGGCCTGGAGCTGGCAGAAGGAGCTGTTGAAGGGTGGAGGGTGCAGTAGTAGCCATGGTGAGGCCTTCCATATGGACCTGGTTGCCAAGGAAACATTTCTCTAAGAGCCCCTAGGCTCAGAGGGCTCTCCCCACTTTCTTGTCACAGGTTGGTCCTTGTGAGGAGCCAGGCACCACTGCTGGCCGACAGCCCTTCCTGGTTGGGGTCAAGAGTGGATGATTGGGTTGTGTCTATGGCAAGAGCTTGCCATAGAGGTTTAGGCCAGAGTCTTTCAGGAACTTGTTAAGGGTGTGTGTGTGGGGGGGGGGGCAGAATTCCAAAAAGATCTTCCCACTTCAAGTTTCAGGGCTTTTCCAGGAAAATGAGAAGGGATAGGATAGAGGACCCTTTTAAAGTCCCTTCACTCTAACAGCCTATGCTGAAAGGCAGACTGACATGGTGGTCAGGGTGCTGGAGTGGAGGTAGAGGGAGAAGGAGGAAGACCAGGGTTTAAACCCTGCTTCTAACACCAAGCATGTCACAGCATGAGTGAGTATCTAACCTTTCTGGGTCCTGGGTTCTTCATCTATAAAATGGGAATACTTCCCTCTGAGGGCTGTTTTGAGGCTTAAAGGAGACAACTGAAATAAATCCAGTGGTTATTCTGTGAACCTTTCCAACCCTAATGTCGTGGATCTTAAGGTCTTTTCCAGCATTGTTTTATGCCGTCGTGTTCCCTTCTACTTTCAACATTCTATGGTCAAACGCAGCAGTGTCAACCTCAAAAACAAATGAGAACCACTAAATGGTATGTAAGACTTAGAAATAACTACATATTAACATCATCTGTTTCACTGTAGGGTCAGCTAGGTGGCACAGTAAATAAAGCGCAAGGCCTGGAGTCAGGAAGAATCTTCCTGAGTTCAAATTCAGCCTCAGACACTTACTAGCTATGTGATCCTGGGCAAGTCCCTTAACCTTGTTTGCCTCAGTTTCCTCATCTGTAAAATAAGCTAGAGAAGGAAGTGGCAAAACACTTCGGTATCTTTGACAAGAAAACCCCAAATGGGGTCATAAAGAGTCTGATATAATTGAACAACAGCATGTTTTACTGTATATTTTTTATTTTGTTAAATATCTCTGTTACATTTTAAACTGGCTCAGGCTGCAATGTGTTTGAAAATTCTTGTCTAAGGTTAGTTCTAGATCTAACATCATTAAGTTCCATCTAGTTTCAACACTGAGTCCTTATGAAGCTGAAACCTCATTCCTTCCCTAGAGACACTTTGATCCTGTCACCTGCTACATACATACATACTCAGTCTTCCCTTGCCACCACCTTCCTGCCTCCACCCCTTCCAAAGAAAACAGCTCAGACCAATTTGTGTGCAGAATGATTCACATTTATTAGTTAAAATATCTAACACTTACTAAACACTAATTGGTCACATTTCCACAGGTAGTCAATTCACAGAGCAGGGCTGGACAGAGAGGTGGCCAAAATGGTCATCTGCCTTACAGCCTGCAATGCTAAACAATCGCTTGGTCATAGTCTAAGTGAAATTGGACAAGTTCCTGAAGCTAGGGGTAGGGACGAAGAGGTCAGCTCTGCACCATGGCACATCACTGTGACACGTTCACTATGGGTTCTGGGGAGGTGATGACCCAGAAGTCCGATTTTACACAGGGGACCACCCTGGGAGTGAGGAACACAGTGCAGCTTCCAAGGAGAGATGACCAACCCAAAGCTGGTGATGCCAAGAGCCAAGATCCATCCCCAGGGATGGGCTGCCTGACCACAGGCCAAGGTGAAGGTAAAACCAAGATCTAGGACTAGAGACCAATCTGGGTGGGGGCAGGGTCCAGTCCAGGGTTTCTCCCCATTTCTGTCACAGATGCACAGTGGAAGGGCCCAAGCACATGGGAAGCAGTTATCACTGGTACATTTTCTACAGAAATGGATTCACAAAAGCATCCTGTCAGTGCCCAGCACTACTAACAGGGTTGTTAAGGATGGTTCCCAAGACCCTGGCTGGCTTCTGACTGAATGTCTGACCCTGGGGCAGGATGGAAGTTCTGTCACATAAAGGGCCAGATATCTGCCCCCACCACCTAGATTTTCTCTCCCAGAGAAGAGTTGGGCCCACTTGCTCTGGGCCCTGGAGCTACAGGGACTCCTGGGCAAGAAGGTGGTCTAGGTAGGTGAAGCAGGTGAAGCCCTGTTTTTGGGCAAACCAAATCAGCAGATATTCTAACAAACCACTTCCAGAGCAGCAGCAGCACATTTCTACCCCCCACAGCAGATGTTACATCTCCCTTCTTCCCCTCAAAGAAACACGTAAACAGAACCAAAATCACAGTATTTTTTCCACACATCCTTAGACATAAGAGGTAGTTTGTTTTATATGGAAATTTGAGTCTATAATGTTATCAACTATTACAAAAGACATTTTACAGAAAGAAAATAATCACGAAAGGACCTGATATGGCTAAAGCTGACTATAGTGACCGGCTTGGAACCAAGGGTAACTGATACTGGCATGGTGCTTTGTCACAGGTTTTGAAGGACTTAGACTAGGAAAGAGAAGCTATTCCCCCGATTCTTGGTGGGCTTGGCCTAGTGTTGATTGGCAGGGGTGTGTGATCGAGAGGAGGGAGAGGGGGGCGGGAAAGGGGAGAGAGAGATCCCACAGAAACTCAACCCCTTCCCAAATACAAAGGCCCTTTCCCAAACCTCAGAATGGAAGGCATTATGGTATAATAAAAAGACTACTTGACTTAGAGTCAGAATACTAGGGTCCGAATCTCTGCTCTAATACTTGCTAGCTGTATGGTGGTGGATAAGTCACTTAGCTGATTTAGTTATCTTGTATTTAGTCATTTCAAAGGGCACAACAAATGAGATGCTATTTATTATCTGTTCTACAAGCTGGAAAGTCAAGGAGGAGAGCCTTGTAGGGAAGAGACAAAAATGAGAAGGGCCTTTCCTTTTTACAATTTTACTAACTTCAAAACCAACTAGAGGGACTCAAGTCTGAAGGCCATTCTAATTAAAATTTTCCCTGGTCATAAAGCTTTTCAGAGGAATCTTCGAGTTAAGTTGGCCTCTCTTAAGGGTTTTGGGATTACTGGATAACTCTGCATAACTTCTGATGTTGTTGGGGATGGGTATGTCCTCCACTTGTGTTGGTTCAGACCCTACTGTCTGAACAAGACTGACTTTGGAAAGCTGATCAACCCAGTATGGGCAGTTTCCCTAACAGTGGTTTTCCTAAGAGTCCCAGCTCCAGTGAAAGAGTATAAAAGTTGAATTTTAAAAATATGTTCACCACGTATTTCCATACCTGCCTGGGATTTTCCCCAACATTGCCACATCTTTGACCAGGCATAGCTTCAACTTCCTTCCTAGTCTAATCTATGGGAAAGGTCTGAATCTGAACGTTCCAAAAACCAACTAAAGAAATGCCAATTCTTCCCAGAAATCCAAGCCATCCCACATGGAAGACAAATAGAGGATATAGAATATCCTGAGCTCTTGCAGTACAGGTTTGGGAAAATCTAGGCAGCATGTCCTGATCTTGAAGCAGCTGAAAAGTCTTAGAAAAAAGCCATCCACTGCAATCACATCAAGGTGAGGGTTTCTGCGGGTCCTGTATTTAAATACATATATCCCTGAGCTTCTGCCTGTGCCACACTTGACACAGGGAACCCCCAGAAACCCTACAACATGAGGTGGCTGAAATGTCAGCATTGGCCTTTAGGTTATGACTCCAAGTCTTTCATTCCTCTATCCTCCAGCCTCTCCCAGAGCAGGAAGCCACTTTTCTTGAGACACAGAAACCTCTTTACAGAGAGTTGGCATTGAAACTTCCAGCCAAAATAAAAATGAGAAAAGGATGAATATTGAAGGGCATGGTCCTTGGGTGGGAGGGTACCATTTTGTTTTTTCTTCTTTTGGGGTAGGGGAGAGTTAAAAAAGAAAGTAATAGGGGCAGAAAAATTTCAAGTTTAAGAAAAAAGTTATTTGGTAAAGGATTGGATTTCTTAACACAAGATTTAACAAAATAAAAACGAAGGTGGAAAGATGGTAACCCACATACTTTGTTAGGGGCCCACTCTAGGAAGTAGGTAGGAAGGGTCCCTGGACCCCTGGATCAACAGGCCCAGAGGTTGGTTCAAGCAGGCCTGAAGGCCCTCATCAACTCTGAGCTAAAGGCTTGGAACTGCTCATCTACATGACATAAGGTCATGGTAGCACAAGGTTTGCTAGAAAGCAGCAATGACATCTTGATACATTTAAGGGAGATCTGCAAAATGCCATAGAGTCTTGACAACTCTCCCCATGGATATGGTTTATAGGTTATAGGAATTTAGCCTTGTATATAGTTTCTGATGATAGATTTTTAGGGATAGGAGACCTTAGAGATCATGTAGATTTCAGTCCATTTTCATAGTAGGGGCAATTGACATCGGAAGATGGTAGAAATAAATGGTCTATGGTGGTAGAATTCAGTCTCAGAGCCATGGACTATGAAGACTAGAAGTTTCTTGGAACACAGACTAGGCATACAAGAACAAACTATGGCCTATGACCCCTTTGAGGCTGGGCCAACTGGAGGATGGGGTTGGGGTAAGGGTCCTACCAGGTTATAGATGCATTGATACCTGAGCAGATGGATTTGACTATTTTTTTTTATGATCACTTGATTGTTTAAACCCACCCATCCCCCGAGGAAATTAAAAACATAAAGCCAGGAAATACAAGGTTTTGTAAGGCAGTTCTCTATTTCCTGGGGTTTCAAAGTCCTTGCCCAGGATTGCAGCATTACTATTGGATGATTCTCAAACTTCATTTGTCAGATTGTGAGGGGGTGGGGGGAAAGAGGAATGCCCTCCTGGCCAAGGGCACACCAAGGGGAGGATTTCAGGAGAGAATGCAAGGAGTCAGACAACAAGGGCCTTGTTATCTGGGAGTGTCAACCCTGTAACAGTACTCTAGGAGTGCTTGCGAAGTGACTTGGGTACCCCTTCTGCTAAAATCAATCTCTCCTATTACCAAGGAAGACTGAGGCCAAGGGCCAGTCAGAAGATTCTAGGAATGCAGTTGTGAAATGGATTGGGGTGGATGGAAGGAAACAGGGAAGGAGGAGTGCTGGAATCATGAGTCACGGATTTGAATCCTGGCTAGCTTTCCCTCTTTCTATATGATCTTATGGAGTGGCTGAGTTCACTGGAAAGAACACTGAATTTGCAATTAGAATCTGGGTTCAAATACAGGCTATTATGGCAAATTACCATATCTTCTCTGGACCTATTTACACAACTGTAAATCAAGAGAAGTCAATCAGACAGCCCCTCTGAGGTCCATTCCAGATCGAAATCTATTCCCCTATGATCTCTATGGGTCTCAGTTTCTTAATTTGTAAAATGTACACCCCATCACTCGGGGCTTAGAGTACTATAGAAGCTGGACTGATTATTCTTTCTTCCTACGGCTGCCTTGGTGTCATAGGCAAGCAAGACACAAGTTTCTCAGTGGAGTGTTTGGGGCAGGGGAAACTAGGTACTGCTGTGGTGATCCCTGGAGGCCAGGACCCTAGTTTGGATGTGCAAGGTACACCTAAGTAGCATCCCAGGAGACGGCATTATGAGGGGGATCTAATTGCTGCAGTCTGATCCTAGACAAAGTGGCTCAGAACCAGACATGAAAACATGAGCAATGAAGTTCCAAACCTTTGCTCAGGACAAAGGAAATTAAAAGAAAGAAATCAACACAACTCAAGGAGACTGGCTTTCTTCTCCTGAGGTTTTCAAAGCTGTATTGTCAAGCAGAAAATTTTTGTTGAAAGTGATGGCTGTTGGTGGGAAAAAGTCTAAGAGGTGACTGAAGAGAGAGGGATCTGAGACACTCACAGATTTTTTCTTCCACTGGCAAAAAGGCTTCCTGCATTATGGGAAGAATTGACATACACACACACACACACACCCCTCCAACCTTTATACCGTGTCCTTCAAAACCAAATTCACAAATACATCTAGTGGCTGACCTAATGTTTCTACATGGCTAGCTACACTCCTACCTTTTCCTCATAATACCTGAGTTTGCAATGCAACACATTCACTTTACCCTGTTTAAAAACACAAGTCTTCAAAGGACTTGGTGCAGAAGACATTAGCGGCTGTCCACAGGTCAGGCTCCAGCTTGGTACCCTTGTCATTCACTTATACAACTTGCTCCACTCTTCTCCTTTCGGGAATGAAGAGGCCCTTTGTTCAAGGAATTTACTGCAAATCAGCGTTTGGCAAAAATGCTTTTTCACAAAAGCAACTCATAGAACCTTTCTCCTCCCTTCAAAAATGAACACTTTGTTTTGTTAAATGTTGTATTATTTGGGCCAGTAGGTTCTTACTGATTAGAGAATAATTCCCTTTGAAAGCTCAGCTCCTGAGCATGGGAGGGAGGTGAGGCGGGGATCCTGGAGGACAGGCAGACGTCTGACTTCAGCTGCCAGACCCACTCACCAGGGGTAATGATCAGAATTTCTAACGGTCCTCTCTTCCTGCTCCAGAGAGGAAAGAGCAGAGCACTAACCTGCCTACAAGGAGATTACAGTCGCAAAATTCAAGTCAAGAAAACGGGGAAAGCATTTTGAGCTTAGAAATAAACAAACCAAACAGAAATCTTCCCATGGATGATTAGGTATGTGCATGTACACATTATATATACACATATACATTTGTGTTTTCTACTAATGGCCCCTTCTGAAATCCATTTGTGGGATGGAGGGGACCCTGGACCCTCAAAGGCTGCTATCAGCACTCAAGCTCTGGTTGGCCTGTGTGGAAAAGGCTTCAAGGATGGGCCCGGAAACAAAATGTGTTCATCACTGGAGTACCAGGCTAAGTGGCCAGAAGGTTGGTTACCAAGGGATAAAAACAACTGGTCACTGCCATTCATGATATGGAGGCAGGATTCATTCTGATGAAGCATGGAAGTATGTGTGTATATACACATATATGGATATGGCTATATCCATGTGTGTATATATCCACAAACACACATATTTGTATACATACACACATTAGAGGTGATACTGAGCCATATGAGCTTACTGGTTTTAGGGAACACATGCTATTGGGGAAACTCTAATTTTCCAATCCAGGGAGAAATATAACATGATAGCTCTGCTGGTCCCAGCAGCGGTTATATACCCGTAACATCTCATTCCATTACAAAGGATTAAAGGCCAGAACAGACTACCCAGAAAAGAGGAATAGGTCATCTGGGAAGATTTACAAGACTGAGCAAGAGAGCAAACATGGCCTTGTACTGAACAGGTTTCCCTAAGCCCATATTCACACAGGAGAAGGCCTAGCCTGAGTATACATGGGAACTGGGCTAGTTCGGGGCCTGGGACAAATCATTACCTCATAACCTAAGGGCAGCTTAGGGAGCTCCAAAGTCTATGTCCCAGCTCATGGAGGGTGCGACCTTTCCTGAAAAAATGTGAGGTAGTTTAGAGAGTCACACCTCCCTGACTAGGGGACTTAGCAGGATGGTAGCACAGGGAAAGTTGGTTAGGGCTAATTGGCCCAATTCACAGAATTGTAGAGTTGGAAGGGATCTTTGAGTGCATCTAGTCCAAGTTGGACCTGAAGCAGGAGTCCTCTTCATGATACCCCCAAATAGACATCCAATCTGTGTATAACTGACAAGTCTTGAAGGGAAACTGATTCCATCTTCGTGTAGTTTTTCAACCTCATTAGGAAATGAGAGGCAGACCTCTGCAATGGTTGCAGGTAGTTCTGGACCTTGGAGGAAAGTCCTTACTAAGTCCAGTCAGATCAGGCACAGACAATATAGGTAGGCCTATTCTACTGCTCTAAATTGCTCCCTCCCACTTTAAATGGAGGCCCGAGGTGGTAGTCGAGGAAAAGCATCCTTGGTTTTCTAGTATTTCATATCATTCCAAAGCAGAGGAAGCAGAAACGAAGAAAGGGGAAAGAATCAGTTTCAAGATCCAAGATATCTGAACCTTCACTCAAAGCCTGTCATCCTCTGGTCCAACTGCCCAACTCTGACATTTCCAGGGAGAGAAAAAAATGCGTAGGTTTGGAGAAATGAAGCAGGGGAAAGGGTTAGAAAAGTTCTGATAACAGGCTGGTTAGCTATTCCACACTAGCCCAGGAGTGGTGAGACAGGCTGATGATGGTTACCTGGGGGAATCCTTTTCTGTGTCAGAGTGGGCAGAGTTGTCCTATCAAGCTGGCTATCTCTAGCGTCTGCCAAGAGGCCTTGAAGGCATTTAATCAATGTTTGTTGGGTGACCAGGATGACACCTGTAAAGCATCCAGTTCTTCTCTCATTCACTCAGATAACATTTTACTTTGAAGTCTAGACTATGAATTCAATGAAGAACAGGGGTGGTATCAGATTTAAAACTGGTCTTTCCCCAAACCCCAGAGCTCTGAAGAAAGGAAGCCTTTAAATGTTTGTCATGTTGTATCATAATGGAATTTGCTGATCACTATCAAGGCTCTGAAGAAAGTAATGGAATATTCCAAGGCCAAGGAAGGAGTGGTTTTCTCTTCACATCTCCAGTCTGGCAGAGAAGGCAGGACTGTGGAGGACTTCCTGCACCAACTCCCTCCCTTCTCCTTGAAAAGGTGGCTATTTAAAAGGGTCATCTGAACAAAAACGTCTAACGATCCTGGCACTCCTGAACCACAAGTATCTGTACAGACTAATTCCCCATCTGCTTCCCTGTCCATTAGCTTCTCCTCAAGGAAGACACGAGTTTGAAGGTACGGAGAAGTCTGAGATCCAATATAGTGTATAAAGTGACAAGAACGTAGATATGGAGTCAAGAGGTCCCAGGGTTTAATACTGTCTTTGCTACTTGTTACCTGTGTAACCCTCAACAAGCTCCATCCTTTCTCTGGGCATTAATGTCCTCCTCTTTAAAATCTAGGGCTCGGAGAAGTGTAAACCATTTACTGAGGATATTGTCAAGAAAAATGTGGGTTAAGGTCCTAGCTAGGCTAGAAGGTCTCTCAGGTCCCTTCCAACTCTAATATTCTGTGATTAGAAGTCCAACTCTAATATTCTGTGATTAGAAGATCTCCAAGCTCCCTTCCAGCTCTACTCCACTGATTTTATGATGAGATCATTTCAAAGGCCTTCCTTCTCAGACACGAATTTAGCTAGCTGGCCCAGTTGGCTAAATTGTGCTCTGACTACCTTAATTCTTAGCTTATTATATCAACTTCTAACCAACAAAACAGCCCCAACCCACCTCCCCAAGATTGATGACAGGCAT
>CM053769.1:332231021-332499063 GCA_028658325.1 Potorous gilbertii | reverse complement strand
AATATAAAGAAGAAGAAGACCTAATTAATGACAACATTGTAACATTAAACATTATCACATTCTGTAAACTGCAAGGAAATGCATCTTTAAATTCATACAGAAGTATGTGCATTGTGTTGAAGGTCATACATTCAACTCTGTCGTGAAATAAATATATAGAAAAGGAGTTTTTAAAAAAAACAACAAACAAACAAACAAGCTCCATGCTAGTGGGCAGTGTTGGGCTGCCCGTCTGGTCTCAGCTCCTATTATTCCTTGTGGGCCCCACGATCCCCTGGCTGGGGAGCAAGGCAGGGAGCTGGCTGGGTGGGCTTACTCCTTGCTCCCACTTGTCTTGCAGGAGTGCAGAACAGCTTTAAAAAGCAGTGGCAGCTGCTCCAGCGGCACATTCACCATCTTCCCTGGTTGGGGGGAGGGAGACAGAAGAGAATGAGTTAATGCAAAACTCATAGTCTCTCTTCTCCTGGCAGTGTTTTAGAGGAGAGAGGCCACAGAAACACAAGGGGATGCCCCAAAGCTCTGGGAAGTCTTGTGGATGAGCCTTGAAAGTCTGCTTGAGCTCTCTTGGAAGTCATGCATTCACTTCTCTAGGTCGCTCTGTCAGAGCTGGACATGCCCTTGCAATATGGAATGTTAGACACAAGTACACTCTGAGAAAATGGATAGACTCTTAGAATATACACAGAATGTGAGAGAGGGGAGGATCTTTAAAAGATAGACTGTGAGAATAGGAAGGGACCTTTGGACAAAGAATGTTAGAACACACACTGGTAAGAGATAGAAGGGATCTCAAAGAAGAGAATGCTAGAAAACTGAATTTTAGCATACAAAACGTTATTGATAGAAGGAAGAGATCTTGGAACCCTGAATTTTAAGGGTCAAAAGGACCTTAGAAACCATCTCGTCAATTGCCCTCATTTTACAGATGAGGGAACCCAGGCCCAGGAAAAAAAACATGTGACTTGATCAAAGTCTCATAGTGACAAAGCTGGGGCCAAGTCTCCTGCCTTCTAGTCACATGCCAAAAGAGAGGTGAAGGAACACCAGAGAGAGAACTAAGAACTTTTTTTGAAAATACCTGGAAGATAAGGGCTTGGTGGTGATGGGTGACTGTGGTGAGAGAGAAAAAATAGAAGAGGAAGAAGAGAGAGAGAAAAGGAGAGGAGGGAAGGCGAGGGAAAGGGAGAGAGTTACCTGCAATATATCGTATCTCTGGTAAACACATCATTAGATCAGGAAAACGATTTGGCTGATGAGGGTACTTATACTCAGTGAAATCCTGGCAAATATACCAATACCGCTTGTTCAACTGCTCCAGCTGTGAGGCATTTGTCAGGCCTCTGATATCTGAGGATGTGCAACAAAATGGTTACAAAAACATCTTCAGGCCGATTAAGTTAAAAAAAAAAAAAGATGCACACACACATATATATGTACACACATGTAGGATTAAGAGATTATGAGAACCACATTCCAATATCTGCAGGGAAAAATCTGGAAAAGGGACTCACTTGTTTTTCTTGGTCCCATAGGATAAAACTAGGAACAACAGGTGGAAATCACCAAAAGAAAGATTTTGCTTCAATATAGGAAAAACTTCCTAACAGAGACAACCAAGACTGAAATGGTCTGCTCTGAGCAATGGTGAGCTTCCCATCACTGAAGGCATTCAAGTAGAAGTTGAATGATGACCTATTGGGAACACTGTAAAGGAATTTCCTCCTCAAGGGAGGGGCTGGACTACGTGCCCTCTGTAGCTGCTTTCAGTTCTGCAATTCTGATTCTGTTCTTAAGAGTAATTTAGGTATATTTTGAGGGGAGGTGGGTGCGTACGTGCGTGCATGTGTTTGTCCTTTGCTGCCAAACAAGACCATGCTTGTCAGAGAAACTATGACATGACTTGTACTTGACTTTGTTTTGAGTGAGGCAGGGCTGTGCAGGTCACCAGCCTCACTTCTCCTTCAGAGTCATCTGAATCCGGTGACCAGATATTCATCAGGAAGACTTCAGATGATCCAAGATGAGGCAATTGGGGTTAAGTGACTTGCCTAAGGTTACACAGCTAGTGAGTGTCAAGTGCCTGAGGTGAGATTTGAACTCAGGTCCTCCTGACTCCTGCACTGGTGCTCCATCCACTGCACCACCCTGGGAAGTGGGTAGTGGCTTACTTAAGAAAGTTGGATTCAAGTCTCAGCTCAGCCATTTACTACATGAGTTACCTTGGGCACGTTAGGCCACCTCTCTGGGCCTTCGAATTCCTCACTTGTAAAATGAGTGATAAAACCTGAGTTATTTTTTGAAATTTTTTTGCTTATTCTCTGCTTGACAAACATTATTAAACAGGTTCATTTCCATATACACAGGAGAAAAGACAATGGATCGAAAAGGGACTGTACATGAAGTCACTAATCTCTATTATGTAGAGCCTGACTTAAAAAACCCCAAATGTTAATGTCAAAGCTGTCCTGCCTGTCTCCTTCTGTTTTCTTCAGCATTAAATAAAAATGTTATGACCCTCTTTTCTTTTTCTTTTTCATTTGTCTTTTCTATCGCTATCACTGGTGCTCCTCTCCTTCCTAAATTTAAAATGAACAAAAAGCCCTTCACTGTAACAAATAAACACATTTAGGAAAAATAAATACAGACACTGGACATCTGCCCCTCAGGTGCCCGGTCTTATCTCAGGGGACACTGTCAGGAAAGTCCTCTGGAGATCTTAATAGTTCTGAAGAGATGGGAGCTGTCCTTAGTATTCTGAAAATAGCAATTCTCATTCTGAGAGGGACTGGGCTTTGCACATGGAAAGGTAAGCAGTACAAGATGGAATGAAAAACGTTTAAAGAAAGGCTCATAAGGAACACAAGTGGCCTGCTTGGAGAAGATGTGACTGAGAATTAATAGTGATAAGATTCTATAAGGGCATAAAGTGTACAGCATTTGCCACATTCTCCACAGAGAGGCAAAAAGACTTTCCCAAGGTCACACACCAAGTGGTGGAGCCAAGACGAACAACGGCTCCATGGAAAAGGGAACAGAAACATTCCTATTTCTGTCTCATAAAAGGGAAACTCAAGTAGTCTTCCCAAGGGCCTGTGGCTAATAGGTGGTAGAGCCAATGCTCACAAGACCCCTTTGAAGCAGGGAGTACGAACACTATTCTCTTCATGACTTGTCCAGGCCTCACAGAGCGAGTAAGTCGTTGGGACCTGAAAAAACATTTTCTGATTCTGAGTTTCCTGCTCCTCCTTCTTTTAATCACAATCCCCATGCAGTGAATACTATAGCAGTAATCCACTCCTGGAGCACACAGCCCAGAGCCTGGGAAGGAGTTTTAGAGTTAACAACTAAGACCAAGAGTAGGCTGTGCACCTTCCCAAGGCATGATAATGTACACAAGAAGGGGAACGCAATGCTCCATCCATCTGCAAACAGCACTTTTGTGCAACACTACAGTGCCATGACTGGGCTTTCAGAACAACTGGCAGTCTGTTACATCAGCCTTATCTAGGCCAGCTTCATCAGTCACTCTGTTCTTCCTCAGCTGCTAGCAGACTTGGGACATATTTTACATGACGCATGTACTGTCCTTGGTGTCTATGTTTAAATGCATTAAAATGGACTAAACAAAGTGGAGTCTCTTCCTTCCTCCATGAGTTATAGGATTGCTGCATTTCAGTTTTCGAAAAATACTAGATGACTTTCCCTGTACTAAGGGGACCATGAACCTGCTACTCCTGTGTCTTAAAATGCAAGAGTGCCTGAACCAGAAGAGAGCTTAGCAGGTGTCTAAAACCACAGAAATCAGAGTTGAAAGGGGCATTAGAGACTATCTCCTCCAACCCACTCATTTTCCTGATGAGGAAACTGGGACTAGAGAGAAATGACTTGACCAAGATCACACAGTAAGATGGTAGCCAAGAGTTGAACCCAGGTCCTTTGACTCCTAAGTCCAGTGCTCTTTCCACAATACAGGGCCACAACTGTGACATGTAACAAATGCCCTCTGTAATACCATGAAAAAGTGATCATCTAGCTTCTGATGGAAGACCTCCAAGAATAAGAAAGTCGCTCAGGACATTAGGCACTACAATGTCCCTGTCTCCCAGGGCTGCCTGCTGCAGGGTTAGACGGCTCTCACACTCAACACTGAGCTAGAACTCGCCTGTCTCTAACTTGCCCTCCACTACTCCTGCTTCTATTCTCTGGAGCCAAGCAGAAAAAAACCTAATCCCTTTTTAATCTGACAACCCTTCAGATATTTTAATATAATCATGATGCCCTTCTCATCTTCCTTCCCCAGTTTTTGCTTCAGGCTAAAATGCCCCAAAGTTGTGTTGAACTGGCATGGGCTCCATGGCCTAACTCCTGGTTGCCTCCTCTGGATACACTTGTCCAGATATAGTATGACCAAGCTAGACAACAGTCAGGCACCTCTCCCTTGATCTAGACACCATACTTCTATCCATGCAGTTTAGGTAGACTCCAGCCACCGTGTCAAACTGTGGGGCACCAAATCTCCCAAAGTGATCTGGACATTTGCCTTGACCAAAACTTATGTTTTTTTCCTTTTGAATTTCACCTCTTTAGACTTAATTTAAGGATACTTGTCCCAATTGTGGATCTAGTAAAGGAGAGGCCAGAAACTCTAAAAAAGGCTCTGTCCCCACACTCACCCTGATTGAGGAAGTTGATGGCTTTCATGCAAGCGTACTCCTCATTGCTGACCTTTAGCTGGTGAAACTTGCGATATAGGTAGATAAGTCGCTCCATCACCTCCATCCCTTCTTCGCTGAATCTGTAGGGAAGATGAGGACACACATTTCAGGTGGTACACAGGCTAAAACACAAAGGAAAGTTGGAGGGGCACAAGTGATAGATTTAGAGATGTACTGCACATTAAAATATACAGGGTTAAAGTATAGAACCAGAAGACCCTTTAAACATGATATGATAGAACCAAAAAGGAAAGCAGCTATCATTTAGTCCAAGATTTTTATTTTACAAATGAGAAGACTGTGACTAAAACAGATTCAAGTAACTGCCCAAGGTCACACAGTTACTGAGTAGAACAATGGAGACTCCAGTCTAAATCTTCTCACTCTAAATCCATTGACTTTAAACTCAGTTTTGATGCCTCCCTCTTGAGGTCAAAACCCTACCCATTCCTTCCAGCATATAAATCTTATATCCATCCAATCTTCATATTACTGTCTGATTCATTTTTTTGAATGCACAAATTTGCTCCTATCACTCTAGTGTTCAAAAATCTATGAATGGATGCCCCTGTGGCCGACCGAATAGTCTAAGGGCTAGACTATGGTGTCTGAAGTCCTTTACAACTAATCTACTTCCAAATCTCATGAGGTTTACCTCACACGACTACTCCCCAACCACATGCAACATGCCTCAGCCAAGGATGGTATATAATCTCATTCCTTATATTTAGGATCATGAAACACAGGATATGCTTGAGCCAAAAGCAGATCTTAGCCCACAGAATGTAAAGAGAAAGGACAACTGCTAGTGAAGAAGACTGCCTGAACACAGACAGACAGGTCCAGCTCCCACACACTCATTTCATTTGAACTCCCAAATTATCATCAGACAAAATAATGACCAAGAAATTCAGTGAAGTGGCCGGGGCTACTGAGACTGCGACAAAACGTCAGCCGAAAGCCTGGTGCGGTAGGAAAGGGCGCCATCAGCAAAGTCAGGGCCAGTGTACGTAAAGAAACAGGCAGCCTCTCAGTGCAGGGACAAAGACTGGGGGGCTTCCCTCGGACTCCCATCAGGGCGACCTTGGAAGCTCCAGGGAATGAGAGTGACCAGGGCAGCATAGCAGTGCTGAGACCAGGAGGGATCAGGCATACCAGGGAGACCCCAGTACTGTAATCCTCAAACATCCATGGCTGGGGAAGGGGGGCCTAACTGCAAAAAGTGAAGGTTAACACAGAAACTCAGGGCAAGATCAACCAGGACCAACTACCTAACTGGAAAACACAGCATGGGGTATGGCCTGGTTCTGGCACAGAGTCTTGATTCAAGAACTAAAGCTGGAGAGATGAATAAAACAAAGAAAACATTGACCAGCATTTTAAAAAATTACTACAAATTCAGAGACACAAAATTCAGCCTAAAAGTTGAAAGTAGCTCAGTAACAACTGTAAGCAGACACTCAAAGGAAAGAAATGATTTTTCCACACGGATTACACGACAACCTAGAAGCATAAAAGGAAGACATAAAACAAAAAAACAAAAGCTCTTGAGGAAAGAATTAGAAGAACAAATTGCTTAGAAAATTGGTAATCTTCTAGAGAGCAAAAGGATGAAAACAAAACCAAAAGATGAAAAATAATACAAGAAAAGATAGTATTAGAGAACAACAAAAAACATCAGACCTGGAAAACAGGAGATAAATTGAAGGATCATGAACTCTCTGAAAACCATGATTGAAAAAAGTCTAGACACAATATTTCAAGAAATGATAAAGGAAAACTACATAGATCTGTTACCAGACAGCAAAGCTGGGACAGAATTCACCTGAAAGGAACTCCCATAGGAAAATAGCCCAGGAATTTCATAGCCAAAATCTAAAGCATCCACAAAGAAAAAACAAACCCCAACTACAAACTTCCATAAAGGAGTTCCAGTATCAGTCACATCACAGCTGGCAGTTTCTATTATAAACAGGAAATCTTGTAATATTATATTCGAAAAGGCAAAACATAAATGCCCACAATCTCTGCAAAGCTGAACATAATACTCCAGGGGGAAAATGTGGATCCTTCATGGAAGAGAGGACCTTCAAGCACCTCTGAAGAAAGACCAGAGCTTGCTCTTGGCAGTAGAGTGGAGTAGGAACTCTGAAATACAAACACAAGAGGCAAAAGAAATCTAGAGAGGTAAATTTATTTGAGCAACTGGAAGGGGTTAAAATGATGACAGAGGGCTATGATTCTAACAGGAGAGAAGAAATTAATTTTCTTTAGAAACTTAACGTCTTCAAAGAGTATTGGGGGAAGGAGACCTGGGGTTGGGGCTGGTGGCATGTATTCAGGGGGTTTTAAGTGGGTAAAGAGAAAGGAGTGAAAAAAACACTGGTGTTGAAAGTTAGGAAGAAGGGGTGGAACTTATTATTTCTCATAAAAATGTGCTTGTTGAGAAAAATATATAGACTTGGAGAAAGGGGCAGGAGATATATGTATCAGATGAACCTTATTCCTATGTGGAGCAGACAAGGAAGGTTGCACACACACACACAGATACAGACATACATACACACACACACACATACACACACACACACACACACACACGATCTAGAAATACATTAAACTCAACAGGGAAACAAATGGGGATAGTGGGAGTGGGGATAAGAGGGAAGAAATTATCACAAGCAAAATAAACTTCCTGGTCCTTAAGTGTGTGTGGGGAGAAGGGGCAGGAGATGGGGTTGAAAGTCTAAAAAAAAGTGCAAAACCAGAATCTAATGGGTACCTGTCCATTAGGGCATGGCTGAACAAACTGTGGCATATGGATATGATGTAAAGATGAATTTAGAGAAACCTGGCTAGTATATGAACTGTTCAGAGTGAAGTGAGTAGAATTAATGTAAAGAAAAACAATTCTGAAAGATTTCATTGCTGTGATCAATAGAAAAAGATGGGATCTGGGAAGATGAAATAATAGAAAACTGAAGGGACTGTGGAGATCATTTAGTCTAAGTTCCTCCTCATTTTACAGATATGAAAACTTTATCTACAGAGTAAATAAATAATGACTAATACCACTTTCTGAAGTAGTGACTTGTAGAAATTCCCACAGAAAGTAAATGACAGTGCTAGACTTGAACCTGGGTCTTCTGCCTCCAATCCTAGGCTCTTTCTACTATACAACATGACCTCTTGTTCTATTACTTAGTAGAGTCACCTACGTTTGTGTCTTATTCTCTTACTGGTTCAAGTTTTCTCCTGACACACTCTGATCCAGGAATACAAGCATCCTGGCTCTGGGCATTTTCTCCAGCTGTTTCCCACACCTGGGAATGTATGCCTCATTTAAAAAAGCCTTCTTAATCGTAGCGCCTTCTTTCTTCTTTAACATAGCTTGTTGGTACGCATTTGTCTGCTTGTTGCTGTCTCCCCCATTAGATTGTGACGGAAGGGCTTGCCTTCTACCTCTTTTTGTATCCTCTACAGCTTAGCACAGTGCCTGGCACATAGTAGGTGCTTAATAAATGTTTATTGACTGACTGGTGGTAATTTAATTAGATGGAGCCCATAATTTAGCTAAATTTTGTATCTGTCTCTGCACTAAAGTGCATGGCTTCGCACTGCATTGTAGGCAAGAGTCAGCACTTTTCAGTTTACAAAGCACTTTATTACTACAGCCCTACAAAGTACAGTGGTTTAAATATTATTATTCCATTTTTTAGTTAGGAAAGCTAAGGTTTACTGAGAAGAAACAGAACTGATCCCCCTGAATCCAGCTTTGGGGTTATGGATCACACTGCTAGTTACTGGTAAAATTTGGATTTGAACAGTGGCTCCATGACTGAAAGCCAAGAATTGGGCTCTTTACATTATACTGCACTATCTGTTGTCAAATGGCACTCATGGTGAATTCCTTTAAGCCATTTCTAAATGCTATGAGTTGTTAATGCCATTATTTAACATTTTCTTTATTTCCAACATTCACAATTTTACTGTGGTACACTGGAAGAGTACTGAGTTTGGATTTGGGAGACACTTGGAGTAGAACTTTGGTTCTGCTATTTACCCATATATACCTGGGCAAGTCACTTCTGTACCCTGGGCCTCAGATGCCTCTTCTAGAAAACAAGGAGGATGGACTGGATGGTTGCTCTGGTCCCTTACAACTCTAAATTTTACACTTCAAAGCTACTTCTCTGAGATTCAGTTTTCCATTCTGTACAATGGAGATCTCACTTATAATACCTACCTACCTCACAGAATGTTGTGAAGATCACATGAAATAATGTAAGTTTAAAGTGCTATGTAAATATTAGCCAGCTTTTGCTCCTGCTAAGATGAACTGCTGAATTTTAAGAGCTGCAAGTTCCCTGAGAATGTAACTGTAGGGTCAGAGGGGCCCTTTCGCAACATTTTGTCCAATCCCTTCATTTCATAGATGTAGAAACAGGCTTAGAAGATGTGAAATGATTTGTCCAAGGTAATATAACTAGTAAGTTTTGAAGTTGGGCCTTGAATTCAAGTCTCCTTACATGCAATGCAGCAACCTTCTTATTAGTAAAAAAAAAAAAAATGCCCCTGAGATTCTGATGGATTACAGTGGATATAATCAGAAGTTAGTCTGAAGCTTACCATATACCTCACTGTTTCCTTTCCCTTCTGTGAATAGTGGAAAAGTTAGAGCTTGAATTAAGAAAACAACTCTGCCATTTAAGCCTCTCTAAGGGTCCACAGAGAAACCCAAGTAAGACCAGTCCATTTCTGTTTCTGATCTGTCAACCCAGGCCAAATGCTTTGCCAGGTGGAAACAATATTCAGGGTCACAGGTGGGAGCTTTTAAGAGCCAGGAGAGAGATTACAGCTAAATGGGGGAGGCAAATCCTTTCCTGAGTGAGGAGAACTTGGAAGGCAAAGAGGAGGAGGGCTGCAACTGCAGGCACACACTAGCAGGAAGCTTAATGTTTCCAAATCAAAAAGAATACCAGGGCATGGAAAGGTGGGTTAGGGCAAGTTACAAATACTCCATGGAGCCAAGGACTTCAGCTCCATCATTTTTATCCACACTGGATCTGGAGTTGGAAAACCAGGACTTGAATGCTAGTGCAGTCAATCACTGGGAAAAGTCTATAGCCCCTAGTTTCTTCCAAAGTTAAATTAAATGATCTCTCAGGTCCCTTCTTGTTATACATACTTTATCATCAAGAGATTAGGAAAGTATTTTGCCAACTAAAAAGGAATATGCATCATCATCACTGATTTTTTATCATACAGCATGACATGATTCGTAGGTAAGATTTCATTGTTTACTGGAATTGATCTTTCTCAGTGTGGATGAAGGCAACCTTGGACTCCCTCTGGAGGCCATGTCAACAGAGTGTAAGTTCTGACAGGTGGAAAGGCCTGGTGAAAGCTTGTGTTTCTGTCATCTAGGTAAACAAGCAGAGAGACTCATCACAGAAAACTGAGCGAACAGATCAGGAAATCTTCTGGCCACAGTGACTCATGAAATCACAAAACAGAAGGGGTGGAACTGACATGAGTGGGAGGACCATAGATAAAATCAAAGATCTTCTCAAGTAGGGACAATTAATATAAAATTCATAGAATGAAGCTGCTTTGAATAGGCAGTTGCTAACTAAAGAGGCCCCCTAGAAACAGAATGTTCTTACATCTACAGCATTGTAGGATTTAGAGCTGGTCAAGGTCCTTATAACAGAACTTTAGAGCTAGAAGGGACCTTAGAACAGGAGTGTCAAAACTGGAAGGGACACCTGTAAGAAGAAACCATGTAATCCAATCTTCATTGCAAAGAGTGAAATGACTTGTACTAGGTTACACAGTTATTAAATCATGCTGCAGCAGCCTGAATCATGATCCTCCAATTCCAAATGCTCTCCCCAATATGCCTTCATATTTCTGAGTTGAGAACCTTCATTCTACTGTCCAATGAGGCTTGCTCAGACAGGCAGTAACAGAAGGCTTCTGAGTAGGGGATTAAGATCTTGACTGTTTCAAGTATGGTTATGGATGACAAAGTATTTGTAAGCCATCAAGTGCTACAGAAATGGGAAACATTATTACAATGATTGAAGTTTCCTTTCTCTAGCTCCTCTCTTCCAATCTCCCTGGGAGCTGAAAACGGCCACCGACCATTGGCTGTCTGCCCCAGGGAGCTCTACCTCATCTCCGTACAAACTGGACTGCTATGTTTCCATACCTCCCCTTTTCAAACAAAGCTGTTCTCTGTTCTGTGGGGCACCAACTCTTCCCTAGCTCTGGCTTGCCTCCTCCACAGGCTGCCTCCGCCTCAGGGTTCTGACATCCATATAGCCTCTGGCTACAAATTATCAGGATTCAAAGCAAAATAAATAAATAAATAAATAAAAGCTAAGACAAACAGTCTTTCTTCTTTTCCCCATTCCTGTCTACAAATATAACAGGAGAAGGAAAACATTCTCGGCAGGTTCTCCAAAAACCACTGGACCATTTCATCAACAATTGAAACTGACATCGAATAAATTATGTCTCATTAAGTATGTTGGGAGACCAATTCTCTTCTAAAATGTAGTGCCCAGGACTGGATACAATATTCCAGATCTAGTTAAGCCTCACCTCTTTCCTCTGTAAAATAAGAGGATTAGACTAGATGGTTTCTAAAGTTTCTTTCAGCCTTGGCATTCTAAGTTCTGCATTGTAATACTCAAGGTTCAAAGGTCCCTAGCAAGAAGGGTCCCTACTAAGTGCCTTTTCTTCTAACACTCTATGTTCTAGGGTCTCTCCTAGCCCTAATAATCCACGCTTCTATGATACTTTATTGCTTTACAACTACCTATGTGTAGTCATTGCCAAGAGGAGACAGATGTCAAGTTAATCTAATAGGTCCAAGACAGAAAAGTGTTCCATGGTTCCAAAACTTATTTCCATGAGTGAGTTTAGAAAAAAACAAACAAGCAAACAAGTTGCTCAGGGAAAAATAAAAGAAAAATTTACATGCCAGTTCCCTGAGTTCAGTGAATGGTGTCTTGAGAGAGGTGGCAGGATACCGTGGGGAAAGAGTACTACATTTCGAGAAGCACAGGCTTAATGCTCTGCTTGGTCACTCACTGCCCGTGTGACTGTGGGCAGGTCATTTTCCCTTTTCAGCTTCAAGTTTCCTTTTCTGAAAAATGGGGCAGATGATCTTTATAAATACTCTACCTACAGGTTATTGTGGGAAAGCTATTCATAAATCTTAGTACAGAAATGAAAACTGTCATTATTATTCATTCCCCTACCCTGAATACTACTTCTCAGGAACAGGCAAAAAAACTGAGCCTATGCTCCAATGAGGGCTAAACAACTAGTAAGAAAATCAGAAAAGATAGGTCTTTCAATCAGGTTCTTATTAAATGCTGTCTGGTCAAAAGCAGATCATTCCACCCTTCTGAGCTTCAGTTTCCTCACCTGTAAAACAGATACAAACATGCCAGCACTACCTACTTCATAGGGTTGTTTGTTGTAAGGAAAATTACTTTCTGAAATGTAAGTTACTACAGAAATAAGAGTGGTGATGTAGATGATAGTGATAATGATGCACACTACCATGGCCTGGGTTTGGCAGTTTAGGAGCCAGAATGAACCATTAAAAGAGAGCAAGCAGCATTTTAGCAGCAAAGTTCAGAAGAGCTCATTAGCGCCAGGAGCAGTCTCAGGCTGGTGCTATAATCTGCTTTAAATCAAACTCAGTAAGTTTCACTCTTTGATAAGAGAATGATTAAGGGAAATAGGGACCATAAATTTGATCTAATATTAGCAATGCAAAAAAAAAAAACCCGAATTGCTCATACAGTTGAAACTTTTTCACTCTAAAACTGTTCACAGGTAAATCTGGGCAAGGGCTGAGGAAGAGAGGGAGCAGGAGGCTAAAGAGAGAGCCATTGCCTATTTGATGTATACAGGCTCACGCACAATAGTGTGCGTTTTACATAGTGAAACTTTCTCAGTCCATTGCCCTCTAAAGTTCCTCAGACTTATGTTTATTTCTATTGACAAAGAACTCTATGTTGTGTAATCTTTGGCAATTCTACTGGTCTCCCTGAGCCTGTTTTCTCACCTGGAAAATGAACACTAGAATACCTATGAGATTCCATCCAGCTGAAACATCTGTATGTCAAGGGCTCTCATGGAGCTAATGTTTCAGGTTCCTTCATTCCTGAAGTCCCTTTTTGTTTTACACTTCTTTGTTCTAACATTCTAAAAACTCAGATTTAGGATGAAGAGAGCAAAAGATTCAAATTCCATCTTTGATATCAGCTGTATGAAAGGCTCAGTTTCTTCATCTAAAAAATAGGGATGGAAGAATCTGTAGCACTGACCTCACAGGACTACTGACAATCAAATGAAAATGTCTGTAAAATACTTTGCAAAGGACTACAGAAATGCTGGCTCTTACTATTTTTTATTATTATTTTGGTATTATTTTCTCTCCAACATCTTGTGCTTGAAAGTTCCTGCCAGTGCTAAAGAAGTTCTATGGTTCTAAAAGACATTCTCATGATCCCTAAACCAGATGCAAGACTAGAATATCCTTGTTAATTTTGTCTAAACAGGTTGATTCCACTAAAGAAAAAAGCCTCTTGCTATCTAGTCTCACTGTCTCTCATTATGCTCTTGTTTCCCCTAATTCCAGAATAACACTGGGGCCAGAGGGAGTGCTGGGCCTCACTAAGCTCACATCCCTAGAGAACACAGACTGCCAACAGCTCTGTGATATCCCCTGACCTGTGAAGTGACTCCAAAAATTCATCACCCTGGAATGAACAGCGCCCAGCAGCTGACCCTGCAGAGAACTCCAGGCATGCCAAATGCAAACAAGGAGGGCTGGCAGCCATCTAAGCAGACCCTGACAATATTAGTATAGACCGCCTGCTATCCAAACACTTGGCTGCCCAGTGCTAGGTCTGAAGAAGACCAAAAAAAGGTATGAAAATAATGAATTAGCATCTCTGGCACTGATTAGGTCACTCAGAACATCAGATAGCTTTGTTTACTAGACACAAGTGTCAACTTGGTTAAAAATACTGTCATTTATATCTGCCCCTCAACCTCCACCCCAGCCTTAAAGATCATTTATAATGGAATATTATAACAAGGTCAGGAAGACCCAACCTTCCTCCTTTCACTAGCCTCTCAGAAAAGATGCAAGAGCACAAGCTTGCAGATCCAAGCCTCCGTTGGAGGCCTTCTTCTCTTCTTTCTCTCTACACTCTCTCCTGGTAACCGCATCAGTTTCCATTGGTTTAATTACTATCTCTACAAAGATGCATCAGTATTATACATCTAGCCCAGTCTAGTACCACATTGCCAACTGCCAATTGGACATTCCCAACTGGATGTTCCAGAGATACCTTGAACTCAACATATCCCAACCAGAACTCATTCTCTTACCCCTCAAACCCATCCTTTTTCCAAACTTCCCTATTTCTGTCAAAGCTACCCACCACTGTTCCAGTCACTTGATTTTGTAACCGTGGCATCATTCCTACACCTCTTTACCTTCCCTCCACCCAAAGATCCTATCAGTTGACAAATCTTGCCATTTCCACTTTTACAGCATCTCTTACATCATAAGTGATACCTTCACTCTACTCACAAAGCCATTACCTGAGCTCAGACATGTATCATTTCTCACCTGGACCACTAAAATGGCCACTCAATAGGTCTCCCAGCCTCAAATCTCTCCTTACTCCCCTCCCCATCAATCCATAAGGCTGCCAAAGTAATTTCCTTAGGCACAGAGATGACTGTGTTGCTGATCTTTCCATTTCTGAAGGGGACCAATGACATAACGGGGCGATGTCTTGACTTACTCCTGAATTGGATTTAAGTGAGGCAAAGTTGTTAGCCTCACTCTCTCTTCCTGAATCACTGAAGTCCAGTGGCAAGACAAAGGTCAAGATGATTGGGGATGGTCTGGGATGCCATGGATGACCAAGCTTTAAGTGCTTCAGCCACCTTTGGAACAAACTGTTCTCAACCACACATTCTGCCGGGGCAAGTCTTCACATGCTTGGGGGTGGGCATCCCCCTAATTCAGTGATGCATTCAAAGCCTATCATTACCCTTAACCTGATTTAGCTCATCTACCAAAAGGGGGTGAAGCCACTGCACATGCTACAGCTTCTTGAAGTCACAGAGGAGAGAGTTGGGTGAATCAGGTGGACATCAAATGTGGATAAGAAGCCTTGGAAGCCTTCACACCCTTTTACTCAAATTCTAGTGGCTCCTTATTGCTTCTGAGATAAAACAAACTCTGGATTGGCCTATAACACCCAGCCTCACCTCTCTTTCGGTCTGTCTGCTGCTTCCCCTCCTGTATGCTATGGTCTGGCCAGACTGATCTTTTTGTTCTTTCTCACACAAGCTCAGCTCTTGTCTTAATGGCCTCTGCAGAGTCCATCTCTATTTCTAAAATTCACTCCCTCCCTCCTTATCTCAAAATCCCCAAATCCCACATTCCTTCCCTTTAAGAGTGGATCCAGCACCACTTTTTACACTAAGTCTTTTATGATCTACTCTATTGCTGCTAGTGCTTTCGTGATGGCCTTATTATTTATTTTGTCCTTGTTCTGTGTACACTTACCTACATACATCTTCTAGTAGTCATGACAATAAGGATATTGATATTTACATAGCACTTACTATGTGCCAGGAACTGTGCTAAGTGCTTTGCGATTTTTATCTAATTTGGTCTTTGCAACAACCCTGGGAGGTAGGTGGCATTATTATTCCTATTTTACAGTAGGGTAAATTGAGTCAAACAGAGGTTAAGTGAGTTGTCCAAGGTCACATAACTAATTAGTGTCTGAGGAAGATTTCAACGCAGGTCTTCCCGACTCCAGGCCCAGCACTCTAGCCTCTGATAAGCTCTCCAGGGGCAAGGACTACTTTATTTCTGTCTTTGTCTCCCCTGAGCCTAGCATAATGCCCATAATGTGAGAAGCTTTGATGAACACTTGTTGATTTAACTGAGAATTCTGATACAATTTCCTATTGGCTTTACAAGTTTTATTCCAGGCTCCTTTAAGGGAAGAAGTCATGTTTTAAGAGAACGCTCTGTTCTTCAATTTATATACAAAAAACTGGAGTTTGGCATTGGCAGCAACAAACCTGGACTCTGCTTTTACTTTTGCTACTTTGGGCAAGTCACATAATCTCTCTTGGTCAGTTTTTTTTTATAATAAGGCAGGGGTGGGAATCTAGACTAGCATGATCTTGAAGATCTGTCTAAATTCTACCACCCCGGTACTTTCTGGCTCCAGATTTTCCTCACTTCCCTATCAAATAGTTTCTATCCTCTGCTGTCAACAGCCTATAGCATATGGGATGAAGGCTCATGTTAAGGTCATCTAAGGGGGTTTGGAGGGGGTGAGGATTATTTGAGATCCAAGAAGGATTTCTTGATTGAAAAGCACAGAGGTGACTTTGTTTAATGATCCTCTGATTACCAGTATCAGAAGGGGCATAAAATATGCTTGCTAGAGGTATCTGTCACTGTCATGGAGACAGCATCTAAATGGAAGAAGGTTTCCCTAGAATGAGATCTTCTTGATGCTCCTGTTGGACAGTGTGATGACATTACATTGATTGCATCAAATCCCAGAATACTCCTCAACAAGATGCAGTTACACAAGACACTAGTCTAACAATCCAAAGAGGAAAAGCAAAGTATATGAGGAATGCCTATTACCCAACCAATCAACAGAATTTATTATGTACTCTTATGTAATCTTCTGGGGACTGTGTAAGTATGGGGGATACAAAGAAAAGCAAAAACACTGTCCTTACCCTCAAGGAGATCACATGCAAATGACAGAAACAACATGTAGACAACTACATACATATGAAACATCCACAAGGAAGATGGAAGGTAATCACATAGGGAAGACTCTTTGGGGTTGTGAAGGAAAAGAGATGATATGGGACTAGGAAAAGCCTCCTACAGAAGGTAAGGCATGCAGCAGGATGGGCAATCACTTGAGTTAATCATGACCGCCCTTTAAGGTTTGCAAAATGTCTTCACATACATTATTTCATTTGACTTTTGAATGAGCCCATCACACATGTATCCTGGACAGGCACTGGAGACAGACAAATTGGGCCTAGACCTGGATAAGGAGAAGAAAGGAGGCTAGAAAGCATTGTCAATAATACTAAGTTTTTCTACGATACACAATCTACTTTTGTAACAGGAACATTCACCCAATAATGTTATATAGGTGTGAACTATGAAACAGGGTTGATATACAGAGCAATGGTGGGTTTCAGTTCACTGTAGCCTTTCACTCATGATAACCTGAATGCAAGAAGTGACATAAGGAATATTCATCCAATAAATGTATACGCAGGAAAGGCATGAACAATATAGGTAAATCAAGGCATGATATGATGGATGCTCTGTGTGCTATACCTAGGAAATGTTGAAAAGTCCAGGGTAAGGCTCCCAGGGTAAGGCTCCCAGAGTGGTAAGGCCCCTCTCCAGGTAATTTACAGGAGAATAATATCAAGAATCAACTAGGATGGTATGACTGATTTGTAATCTGCACCAGTGGAGAGAGTTCCCACATGAAAGGGATCACAAGTATATGGTTAGTACAGTTCCTTCTAGTGCTTTCAGTGTAGATGATTAGACCCTGGTAGCTCTAAGCCATGTAACACCTCACCTCACTGAGTTGTTATGGGACTCAAATGAGATGGTGCCCCTAAAACATTCTGGACACCTCAGTGCTAAGTAAGTTGTGTGTCAGTTACTGTCATTTTGGCCTTCAGCTCACAGCCCATGATATTTAAGTTTCACATGAAGCATTTTCACATGTATCTGTCACCTTCCCCCTCATGAAGTCAAAGGCTCTGATCCCTACAAAGGATGGCAGAATGAAAAGGGTGTAATGGTGACAACTGAAGGTGGCCCCATCCCCTTCCTCACCTGTGCAGCTCCTCATCAGAGGGCGAGTACTTGGAGGTCACATCCGCCAGCTCCCCAAAGATGTGCTTGCTGTACACGGTGAGGGATGACAGCAGAATGAGCTCCTGCCATGTGGAGCTCAGGAGGCAGGTATAGTCCTTGATTGAGAGCTCACAGAAGAACGGAAGCTTCTTGATCCAAGCAATCTGCCTGAACAGCAGCTCATCTGCCAGGCGACACAGCAGCGCAAACAGCTCAGCCTGAGTTACAGTGTACCTGGGGGGGCAAAAGCAGGGTGAACTGAGAATTTACCAAAGTAAGACACCTTGTCTAAGGATGGTAGGGAGGGGAATATCACCTAAGTCTCTCTCCCCACAAGACTTGGGATGCATACACCACAATGACCTCCCAATGGATGAACTGAACTCAGTATAAAAAGTCACACCATAAAAGAGAAGCAAGAAATTATAATAATTACTATCATTTATTTAGAGCTTACTATATGCCAGGCACTGAGCTCAGTGCTTCCTAATTGTGTCACTTGATCTTCAGAACTCCGCAAGACATATGCTAGTACTATCACCATCTTACAAACGAGGAAACTGAAGCAGAGAGGTTTCAGTGACTGGCCCACAGCCAGGCAGCGAGGAAGTCAGAAGGGCGGCCCTCTAGCAATCTAATGTGCCATCATTCAAATCCATGGATTGAAAAGTGCTCATGACAAATGAGCACTAGCAATAGAGAAAGAAGATAAAATGGGTGATTTTATTTATATAAGAAGTCTTATTATAAACAAACTGAATATAGTAAAAATAAAAATGAAAACTGGGAAAAAGCTTGGCAATAAGTTCATTTTAAGATTACATACACCCACACACACCTATGCATATATGTATAGAATCAATTCAAATCTGTAACACTAAGAGCTGTTCTTAAATTGATAAACGGTCAAAGGAAGAAATCTAAGGTATCAACAATTTTATTAAAAATTCTCTAAAACTAGTGTCAATCTCAAAAAAGAAACATAAGCCATAAAATGTATAAAAGGATCCCTGCAGGCCACAAACTGACAATTTTAAAATGTAACAGTATCTATTTTTTAGTGTATTTTTATTTGTTAAGTATTTTCCAATTATCTTTTAATATGGTTTGGGTCCACTCAGGGAGTGTTTCAAGCCACATGTTTTGACATTTTTGCTCTAAATCACTAATAATTAAGAGAAATGCTAAATAATAAAGCAACTTTGAGGCTCCATCTCACACCTACCGGACTGGCAACACTGACAGAAGAAAACAGAGAGCTATGGGAAAACAAGTATGTTGGTTGCTGGTAGAGTACTGAACTGGTTCAGTCATGCCAAAGGTAATTTAGAATGCTGCCCAGAAAGTGACCAAACTAGGCATGCTCTTTTACCCAGATATACAACTACTGATTCTATACCCCAAAGGCATCAAAGGAACATAATCTATACATACAAATGTATTTATAGCACAATTTATTCAGCCATTCTCCCACAGAAGGATAC
This sequence comes from Potorous gilbertii, assembly GCA_028658325.1. Taxonomy (NCBI): domain Eukaryota; kingdom Metazoa; phylum Chordata; class Mammalia; order Diprotodontia; family Potoroidae; genus Potorous; species Potorous gilbertii. The sequence goes on along the minus strand of CM053769.1, from coordinate 332,479,882 downwards.
CTTTAAAGTTTCCAACTTTTGATTGCCATGAAGAGAGCTGCTAAAAAGGTTTGATGATATGTACTATTTCAGAGGAAACTGGGAAGATGTGTAGAGCAAAATGAGCAGAGCTAGGAGATAGATTTATAAAACGATGATCATAACATAGAGTAAGACAATCCTGAAATACTTCAGAAGTGTGAAAAAAGGAGTGTGCCATTTCCCTCCGAGAGAGGTGATGAACTCAAAAAGCAGAAACATTTTCAGATATGGATAAGGTGGGCATTTGCCTTGCTGGACTATATGTACTTGAGAAATTAAAAAAAAATTTGCTTGTGTGAGGGACAGATTAAATTTAAAGATAAATTTCTTTAAAAAAAAAAAGAAAAAACATCAATTTAGGATGGCAAGTTAATTGACTCCTGCAGTCATTTTTATCCTGCTGTCCACAGTGTCCTCTAGTGGCAAGGACCCACAAGCTTGGAGTCTATAGTCTACTCATCGGTGCTAGTTCTTGCCAGATGCTCAACAGAGAAAGCCCAAGGTAAGACTGCTGCAGCTGGAAAGGCCTTTAAAATACAGCGTACTAGAGCAAGAAGGGACCAGAGAACACACAGTATGTTAAGAGTGTGACTACATTTTACTGATGAGGAAACTGAAGGCCAGGGAATTCAAACAACTTTGTCCAAGATCATGCAACTGGATGGGGACAAAGTCAGGTCTAAACCCTGATATCCTAACTACTCCTAGATCCACTTCTATGTTCTTTTGCTGGTACCAAATTCATGCACATGCAGACGTGCAATGTCAGTTCATTCTGGATGTGCTACAATTATTTTTTTTTTTTTGGAAAGGGCAACTTCAGTCCAGCTGAATTGATGGTTCTTGAGGAAGGCCAAGCCAATGGCAATGCAAACATTATTACCTCCTTTTTACAGGTGAGGAAGCAGACTCAAAGACGCTGAGTAAGTTGGCTTTGGGGAAGGGAAGGGGTCGGGAATAAGCATTTATTAAGTGCCCACGAGTGCCAGTCAGCTAGGTGGCACGATAGCTCGAACTTGGAGTCAGGACAACCTGAGTTCAAATCTGACCTCCATTATGAACGAGCTGTGTAACATGTGGCATACTCCATTTTTCACACTTTTAAAGTATGTCAGAATTGTCTTACTCTACATTACCATCATCATTGTACAAATCTGTCTCCTAGCTCTGCTCATTTTGCTCGACACATCTTCCCAGTTTCCTCTGAAATCATCCATGTCATCAAACCTACTTTTAGCTGCTCTTTTCATGGTAATCACAAGTCACTAAATCCTGTTTGCCTCAGTTTCTTCACCTATAAAATGAAGTGGAGAAGGAAATGGCAAACCACTCCAATATCTCTGTGACCCCTTTTGGGGTTTCTTGACAAAGAGTCAGACATGACAGAAAAATAACTAGAAACCCCTAAAAAAATTACAATAAAGTGCCAGTCACTGCTAAGCATTTTACATTTGGTCTTCACAATAATTCTGGGAGGTAGGGGCTATTATAATCCACATTTTATAGTTGAGGAAACTGAGACAGATAGAGGTTAAGTGACTTGCCCAGGATCGTACGGCTAGTGTCTGAGGCTGGATTTGAACTCAAGTCTTCCTGACTTCATGCCCAGTGCTCTATTTACTGCTTCACTTAGCTATCATGGTCATGCTGAGTGTGTCCCAAAGGGAATTTGAGCTCAAGTCTCCTGACTTCAAGTTATGTGCTCCTTCCATGATGCCATTTGGTCTCTACAAATATCCCTTAAGGCCCAAACATTAAGAAATTGACTTCAAGGTAAATTATTCAAATAAATATTTTGACGTCAAATCTCTGCCTTCCTTGCTCTCCAGTATTCCATTCCAGTCCCTGCAGAGTGTATGGAGAGAAATGTCTGATAGCTGCTGGGAAGTAAGAACCTGTCCTGTGCTGGACTTTAGGCCCCCAAACAGCCAACTCACCCGTCTTCAATCAACATGGGTGTGCCCAGGGGCTCCAGGTCCTCAGCAAGCACCAACTGATGGATCAGGCTGTGAGACTGGGGGTCCAGGCTCCGGGCTTGGGGGGGCAGCAGAGGCGAGTGAGCTGAATAGCTAAAAAGGTGCGGTATATACTGATAATGGGGGGGTACTGGGGTACCCATGTACTGCTCCCTGAAGGCAGTGAATCCATTCAGCTCCACAGACCTACTAGAAGAGAAAAATTTCATCTTAACCAAGGCAGCTACAGGTCTGACCATTTCGCATTCACCTTATACCACTAGAAAGAATGAAAGCACACACCACACCAGTGCATTTGTCCTTGGCACCTGCTCAGGAAGGATACAAGCAGCCATGTGTGGTGATGAGGCCTGATTCTTAGCCTTTAGAGCTGAAAGGGGGAGATGAGGAAACGGAGACCCAAAGAGGGCAAGTGACTTCCCCCAAAATCATGGCTAGTGAGCAGCAGAGCTGGGAAGGTAGTACAAATCAAGTCCCAAATTCAGTAATCTTTCCCATGATAAAGTGAGAAAATCAAGCTTCTCTTGAAATAGCAAAAGTATTAAGACACATTTTTAGATGATTTTAAAGTTTACAAAACACTTCCTTCACTGTAACTCTGTTAAATATTTCTTCTCTTCCTGTCTCAGATCCCTCTCCACTCCAGTCCTTCCTATACACAGCTACCAAAGTGGTGTTCCTTAAGTGCAGATCTCCCATAATACTCCCCAGTTCAACAACTCCAAAGGCTCCCTTTACTTCTAGGATAAACATAAACTCCTCTTCACAACTTGGCTTAAACTTCTCTTCAGTGGACAAGATTTTTCGTCCTGCCCTCTTTGATCCAGGCAAACTGGTCTTCTCTCTGTTCCAGATGACACTCCATCTCCAATCACCCTGTCTTTGCACTGGTTGGCCCATGTGCCTGGAATAGTCTCTCATCTTGACCTCAGAGAGTCACTCTCTTCCTTCAAAATGCAGCTCAAGCAATGCCTTTTACAAGAAGCCTTTCCTGGACACCCCCAGCTACTACAGGAGTGCCCTTCTTTTCCAACTGCTCTGTTTTCTGTGGTTTTTTTTTTAAACTACCTTTATATGCTTATTTATGTCCATATTATCTTCCACCTTAGAATGTAAGACTGTAGATAGGGCCTATTTCCTTCTTTGTATCTCTGAAACCAAGCACAGGACCCAGTAGGTCATTGGTAAATTCTGTCATTTGCTGTGAGAAACCTTTTTACTGATTTTAGGGAACAAGAAATCTCCAGCAAATACAGTCTTCACTCCAGTGCTTTGCTGCACAAGTTGCAATTCATTATGATAAGGAGGTTATTTTAGCTAACATATCTTAAACCTCCCTAGGCTACAGTTTCTTCACTTTAATGAGGTGGTAAAAGACTGGTCCAATGCCACAATTTTTTGACTTCCCTACCCCAAACGCTTCTCTCAGTCTAAACTCTTTCTAGTTCAGAGTAGATTGATGGAATAGCAGAGCTGGAAAACACTTAGGAGATGTTCTCCCCCATCTCTGTTCAGAAAAGGAGCAATGATGGTCAGATGAGTCTCATATTGAAGACTGATCACAAGCCCCCACTCCCCAGCCCTGCATGTGGCTTAAAGTGCAGCGTTTTGTTTGTTTATTTTTAAAGGAATATGTCTACATGGCCTTTTCTCTTTCAAAGAGAAATCATTTTAGAGGGCTGCCTCTATTCAGGGGGAATATTTATTTGCACCAAGGTTGTGTCAGGCCATATCCCCCCTCTAAAGTTCTATTTCTTCAGAGTTAAAACTGAGGGGGAAACAAGCCCACTGATTCATTGGGCTGTGGTGAGTAAAGTGCTCTGTGGATCATAAAGCCTCCTAGAAAGATAACAAAAATCAGTTTTCTTTGAATGACTCCCTATTGCCTAACAAGTCAAGTTTAAATTTATTGGCTTGGCATTAAAGGCTGCCCAAAACCAGATTCTAACTTGTCTGTCCCATCTTCATTCCTATCACTTTCAAAACAAACTAGACTAGACATGTATGCCTTATCCCTCCCTACCAACTCCACCAGACCATCTTTAATGTTTGCATCCCCAGCACTGAGTAGGCTCCACTGTAGGAGCTTAATAAACACTTACAGAAACTCACATGGAAAAATAGTACTTGGGAAGCAGAAGATGTAAGCCTGAATTTTGTCATGAGCAAGTTAACCTCTTGGAACCTCCATCTGTAAAACAGAGGTGATGATACTCCTGCTACCTACATAACCTCATTAGGCAGCTGGCAAAGTAGTGGATAAAGTCTAGAATCAGAAGACCTGAACTCAAATCTGATCTCAGACATGTCCTAGCTGTGTGACCATGACCAAGTCACTTAACCTCAACTTGCCTCAGTTTCCCCATGGTAAAATGGGGATAATAGCCGCACCTACCTCCCAGAGTTGCTGTGAGAATCAAATGAGATGACATCTGTGAAAAGTGCTTAGTACAATGCCTGGTACATCTACGAGCTATAGAAATAATATAATATCATATCTTCCCTTCCTCTTCCCCTAGTGGGGAAGACTTAAAAGTGTTACAGGAGTGTAGGTTACTCCCTGGGTGAATGCGGTGATGCTCCCCTCTCACCTTTTAAATCTGAAGTCTCCCTTTTCTACACTATTGTCTGAATCTGAAATGGGCTTTATCCTTACCCCTGCTTACCTCCATCAGTTCTACTTTCACATATTAAAATCATTTATTTCCTCCAAGGTCCTGCTCATGTGACATTCCTGGTGAAAATTAAGCCTGCCTTCTTGGATACTTCTTGACCCCCTGGCAGGGACTATCACCCATTCCTGACTCATATTTCTTACATGTTTTGACCTCGCCTTTGCACTTACCACCTTCTAACTTTCATCATATCTGTGTTTCCATCTTATCTCTGTAATTAGACCATAAACTCCTTAAAGGCAGGAACCATGGTCTTATTCAACCTTGTGTCAATCACATTTACTTCTGGGACAATACCTGGCTCAGAACAGCTCTTCATTATTAATAAATGCCTTTAAACAATAATAATAGTTCAATAAAGTGCTTTCTTCAGAAAAATCTTCTGAATTAGGAAGGACAAGTACTATTATCCCAATTTTACAGACAGAGAAACTGAGGTTCAGAAAAATTAAGTGACTTGTCCAAGAGGGTCATGGAGCTATTCAGAGGCAGAGTTTGAAATCAAGTCCAAGTTCCCCGACTCCAAGTCCAGTGCTCTTTCCACTATCAGTAACTAGAACAATGATAAAGGAAAGCCCTAATCTCATTTCACTTCATAACAGAGTGAAAAACACAGAACAGTTAGATACTTTGTCTAAGGTCACAGACAAGTCCATAAGAGAAACCAGTTTCCAGCCTGTTATGAACTAGAAAGTGGACCATACCATCTCTAGATTTTCAACCCAGAAATGTAATCCTTTTAAAATAAAGGTTTCCAAGGAACTACAAACCCTTAATTAAAAACAACAAGTAGAAAGACATAGGATCTTGGAAATGGTCATTAAATACACAATGTTAAAGCCAGACAGGACCTTAAAAAAATAAGCCTGTTAGAACAGAGAATGTTATTTATTTCAGTGTTTTTATTTGATTGATCATCAATGAAATTGAGACTCAGGGGATTCAAAGATACAAGTGACAGAATCCATGCCAAATGATCTCCTGAGAAGTAGATAAACACATAGACGTTACTTCATGCTTGATTTATACATATTTCTTGACAAAACCTCTAAAACACGCTCCTTGCTACCACAGATGGCAAGAGAACACCAAATGATACTAAGGATAAAACCCTGGAGTTATTCTCTTCTAGACTCAGGGTATTGCAGATCTATTTAGTTAAACCAGAGGTGGGGAACCTGTGGCCTCGAGGCCCCATGTGGCCATATAGGTCCTTAGGCTCTGACAAATCCTTTTATTCAGGGGATTTGTTCTGTGAAGTTTGGATTCAGTCAAAGGGCTGCACTTGAAGAACTAGAGGGCAACCACATGAGGCTTTGAGGCCACAGATTCCCCAGCCTTGAAAAACAGTTTATCTCAAAATAAGGTAGGCAAAAGAGCTTCTAATTTTAGAAGTTCATTCCTAAAGACTTATGATTAGTCCAATATGACAGACACTGAGAAAGTAACAGGAAAGCACACTCGTGGAGGACCCACCTTGAGGACAGTGTAGAAACTGGCGAAGGCTGGTTGCTCTCAGAAACTCCGTTGCCAGGGGAACTGTGGTCACTGTCTCCGTTGGTGCTCCAGTGGTTTGCCTCCTCCTCAAATTCTTGCCCAGACATAATTCTTTCAATCTCTTCCTCTGATATCTTTGGTTTGGAATGAGAATCACATATTTTTATGGGGGTGCAGCTTATAATTATAGAAACAGAAGATGTCAGAGGTAGAAGGGGTTACAAATGTAACAAACATGGAATGTTGGGACTGGAACATTCAACACACAACATCTAGAGCTAAAAGAGAAAATACGTTCGAATTAGAAGGGACCTCTAAACATAGAGCATCAGATGCTCTCCAGTCCAACATTTCCTAGATGATTAAACTGATGCTCAGAAGTGACATAACTTGTTCAAGGTCACAAAGTTAGTTAATAGAAGAATGGGCATTAGAACTCAAGTCTCCCAAAGCCTAGGACTCTATCCACTATATTACAGAATTGGCTGACACAAGTAAGGATTCTGTCCTTATATATGTTGTATAGTTGGTTTCTGGGGTATTTGACATGGCAAAAAATGAACTCACTTGCTATTTATTTACAGTTTCTTCTTTTATTTTCTGGTCACATGTAGAGAAAAAGCAAATAATTTTTCTTAGGGGGCCTAAAAGCTATAGGGACAAATTACAAAGCATTTTATAAGCCCCATCTAGACAAATGGGATCATCAATCAGCAGGACATTTACTAGGTCCCCCACTTGCAACAACTTAAGACAAGGTGATGACAGGATTTATTGGAGGCTTTTCGGGGATAGAAGGACTTGTTCCATTTTAGAAGGGACAGCCAAGCCCTGTCAATCAGATGGTGAAGAGATTTGTCTGTATGTTTAGTGGTGAAAAGGTTTTTAGTATGTTTATGTACTGAGATGATAACAGACACCCTGGACCTAGTGGGGCCCCATTTGAAAGAAATTGCTTTCACAGGGCATAATAGGCCACACTCCTTTTATCACACAATGTTAACACTAGGAAGATCCTTAGAACAGGAACATTAGAGCTGTATCAACACTACAGAATGGCAGAGTAGAAGAAGCCTTAGAATATTGAAAGTACCTGGATGTGGTGGCACGTGCCAATAAATACCAGTTACTAGGCAGGATGAGGCTAGCAGATCTAAACTCAGTCCTGAGCTATAGTGGACTATGTTGATTGGGTGTTCATACTAAGTTTGGCATTAAAATGGAGATTATCCATTAGCAGGTGCCTGCCATGTTGCATTAGGTGGGGTAAACTAGCTCATGTCAAAACTCCCATGCTAATCAGAGTGGTATCAGGCCAGTGAGCATCCCATACACTTCCAGCTGAGATGAGATAGGGAGACTCAGTCTTTAAAAAAAAAAAAAAAAAAAAAGGAGGGGGACGAAGGGAAGGGAAAGAAAGAAGAAAAAAGAACACCAAATTTACAGAATATAAAGTGCAAGACCTGGGATGGACCATAAAATATACAATATTAGAGATAGAGGGAATCTCAGAGATAATCTGGTGTAGCCCGCCCCATAATGTTACAGATGAGGAAATGAAAAGCCTAGAGTGAGGAAGTGATTTATACATGTCACAGCTAGCTAAGTCTCAGACACAGCCTGTATTCGAACCTAGGTTTCTTGGCTCGGAGCCCCATATTCAGATCAACACATGATTTAAAATCTCTATTAAACACAGGTAAGAGCCCCTGATATACTATCATACAGAAAGGCTAGGCAGTGTGGATCTGTGGCACAAGACTTGGGTGGAATCTGAGTTTTGCTACTTATCACCTGTATGACCCTGACCCAATCACTTAACTTCCATTAACCTCTAATTCCTCATCTGTAAAATGAGAAGGTTGAGTTGATCTCTCAAGTCCCTTTTAATTTCTAAATCCTATGATCTACACTTAGGAAAATCCTAACACAATTTGACTCACACAAAAAACACTTGCTGGTGATGGCTGTTCATTGGGGGTGAGGGAACGTCTAAGAATTCTCCTCATGCATAAACTTTGTACTACTGAAATTCATTATAACCCAAGGAGGTGATAAATTACCGAGCTAGGTGGTTTTCTATTTATATTTGCAATCAATGCTATTATATATCCTGGAGTGACTTGAACAGTGGTTCTAATTTCTGCAGGGTGGCTGCTTATGATCACACACAGATCAGATGAGAAATTCTTAAAAATGGCTTTAAGAGCTGCTAGAAAAAAAGCTTTGCATCAAGACTCAGGCACATGATCTGTTAAAAACCTTAAGGATGTTTACCTGGAGTACAACCTTGGCATGAGAGGGAAACTCTGGCCCTGGCATAGATGTAGTCACAAGGCCTGGGAGTGAACAGATGGGAAAGACACATACTGCCCTCAGGACGCATGGTAGGTAGGGACACAGTACCAACCTGGACAGGCCCGATGCTTTTGTTCCTGCCCCCTGGCATGCCATCTTCTCTGATTGCTGAAAGGAAACAGATGCCAGAACAGTTAGAAACACATCTCCAGAAATCTGGAACAACAGCAATAGCTCACATTTCTTTCTGTAGTACTTCACACTTTTAAAGCACTTTTCTCATAACAAGCTTGTGAGGCCAATAGTTCAAGAAGCTGGGAAGGACTTTAGACATATAATGTTAGAACATACAACATGTTACAGAGGAGCTAGGAAAGACCTCTTGAAGGAGGCAGCAATTGGGCAGAGTGCCATGGAGAGCCAAGAGCAGATTTCCTATTTAAATTCCCTTATATTTTAGGAAGAGGGAACAGAGGTCCATAAAGAAATACATGGAAGTGAAGGGGGGAATTAGGAAGATTAAAGAAAAGGAGAAGTTTCAATTTAATTAGGGGATGAAGGCTTCAGTGTTATCTTTATATAATAGTGTATGGACAGGTTCTTTTGGGTGGGTGTGGCAGCAAGTGAGGTTGATAAGAAAGGTAGTCATTATTGTACATATTACTGGAATCAGGAGCTATGTCTCTGGGTTCTGAAACTGCTACCACACAGAGGGCAATTTGTATGACCCTGGGCAAGTCTCTTAACCTCAAACAAGTCCCAGTTTCCTCTTCAATAAAATGGGAGCAATACTTTAATTTTATATTTAACATGGTTGTGAGGAATGCTTTAAAGCTACTATTTATTCCCAGTTTATAAAACTAGAAGCTTATTGAGGGTTAGACCTTATACATTCTAATGTCCAACATAAAAACATATACTCAATAAGTAAACAAATCTTCTTTTACCTTTCTCCCATTCACCAAATTTATGAGGATACCCACGAATTAATATAAATTTGTTGTTGTTGCTGACTTGTTTTTCAGGCACTTGTTGTACCTGACTCTCTGTGACTCCATTTGGGGTTTTCTTGGCAGAGATACTGGTTTGCCATTTCTTCAGCTCATTTTACAGATGAGGACACTGAGGCACACAGGGTTAAGTGCCCAGGGTCACACAGCTAGAAAGTATCTGAGGCTGGATTTAAACTTTGGTTTTCCTAACTCCAGGCCTTGTGCACTATCCATTGTGCCAATTAGCTACCCTCTAAATAATATAAATAAGCAGTTGTTAACTGTCTACTATATGTTAGGAATTATGCTCAGTGCTAAGGACACTTTGTGTCATGTACAAACCACCATGCTAAACGATGAGCTGAAGGATATACTGTAATGGGGAAGGACAATACGTACAAGAAGTTTCAGCTCCAAGTAAGATGGAAAGGCCCCTTGATCCTTGGGGTATAGAGGTAAAATTAGTTTGGGGCTGCTAAGAGTGGATCCAACTAATGTTTCATATTACATCTTCAGTCTTGCCTTCATGGCAATGACCAGGAGATGTCAGTATTTCTCTCTCAGTCAGGGCAACTAAAGCTACAGAAAGGCAAATATTGTTAGATTTTTGGTATCCTTTACCAAAATGGGGGACATTGCTGACCACTTCCCTCTGTATAACAAAAGTAAAAAAAAAAAAAACAAAACTTACCTTAACCAGCATTCCACTACAAAACATAAAAATACTTTAGCACAAGAAGAAAAAAAACAACATCCAACTTTCCAAACTCTCCTTCTGAAATAAGACAAACCATATAGCAGCCCCTAAAAAACCTAATAGCAAGCATGTGCCGGTAAATGTTTAACAACCGGCTGGGGGGAGGGAGAAGGAGGAGAGAATATTTGCATGATACACTTTTAGATTTAATCTGCATTATTAATATTTTCTCTCTCCTAAATTTAAACTATCAACAAAACAATAAATCAAGCCCTCATTTGTAATATTTGCCAATTTCTGATACATGTATCTTTAAGAAGAAGCCAGGCAGTAGATGGAAATGAAAAAACTCCACAGAAACTAAATGAGGGGAAAGGGGAGAGTGAAATCAGGTAAATCAATCAAGATGTTATAAGTTGATAGAAGGCTTTGGAGAGGTAGCCTGTAATAGTGAGAATACTAGACTTGGAGGCAGGAGACTCAGCTCTGCCATGGGCTGTGGGTGAGTCAGTTATTCTCCCTTTCTGGGACTCATGTAGACAAAGCTCTTTATTCACAACAACCTTTACTCACAAAACAGAAAATGCAATACTGTTATCTCAATCTACAAATGAAGAAACTGTTCCAACAAGGCAAATGTATTACGAAGAGATATTCTACTGCTTACTCTTGGTGACAACAGTTAAATTATTTGCTTCTCTGGGTCTCAGTAAATGAGTGGATTGAAAGAGATGATCTGTAAGATCTTTTCCAGGTTTAAATCCTTTGATCCTGTGATCAGTGGGAAAGCTGACCTGTCCACCTTAGTTTTCAGACACCAAGGCAAGTGTGATGTAGCCAAAAAATTTGGATCTGGAGTTAAAGGAGCTAGGTTAGGAATTGACTGAACGGCCCAGTACAAAGATAGTGAAGGACTCTAGAGGGCGATGGATGCTCTAAGGATCTGTAGGGATCTCTCTGTCACTTCTAAGGGCCTTAATTTCTTTGTAAAATGAGTGGAGAGGATGCAAAATGTAAGGGTTTTTAGAACTTCAAATCCTATGGTTCTTAAAATCTAGTGCTAATTCCATTCCAATGACCTGGTTATCAAAACAAATCCAAAGTCCCCTTTTTTCAGTCACTAATCAGTCTTCTAATCAGTCTTATCAGAAGAGATAGGAGAAAGAACTCATCTTTATGACTTGTAGGAACACTTGATGTCAATCCCGGTGGATAAATCAGTGACCCAGAACAAGAACAATTCATTGCCACAGACCTCTTATGTTCTGATGTTCTAACTTTCCCTGTGGGTGAAATTCATTGAGCATTGCATCTGGAATCCGGAGTACTTGGGTTCAAAGTGACTAGCATTTACCAGCTATCACCTAACCTCTTTAAACCTTAGTTTTCTAATCAATAAAATGGGAATAGTAGTTATAGTGTCTATCTCACAGGGCTAGGAGGCTTGAAATGACATAATACATGCAAAATGTTTTGCTAACCTTAAAGCAATATACAAATATCAATTGTTGCTATTACTACTGTACCAAAAAAAAAAAAAAAGCATCCCATGAAGAACTCTTGTTGTCAAGCATCCAAACAATGGTGAGCTTTGGTAAGCCACAAGGAACAAGCCAGAGAAATCTGTTACTGACCCTGAAATTCAAGACCACCCTGAATTCCTCAGATAAGTCAAGAAATGGACATGTGTAGGGAATTTTAATAGGAGTCACACTGCCAATGTAAACATCCCTCTCTCTCAGCACCTTTGTCTATAACACATCTTAAAGAGGAAGACCCACAATGTACTAGAGTTTGGGTCTTAGGGATGGGAGATCTAGTTCCAATCTAGTTTCTGACACTTAGTAGCTATGTAACAAGTTGTTTGTTTTTTTTTAAAGACTACTTGTCTAATAGATCTTTGGACATACTATTCCTAAATTTCATCAAGGCTATTCCTAAATTTCATCAAGCAACCTCTCATATTTTTCCTGTGGATATGATGGAGAAATATAGGCTAGATGACAGTACTATTAAGTTGACTGACCAAAGACAAGAATAATGAATGAGTTGGCATCAATTTGAAGGGCAGTCTTTAGTGATGTCCTAAGATGTGGCCTCTGCCCTGGGCTAGTTAACATTTTTATCAACGACTAAGGATAATTATGTGGATGATAGAGTTGTTAATTTTACAGAGTTGTTAATTGGAACTGGGAGAACAGAATCAGATTCCCCCAAAAATCTCTAAAAGTTAGAATTATGGGGGAGATAACGCTAGGCAACAATTCCTATAAAGAAAGATCTTGAAGATTTAGTGAAGTGCAAATACAACAGCAGCTGGCAGCATCTGTTGCATGGCAGTCAAAAGAAGCTAATGTCTCCTCAGGTATCATCCCAAAAGAAGTATGTAATAAGCCATTGCAGTCTGCCATAGTCACACCACCACACTGCCTCACATCTTAAGAAGGGCATTAACATTATCAAAAAGAACATGTCCAGAAAAGGGAGACCAAGATGCTGAGGGAACTGGAGACCATCAGGATTAACTGAAGGAACTGGGAAGGTTTAGCCTGGAGTAGAATATAATCTCCTTGAAGCCTGGGATTCTTTTCCATTCCATTTTTTTAAGTCTAAGTGTCTAGCATAGTGCCTCACACATAGTAAGCTCTTAACAAACGTTTATTAGATTGTAGAGGAAAAGTATACCTCAAACTCTCTCAACCGGAAGGCATATCAACACAAACATTTAGAACCCAGCTAGGGCCATGACATGAGAATGAATTGTTGAGAAGAGCAACTTTTTTTTTTTGTCTCCCTAGAAAACACTATGTATCTAGTGGATGCTCAAAAATGCTTGTTGAACTAAGCTGAATCGGTCATAACATTAAAGGACAGAATTATATCTCTGAAAGGGGTTTTAGAACAGTGTTAAAAGTGGCAGGGTTTTTAGATCACACAATGTCAGACTATAGAGCATGAAGGACATAGCTGTTCCAAAGCAAAACTCCTATTTCACAGCTTTAAGGTTTACCTCTTTCTTCACAATTCAACATTGTGAGTTATAAGGAATCAGTATTTTTAGTCTCAATTTGCAAAGGAGGAAGTTGAGGCCCAGACAGATTCTGCCAAATGGAGCTCGGGTACACACCCAGATGTCCTGACTCCAATTCTTTGGACTACATCAGGCTTATCTATGTTTATGACACAGAACATACAGAATGTTCAAATGGGAAGGAATTTTAAAACAGCGTTAGAAAATAAAAACCACAGCATGAGTGTAGTTGAGAGTTAGTATAAAAGTATGTAGGTCACTGCTAGATGAAGACTAGAGTACTATTTATACTCTTAAAATCTTTGGCCCAGCGTGGCCTGGCATGCATCAGGCACCATCCTTCTTATCTTGGGTTTGTTTCAATAACGGGGGTACTTTAAATCAGTGACAATGAAAACATAGCATTCCCAGATTCCACAGACACTCTAAGCTCTTTTAGGGTTATTCTTTGTCATTTAAATGTCTTGAGCAAAAAGGAAGAGCCTGCTAAATAGTCTGAGAAAAGCAGGCATTCTATATATAAGAGCTCTGGTAATGCCAAGAAGGGGAGAAAGCCAGGAAAAGAGGTCCCTCAGTAACAGGACTGAGAACAACAATCAAATAAAAGCACTTCTTCAGTTTCCCTCCCTCTCTAGAGCCGATCAGTTGTCAAAGAAACCGATTGGTAACCATTTAGTAAGTAACTACTACGGATAAGCCAGGACTGTATAGAGGCTAAGGAAAGAAAGACAAAAGCAAAGGAACTTCCACTCTAACTGGGAGATGTCCTGTAGAGACACCTTGCACATTCCCCCTCCTCTCTACTCAAACAGTCTTTCTCCTAGTAACTGGCAGTACTTTCTCCAGTGGATCCTTCACATGAACAGCACGTTTCTAATTCAAAACTGTAAATGACTGCCCAGAATCAAGTCCGGACTCCTGATCCTGTTGTTCAAGGCTCCTTACAATCTTTAACATGCTTATTTCCCACTCCTTTCCTCTTCATGAACTCTGTGCTCCTGCCCAACTGACCTGCTCTCTGTTCCCTAAGGACCACTTTGCAGGACCACTCTCAGACTACATTTGTCCAATTCTTAACCCCCAAAATGTGCCCCATTCAAAGGCCACCCCCTCTAAGAGGAATTCCCTGATCCTTGCCCCTCCACTCCACCCCTAAGCTAGAAGATATCTCTTTTTCTCCCACACAGCACGATGTCTTTCCATTGCTGAACTGATTAATTACCTTTGGGTTTGCTTAATAGTTATTACCTATGCCCTAACCTTTTCTACCCTACTAGACTAGGAGTTCACTGGGGTGTGGGGGAAGTGAGAAGGAAGGGACATATTTTATGACTCTCTAAGGTCCTTTATAATTTATAAGGACTTTTATAGTCCTGATTTTGGTAGATACCCATAATAGTGCTGTAAGCTATTTTATATAGCAGGCATGATTGCAGTTCAATTCAACAAATATTTAATTAATGTCTACTATATGCAAAGCACTCTGTAAGGTCCCTGGGATACACAGACAAGACCAAAACAGCCCTATTTGCCAAGAGTTTAGCAGGGTGTTGGAGGGAAGGGGAAGAGGAAGAGACAAGTGGTACACAAATAAACACATAAAAGGTAATTTGAGGAGAGCACTAACAATTAAAGAGTCCCTGAAGCTTCTACAGAAAAAGTAAAATCTGAGTGAAGCCCTGAAGGAAGGTGAGGAAGGATTATATTCCAGGCATGGGGGCAGCTTGTACAGAGACAGAAGACAGAAGGTCAAGTTAGGGGGGAAAGATGTAAGAAGACTAGAAAACTGGGTTGGAGTCAGATGGTGAAGGACTTTAAAAGGGAAGGAAAAAGGATTTGCAATGAATCATAGAGGCAATAAGAAGCCAGCGAGGATTTTTGAGCAAGGTGGTGATGTAATAATGAGACCTATTTCTTAGCTTTCTTATTTTTTTTTTTTTGGAGGGGTGGGGGGCGGGGAGGAACCTGGGTAGAAAAGGAAGAAACTGAGCAGGAATATCAACCAGTAAGCAATTACAGTGCTTCAGGGGAGAGGTGATTAAGCCTAGGACTTGGGGGGGGTAAATATAGAAGTGAAGACAAGGGAAGGATTTGAACAATATTATATAGGTACAATTAATAAGATTTGGCAACCAACTGGAGACGGGGATGGAGAAAACTGAGGCTTAGAGAGAGTAAGTGATTTGCTCAAAGTCTCTTAGACAGTAGGTAACTGAAGCAGGATCTAAACTGAGCCATCTTTCCATTACACTACAGCAGCCTGGGTATATGTCTTTATTCCCCTATCTATGCGAAGCCCTTGAGAGGAAGGATTATGTCTCTTATTGATGTACTGATTTGTATTTTCCAAGCATGTCCCTTGCAGACAGAGGGCATGTACAAAATGTTTGTTAAATTATTGGCTGTTTAATGAGTTCCCCTGTAAGGAATCTTAGCACACAGAATGTTAGAACAGAGAACATTAGACCTGAAATGAAATTTATAACATATATGTTAGTGTTAAACAGGACCTTAGACTACAGACCATTAAGAACAGACTAAAAGGACTCTTTAGTACATGAACTAATGAAGGGACTTTAGAAAGCATTTCGGTAAGGAGCAACAGATATAGTAAAAGAAAAGATGCTCCAGGAGTCGGGACTACAGACCTCTTGGAGAGGAAGATGAGTAGTTTAGGAACTTCAACTATCTAGACACCGGGGGCATTTTCTTTCTCTTACACTATATTACCTGAGCAGCTAATATACAAACTTTAATGAAAAGGTCATCTTTCTGGAGGTGAAAGAGGAAACAATAGAAATGCTTATTCTATACCTACTTCTAGGGAAGAAGACAGTGATGCATGGACACCCTAAGAAAAGATTTTAAAGATTTGGAAGGAGAAGCAAAGGCAGAGAAAGGTTGGCTCAGGAGGACTGAGAAGCTCTTAAGAACAAAGATCTGCTGCAGGCCCAAGATAAATTGTTCTAATGAGGAGGAAAAGCAGGCACTGCCCCAAAAAGACTAAAAAGTGATTTTAAAAAGACTTGCCCGAGTGTGGAAGTGAGTACTCAGGATGGACACAAAGAAAAGCGAGTTCCTAGTAAAAATGTATCTGCAATGCTAATGTGTAGAGTAAACTGAGGCTGGCAAGGAACACTAAGAACAACAGAAAGAAATTTGGAATAAAGGAGAAGAAGAAGATCACAGAAGGATAATGCTGTTGTTTAGGGAAGATAGGTTGATAAGAAAAAGCTCAGAAGGTGACACTACTCAACTCTTTATTCTGTTTTTATTTTCCTTTCCAAGGAGAATGATCTTCAGACTGGGAAGGACAGATCAAAAATTATTCACAGGGAGTAAAAAGCCAAGATAAGTGAGGAAATGGTCCAACAGTTTCTAGTAATGCTCAATGAGTTTCAAGTCATCAGGCTTGTAAATGTTACATTTGATAAGATGTAATTTCTGAGTTGCTATTATTCTCTGAAAGACAGAAAAAAGAGGCAGTATTACAGGAATGGAGGACAAACATCCAAATTTAAAAAAAAAAATGGAAAAGGGTAGAATCTGTAAGCTGGAGGCAAGTGACCTAGCTTTATTTCCTGGAAAAATTCCAAAATATTAAGATGATGATTTCTGAACACATAGAAAGGGAACAGTGATGATTAAAAGCCTTCTTTAACAGGTCATGCCAGATTAATATTATTTTCTTTTCTCATAGGGTAGACTGGTATAGCAAGTGGATGCTATAGACATAGCTTACTAAGATCTTAGCAAAGAATATTATAAGGTTTTGTATGATATTCTTGTGTTTAAAATGGGAAAAGTAGCATGATATAGTGGATAGCTGAGTAGGCCTCTGAGTGAGGAAAACCTACTTTGACATATACTTGCTGTGTGATACTGGGCAAGTCATTTAATACCAGTTAGCTGTCTAAGACTATATGTTGCATAATAGCTGGTGATCTGCATTTAAGTTTTCTTTACCCAGGTTCCTCACTGGGAAGCATTTCTAGTGCCAATGAAATGAGGTAGAGAAATAGATACAAAATGTAGTAATTAACGATATGATGTCAATCTGGAAGGAATTGTGGGTGTCTCAAAGATCTAAGCTTGCCCTAATATGATTAGCATTTTAATTAGGGATGTGTGAAGGCATAGATGTTACACTTATCAAATTTGCAGACAACATGAAATGCGGAGGGCTAGCTAACAAGTTGGATAAAAGTCAGAATGCTCAAAGATTTTGGTAGGTAGAATGATGGACCAAATCAATGAAGTTCAAAAGGGACAATGTAAAAAGTACGACATGGGTTCAAAAATCCATTTTACAAATGCAGGATGGAGGAGGTATAACTGGATAGCTGGTCCTATGAAAAAGATCAGGGATTTTAGAGAATGACAAACTCAGTGTGAATCAACAGTATGACATGGTAGCCCAAACAAGCTAACGTTATCCTGCTGCATTATGTTAGGCTGCATTAGAAAAGAGGAGAACAAGGGAACTATCAATAGTGTGAGGGTACTCTGCTCTGGTCAGACTAACTAGAAAATTCTAGAAAAGATGCAAGACAAATTGGGGCATGGCAAGAAGAGGGTGGCCAAGATAAGAGGATTAGAAAACATGCACAATGGAGATCAGCTGAAAAGAAACCCTAGAAAGACAACATACGTGTTGCCTTTAAGCATATGAAGAGCTGTCACATGGAAAAGGGATTATACTCCTCGAGGTCAGAACTGAGAACAGGGGTCACAAGCTGTAAAGAGGTACCTTTTAGCTGGCAGCAAGAAAACCCTGCTGACAATGAAAGCAACATGAAAACTGGAACAAGCTTTCCCAGAAGGTAAAGGGTCTTCAAGCAGAGGCTATGAAACTGTTTGTTGGGGATATTGGGAAAGATTCTTGGTCAAGGACAAGATTTGTACTAGATACCTCTAAGATCTCATCCAGTTATTAAATTCCATAATTAGCACACAGATCATGAGAACACAGGACATTGTTTGTTAGAAAGCACCCGACCCTGGAGGGTGTAACTGTGTGTCCACAGGGTTACTGCTCTTACCTTTCCTGTTCATCCCCATCTGCAGGCACTTGAGGAGGCGGCAATACTGACATCGATTCCGCTGTTTCCGGGACATGACACAATTCTTGTCACGACTACATCTGTATACCCGCTTATTACAAATGCTCCTCTTGAAAAACCCTTTGCAGCCTTCACAGGAAATGATACCATAGTGCAACCCTGTAGCTCTGTCTCCACAGATAAGGCAGGTTCGCTGTTCAGCTCGATCATCTGGAACAGAAACTAAAAAATAGTTCATTGTTAAAAAATGTACTGTGAGCTAAAACAAAGATTTAAAGACTGTGGTATTGTCACAGGTATGCCCCCCTCCCCCGTCCCCCATGAATTCCACTGTGAATTTAAGGAAATGCCAGAGTCTGGTGTATATACTCTGGGAAACTCAGAAACCGTACTGTCCAAGTTGCACAACACAAGATGGTAAAGTCTCTCAGAACACAGATGCTTGAATGGTAAACCGGGGAAAGGATCTTAGCTCTCATCTAGCTCAGCCTTCCCATTTTGAAGACAAAGAAATGGAGAAAGAAAGGGACATGCCCAATTACATGAGTATCAGCGCTGAGATGGGAAGACAGGTTTTCCTAGATCCCAGACCCAGGCCAATTTACTCTTTAGTTCAAAAGAAGCAACAGCTTAATAGCCACATGTCCTTCCCCTCTTTATGCTAAAAGTATCCACAAGCAGTAGAAGCCAAAGCTTTAAAGAAAAAAAAGCCAGGGTGCAAATTAAATAGCTACACCAGGAAATACAAAGGGACAGAACTGATCAAAATCTAGCATTGTTGCCCTAGTGCATTGTTAATCTGGGATATAGTACTTTAATGCCTGAACATACTGGTAAAATTAAAATTCAACAGGTGCATATGTGAAGATATATTCAATGTACTGAGTCTTATGGTAGGAGACATGAAGATACAAAAATCACAATGTCCTCAAAAAAGCCTAAAGGATAAGACATATACTCTACTTTTAATGACACCTTAGGAGATCTCCTAAGGTGTCATTAAAAGTAGAGTATAGCATCAGTTTCAAAGCAGTAGGATTTGAGTTCAATTCTGCCTCTAACACACACTGTCTTTGGGTAAGTTACCCAGACTGATTTTCAAAGTTGCTACCCTGCTCCTTATGCCAAAGAAATCACAGGCTAAGTCTCTCTCTCCCCATTACTAATGACACTTCACTTTATTTCCAATGATTATTACTCCGAATCCTTTCTCCTTTCACCACTATCTCACTAATCACATTGAGAGCAAATGACTTTTCATTAAGAAGCCTGAGGACTCCTGACAGGAATATCCTTAGTTCCCCTGCTCTAGTCTTGCAAACTTATAAGCAGCACCTTTTCCTTCATCATCTCCTTCAATTACAAACAAGGATATCCCTACTACACAGTAAGACTAATCTCTCCACCTCTGCCTCTGGTTCAGTTTACTCTGTTCCCTAAAAGTCTGAAATGATGAATAGAATGATTTCAGAAAAACCTTCCAAGACTTAGATGAACTAAGCAGAACCAGAGAAACATTAATTATACACAGTAACAGCAATATTGTAACTATGATAGACTGTGAAAGGTGTAAATACTTTGATCAATACCATCATCCAAGACAATTCTGTAAAACATGATGAAAAATGCTTATCCACCTTTGGCGACAGAACTGATAGAGTCTGAGTACTTTCCTTCTCTTGCCATTTTTTTTTTTTTTTGCAACATGGCTAATATGAATATATGTTCTGCACAACTTCACATGTACAAGCGCTACCACATTTCTTGCCTTCTCAATGGATGGGGGAGGTGAAGGTGGGAGGTAGAGAATTCAGTACTCAAAAAACAACCACCACACCAAAATAAATAAGGAATAAATTTAAAAAAGAGAATAAAAGTCTTTGATATTGTTATCATTCCATTTTCCTCACATAGTTATCTTCTTAAAAAAGCATCTTCAACCTCCAGTGCAAATGGTTCCTTCTCATCTGCCAAAGAATATGCCTCCTGGATTTACTACTAAACTACACCCAACGCACCTCAACTACATCAATACCTACTTTTTCCTCAACTCTGCCCCTACCATGTTACTGAAACTGCTCATTTTTAAGTCACTGATGACTTTCTCATCACAGCCAATGTTCTTTTCTTTCAGTCCTCATCTTCCTTGACTTCCAGGCATCTTTTGAGCATATCACTGCATATGGTCTCCTCCCTCAGCTTGAGACACCTTTCTCCTACCTCTCTACACCATCCCTTCTTTTTAAACATAATTTTATCTTCCTAAGACATAAGTGAAATAAGCAGGAACAAGTGATACCATCTATATTTTAAAGAGAGAAATACTGTCACAAGGAAAAAGAAATATCTAAAATGGCCCTTAAGAAAATGGAAGATTATATCTAGAGCCTCCTAACCTTCAGATTTGTATTCTGTTCATTATTTTTATATCCTGAACTGCTGACCACTTTCATCTATCTCTTTCATTAGCTCATTCTCACCCATCTCTACTTCCCCTTCTCTTCTCTCTGTATCATCCCTATTAGTAATTTCACTAATTCCTACAGCTTCAGGTTTTTCTTTTGCTTCTGCTTTTATGTAGACAATTCCCCAAATTTTATCTACAGTATTGACCTCTTGGCTCTGGACCGGTTTCTTCAATTTCCTTAAGGATATTACAACTTATATGTCCTACTGCCATCCAACATATTTGACCTCAACATGTTTAAAACTGACTTCATTATCTTTTCCCCTACATCTTGTTCTGATTTGACTTTCTGTAGCACCAGAGAATAGTGCTATAGTCAAATTTGTAGGAAATTACTCAAGCAATGGCTAAAGGATGGACTGGAGGGGTAAAGCTTGAAGAAGATCCTTCATTAAGCTTATTATAATAGTCCAGGCAATAAGGGTTCAAACTACTACTATAAGACCAGTGGAACAGAGAGGATATATTTTGGAGTCAGAATGGAAAGGATTAGGTTGGAGGGGTGAGGGAGGAGGAATTTAAAGCTGAATTTATGATTATAAGATTAGGAGACTAAGGATATACCCTCAAAAGATACTAAACTAGGAGGAGAAAATGGTTTAAATTAGAAAAGGAATTTGTTTTTGACGTTTTCTTGAATTTGAGGTGCACTGGACATACAGAAAGAAATATCCAGCAAAGAGTGGAAATAAGATGGAGATTTGAGAGAAAGGTTAATGCCAGCCTGCAAACCTTGTAGCCTGAGGGTCACTTACAGCATGTCAGGTGGCCCTGAAAAATGTAGAAGAAAACATCTGCAAACCTGTGCACGCCTGGATTAACAGCTGATTTATTAAAGAATCATCCTTAAATAACTGGTAATTAGTATGTTACAAAATCACAACTGGGTCCTCACTTCTGCAAGGCAATCCTTTATAAACTCACTATCCCACTCTTCACAGTGTCTCTTCCAAATCTTTTTATTCCTCCTCAAATTTTCCCATGGTTCCCTCTCCTCACCCTCTCACAGCTGAGAATTTTGCCTCATATTTTACAGAAAACAATCAAGGCCATTCCCTAAGAGAGCTCCCTCTTCCTCAACTCAGAGTCATTCAGATAGTTTCTGCTGCTATCTCCTCCTTCACATCTGTTTCAGACCAGGAAGAGTTCTTATTCTAACTGAGACAAGCTCTTCTACCTGTATATGTCAATCCATTCTATCCTATCTCCTCCAAAACATTGCCCCCTCTGTCATCCCCATTCTATCACTTATTTTCAGTCTCTTCCTATCTACTAGCTCCTTCCCTAATGCCTAGAAACACATCCATGCTCCCCTAGCCTCAAAAAACACGTACTTGATCTTTTTATGCCAGCTAACTACTGTCCTACATCTCTGCTGTATTTTGTGACAAAACTGTGACCTCTACTCTAGTTCTCTTCTTAATCCCCTACAAGTCATCTTGGATTGAAATTGAATTGAAACAGTTCCCTCCAAAGTTGTCAATGATCTATTAATTGCCAAATCCAATGATCTTTTCTCAGTCCTCAGTCTTGACTTCTCTGCAGTCTATGACACTGTTAATGTATCAATTAATAAACATTTATGAACCAATATGTGACAGGCACTCTGCTAAGCACTGTGGATATATAAAGAGCAAAAGATAGTTCCTTCCATCAAAGAGCTTAAAATCTCAACATGCAAGCAAATATAAACAAAGCAAGCTATATGTCACATATATGTATGTTAAATATGTATATCTATGATATATATGACACACAGGAGAATATTAACAGAGGGGAGGCCCTATTATTAAAGGGATTGAAGAAGGCTTCCTGAAAGAAGGCATTTTAATTGGGACTTAAAGAAGCCAGAGAGGTAAGTAGGTGGAGAATACAAAAGAGGGTGAGTGTTCCAGGCACTGGGAAAAGCCAGAGAAAATGCCTGGAGCTAAGAGATATGGAATCTCTGGTTCAAAGGCAAGGTTGCAGTATGACTGGATCAGAGAATGCATGTCAATGGAGGAGGTGTAAGAAGACGAAAAATATAAGAGGAAGTCTAGGTTTTGGAGGGCTCCGAACACCAACCAGAGGTTTGTATTTGATCCAAGAGAGAATAGGATCTAAGCACATGGGAGCTTATTCAGTAGGGAACTGCCATGACTGGACCTCTGCTTTAGAAAAACCAATTTAGTGGGATTAAATGTAGGATGGATGGGGGGCAGAGACTTGAGGCATGCAGACCCCTCAGAAGAGTACTACAAGGATCCAGGGTGTGAGGGGATAAGGGCCTATTCTAACAGTATCAGAAGAGAGAAGAGGATGTATTCAGGGAGGCTGCAAAAAATACGGGTTGAGTGAGAGAAAATGAGGACTCCAGCATGACTCCTAGGTTGGGAGCCTGAGGGACTGGGAGGATGGTGGTGTCCTATACAGTAATAGGGGGGTATTTAAGGCTAGGTGAATTTATCACTCCCTCCTTAATACTTTCTATTCTTTAGGTTTGGGGGATACTTTTCTCTCCTGGTTCTTGTCCTACCTGACTGCTTCTTCCCAGCTTCCTTAGTTGGATCCTCTTCCAGATTATGTCCCATAGGGTTCTGTCATGGGCCCTCTTCTTCCTCTATACTACTTTAATTAATGATCTTATCAGTGTCTACTATTTAATTGCCATCTCTTTGCTGATGATTATCAAATCTACCTATTCTGCCCTAACTTCTCTGCTGACTTCATTCTCATCTCCAACATCCTTTCAGACATCTTGAAGTGCATATCCAATATACATCTTGAACACATCCCAAATCAAACTCATTATCTTTTCCCCAAATCCTTCCCCCTTTCACACTTTCGAGGGCACCACCATCCTCCTCCCAGTTACACAGGCTTACTTGGTGTCATTCTTGACCACTGTCTCTCACCCTTCCACTCCTTGCCCCCCCCCCCCCCATCTATTGCCAAGGCTTGTTGATTTCACCTTTTCAACATCTCAAATATGCTACCTTTTGTCCTCTGATACTAGAAACAACCCAGTGCAGGTCTCCATTATCTCATGGTCGAACTACTGCAATATTAAGGTGGTGGGTCAGCCTGCCACAAGTCTCTCCCCACCCCAGTCCATCCTCCATTCAGCCACAAAGTGATCACCTAAAGCCACAAGTCTGACCATGTCACCCTCATACAAAATACACTCCTATGACTATACCTCCAAGATCAAATGCAATATCCTCTGTTTGGCATTCAAAGCTCTATAATCTAGCTGCCTCTCACCGCTCCAGTCTTCTTATACTTTGTATCCCCCCACATATTCTTCAGTCTATAACACTGTGGTCTCCTTGCTGTTTCGTGAACAAAATACTCTATCTCTTGGCTCTGGATATTTTCTCCAGCTATTCCCTATGCCTAGAATGCTTTCCCTCCTCATCTCTATCTCCTGACTTCCCAGGCTTTCTTCAAGTCCCAACTAAAATCTCACCTTCTAGAGGAAACCTGCCCCAAAAGCTAACTTCCCCTCCTTCACTCCTACATCTTATGAAGAGATGGCCTTTCTCCTTGCTAAGGCAAACTTCTCGAGGGTGATATGTAGACAGGTGGCCATCTTCTCTGGCAGACTGACCCCATCAGTGTCTCTCTAATCATCAACAATAACAAGATCATCGTCAATCATCATCATCATCACCTCAATCTCTTCCTATCTACTGGCTCTTTCTCTGCTTGATGGCACTAGCACAGCTAATTTCTATCCTGTATATATCTTCCCCCTCTCAGCAATACTCCTCCACTCCTTTGACAAAACTGGATATATTTTCTGCCTCCACTTATCCTCTCAAATCTAAATCTATATAGTAACAGCAGTATTACAAAGATAATAAATCTGAGAGACTCAATAACTGATCAACACAATGACCAACCACAATTTCAAAGTACTTGTGATGTAACATGCTAGCCACCTCTTGATACAGAAATGATGATGGAATCAGAGTGCAGTTCCAAGCATAAATTGGGTGAAGGTGTGAACTGGTCCAACCATCTGGAAAGAGTTTAAACCTATCCAAAAAGTTATTAAACTGACCAAACTCTTTAATTCAGCACTATTTCTATTTCTTTTTCTTGCTTTTACTCCATCTTGGAAATGGTTAATGTGGAAATCTATTTTTCATGTCTCCTTGTTTTCAATCCCTCCCCACTCCAATCCATCCTTCATTCTGCTACCAGGATTTTTCTGAAAGTGTAAAGTCTAACCATGTAATTCACACCCATAACCTCAACTCCAATGGTTCCCTATTGCCTCCAGGATCAAACAGAATATGTGGTTTGGTGTTTAAAGCTCTTTACAAACTGGTCTCTTACTACCTTTCTGGTCTTGCCCTCCCCTACATATTATGATTCAATAACACCTGCTTTCTAGCTTTTCACAGACAATATTCATCATCACTGTCTTTTTACTGGCTATCCATCATTCCTGAGATGCTCTCACCCTTGTTTATTTGCTTCCCTGGCTTCCTTTGCAATAGTTCAAATCCCACCTTCTGCGGAAGATCTTTCTCTATCTTCTCCACAGTGTGTGACTTCCCTTTAAGAACCTTGGATGACTTCACCCAAGATTCCCTTTGACCTTCTATCTATTCTCTCTATCCTATACATACATAGTTGTTGGCATGTTTTCCATTAACCTGTGAAACTGTGGATGTGTTTGCCTTTCTTTGCATCCTCAGTGCTCAGCACAGTGCCTGGCACATAGTAAGCACTTAATACATGCTTGCTGACTGACTTACAATAAGTAAACAAGTCCATGTGAACTTGGTGAAAGACACTGTTCATCAAGCAATAGGAAGCAGAAAAAAATGCTTTCAAATGAATAGATGGGCACATGGTAGGAATCATATAGGCAGTCCTATTTAAGGCATGTTCTTATCAGATGCAATGCCCCCACTGGAAGCATTTAACTTCATCTACTTCTGACACTGATGATCTGAACTCTGTGTCTGCTTATCTCAGTAACACAATTATCAAGGAGCAAGTTTGAGCAGAATGATGTGACCTAGGGAAGTCTCCCTCAACTCAATTCAATTTATTAAGCACCTGAGAAATCCAAGATGGATGCTGAGATAAAAAGACAAAAAACAGTTCTGAAGTTGGAACCCTGTCCTACATAAATATTATTTGTGAATTTCTGTGCCTCCCTCTAAATCAGTCTATCCAAGAATAGCCCAGAAAGTTGGGACTGCATATTTGTGGTTGTACACAAACCTATGGATAAGAATTCTGCCAATCTATGTTTACTTATAGGTCAGGAACCAAAGAATTATGGCATGATCATATTACTAGGACTATTAGTATGTTATTATGAAGTCTGGTCCCAGAGAACTCATGAAACTGTCAGAGCAGCTCTGCTGTTCTACCTGTCTGCACTCTTATACAGACTAGTACTTAAGGAAGAAGTACTTCATGTACCAAAGCCTTGGGGGAAAATAATCTCATGGGAGGTGGAAGTCTCCATGTACTATAGTAATAGCAATTAACATATGAAAGTACAACCTCCATCAAATTCTCCTTCAATGACTCATATTAAATAGTGTGAAAATGGCTGTGAGTCTTAGGAAGCTAAGCCCAAGGAGCCTAAGATCTGCCAAACTAAAGCAGGCTTTGAGGACAAGTCCAGTCTATTCATAGAATCATAAAATAATAGATTTAGGGATGGTAGCAATATCAAAGACCACAGAGTCCAAAAACCTGATTTTACAGATGAAGAGGCCAAGAGAGTTTAAAGAATTTGACTAAGGACACACACGTAAGAAGTTACAGTCAAGATCCGAATCTAGGTTCCTGGATACCACATCCAGCATTCTTTCTTCTGTATAGCACTCTCTTCCTAACCCATACAATCAAAGAGCTAGACACTAAATAACAGTATTTTTCATCACCCAAACCCAGTAAGACCATTTGTCGAGTTATGGACAAGCCACTATATTAGTAGAAAGTAAACTTACACTGATTAAGTCACTAATTTTTTGAACATTGTAGATTTATTTTGGTTTAATTCAACTTATTTCATAGGATCACAGGATTTAGAGTCAGAAGAGTCCTTAAGGATCACCCAGTACAATTTCCTAATTTTGTTTTGCCCACAATGGAGGGGAAATGATATCATTTTGGATACAGCAAAATCTTAGGGGAGAAATGTGTTGTTGCAGAAAGAGTGCTAGATATGGATTCAAGTCCTGGCTATGTAACCTCTGTGACCTTGGTTACAACTGGTTTACAATTTCTCTAGTTTTCAATTTCCTTCTCTGTAAAATAATCAGGTTGAAATGACATCTAAGGATTTAGACTCAGAGACTCAGAAATCAAATGTAGTATTCTTGCCACTATTTATAATTCAAACATTTACTAAGCATCTACTGTGTGAAAAATTCTGTGTAGGATGCTGGAGGATACACTCAATTTAGATAAAACATAGTCCCTGTCTTTTAACCATAGTATATATTATTGTTTAGTTAAGGACATTAGAATGGTACAAAACCCCTTAAATGTCTGTCAGATTCCAAATAAAAGTTTGGTTATAACTGCTGTAGCTTACCTCTCCCTGCTACCTACCATCCTACCTCGTTGCTCCCCAGACTTTGCCTTGACAGGATTCCCCCCTTCCCTCTTCTCCCTACAATATTAGCATCAGAAGTAAAGGACTGATTCAAAGTAAACACCATTTAGCGAAGACCTATTAAGTGCCTGCACAGTTTCCTATGACTAGTTCATGGGTTTCTTTTAACTGTAGTTAACGAAGAACAGAGCTGAGATCAAAGACCGGACAGACGTACTTCTTTTTATGCGATATGTGGATATTGTATTACCTCTAAGACTCCTGCCTTCTCTCTTCTACCGCAAACATTCTTATTTAAACAGTATGCTTCATATCTGGCATCAATAAAGACTCATTATGTCTTAGCAGACTAGGAAACACAGATGTTCAAAAGCACTGGTTAGAGCCCAATAATCAGGTCAATTCTGGAAGCCCATTTTTCTTCAAATTTTAGGAAAGACGTTGCTAAGTCACTTCTTCTCTGGGACTTATTTATTTATTTGTAAAATGAATGAATCAGAGAGGATGATCTTAAAGGTCCCCTTTCAACTCTAAATCCTACGTTCCTATAAACTAAAGGCCAGAGAAATTTGAAAAGCTATCATAAACCAATCAGACCCTGTGAATCTCCTATGCAATCCACTCCAGTGCCTTTCTAATTGTCTCTAGGATAAACTCCTCACTTCACCTGTTTTCCCCTCTATCTTCTCCGCGTCACTGCAAATTACTCTCCTACCCATTCCAGCCAAACTTCCCTAGAATGGCCTGGAACGAACTGCCTCCTTCTCCACACCAGTTGCCCTCTTCCCTCAGGAAGTCTGATTAAGCTCAAGCACCATCTCTGGCATGAAGCTTTCCCCAATGTTCCCATTGCTGGTGCTCTTCCTCCTAAACCTCTTTGTATTTAACTGCTTAGCATAGATTCGCATTTATTTACTTTGCATATATTTTTGTAAATATTTGCTGTCTCCCCATTAGAACTAAAGCTCTTTGAGAAATGAGATTGTTTTATCTTTTATACTTTCATCTGTGGCACCTGGCACAGTGCTTGATACAAGGCAAACGCTTCATAAATGCTTGTTGACTGACTGAAGTATGTACAAGAAATAACTCCTATGAAGAAACTGAAGCATAGAGAGAATTGATTTCATGAGGTTTTAAATAAAAAGGATTTCATCCTTATCCTTTAACAGTCATTTGGCACAGGTTTCCAAATCATCTGACACACCAGAACGTCACACACAAATGCCCACAGACATATTAGCAGCTTAAACTGAACTTGGACTGTAAGCAGAACCTATTATTTTGTTGTCTAGAATAGTGGTTTCAAACAAAAGCAGGAGCTAATGGTTTGTATAAGAGTATCCTGCTAGCCAAACACTGGCTTAGTTTTTCAATCTGTAATATCCATGTTTTATATATTTTTACTTACCTTGTTAAATATTTCTCAATTACATCTAAATCTGGTTTCTCTGGCGGTGCTGGATAACTTTAGTCAATCTTGTTGAACAGCCAACTGACTTGTCCAGAGTTAAGCTACTATGTGAAAAGTTAGACAATGTATATAAATACGGACTAAGTTTCCTGAGTAGCCAAGATAAAAATTCAAAAACCTATCTCATTGCCTTACAGTATTGACAAAGAAAAGGGACTGTAGTCCCTTTTCCAAATCTTAGAGGATATTTTAAAATGTAAATTGCATCACTCTAAGACAACAGGAATGCTCAAATTATTTCATGATCTTAGAATCTAACTATTTAGATAGAATCAGGCTGATGCAGACCTGAGCAAAAAGCTTTAGTGGGGATACATAGGAACTGTTGATAACAGGTATCAAATGAAAGGAAGAGAAAGCTAGACAATGGGTAAGTTAACCTAGATGTAATCTTAGCACCTATCTCCACAATGGTAACACTTGCTTCATATTGTATCTTAAATGATTCTTCCAAATAGAGGCAACTGTGAGACAGCAGAAAGAGTACTAGATTTGAGACTCGGAAGACTTGGATTCAAGTTATGGCTCTGCTCACTTCTTTGTGCCTCAGTTTCCTCATCTATAAAATGAGGGATTTAGAAGAGATGATCTCCAAGGTCTCTTTTAGCTCTAACATTCTATGTTTCTGAGGTCAAAGTTATTGAAAAGTCTTCCATATTTCTTACTCTATCTGGCCCCCAAAGCTATAATGAAAGTCCCAAGAAGCAGCTAGGTATAATGGAAAGAGTTATGACTAAGATCAGTAAAACACTAAAATCACCCTAGACCCTCTGATGTCCTATTTACTTTTCTTTATGAGACTCAAAGATAGGGATATGAAAGGGTATATTTCTTCCCTGCCTATATTAGCACATAAATTATTCATTCTTACACAATCTCCTCCAAATCATTGACTATGTGGACCTTCCCATGTTTTGTGCTACCATTTTACTGTCTGTTCTTTTGGTCTTGGTCTTATCCTCAGGAATGTTTGGGAATCCTCTTTTGTTAAAGACCTATCCTCCCTACCACCCACCCACCACCTCACCTCCCCATACCAGGGTATAAGTCAGGGTAATTGGAAGGCAAAGTGCAAATACCCTCGTCTCACAGCACCCAGCACGGTGAGGCAATGTTGACTCAAGGGCTTCATCCCTATTCTCTGTGAGAGTCCCAGATTAGACTGTACTTACAAAGGATTCGGTGTCTTATTCCTATGGATAGTTTCCAACATGGAGAGGAGCAACTCAGGGGACTTATCCCCATCAGAGGCAGGAGGTGAGACTGGACTGGCACCAAGGCAGCCTTCACTGATCCCAGCAAACACGCAGCCTATGCCCAAAATAGCACCAGCAGCCTGGGCCTTAACCACAACAGGAGGCACAGCCAAATAGTTTGGGGTTTTCATACTAAACAGATGTATTATGATGCAAGCACAAACTCACATCTCTAGAAACTGAGGCTAGAGATATGAGTAAATAGAAAAAACAATAAAACATAAAGAAGAAATATCTTGGACTGAGAGAAGACTGACTAAAGCCAGAAGATGAGAGTAAATCTAAAAGAAAAGTCCTGGTTACAAGGACTAGAATAATATCCAGAAGAAATGAAATACAAAGTGGATAAGAAGGAAGAAAAAAAAACACGGTAAGAATGAGTAACATTAACAGATAGTGATAAACCTTAGTCAAGAATTGAACAACTTGAAAATTAGAATGGGCAAAATACAAAGTGACTCCATGAGAAAACAAGAAATATTCGAATAAAATCGTAAGATTGAAATAAATTGTAAGGTGTATGTTGTATAAAAAAAACCAACTAAGCTGGAAATAGGTCTAGTAAAAATAGGTATCTAAGAAGTATTCCATTACCTTAAGATCATGGACTGCCCCCACCCCTGCAAAAAAACTTGAGTACCATAACTCTAAAACTCCTAAAAGAAAACTTAAGAGATCTTAGAACCAAGCAGCTGGTACAAATTACAAAAGAACCCACTGATTACTTCCTGAAACTCCCAAAAGAATGTTTCCAGGGTTATAGCCTAAATCCTGAGCTTACAGGTCAAAGGAAAAAAAACACTTCAAACTGTTAAAAAAGAAAGAGCGCAAGTACCAAGAATTCATAGGCACTACCATATAAGTCTAGGCTATGTGCTAAGAGATGTGGTGAGCAAAACCCAAGAGGAAACAAAAGTATCATCTTTTAAACCCAAAGAGGTGGAATCAAGATGGTAGAGTAAGAGGAAGTATTTTTTCCTAGCTCTGCCAGCATTCCTCCATAAAAACCTTAAATATTTCCAGGGGAGCTCTGAATAAATTCTTTTTTTTTTTATAAAGGAGGTGGTAGGCCAAATAAATTTGGGAATGGCTTGTTCAGACCAAAGCTTCACACAGTACACCAAAATAAGGTCAAAATGGGTATGATTTACACATAAAGGGTTATGCCATAAGCAAATTAGGAAAATGTGGAATAGTTTATTTATCTGATCTATGGATAAGGGAAGAATTTAGGACCAAAGAAAATATAGATAGCATTAAAAATGTAAAATACATAATTATGATTATATAAAATTACAAGTTTTTGTACACACAAAACAAATGCGACCAAAATGAAAGGAAATATAGAAAACTGAGAGGGGGAAAATTCTAAACAAGTTTATCATATAAAGGATTCATTTCTTAAATATACAGAGAACTGAGTCAAATTTGTAAAAATAATTTCACAATTGACAAATGGTCAAAGGATGTGAATAGGCAACTTTCTGACAAAGAAATCAATGCTCTCAAATAGTCATATGAAAAAGTGCTCTAAATCACTATTGATTAGAGAAATGCAAATTAAAAGCGCTATAAGGGACTGCTTCACACCTATCAGACTGGCTAATAGACAAAAAAGAGAAATGATAAATGTTGGAAGGGATACAGGAAAACTGGGACACCAATGCACTGCTGGTAGAGTTATGAACTGATACAACTATTCTGGAAAGCAATTTGAAACTATGCCCAAAAGGCGATAAAACTGTGCACACCCTTTGATCCAGCATTATCTCTGCTAGTCTATATCACAAAGACATTTGAAAAAAAAAAAAAAAGGACCTACTTGCTCAGAAATATTTATAGCTGCTTTTTGCGGCAACTAAGAAACAGAGATTTGAGAGGACACCTATCAAGTGGGTAAATGGCTTAAAAAAGCTATTGCATATGACTGTGATGGTATATAATTATGCTATAACAAGTGACAAGCAGAATGATTTTGGAAAAACCTGGAAAGGTTTACATGAACTGATGCAAAGTGAAGTGAGCAGAACGAGACAGTTGTACACAGTAACAGCAATACCGTATGACAAACTGAATGACTTAGGTATTCTCGGCAATATAATGATCTAAGACAACCAATCAGTCCCAAAGGACCAGTAATGGAGCACGCTACCCAACCTACAGAGAAAGAACTAATATTGTCTGAATAAAGACTGAAACAAGCTATTTTTCACTTTAAAAAATATTTGGGCCTTCTGATACAAAATGACTAATATAGAAATGTTTTACATGACTGCACATGCACAACCTATATCTGATTGCTTACCATCTCAGGGAGCGAGGAGAGATGGAAAGATCAGAGCTTAATAGAAATATGACATTCAAACATACAACGAGAAGCATAAAAAAGGTAAACATGAGAGAGAAATCATAAGAGACTAACCAATGTTAAATTACTTACATTCTAATTTGGGGAGATGATAATGTAATCTCTTATAACTTTATATCATCACCAAGGGTCTTAGAGGGAGTCAAATTATAGAGAAGGCCTGGGTGAGATTTTTATTATGTTTGAATGATCTCAAAAGAAGGGTTGGGAAGAGGAATGTACTAGAGGGAGGGAGGGAAGAGGCAAGGAGATTAAGGAAAATTATCTTACATAAAAAAACAAGGAAAAGTTTAAACAAGGAAAGGAGTAGTAGGGGAGGGGTAGACAGCAAGCAAAAACATGAACCTCACTTTCATTTGAACTGATTAAAGGAGGGAAGAATACATATACACACATAGTTGGGTACAGAATTTCATCTTATTCAACAGGAAAGTAGGAGGGAAAAGAGGTTAAAAAGAAAGGTAGATTAAGGGACAGTATCAGAAGCAAAACCCTTAAAGACGGGACAGGAGGAAAAAAAAGAAGAGAAAGTACTAAGGGACTAGGATGGAGAGAAACACCCAGGATAGCTATCATAACCACGAACATGCGTCAGATAAACTCACCCATAAAATATAAGAGGTTAGAAGACTGGATTAAAAACCAGAATATAACATATGTTGTTTACAAGAAACACACTTAAAACAGAAGGCTCTACCCAGAGTTAAAATAAAAAACCTGAGTAAATTCTATTAAGCTTCAGTTGAAGTTTAAAAAGGAGAAAAAGCAAGAGTAGATCTCAATTTCAAGACAAAGTAAAAGCAAAAACAGACCTAATTAAAAGGGTTAAATAGGGAAACTACATTTTGCTAAAAGGTACCACAGAAAATGAATTATTATTAATACTGAATATACGTATACCAAATGGTATAGCAGCTAAATTCTTAAAGGAAAAGTTAAATGAGTTACAGGAAGAAACAGACAATAAAATTAAAATAGTAGGGAAAACCTCAATTTACCCTTCTCAGAACTAGATAAATCAAACCATAAAAAAAGGAATAAATTAAGGAGACGAACAGATTTTTTAAAAAAGCTGGGTATGACAGACCTCTGGAAAATACTGAATGGCAATAAAAAAAGAATATACCTATTTCTCAATTGTGCACTTTCACAGAAATTGACCATAAGGCATAAAAATATCACAAACAAATGCAAAAAAGCAAAAATATTAAGTGCATTTTTAAACCATGATGCAATAACATTACATTCAATAAACTGCCTTTGGAGCGTAGATTATAAATTAATTGGAAACTAAATAACTTCATCCTAAATAATGGGTGTGCCAAAGAATAAATTATAGATATAACCAACAATTTCATTAAAGAATGTAGAAGTAAGATAAACCTTCCAAAATTTGTGGGATGTAGCCAAAGCAGTACTTAAGGGAAAATTTATAATTTACAAATGATTACATTGAGGGGACTGAGGAGGTGGGGAAGGGGTGATCAAAGAATTGGGCATGCAACTAAAAAAAATTAGGCCAATAAACTAAAAACCACCAAACTCTGATAAATCAAAGGAAAGATTAACAGAATTTAAAGTAAAAACCTACTAAATTAATATCAAAAGCTGTTTTTTTGAAAAACAAAATAATAAAACAGATAAATTATTAAGTTATTTGGTTTAATAAAAGATAAATTATTAGTCACCTAAAATTAAATAGGTAAATTCACAACAAACGAAGAAATAAAAAATTGATAGGTCTTTCACTCAACTATGTTAATAATACAATCTAAATAATATGGATGAATATTTACAAACATACAAATTTCTCTGATTAAAAAAAAACAGGAAATAAAATGTTTAACTAGCTTTATCTTAGAAAAACAAATCTGACAAGATATAATTGAGCTCTCAAAGAGAAAAAATAACCAGGACCAGATTGATTTACAAGCATATTCTACCAAACATTTAAAAAACAATTAATTCCAATATTATACAAGCTCTTTGAAAAAATGGGCAAAGAAGGATACAAACAAATTCCTTTTCTGACACTGATATGGTCTTGATACCTAAGCCAGGGACAGTAAAAAACTGCAGACCAATTTCCCCAAGGAATATTTACTTAAAATATTTTTAAGTAACAATCTATCAGAGATTATATATATACCATGCACTACAACTAATCTTGATCCATACCAGGAATGTAGGGCTGGCTCAATATTAGGAAAAGTATAAGCACAAATGACTCTATTAACAGAAAAAAAGCAAAAATTATGTAATTATTAACAGCCGCAGAAAAGACCTTTAATAAAATACAACATTCTTTTCTATTAAGAACACTAGAAACCACAGAGTAAATGGATCTTTCCTTTTATCTAAAACCAAGAGTCAGCATTATCTGTAATGGCAATAAGCTAGAAACTTCACCAATACAATCAGAAGTAAAGCAAGAATGTACATTACAACCATTACTATTCAATATTACACTAGAAATGCTACTTATAGCAAGAAAAACATTAAAGGAATTAGCACAGGCAAAGAAGAAATAAAATGAGCACTTTTTGCAGGTAATACGATGGTTTCCTTAAAGACCCAACTGAAAAACTAGTCAACATAATTAACAACTTCAGCAAAATAGCATGATATAAAATAAACTTACACAAATCAAGTACATTTCTGTATATTACCAACAACATTCAGTAGGGAGAGATAGAGAAATTCCACTCCAAATAACAACAGACAGTACAAAACACCTGGGAATCTTCCCATCAAGAGATACATATAGGATTTATGGACAGAGAAAGAGTTCATGACCAAACAAGAGATAGCGAGGATCACAAACGATAAAATGGACAACTTTCATTATATAAAATTTAAAATTTTTGCACAAATGTAATGTACTCATCCGGCACTTAGCACAGTTCCTGGCACAAGGTAGTACTCATTGGCTTGTTGACTAATGTAGTCAAAATTAGAAGGGAAAGGTCAACCAGGAAAAAAAATCTTTGTAACCAGTTTCTCTGACAAACTCTCATATATAAGGAATTGATTCAAAATTTATAAGACAAAGAGCTACTCACCAATAGATAGTCAAAAGTTACGAACAGGTAATTTTCAAAGAAAGAAATCTAAGCTATCAAAAACCATACTGAAAAAGTGCCCTAAATTACTAAAAATTCGAGAAATGAAACTAAATACAACCTCCAAATCCCATTTTACACTTTTCAGATTGACAAAGATGATAAAAGAGGCAAATGACAACTTTTGGAGGGGCTGAGAGAAAACTGGAACATTTGTGTATTCTTGATGGGGATGTTAGTTGATTCAGCCATTCTGGAAAACAATTTGGAATTTTTCTCAAAAAGTTACTCTATCATGCATACCTTTTGACCCAGCCCATAATATTACTAGGTCTAAACTACAAGGAGATTGCAGAAAAAGGAAAAGGAACTTTATGTATAGAAATATTTATAGCAGCTCCTTTTTTAAAGTAGCCAAAAACAAAACACTTGCACATCAGTTGAGTAATGGAGATATATATATATATATCTATATCTATATGTAATAGAATATTACTGTGCCGTAACAAATGAAGAAAGGGGCAGTTTCAAATGGAAATTGAGACCTGTATGAACTGATGTGTAGTAAAGTAAGAAAAACCAGAAAAATTTATACAACAACAATACTAGAGAGAAAAACTTTTAAATACTTTAGAACTCTGATCAATGCAGTGATAAACCATAAGTCCAGAGGACAGATGAAACGTGCCGTCCACCTCCTGCCAGATAGGTGATCAACTTTCCAAGACTGTCACATGTGCAGCATTTCCCCTGGATTCATGACCCCATCACAATCTCTTAAATAATCTCTTGCGGTGGCACACAAAATATTTTAATATTTTAAATGCTGACTAGGTCAGGTTTTAAATAGGATCTATAATTTAAAATTCAAGCTAGTATGGCTCAACTGAAATCAGGAACAGGATGATTAAAATGTAATTTGTTAAACACAATTTCAGGACTATAGGGTCTTAACGTTAGAAGGAACTTCATAATATAATGTTAAAACAGAATGTTAGAGTTGATAAAGGCCTTAAAACAAAATTTTAGAATCTAAGTCACAGAAATGTCAGATAAAGATCACCTTTGTCAATATGGTTTCATTTTACAGGTGTGGGCTCAGAAGTCTTTCCATTAGACACAACACTGCCTTTCTTCAAATCCAAAGACAGATACAACTCAATTCACCAAACAGTAGATCACAGCTTACAACCTCTCTTAGGAAAGTAAATTATAGAATAAATTGTTTTTGCAATTTATTCCAAAGAGGTTCTTGTAACACTTTTTTGGCTTCCGGTTGTTAAAATGCCTTGCTTTTTTCAACAATCACTGAAAAACTACCGAACTCAATAGCTTTATCTATTGCTGAGGTATTCCCTACAAAGGAAGAAAATATATTGGTTTCAATAGTGGATGTATGTGTCCATCCTTCGCTGCTGAAGAAGACCATGCCATCAGAGAAATAATGACATGACTTGCACTTAACTCTGTTTTGAGTGAGGGAGGGCTGTGTAGGTCACCAGCTTCACTTTTCCTCCAAAGCCATCTGAATCCAGTGACCAGATATTCATCAGTCTGACTGGAGATGACCCAGGATGAGGCATTTGGGATTACATGACTTGCCCAAGGTCACACAGCTAGTGAGTGTCAAGTGTCTGAGGTGAAATTTGAACTCAGGTCCTGCTGACTACTGCACTGGTGCTCTATCCACTGCACCATTTAGCTGCCCTAGGTAAAATAGGGGAGATGAATTAGTGTCTGAGGACCCTTCCAAAGCTAATTTGATACTATTGGCTCCTGGTTTTATCTCTAATATGCCCAATAGCTCAGGGTTCCAATCTTTACTGTCCTCTCCTTTCTCCATCTATTAAAATCATACTCAATCTTCACACCCCATCTCTTCTACAAAGCCCTCCCTGCCCTGATAATGACAAACTGGACATATGTAAGCTGTGACTTTAAATGTCTTTATCCTCTATCCAACCAAGGATTTTTTCCAATAGAAGAGTAATTAGACTTGTTCTGCGTGGCAGACGAAGGCAGGGCTAGAAACAAGTGGTGAAATCTTTTGTCTCATAAGGAAGAGCCTCTTAACAATGAGAACTGTTCAAAAAAGCATGCTTGGACTGCATCAGGAGATGAATTTCATATGACTGGCAGAATCTAAGCAAAGGCTGATTGACTACTTTTGGGAAATGCTGAAGAAGGGATTCACAATCAGGTATAGGTTGGACAAGAAACTTTCCAACATCCTACCCATGACTGAGAGCCTATGGCTCAATGAATCATGTGGATTAACACACAGTCTTATCTTCAAAACTATGACTGAGATTACAATGCCAAATTGTCCTCAAATTAAGCCAAAGTAAGACAACACTTAAAGGATGACATAAATTGTGTTTCTGAATATCTGAAGGGGCCATCACAGGGAAGGATTAGACTGATTCTGACTGTCCCCTATGGATGGGAATAGCAAAAATGGGTAGAAGTTACAGGGGAAGTAGTTTTTGGTTCAACATAATGAGGAATTTTCTAACAATCAGAATTATCTAAGAGCAGATTTGGCTGCCTTGGGGTAATAGGTCATTAAATATCTTCAAGAAGCTGGATGACCACCTGTGTCAGAGATGCTGCAGACAGAATTCCTGCTTCAAGCTAGAGATGACCTCTAAGGATCTTTCTATCTCTAAGATTCTTTGATAAATTTCACTGTAATTTTGTTCGCATAATGGCTTATTAGCACAGAACTGGAATTGAATCTTCAAATTGTACCTTCGGGGTATCTCAGAACCCCTTTCTAGTTCTGCATCTAAATTTCTGGAACCTGATTGGAAAGCTGAAGGAATTGGGCCTTTCAAATTAAAAGGGTCTAACCATTAGAAGAATGGTTAGACAAACTGTGATACGTTAAAAGCAATGGAATGTTACTGTACTGTAAAAAGCAGCAAGCATGATGAATACAGAGAAGCAGGGAAAGACTTATACAAACTAATATGAAATGAAGAAAACAGAGCCAGGAAAGTAATATAAATAATAACTACATCACTGTAAAGAGCAACCATCACAAAACAACCCAGAAAGATAAATGTTGTGAAATTATAAAGAACAAGCTTAGACCCAAAGAAGAGATACAGGAAGAAACCTACTCTACCCTTCTGCAAAAGATTTTTGCAGAAGGGGAATGCTGTATACATCATCCTTTCTCCAGACATTAATCATTTTTTTCGCAGATTTTTTTTTTCTTACCACCATCCTCTTTTTCTTTTTTAATTCATGGTTGTAAGGGATGGCTCTCTAGTAGGAAGAATGAGGAGGGATATTGGAGAGAATCTAGTCAATGTAAAAACAAAAGATCAATAAAAATCTATTGAAATTTTTAAAAAAGAACTACTGTAAGTTGGAATGGAGGGAGAAAAAGAGACAGATAACACTCTAAAAGGGACTGGGTAATGAAAAATCTGCATCACAAGATCGGTGGGAGAGCATAAGACCAGTAGGAGGTCTAGAAAGGCAAGCAGGTGTGACAGCTTAATTTATAAGAAAACTGATTTTCTGAGGCTCTTATTCATTCCTTCAAGGTCCTCTAAAGCAATTGATTCTAACTTCTTGTACTTCTGGGGTGTCAACTTCATATTTAAATAACAACAATATCACAAACTCAAAATGTGATTTTTTTTCAAGTCAAAAATTATTATGTTTTGTGATATACGTTTTCAAAAACGTTTATAAAAAGTCATCCTAAGAGACTTCCCAAAGTGGAGGTAATTCACTCCAAAGCTCTGCCAGAGAAGAACAAGATCTTTCATGTCCTACTACAATGGAAAGGCTTCAAAGCCAGGCACATCATTGGCAGAGGAGGACCAGCCTAAGTATGGAAAGGTTCATTACCCTAGCAGTGGTGGGTGGGAGAAAAGGATTTTTTTGGTAAACCACAGTTAACTTACAAACAATAGATAGGAAAGGGTAGCAATCTGTATTGGTAGAAGTGGATCCTTCAAGTACTGTACTATGTTTCTTCATCGGTAAAATGAGAATTTTCTACAATCTTCCAGGTCTAGATCCTCCTATGATCTTTTCTGGGGAATAAGTTTTACATTTTTTCAGGCAAAAAGTAAGTTTGAAAAGCTTGCTCTGACAGCATTAAATTCTGAGTAACCTCACATAACAGATACAAAAGAAACAGCAGAATAAGGAAAGCAAGGCAGCTGAGCTATATATAGGGCCAGGAAAGCAACAGCTGCCACCAATATCCCTTACAAGGCCATGGGCCTCTTTCTCCCTCTCAGGTGGCTTAGAGAAGCAGCATAGAGTGCAGACCTTTGGCTGATGATGCTCCTTAACTGGTCATTATAGTCTAGGGCTGTGGAACTGAGTGAGTTGCAGAGGAAAAAAAATCAAGAAAGCAGGTGAAATCTCTATATGGGGGGAGTGCAAACTAGTGGAAATCTCATTACATGGGTGACTTTTCCATTTTTCCCTAAGTCTCTTTGCTCTCCTATACTGCCTGTATCTATAGGTGAAAATCTTATGGTTTGGTCTATACTAGACTCTGTTTAAAGTCACAGGTACAGAGATCATAAAAGACCATGGGATTATAGTATTCAGATCTGGAAGAGACATCAGAGATGTGAAGAAACTAGAAATGAAGCATCTTAGGCTAAGTGACTTGCCCAGCTCATGTTAAGTATTAAGTAGCAAAGCTTGGGTTCAAATCTAGGTCCACTGACCTTAAATCAAGTGTACTTATAGAGCTCATTATAACCTGATGTCTACTGAGCTGTGTGGTGGCACAACTGTTATGAAATCTCCCACAGATGGTATCCTTTACATCTTTGGAGCCCTTCCTTTCTTGTTAAGAAAGTACCTTAAAAATCATGAAATGTAACTATGCATGTGCTACAAGGCAGTGAGTGTGATACAGTGGAAAGAATATTGAACTTGCTTTCAATGTTGACTATAAGGAAGGTCCTACAACTACAAGCTTCTATCTGTTCAAATAGGAATAATAATAGCTTCCTCAGCTCTGTTGGGACAAATGAGATGTATGTAAAACACTTAAAAAAAACTCAAAGAGCTATGTAAATATCTGCTCATGTGATGGTATAATGATTCTGATAGCTGACTGAAATGACAAGGAAATATGAACCAATCTAAGCACTATTCTTTCCTGAATAGGGTTTTTGTTTTTTGTTAAATCAGTCGTTGTAGATTGATTTCACTATTGCATGTTGTATTAATCCATCAATACATACATCTTGGGCAGGCACTGAAGACAGACAATGAGTTGAACCATAATTAAACAGGAGGTTGTGACTGGGC
The DNA here is from genome assembly GCA_028658325.1 of Potorous gilbertii. NCBI lineage: Eukaryota > Metazoa > Chordata > Mammalia > Diprotodontia > Potoroidae > Potorous > Potorous gilbertii. The sequence continues at coordinate 332,439,133 of CM053769.1, read as the reverse complement.
AGGATCACATTTGATTAACTGCATGGTGTTTTCAACCATTCTAAGTTGTCACAAAAGCTCCTCTGTTATGCCTTAGAGAAGGTGCTAACCTGCACTGAGAGAGTCAGTTGTCCATTTGGGATTTCTCTACATCAATGAAATCATAGATCCAGTCTTCATCCCTTTATCCCTCTCTTTCTACTCAGTGAAATATGGCTACAATCCATGGAATACTACATTGCTGCAAGAATTAAAACACAAGGGGCACTATTTCATTAAAAGTTCAGTTTTTTTTTTCTCCTGCACAATTATACGCCACAAAAGAAAATTAAAAAAAAAAATACATGGTGGGTGTAAGCAGACTGCAGAAAGTTGCCAATGATGATGTACAAGGAGAAAGTAGCATAAAGTACTGTTATTTATCATGAAGGATAAATATGATAGAAAAAAGTAAGGTGTTATGCAGTTAGAGATAAAAGATGCACAGACTGAACACTGCAGTAGTATTTATGAAATGTTGAAAGATTGTTAGACTTTGAGCATTCTAGGTGCACTTTCTATGGAGGATTTATGGAAATAGACAAGAGTCACATTAGATAAAAAGCACATAGGCTGGGAGCTGCACCTTTGGAGAGAATAGCTCTGAAGTGATCTATATTGGTGGTATCAAACTTAAGTAGAAAAAGATTTTTGCTGACAGGCACATATTGACTTAGAAAACTACAAACTGACACGATCTATTTGGTATTGTATTTTTTTTTATTTTGTTAAAATTTCCAAATTAAGTTTTAATCGTTTCAGGGCACATTTAAGGAGGTTGGGGAACCTTGCTGTGGGCCTTGAGTGTGATACCTCTTATCTACACTAACTATTATCTATCATTCCATCTGTTTTTAATTTTAAAAAGTACAAAAACCTGTAGACTAGTTGTCTCTAGTATACTCCCACCTTAATACAGGCTCTCTACTTTGCCTGGAGCACACACCCTCTCCTCACTTTCATTTGTTGAAATCCTACTCTTTCTTCAAGGTCCAGCTCAGGGGTTTTCTGCTCTAAGAAATATTCCCCATGCTTCAAAACTAAGTCATCTCTGACTCTCTTGTTGTCCTTCTGCTCTTCCATATTTTTCTTTTGTCTCAAACCTTTTTGCAAATGTAAGCTCTTCAAGGTCATGAAATAGATTATGGCAGTTTTCATCTCTGAATTACCCAAAGGAGCTAGATTATGGCTATGTGCAGAGAAATCAATGAATAAACTGAATTTTCGGATGATTCTCCCTTGCTGAAAGGGATAATTTTTTCCTCAAACAGACTTAGCACTCTGTCACATTCTACTTTGCAGCACACTGATGTGGGCATGTCCGCTTCCAACATGGGTGTGCAAGCCCTTTAGGGTAGGGGCTTTCATCCTTGTATCCTCAACACATACTTGACAGTGTGTGACATTTAGTAGAATAAATTATTAATACACGTTTGTTCTAAGTTGAAAAACCTTTTTATCCTCTTAAATGAAATAATTTTCATTTCTCAGGTAATAACATACTAAGTCTTAGTTTGAATTAAGAGTCTGCGATCTAGGATTTCTTTCCCAAATGGCTGCCTGAATGGAAACAGGCTGCCCACGTATCTCACTACTCCGGCAAAACCTTAGAGTATCACCAAACTGACTCAGAAACTAAAAAACCATCAAGAAATACAATGTGAAACTACTGTGACATCTTACACACCACAAATAAACAAAAAGTCAGCTAGAAGTCCACTGTCAATAGAAGCCAGGATAAGTGTACCCTGAAAGGCTCTTTGTCCAGGGCAGAGGGCTTCCCGGAGAAAGCCTGGGTGGGGGGGCCTTGCAAGGCCAGGAAGCACTGTTCAAACTGCAGGGTTTAGACCAGGATAGCACAGGCTCAAGGTCTCTGAGGTCCCTAACATTCGGAGATTCCAACGAGAACCCTAAAGATATAGTACTCCAAACCTCAAAGATCAAGAGGAGCTAAACTCCAGGAGATGGAAGTTGACACAAAAACTCAGGGGACTGGAGCCAAACAACCTGGGCCAACCACTTCATTCAAAAGGGTGGCAGAAGGCAGAGCCTGGTGGTACCTGGCATAAACCTCCCATTTAGGCTAAAGTTAGAGAGATGAGTATCAAAATGGTAAAAAAAAAAAAAGGTTTTTCCCCAAACCTAGAAATACCCCAAAAGGAAGGAGTAATACTAACACAGACAAGAAGAGAATCAAAGGAAAAAAACTGATTTTCCACAAAGACTAAAAGAATACATAGAGAAAATGAAACAAGAGAAAAAGAAATTAAGTAAAAGCTTTGGAGGAAATATTTGGAAGATGAACATCCTAGAGTAGTAATAAATCTTACTAGTAGTAATAAAGGACCAAATAGAACTCAATGACCCCATACTCCATGAGAGAACATAAAATATTAGGACGAAGTCAAAAGATTTAAAAAAAGAAAAAGTAAATAGAAGATATCTAATATCAAAAACAACTGACCTGGAAAATAGATTATTGGACTTTGTAAAAAACAGGATTAAAAAACACCTAAACACTATACTTCAAAAAACTATAAATAAAAATTTCTCAGATCTTTTAAAACCAGAGGGCAAACTAAGGACAAAAAAACTGACACCAAGTACTTAGTGAAAGGAACCCCAAAAGGAAAAGTACTGGGAATGTCACAGCCAAAATCCTAAGTTCTGCTCCAAGAAAAAAATACTGTGAACATATAGAAGGAAGTAGTTCAAATACCAAGGAATTACGGTTAGGTTCACATTAAACCCTGGCACCTCCTACTAAAAAATAGGAGAACTTTGAATATAGTATTCCAAAAGAGGCAAAAGGGAAAAGCTTACAATTAAAAATAATATATCCTGAAAAGAAGAGTATAATTGTGCAGGAGGAAAAAACCTGAACTTTTAATGGAATAGTTCAAAACTTTCAAGTTTTGAAACTTCAAAACAAAAGACCAGAGTGGAACAGGAACTCTGAAATACAAACACAAGAGTCCAAAGAAAGTGAAAGAAGTCAATTTATTTCAGCAACCAGAAGGAGATGTATGATTTCTCATAATTGCTATGAATGAGAAGAGGACATAAACCTAGAGGAACCTTTCTTATCTGAAATGGACAATGGAGGTTTGAAAACAAAGTGTGGTGTGGAAATACAGCAAACTAGACAGGGAACCAAGTGGAGATATGGGGGGAGGAGGAGCAAGAAGTGGAGAGCAAGGATGGAAATAGTCATTAAAAAAACAAACTTCTTGATCTCGAAAGGGGGATTAAAGGGGAAATAATGAAAAAAAACTAGACTCTAAAGGGATGCCTTATGTTGCCTCAGACAACTGGGGAATGAATGAATCGATGGTGGTACATTAATGTAATGGAGTATCACTGCACTATAAGAAATGGTGAAAAAGACCATTTCAGAAAATCCCAGGCAGTATGAACTGAACACTGGATAAAAAATGCAGACCCAGGAGATAATGCATACAAGGCCAAGCCATATTCTCTCTCTCTCTCCCCCTTCACACACACAGACATAACATATGTGTTTGTGCGTGTGCATGCACACCCACCCAAAACAAAAACCAACTCTGAAAACTTAAAAACTCTGATCAATGCCAAGGCCCAGTCCCAATTCCAAAGGGCTATGACAAAGCATGCTACCTACCACCTCCTGACATAGAGAAGGCACAGGGATATAGTTTTAGAGCTGGCCCAAATTTTTCATTTTACTTGACTTTACTTATTTTTTATATCTCTTTTTTTGTCTTCAGCTTTTAATTAGAAGGAGATTAGCAAAAGCATCAGCCCAAAAGGACAACTGTGACATTTTTTGATAAATCCTACATGTTACTTTCAACAAATGTTATTATACTTCTCAAAAGGGCAAGGGTTATTATAAAAATGGTGATACCTGGTTTTACATACAATCCTCATTTTGTGTTCTGTTATGTATATGGAGTTAATATTAAAAAAAACAAAAAAACACCTCACCTGAAAAAAGCATTCGTGTATCCCAGTGCCTGGCATAAAGTAAGCATTGAATAAAGTCTTACTGAATTGAAATCATTTGACAATTCAACCAGATCTTTCCCTTTATAATACAAAGCAATAGCCTCCCAGGCAAGGAAAAGTTGCTACTTAAAGTAGCAACAAAAAAGGGTAAATCCCACATACTTTATGTCTCTAATTTTCTGGGTTGTTTTTGAAGAGTATATTGGACTGACCTAATCATTGGGAACACCCACAATGAAATGTAACTGAGTCAGGAGACCGAGCTCTGAGTCCAGGACTTTGGTATGAATTTTCTGAGACCTAGGCACAACTGCATTTCACTGAGCCTCAGTTTCCTTTTCCATAAAATGAGTGAGATAGGAGAATTAGGTAAGTGACTTACAAGTCATTTTGAGATGTAAAATTTTGTGTGCTAGTTTTATACAATTCTTTAAGGCTAGTTAGAAAAGCAGAAGAAAGAGTTCTTATTTGACAATGGGGGTTGTGGGGAGCGGGTTCATATGGCCAAAGTAATATAGTAATCTCAACTCCATGAAGTTTTTGCACTCCAAAAAAAAGGTTATCTTTCTCCCACTGCAACATGTTTATGTCTGAGAATCTGCTTCTCTGTGACATGAGAGTAAATAGTTGTCCATCTCTAGCATCTTAATGGAAATGAGGCTACTTGGCATTGTGAGAAGGAAGCCCTATGAATTAGTAAAATATGGAATATAGCTGGAGAGTCTATGTGGAAACTGATTGTACAGGGTATGTATGTTTCAGAAATGAACGTGGTTCATTTTCATTCACAGCAAATTATGGTTAATATATGTCATATAGTTTGGTTGGTATTGTTCAGTTTTCAATCACATCTGACTCTGACCTCATAAACCATACTGTCCGTGGGATTTTCCTGACAAAGAGCGGTTTGCCATTTCCTTCTCCAGCAGAGTAAGACAAACAGAGGGTAAGCGATTTGCTCAGAATCACGCAGCTAGTTAGTGTCTGAGGTTGGATTTGAACTCTGGTCTTCTTGACTCCAGGCCCAGCACTCTATCCCCTGAGTTATTTAGCTGTCCCTATGTCATATACTGTGTGATCATCCTTTGTTGCTAAAGAAGACCATGCCATCAGAGAAGTAATGACATGACTTGCACTTGACTTTGAGTAGGAGAGGGCTGTACAGGTCACTAGCCTCACTTCTCCTCCTGAGCCATCTGAATCCAGTGACCAGATATTCATCAGGATGACTGGAGATGACCCAGGATGAGGCAATTGGGGTTAAGTGACTTGCCCAAGGTCACACAGCTAGTGAGTGTCAAATGTCTGAGTGACATCTGAACTCAGGTCCTTCTGACTCCTGCACTGCTCTATTCACTGCACCACCCAGCTGCCCCCATATGAATCCCAGTGTCTATTATTCATTTATCATCGTTATAGTTACAAATAATGGTTAATCGATCCTTCAGAGCCAAAGAAATTTCCTTCTCTGAAAAAATCTATCTTTAAATATATAAACTTTTCTCACTTCAGGAAAAGATTTCAAAGGAAAATTATCCATAAAAGATATCCATAAAATTATCTATAAAAGATAAGCCAAAAAAACAAACTTAAATGAGAGAATGTTAAACTGGAAGATAATTACAGAACATAAAATAATAGAAGCTAAAGATTTATTTAGAGCTAGAAGGAAACTTAGACCATCCAGACCACCCCACCCATTTCACAGATTAGGCAACTGAGATCCAGAGAGGATAAGCAAGTTGGTCACACAGCTCAGATGTCTCTGAGGCAGGGTTTGAATTCAGATCTTCTTAACTCTAAATCCAGTGCTCTTATCCCCTACACAAGCTGCCTTTCCAAGGGACCTTATAGATTGCTTTGTTCAAACCTGTCATTTTACAGGTAGGGAAACCAAGAAACAGGCTGAATGATTTGTCAAAGGCCAAGGGGCTAACAATAAGTTGGAAGACCTGAGCATTAAAAACTTTATAAAGCCCAGTGGAAAGTTCATGCAATGCAGCCCTTTTCAAAACTGGAGGATCACAACTATAAGTTTCATTACAATGACCACATCTATATGCAGGTCATTTCTCTCTCCAAAATTATTTATCAATTGGCCAATTCTAATAGCTCACATTTCTAGGGTTTACAAAAAACTTCCATAATAACCATCCAATGAGGTAAGGAGTATTGCATACCTCACCATAGAAGTGGGGGGAAAAAAGGGAGGGGGGGGTTCAGAAAGACAAGTGATTTTTGCCAAGGGCTAATAGCTAGTTATCAATGGCATTTACAAAGAATAGTCCTATAATTTTTAATTTTGTAAAGGCAATCTCAGTCTTCAATAGCCTTCCTTTTCTAGAGGCAAAAGAGGCCCACGAGAAGAATAACTCACTGGCAAAGAGATAAAAAGTTCTCATGAAAAGGCATTTCTTAGCTAAAGCAAAAACTCCAGCGAGAGAAATATAAACACTGCCATTATTATTTGTAATACAGCTTTCCTTCTTGGTCATCAGTTTCTTGCTCTTTAAAATGAAGTAGTTAGAAATAAATGATGCATAAGAGTGATGTAACATGCTCTGTCCCAGGGTTCCTCCAACATTTTAAGTTTGCCATTCTAACTTCAGGGAAATTACAAATGAATTATTAAAACAAGAGGGGCTAGGGTAGAGAGAGAGGAAGAAGGCGGCACTACTTGATACTGCTTCTCTGATGATCACATTCCTTGCTTTACAGTTTTAGATATTTCCTTAGAAATATAAAATGAAAGTATCTTTGTTGAGAGGCCAAGAGAAAAATACCTATTAGGAGTCCTGTTAAACATGGTCATTACAATTACCTCTACACATCCTTTTATCTGATTCAAATTTAAGGAGGATCAACATAACCTCTCCTGGAATTTAGCTCACCTCCTTTTTTGCAACCCCTGCTCCCCCCATTCTCCTATAATTCTCCAATCAACACCACCATAAATCCTTTAGCAAAATCTAAGATCCCAGTTAAAAGGCTTAATAACACTCTTCAGATCTTTCTGGGTGGAGCATGTCACTAGGCAGCACCAGTAATAAGGAGGCAATCAAGGCTCTATAAAGCCATCTATGTAGGCACATCCTGAGAACCAGGAGCTAGCATTCTTAGAAGATCTGGCTGTAGGGGTTCCTATTTTTTCAACTGTAAAGCATTTCCATGAAATGATCCACTATCCATTTTATCACTTCTCCTTATAATTAAAAAAACTCTGGCCATCACCTGAGATAAAATTTTAAGGAATCAACTTGGTAGCAAAAATCAAGAATTTCTTTAACAGAAACTCTGTAGTTAAGTTTCTTAAAAGGTAATCCTTTCTTCTGAATATTCTGTCCAAGTGTGCCACCTTTGCATTCCCACATTTTAACCACTGTGTCCTATGCTGTGGGCACAAATGACAAAATGGGCATCATCTTCCCCTCTCTGGCCCCTAGTTTTCTCATCTGTTAACATGATGAGTAGGACTAGATAGTTGATAGTTAATGTTCCCTTGCATCTTGAACACTCTATAATCTATTGCTCTTAAGGTCACTTTCATCTCTAATGCACTATGTTCTAAGGTTCTCCAACTCTAAGGTTCCAAAATCCTCTTTGCAGCAGATGTTCTTGGGGAAGAAACCTTGAAGAAGATTGGGCAATACAGGCTAAAACTGAGTGTTGAAACTGAGCCCTTAACTTTGATGCCTAATTGACCTTAAAAATGGTCATTTGGAACCTGCAGAAAGGTTAGATCAGTGTTTCCACAACTGAAAAAATTCTCTAGAAATTCTGATTGGTCCCAAGGCCAAACTAGAAAAGCCCCACAGTTTGACTCCAGTCCTTTCATACTTCTTCCCTAATCACTGCAAATTCCTTGGTTTATAGTAGATGAAAAAGAGTTAGCAATGACTTCTAGATCAACCTGAGCTCTTCATCATATCTCTGTCATTGACAATGTCATAAACATTCTATCAACTTTGAAATTTGAGTACAAAAAACACTTTTCTTACTTGAGGCATGACCTTAAAGTGTGGATTTCTTAAATTTCAGCAGATTGTAGCTTCATTTAGATAGAAAATTTCAAATTCACAGAAGTAAATTGAATTAGTAAATTTATACTATTTTATTGAATACACATCCTATTTTATACTTAACATACCAAATACACTTGGAAGAACAAATGAAGAGCACTAGATTGGGAAGAGGGGAGTCATGGCTGTCCCAGTTCTGCCACTCTCTTATGGAAGTCACTTATACTTCTCTGGGCCTCAGTTCACTCACCTTTAAAATGAGGGAATGAAATTAAGCAGAGACATAACTAAGAATTTCTGCAGCTGGGGCTAGAGGCAGTCAAGGCTGGAAGAACGTAAAGGAGTGGGGAGGACAAGGTTGGGGATCTTGACTGTAAATAAGTAGTGATGTCAAAAGGGTGGTGGGGCACAGGGAGATCCAACACCCTTCTCAGACTTGACCCTTCCTCAAACCAAAAATTCCCTTCTAAACCAAGGGGGGACGGTTCTGGATTAGGGAGAGAGTTGGAAGTGAGATTAGGATCAAGACCTATCCTCCAGATCTGCACCCACCTCTCCAACCTCCTAACTCTCCAGACTTCAAGTTGAATGGAAGGTACCCAGAATCCTAGAACCATGTAAAAGGAAGAGAGTAGTGGTATAAGGTGTGGAAGACTTAGGGCTATGGTGTGAGGTGTTGTGGGGGAAGGGCCACATAATCCTTCTAAATTAAATAGCACCTATGAAGCAAAGGCCCAGTAGGTATTGCCCCATCTGTATTGCAGTTCTGTCTCTTCAGGCTCCTTTGAGCTCTAATAGTCTGCAATCTGACATTTTCAAATACCTCTCTCAGCTCTAACATGTTATAAATAAATGATTCTACCTTGCTAATAAATATCTACATGGCTTTTTAAAGTGCTTCAGAAGAATTTTAGAGCATGCTTAAAGGAAACACTTGTAAATGACTCCCTCAATTTCAAAATAAATAAATAATCTCACAAACAGGAGAAAGAAATGGTTCAGATTTCAGGATAACGGCCGGGTTTCCATACTCATGCCTCTGGGCCTCAGCTTTGTTCTCCAAGCCCATTGTAAGTGGGGCGCTAAATCAAACACAGTTGCAGCTTCAAACACCAGCCTGGGGCTGGCCCCAGTGTGAAAATGCTAAACTGCCCCCTGGCAAAAAAGTCCCAACCTCATCTTGAACCCAGAAGATTTTTCTGGCTCCTTCCAAACTTCCCCCTTCTTCCCCCACCTCCCTTTAAAGGGTGAACCGTTTCAAATTTATCTTAATATAATGTCAAAGAGATTCTAAAAAGTGTTGTTAGTAATATTAGACTCTCTCAGACCAATTGCTTCAGGAAATCTAGCTGCTCTTCACAAAAAAGCTTGAAGTACTAATGCAATCATAACAGAAGGCCCTGGTTTTGATTATAATGAGGGCTTCCTTGTCATAGGCTATTCTCTACCCCTACCCCTACCCTACCCCACCCCACCCCACCCCACCCCCACTCCAAAAAAAACGGAAGACTGAATCCCACAAGCCTTAAAACAATCCAGATGTTTATGTTTTTCTCTCTAAAGGTCTTTTCTATTTTGAAAAACCCTGAAGTGAACACTTAAAAGTATATAAAAAGATCTGGATGCTGGTGACCAAAAAGAAGGTTCTAACAGTCTAACACACCTGAGCCCTATATGACTTTGTAAAGTCATTTTAGGGCTAAAGAAATGTAACTTAATTTTCAATCAATTCCCTAAATTCCTGAAAGAGCCTGAAATCTAACATGCTAGCTCCTTGAAGAGGATACAATGAAAAGAGTTTAACGATGGAGTCAGAGGATTTGGGTTCAAATGTCACAGTTATTACTATGTAACCTGGGGTAAGCCACAACCTCAGTGGGAGTCAGTTTATTCTTTGGTAAAACGAAATTGAACTAGATATCCTCCGAGGTGCCTTCAAGCTCCACATCTATACTCCTAGGATGCGTATATATGTACAGTATATAGAAGAAAAGTTTACACTCAGAAAGAAGATAAACCGTATACACAGTTTCTTCCCATAAGTTCCCTGTGGGCAGAGACCATGGCGTTTTCTTTTTGAACTACCACTGACCATGACAGTACAAGAATCAAACTGAATCCATAGGCACTAAAAACCACCACCAAGTATACAGACAAGTCATTTTACCTGTGAGGTTCCAGATCCCCCCAGCACTACCTGCCTGACGCTGGGGAAAGTATTTTCACTTTAGGCCTTATGAGGTACGTATGTGTTCCAGAAGAACATATTAGAGGAATCTGGTTGGTTGAGTTGGTTCTTGGACATGAAACCTAGACATTCTGGGAGAAGCCCTCCATGCTGTTTCAGAATCCATCTTCCTCAGCTGTTACCATCAGCTGACACCTTTGGGCTCACACAGGGAGGAAGAAGGCAGTGAATTCATTCCTCCCTAGGAGTGAACTTTCTCTATAGGCCATAAAGTATTTGCATCACAAAAGGCACTAGCAACAATTATCTCTAGGCACCTCTAGGAGAGGGGGTACAGTAGGACAACTGCAGCAGGATCTAATAATGCAGAGAGCTCTCACGAGGCTTAGTCAAGACACTGGTTAAATTCTAGTCCCTGCTCAGACAAGTACTATTCGGGCACTTGCTTCCTCATCGGTTAAAAAAAAGGTCTTGCTACGTATTCATCCTTTGATAACGGGTGAATTATTTCCACTCTAAAGTCTAAATCCAGGTCTCCTCATCTGTAAAATGAGAATCCAATTTCCAACTGCTTCCCTTACAGGGCTGTTCTCTCTTACAAACAGCTATAAAAATGTGAGCTCTTCTCCTAAGTATTAGGGTCTTTCCCTTGCAACTAGGAAAAGCAAAGAGGTAAGTGGAGATGGGATGAATGGTACAATGCTCCATTCCATAGGGCTGTGGTTCCCTTCCATAAAAATTAAAACTAGCAATGGTGTTATTTTTCCCCTGATCATTTTTAATATATCCTATATCCGCCCCCCATGTCCATTTTCCAGAGATCTACCAAAGTGACATTAATAAACACTGCTTTAAAAAATGGATTTAAAAGTGTCTCTTCCTTGTGCCTGATTCCTTGGTTATCACTCTGATGTAAGCTAATCTCAAAATAACACACATTGAGCATTTGTTGAGCCAGGCTGGAGTTTCAAGGGCCAATACCAGCTGTTTAAGGGAAGGGATTTCACACATGTGTTACTGAAACTCTAACCAAATCTGCGTCTTTTCAATGCTCTTAATGATGCCTGGCTACCAATATGGAACAACAGAAATATTTTTTCCTTAAAAGGACTATTTTATTTGAATCTCTTCTCAATCATGTTACCAAGACCCAAAATTACCCTTTCTGGCTAAACAGTATACGTATTATGTTTAAAAAAAAAAAAGGAAAAGTCAAAATTAATGTAAAATAAGAAGAAATTGTACTCCCCACACTCACAGGACAGTTTTGATCAAAGTGCCTTTGCAAAACTTAAATATAAAATCACAGAATACTAAACCTCAAAATACAGAATGTTTTAGTTGGAAAGATCTAACAACACAGAATGTTAGAGCCCTGAATGTAAAGAACGATGGTATTGTGGGGTATTTGCAGGCAGAGAACCTAGGTTTGAATTTAGATTTGACTACTTCCTTGTGTGACCTTAGGCAAATCAATCACTTCACCTTTTAGGGCTCCAGTTTCTTCATCTATAAATTGAGGGAAATGGGTTAGATAATCATTCCAGTTTTTAATCTTACTATGATCCTAAGTTAGAGAAAGAAGAGGGCTTTAAAATGTAGAAGGATAGATGTTTGGAAAGGATCTCAGAGGTCATCCTGTCTGACCCATATCTGAAGCTGGAATCTGAGACTTGTTAGGACTGGAAGGGAATTTAGACCATAGAATGTTAGAGGCAGAAGAACCCTCAAAGAAACAGGCCCAAAGAAGACAAAGTGGCCAAGATCCCACAAGGACAAAGCATTCCACGATACCACACTTCTACTTCTTTCTGTGAGTTACCATTTGTACTTGGTTGGAAACTATGATATTCAAGCTAGCTGAAAACTCCAGACTAATTCTTGAGCTATTTAAAAAGAAGTTCTTTCAACAGGTAAGGGGTGTGTGCTTCAGAGGTTGGATTTTGTTATACACTGTCTTCCCAGGAGCTGCTGGGAAGAGTTGTATCCATCTCTCAGTTCACACAATGGCTCTCTCCTTCCCCCCACTCCCCTTTCCCTAGTTATTGATCTTTAAGAGATGCTTAGAGTCCCTTCCCCCACCTTTCTCTAAGTCCCAACCCCCCATTCTGAAAGATAGCTTAAAGAAGTAAGACTTCCTGCCTAGCGACTGACAAGGCTGAAAGAGCAGATTGTGCGGCCCCTCGGAAAGCCTGAATAGAATTAGCCCTCTGTGAACTAAAACAAAAACATTTGTCCGCCCAGCTGTGACAAAGGTTAATTTAAATGGACAAGGCCTCAAATATGGAAGAATCGGGTTGCAGCAGCTCTGAGTCAACCGCTTTTTTTTTTTTTTTTACAGTAGCTGTTCATCTGAATCCAACACAATCCAAGACTGTGGTTGTATTAGTTTGAATTTTCCCCTATAACTGTAGAATAATGTTTTTAGTCCAGTAAAACAGACTGCTTTGAATGACGTTTTTGAATGTGAAGAATCCAGGTGGAAAAAATTTTAACTTCAGAGACTTTTTTAAAAAACTTTTTCATCTCATTAAAAACAAGCATATATGGGGGGGGCGGGGATGGGATTTCAGCTCTAAGGTCCTTTCCAGATCCAACACTAATTTTTTTCTAAACTTTACAGGATAGCCTACATTTGGTGAGATTTTGCTGTAGGGTCCCTTCTAACATATGATGAAAAAAAAAATCAGTTTTTTATTCACAATAATGAGATTATTGAGCTTGGAAGTAAATGTTCAAGAGTCACTGAATGATTGAAGAAGCTCTGGAATATCAGTGGAATACTACAAATGCTACTAAAAAAGATAGGCAAGATGAATACTGAGAAATTTATAACTATTAAGTGATATGAATCAAAGAAAGCAGAAGCAAAAGAACACTGACAGATTCCATAAAAGGAAAAATGTCTATACAAATAACTGAGATGATGGACAAAGAGAAATGATAGGAACAGTGGGAGTAATTAACTGAATTGAACATTATTTTGCAATGTATTTTAAACTGTTAATAGATGTAAATGTATTTTAATTGAATTTGTCGTTTAGAGAGCACAATATCTATTTTAAATGTTTCATTGATGTCTTTTGCTTCTACATCAGTTTTTTCTACATATCCTTTACCCTGTCCACTGATGAGTCCTTCACTAGGTACCAAACTAGTTGGTGTATGCTTCGTTGTGATCAGCCCCAGAAGTCCCCCCCATTTCCATCCCTGGTGAGGAAAGGAGGAAGGTGTTTTTATTCACCTCTTCTCTGGGGACAAGATCATATATTTTAAGGCAATTAGATTATGGCAATTGTGTTGACTTTACTTGAATACTGCTGAGTTACTGTGGCACTTCTGAGGAAGCATCCCATATAGAAACTAAAGCCTGACAGTTAAAGTGTTGGGTTTTTTTTTTAATTGAATGAAATTGAATATTTTAGATATGTGCAACACCTTGTGACTGGCAGCAGGGGAACCCAGATAACTCCTGAACAAGTACTGCCTCCCTTCAAGAAGTTACAAATTAGAAGAACTTTATAAAGCACAAATCCAGCACATATTTGGCCCCTAAATCTGGCAGTCTGTAATCCCCAAAATCATTCCCTTGGCTTCAGGTACTGCAGAGAATTTGCTCTTAGGAATCCAACTCCTGGGGCAAATGAATTAGGTCTGCCAAAGAATCAGGTCAAATTTGATGTTCTATACATTTCCTTGCAAATTTGAAATATTCGGAATTAGAATGTCTAGGAAGGAATAAGGATAGAGGAAAGGCTTGTAATTTGCAAAGAATTCCAGAGGAAGGGGTCAGGACTCCATTGCAATTCATGTACAATCAAAATTGACACCAAGTTACTAGTAAGGGAGAGGGAGGAGGTACATATTATAGAAGCCAAATTATCACAAAGAAAGCTCTCAGCAACACTTCTCCTCCACTCACACCGCACCATCCCCCCCCCCACCCCGCAACCTCAGACATACATACTCCTCACTATACGTGTATCACTGGTTTCAAATCAACTCTAAGGTTTAATCCTGCTACCCACAAATTTCACAGATATTTAAAAGGCTACATGGGTCCTCAGCTAGCATATCCTACCTAGCATTAGAGTCCTACCTAGCTTTGGAGAAGAAAAATCAGGATTTCCGTACAACACTATAAAGTGAGAGTTTTGAATAAAATTCTCTTTAATGTACCATACAAATTCGAATTTCACTAACTTTGTGGTCCTGAGCAAGTCCTTAACCTCTCTGAGCCTCCTTTTTCTCATTTATACAGTGGAGATAGCAATTCTTTTTCCTTCCCCTCAGTAAATGGGAATTAAAAACTCTACCATACATACCTCATAAAGTTACTATTGGAAAGGCACAAAGCACTACGTTTATTAGTCACCCTTAAAACATTCTCCCCCCTTTTGAGGAAGAGTCTGCAAGAGTTTTTAAAAGTATGACCCTATGTTCTATACCACCTCATACAACCAAACAAGGTTGTTGGGGATATAAAATATGCCTAAAAAATTCAACAACTGAAAAGCTGCTCTCAAGTTAGGGTTTGTCAGTAAAATAAACCCACCACTGCACAAACTAAAGTCTTTCTTAGAAATAGAAACCTAGAAGAAAAAGAACGAACTTAAACAATTTCCCCTGAAGAAAAAAATGAGTAAAGTAAATTACTATATAATAGTACACAGGTTTTAGATCTGGAAGAGAACTTAGAATAGACACTAGCATATATAATGTTAGAATATGTCCTGACCCTCTCATTTTACAGATGATCAGGGGCTTTACCACCTTCACAAAGCTGAAAAATATCTGACCCCAGTATCAATCCCTAGAGAGCCCCAAGCTGCCTTATCAAGGGGCCCCACAATCCCTGATACTATCAATAATTAACAATGGTAAATGAAGCTTTTTCCAGATGGTGGCTTGGATTAAGGAATTTAAAATCTAAACACATTAAGCACTGGGATAAACAGAGTAAGTTTAAAAAAAAAAGCAACGAAAAGTATTTAGAAGCTAAAGGCAAGTATCGGCTGACTTTACTCAAACGTACAAGTTATGTTAACATTTTTTCTTAGAGGGAAAGTAAGAGACTTTTCCTGTCTCCTCCTGTCTTTCAGCTCGAGGACATTTAAACCCCAAATTCAGGGCTGAATTCTTGCTCACACATAGAAAGCAGTTGCCCGCGGACTCTCCGTCCCCCCCTTCCCCTTACAGGGGCTACTGTTTGCTACAAACCCTCCAGGAAATTCTCTCAAGCTCTCATTGCAAGCACTGCATTATTAACCAGCCTTTCCCCTTTACCTTCCCATGTATCCATTTCCTGCTTCTCCGCGTTTGCTGAGAAGTTCTGGAGCAGCCATGAAGGATGAGCGATCACAAAACAAGCCCTGGCCTGAAGAGAGACCTCACCATACTTACTGCCAATTCCTCTCTCCCAGCTTGGGCTTACAAGTCAGACTCACAGGTCAGTTTACAAGCTGGTCATGTGATTCCAAAGTTCAAGCCCTGAGGTCACAACGTGTAAGGAGGCCTCGGACTACCAAAGGTTATCTAAGTGGAACTGATAGACTTATTTTCCTTGGCTAACAAATGATGCCTGGCACTTACCTCAGCATACTCGTACAGTAATCCCCCCTCTGCTGGATGGGCATGGCAGAGAGGGGGAATATAAATGCAGGATTACCCTGTATGCCAAAGGCGGTGTTTGGGGAATTCCTCTCCTCCCTACCCCCATCTGTTAGTTTACAACTTTTAAAAAATCTTTTAAGACATTTCAGCAAGGGCCTGGGCTGCAGTGTCAGGACCTGTATCAAGAGAAAACGTGGAGGGTTTTGGTTGCTTGTTTTGGTGAGGGCTGTTGCAATAAACGCAGACACGTCGGATCCTAGAATCACACTGTTGGAAGTGACAAGCCACAGGGAAGATGGAATATTAAAATATGCAAAGTAAAAACGTTAGAGGTGACAGGGACCAGAGAACAGGCAATGCTGGAAGCTGGGAGGAGTTCAAGTCCCACACTCTCCACCCTCTCCCCATTTAGAAAAGAGGAAACTGAGGCTAAGGGGGCGGTTTGCTCAAGGTCAAACAGCTAGCAATAAAAATTCACATTTATACAAAGTCCTTTGAAAAACTTTCCTCAAAACAAGCATGTTGCAAGCAAGTATTACTACGGCCAATATACAGGTAAGGAAAGGGCTCACAGCAATGAAAGGATGTAGAGCAACTAGCAAGTGCTGCAGGGGGAATTCAAACCCAAGGCTCTCAAGCCTCCAAGGATAGGCTTCTTCATTCCACTAAGCCAGTTACACTGCCTAATGTTCTTGTAAGTAGCTTTAACTCTGGTTTACAATTTCTTATTCTGACCAACAAATGGCACAAAGTATATATAAGATATAAGTGATTCAGGATATGGCAAGTCAAAACCAAAGCTAGAAACTTAGTATCATAAAAAGAACAAAGGGTTTATATCTTAACTTCCATAACTGATGATTCTGGTTTCAATCCCCTGAACCCAGAAGATTTTTTGAAATCCCCATCATGCCACTGCCTTCCTAATTAGTAAACATGTAAACACCACAGAGAAAAGTTTCATGCTCTGGGAGTTACATGGGCACACACAATGTCTTTGATATTAGCCAAAAAACAGGCAAATCTGAACACGATGTCAAAGAGAAAAAGGATTGCTGATGAGACATTAAAAACAAAAGAAATATGATGAAGACATAAAGAAAGAGTAAGGAAATTAGATTTTTAATCCAAGTTCAACCATTTACAAACAAGCCCTGGAGTAAATAATTTTTGAACCCTGCCTTAGTTTCCTTACCTATACAATGAGGGCAGTGGATGAGACAGTTTATTAAGTCTAAAAATCTAAGCATTCCTTAATTCAAGTTCTAATACTGTATGTTCTTTCATTCTATTTACTCTAACATTGACTTTATTTTTTTAATTTACGAAGCTATCATGGCCCAAGAAAGTGACAGAGTCAGACACAGACACACACAGACACACACTGCTTCCAAATTTTCAAAAACACTTTTACTTTCTGAAATTTTTTCTTCTGGTCCTTGGTCTGCCCCTTAAGGACAAACTCAACACAAGATACCTCCTGCAGCATTCCCTAGAGAAAGCATTTCTTTTAAGAGTAATTCCTCACTTTGTTCTGATGAGATTAAGTGGCAAACAACTGCTATGGTCAGTACTAGAGGTTTTCTCTAGCAAGGAAGACAAAGGATCTAAGGATCAAGGAGGACCAAAGATCATTTCACAAATCAGGGCACCTCAGCCCAAAGAGGTATTAGTGATTTAAGGGAGAAGCTCAAAATACTGATTTGTCTTGTTCAACAAATACAACTAAGGAGGCTTGCGAAAAAACGAGTGGTATTTTGACCTGCTCTAGAAGTCATATCCACAAAAGGGGAAAAGGACAATCTAGTTGTCCTCTGCTCTGCTCAGACCATATTTAGAATATGACATTCAGTTCTGGATGTCACAGATTAGGTGGACACTGAAAAGCTAGAGCTCATCCCAAGGAGACCAGCCAGGATGGGGAGGGGCTTGGAACGCACCACATGGGAACAGCAGTTAAGGGAATTCAGGATGTTTAGCCTGGGGAGAGAAGATTTTTAGGTTGAGGGATAGATATAATCACAGTTTTCAAGTATTTGATCAGATCTGATGAGGAAAGATGATTAGATTTGTTTTGCTAGGCCCCAGAAGGCAGAATAACGACCAGTGGATTCAAGCTGCAGAAAGTCAGATTCCAACTCAATATGATGGAAAACTTCCTAATTGTCCAAAGATGGACTGGATTGCCTCAGGAGGTTTTGTGTTCTCCCCACCATTGGAAATCCTAGAGACTGGATGAGTATTGGCTGAGATTTTGTAGCCCAGAATCCTGTTTCATATAGAGATTTAACTACATGACAGCTTACTATCCTTTCAACCCAGGATTCTATGATACATACATTTTGCTAATATTACTGAGAATAAAGATGCAATCTAAGTTCAGTTTGGTCTCTCTTCATGGCTACGTGAGTTTTCAAACTCATAGAACCTCACAGGTCACCTTGTCCAAATAACACCTGCAGCAGAATCCCTTCTACAACATTCCTGACATGACTATAAAACCTCTTGAAGAAGCCCACACTTGTGCTTCTGAAGGTACATGAACAACCTTGCCTCTGTGTGTGACTCTGGGCAAGTCACTGGGCCTCGATGTCCTCACCCATAAAATGAAGGGATTGGACTAGGTGAACTCTGTGGTCTATTTCAGCTCTAGATGCCGTGGACTTTGGAACATAGGCCGGAGACGGCGGGATCTCTAAGCTCACAGAATCATTATTAATTTTCAGAAAAGCACAATAAGATACAGAAAATATTTTGCATTCCTTTCTGATCCAGAAAAAACAAGCTCTCTGCTTCTCTTGCAGGCCCTTGACAGGGAACATTCTCTATCATAAGGAGAGGACCTTAATTTAACAAAGTAGATGGATAAGTAAGTTACAGTCCCAAAGTCCAACTACCAGTCTTAGATATGAACACGATTCTTGCAAATGAAGTATAACTGCAGAAAGGAAAATTCAAATTACCAATTTGAAATCTTTTTTTTTTTAGTTTTTTAAGACTATCATATTATGATGTAAATTAATCTCTCCCTTAAATTAAAAAAAAAAAGAAATATGTAAACAGATGTGCATTTTACAAAAACACTTCCGTGCTCAGGAAACTTAAGTAAGGACTTAGTTTGTCAAATTTAGCAAATATTTATTGAACATCTACTGTGTAGCAAGGCCTCATGATATTTTCTTAGAATCCAGTCTGCCTTCAAGGAGCTTACAATTTAGTAGGATGATAAATCAGGTGGCTGACTAAACAGGTTTGTTCTCACTTTCTCCTAAGTTTTCCAAAAAATAGACTGGAGGGATTCAAGTATAAGTTGGATGTTTGTTGGACAAACTGCAAAAAAGGATTTTCACATCAGGCGGGGGTTTTATCAAACCTGTATGTCACTGGGAAAGTCATTTAACCTCTCAGGAACTCACTTTTTTGCATGTGGAAAATGAATGTACTGATGCTATAAAAGTGAGTATAATGAATAGAGAATTATGGAGAGAGACACATAAAATTATGTAGAGTGAAGTAAACAGAACCATGAAGAAAAATATATACAACGGCTACAACAATGTAAAAGGAAAAGAAGTTCCACACACAAAAATTAAGAGTGAATGTTGCCAGATTTTAAAGATCAAGCATGACTTCAAAGAAGAAACAGATGATACTCCCAAACTATTCTGTGGAGGAGGGAAGGTCTGCAGGTGTTATACATGTTTTCAGACTTGTTCAATGTATCCATCAGTTGTGCTGATTCTTACCTCCTCCTCTTTTGTTTGTCTTTAAAAAAATACTATTTGTCATAATGGGGTGTTCCATAGAAGGGTAAAAGGAGGAATACTAGAGGAAATAATGATGCAAAAAACAAAAAAATCAACAAAAAATATTTTTAAAATATGAATGTCTTGGACTAGATATCTCAGGTCTCTTTCCAACTCAAAATTGTTTTAATTTTAAGATTTTCTTCTAATTCTGAGATTAATCAGGTTGAGATCTCAGCCAATCTATCATCTTCTGCTTCAGGGTAAGTAATTCTAGAAATGAATCCTTTTATAGGTGACACCATCAAATCACCTATTGTGGGGGAAGAAGCTTTAAAGGCTCCACAGATTCCAGTTTTCACAACAAACTATTTATGTTTCTTCAGAGGAGATCAATGGATGGGGTGTGGGTGAAGAACTGGATAAGTAGCCAAAACAACAGCTGAGAAAAGTGACTGGTTGATGAAATTATTTTCTACTTTATTTTCATATTCTCTGACTCTGTTTCCTTACTTCCAAGAAGAGAGGTTTTACAGTTTTCCTCTGACAGTAACTAAAACATTTTGGTGGAGGATCTGGGAATAAAATGACTCAGTATTATTAAGCTGACATCTTTTAAAATTTTGGAATTCTATGTCTTAGGGGTACCTTCCTACACTAATTCTAATGGGTCCCACCCATTCCTAAAAATTGGTTTTACAGTTCCTTTCAGTTCTAACATCCTGTGTTCTAAGATCCTTCTCAACTCCAACATTCAATATTGTACATGCTGAGATATCAGCCAGTCTTAATATTTTATATCCCAACATTCTATGTTCTAAATAAAGTCCCTTCTAGCTCTTACATTATAGGATCTAAGTAGTATTTAAAGCAGACCTTAGAATTGGGATGGCAAAGGAGCACTGTGAGGAGATAACATTGGAAGATTGGAAAGGGTTTCTTTGGGAGGAGGGCAGAGGGGGAAGAATTAGGTTTACAGAGGAAAAGAAAATCCTTTAGCTAAAAGTATATCTTAAAGAGGGGAAAGGTTTGACTGGAGGTCATACCCTTGGGTGCCTCCTATGGTTGGCCCAGTCCCAATTCCAAATTCAACAAATCCCACCCAAGAACAAAGATCTCATTTTTAATTGATGGTTTGGACTTTAAAAAGTCTGTAAACCGGCTAGGCTAGTTGAAAACCAGCCCAGTGGCAATCCCGATAGCAGCAGACCCTCCCTCCATGCTGAGGAGCTAGAGGCTTAACCTGTTTATCTACACAGAGACAAGAAAAAATAATGAGTTTACAATTTCCCCCTATCTGGCATACCTTGGCTATGACTGCAAAGAAGCTACTTTATTTTTTTAAGCGAAGATACTACTCCAAATCCCTCAAGGAAAGTCAAAGAAAGACTAAAGTCACAAGAATAGCCTTTATATCTGTGCCTACTTGCCGCCTCCCCCCCACGCAGAGGGTTATCTCATTCAAGTTTAGCCCTCTAAATATCAGCTACAGAACAGAAGAAGTCTCTCACCAGGAATGGGAGGCAGAATGATATATTGAAAAGAGTACAAAATTTGGAGTCAGAAGACCTGGGTTAAATTCCCAGTTTCATCCGTGTGGGTAAGGTTAACCCTCTCTGGGCTTCAGTTTTCTCAGGTGTAGTAAAAGAAAAAAAATCATACTTGTACTACTTTCTCAAAGTGTTGTTTTGAGGAAAGAGATTTATAAATTTGGAAGTTCAATAGAAGCACTGGTAATTTTAATAGTGTAAAATAGCAGGCCATTTCTTCCAAGGTGTATAGATAGCATATTGGAAAGAACAGTGAATTTAGCTTTCAGAGGACTTGATTCCTGCCTGGGCCATTTATGATCTGTATGAACTTGGACAAGTAACTTCACACTTCTATGGGCCTTAGTAGCTTCAATGGTCAAACTGACAAAAATACCTATGTCCTTGCTATGCTGACAGTATGGCTGTAAGGATCAGATGATTGTAACTTACATTTCTGTAATAACATGAATTATTATTCTATTATGAACTATTCTTCCTCGTACCCAAACCTCCAATATACCACTGTTTCATAGGTCTGAGGGGCAACGCTATTCATTTCATGTCCAAGTGTGAATCAACAGACTTGTCTATCTGTACTCTCCCAGCCTGCTTAGCCTGATCACATCAGGGCTTCCTAATCCCTCTCTATAGATTACTTCTGTAACATCAGGACATAAACTAAAAATAAATATAGACCTTGAATATGACAAAAGCCATTTCTACAAAGCAATCCAAGGATTTATAATCTGAGTTTAAAGTTCAAACCAGGTACAACACTATGTGAAAAGGACAAAAAACAAGGAATAACCAAGATGGATAAATTAGTTAAAGGTGGCAAAAATGAGCAAGATGCTACTAGAAAGCAATTCCCATAAAAAGGGGCCAGGAACTGTAGCAGACTGCAACATTAATAACACTGTAAACGGCAGTCCCCAAAAGTTAAATTCTGATATGATTTTACGTTTCATTAATAGAAACACAGAATGTAGAAGACACTATCTTCTGCCCATGAGTATTACGTTCACATTTTAGGAATGGCACTGAAAGTGAGTTTCCTTCTTTAAAAGCAGTACAGATAAAAGACGTAAGGAAAGAATGAAGAAGCTGGGGAGATATAGCTTGGGTAAGCAAGGCTTGACAAAGAAGGTGAAGAGATGATCGCTTTCTTCAAGAATTGGATTTATCTTGTTTGACCCAGAGGACACAAGGAGGCCTACCTTGTAGGGGAGAGCAAGGGAGAGAGAGGGAGGGAGGGAGAGAGAGGGAGGGGGGGGGAGAGGGAGAGAGAGAGAGAGAGAGAGAGAGAGAGAGAGAGAGAGAGCGCGACAGAGACACTTTGGTTTGGTCCAAAGAAAGCTTTCATAAGAATGTTGATTCAAGTATCAAGTAGGTGAGCCCTTCAGACAGGATGCTGAAGAGATGATATGGACTGGATTAGATTACCCTCGAGGTTTCTATGAGTTCTGAGAGCCTATGATCCTAGTGAAGGTCCTGAGATCTCAAATACTCCCACTGAGTCATTAAAGCCCATTTTAAAGCACCGATTTCATGCAGAGACCTGAGCTTAGCGTTGAGGAAGATACAAAAAGGTTAGATGAGATAGTTCCTACTTACCTACCGAGGTAGGTAAACTTCCAGTCTAGTCTAAAGATTGGATACACATAAATAATTTCAAAAACCAGCAATACAGAAAGGGATCAAAAGAGTGCACTGTTATAAGACCTGAGGTGAAGGTTGTTACTGATCTAGTAGTTCAGGGAAGGCTTCATTAAAGAGGTGGCATTTGATTTGAGTTTTATAGGAGGGCTTACAAATCAATAAGTGAAGAGGGAAAGTGAACAAGGCCTTTTCAAGGGGGTGGGAAACAGGTTAGCAAAGGCATACAGACAGGGAATTGCAGGAGGGTAACTGGGTAAAGATTAGCTAGGATACAGTACAGGGAAGAAATCAGAGTGAAAGCACCACAAAGTTAAGATGGCATCAGTCCATAGATCACCTTGAAATCCAAGCTGCATGAAGGTAGTGTGGAAGTGACAGAGTAAAGAGAAAAGATCAGGAGCCAGCGATATGGTAAAAGGGAAATTAAGAGGACCCGCTAATTTATTAACTGTTGGAAATGAAAGATTTCCTCTTCTTGGCAGAATACACTGTTACAAAAAGCCACTGTTGATGGCTGGTTTTGTTCAACTCTTTTTCTTTGGTATGAGGAGGGAGTTAATGGAGGGGTAGGTAGGTAGAGAACTCTCCCCAGAAATATTGGTGATGTAATAGCAAAAGGCAGCAATAAAACCTTTAATAAAAACCAAGTAAGTGTAGGAGGGAGGACCTTGAGAACGTGGAAGACCTAAATGAATGACAGGGCCACAGAGAGAAATAATGAGGCCAGAAAAGGCAGTCTAGACACAGAGCAAAAGCAGACAGCTTTAGTTGATTTAAATGCTGGCAGTCATGTTCCTCTGGGTGCTAATTTTGGATTTTAAGAGATAGGACGAGTTTAGGATTATTGATGTTCAGATATAATAATTATAAGCATCACTTACATTTCTATATTGGTGCTTTGACTTTTGAATTGCCCCAACTGCCCTATATATAAAAGACAGGCAGTGCAAGTATAACTATCATCTTTATAAAGGAGGAAACTATAAACTAAGGCCCAAAGACAGGAAATGACCTTATCAAAGTCACATGGCTAATAAAGTGTCAGAGTTTTGAGGGAATCAAATCCCAGATTACTGACTCCAAGATCATGGTACTTTTTATTACACAATGATGTCACTCTGCCAAGTACAAAATATCATAAAGCAGTCTTTTCTAACTTTTTTTCCCAGACTGGGACGTATACTTGATGACTTGGGAAGTAAGCAGGGAAAGGCACAGTAATATAGTAAAGTAACAACAGGCTAAGTTCTAGCTCTAGCTGTGGCACCAGGCAAGTCACTCCCTGTTGCTGAACCTGTTTCCTCACCTGTGAGAAAACATATCTCAGACCCTTTTCTGGTCTAACATTCTAATGTAAGGTCTCTTCAAATGCTCCATGAGCCTAAAGATGAGAGGTTACACTTTCTGCCCTGTCACTAGTTTAGCCATCACGCCCATGCATATGTTGTGCCTTCTACCACCAGCCAAAGTGGTCAAACCATTCCCCTTAAAACTTTTCTAGTAAAAAGAGGAATCTATTCCTAGATAAGAAGCCCTGGCCCCTTCTCAGCAGGTGCTTCTGCTTCATCAATCACAGCTGTCACTTTGGGGCAATGCTACTGACCTGACCCATGTCAGTAAGTGACCAGACATCACAACAACACTTCCAGTAAGGTCCAGTTAGCTTGGTCTTCCTGCCAGGGGCAGGCAACTACTGTTCTCAGCAATTCTGAGAATAGCCCAAGGTGACAGTCAGGCCTAGTGGGAGGACTAGGGTGTGAGGAGAGGCAAATCCCGGTGAAAAGCTTTATTTTCTTTTTCAATTCTAGATAAGGTTGAGGAGAAAAAGAGATAAAATGTGGGGCAGGTCCCTTCCTGCTCTAAAATTCTATGGAACTGGAATTTGCAGGCAGGTGGTAGGACAGAAACAGCACCAGACAGAGTCTTGTATCTGAGTCATGAGCAAAGATGACACCAATAGCCCTCCGTTTCTTTACCAGTAAAATAAATATAATAATATATCCAACACCTACCTCCCAACACTACTATGATAACCAAATGGGATGAATGTGAAAATCCCACATAACTGCTGTATATTAAAAATAATTATTATTTGGATTAGGGGGTAGATATGCAAGGAGAATTTGTTTTGGTTTAAGGATGATTCCCACCTCCCCAGACTCTTAACTAATACAAAATTTCCAGGTCAAAATTGGCATTCCAAGCCAAAAACTGTAGAAGATGAAGAGAGCTAGGCAGATTCAATGCGTCCTACCCTGGAGTCTACTCCAGAGGAGAAGCCATAATGAAAAGCAAACAAAGAACATAGCCAAGCTAGCCAGCTGTGGGAAGCAGTGAGTTAAAATGGTTTGGGGTGGGGAAGTTCTTGTTACTTGCTTTCTGCTTTGAAATATAAATGCTAAAGAGAAAATGCATAAAGTCCAAACTAGAAGGGACCTGAAATGGCTATTAGGGCATAAAATATAGAATGTAAAAGTTGAAAAGGATTTTAGAAATTATGTGTAGATAGATGAACATAAGTAACTCCAACTGTCTTTTAATCAAGTTATAATTGATTAGGAGAATTATAGTAGTATTTGCTACTTAACTGACTTATAAGTGGATACTTTCTCTAACCTTACATATAGCTCTCTTCAGTCCTTTGGACAGTTAAATAAAACTATTTAACAACATCGATGAGTCAGCACCAAGTCATACCATCTTAGGAATTATAGCAACTTACTTAAAATGACAACTGATACTCTTAAGATTTCCTTATCTTCTTCAATAGATAACTATTAAAAGAAAAACACATGGAAGAACAAGTCTGATGCAGTAAAAAAAAAAAAAAAAAGTCCTAGATTAGAAGTCTGGAAAACCTGGGCTACAGAGTCTATTGGTGTAATCTTAAGTGGGTTACTTTACCTCTAGGGTGTCCTCAATTTCCTCATGTCTAAAAGGGGAGGCTTTGGACTTCCCAACCTCCAAAGTCCCTTCTAGTTCTAATACTGTTTTATTTTGCTGTTGTTCAGTCATATCTGACTCTTCCTGACCCTATTTGGGGTTTTCTTGTCAAAGATACTAGAGGGGTTTGCCATTTCCTTCTCATTTACGTGACTTCCCCAGAGTCACACAGCTAGTACATGTCTGAGGCTGAATTTGAATTCAAGAAGATGAGTCTTCCTGACTCCAGGCCTGGCACTCTAATCCACTGTGTCACCCAGCTGCCTGCCCTTGACATTTCTTTAATACATTGACTATTATCTAGATATGAGAGTGGTAGTGAGTAGGGACTGCATTAGAGACAGGGGATTGCTCAGAAGTCATCCATGCCAGAAACCTCAACTGCCTCATCCTGGGTCATCTCTAGTCATCTTGATAAATATCTGGTCACCTGATCCAGATGGCTCTGGAGGACAAGCGAGGCTGGTGACCTGCACAGCCCTCCCTCACTCAAAACAACATCAAGTGCAAATCATGGCATCACTTCTCTGATGGCATGGTCTTCTTCGGCAACAAAGGACGAACACACACACACACACACACACACACACACGAATTGATACAATATAAAAACCAAAAACCCAACATATACAATAACGTCAAATTGAATTAAAAGAAAAAAATACTTTCTAATTATAATGACCAATCTTGGCCTCAGTAAAAGATGAGAAAATGCATTTCCTTTCATTCTTTGTGGAAATATGGAACTACCAATGTAGAGAACACTGTATACTGTTAAAACTGGTTGATAGGTTGGCTACTTAATGCTGAACTGCTTCCCTCATCCTTACCCCTTCCCTTTTAATTTTTTGTTACTATGGCTTACTGGATAGAGGAGGAGTATCTTGGAAATAAAGGTGATATGAAAATAACACAACAATAACAATTTCTTAAGTCATCTGTGATATATGTTTCAGTAGCACATACACTAAAATTGGAATAATATGGAGAAGATTAGCATGGCCCTTTTGCAAGAATGATATGCATATTCATGAAACATTCTATCTTTAAAAAATTTTTAAAGTCACCTATAAGTTTGACAAGTAAAGGTTCTTTCCAGATTCCCTCTTCTCACCATTGATCTATAATCCTTTCTTGTAGAGTTAGGAATTATCTCCTAAAGGTCCCAGTAATACAACTAGCTAACTGTGCCTCTCGTCTTAGTATATTCATTAGCATTAACCACACTGATTAAATTATCATATCAGCTATGTCGACACTTTCAGCTCCTAGGTATGAAACTCAAGTGCATTTCCACTGGAGGTAGTAAGAGGTACCAGTGCCACCAGTCAGGTCAAGTTTATTCAGTCTACAGAATGGACCTAAACCTGGAGTTCAAGTCCTCATTTGAACATTTCCTTTTACTGAGCCTCAGTTTTTTCATCTTTATAATGAGGAGGTAGGATCAGATGATCTCTAAGATCTGTTCCAGTTCCAACATCCTATGTTCTATTTTCTGGAGTTCTCCAGTGTAAGATTCCTTTGAACTCTACTACATTTCTTTCCCCATAGCATCATATCAATTTAGCAGAATGACCACAACACCACAGGCAAATATGTTAGCCATTTGATTAACTACGAAATAAACATTTAATGAATACTTATTTTATGCAAACACTGGGGATACAAAGACAAAAACAACTACCACCAATTTCTAACCGCAAGGAGTTTACATTCTGTGGGAGAAACAAGTACTCCAATAAGTAGATTTATATTTCATAACTATATATGAAATAAATACAAGGTAAATTCAAGGTTAATTATTTGGGAAGAGGAAGTACAGGGTGGTGGGGGTGAGAAAGGTAGTACAGAATCAGGAAAGGTTTCCTGTATGAGCTCATACTTGAGCTCAGTTTTAAAGGGAGAAACAGATTCTAAGACTGATTTAAAAAGGAGTGCACACAAGTCTGCTCTGCTCGGTAGTAGGAAGACTTGATGTATGGTAGTTTGAGAGGGAAGGCACCAGCAACTGGGTAGTATCAAAAAAGAGTTCATGGAGAAGGAGGTGCTTGAATTCCATTTTGAAGGAAGTGAAGGATTCTGTGAGGGAGAAATTAAGAGGAATCGAATTCCAGGGATAGGGATGGCCATACAAAAGAATGGAGACAGGACATATAATGTTGTGTGAGGATAACAGAAAAAAAGGTTAGTTGGGCTGGATCTCAGAATGTAAGGGAGAGACCACATACAATACGGCTGGAAAGATGGTTGGGGCCAAGTTGTAAAGAGCTTTAAAAGATAAGCAGAGGAGTTTATATCTGATCCTAGAAGTAACAGGGAGCCACTGGAGCTGATAGAATAGGGTAAGATCTGCATTTAAGGAAAATCACTTTGGCAGCACAGTGTGTCAGATGGACTAGAGTGGGGAGCAATTTAAGGTAGGGAAGACAATTAGGAGGCAGTTGCAATAATCTGGCCAACAGGGTGGTAAAGGTCTGAACTGAGGTGGTAATTGTGAGTAAAGAGAAAGGGCCCTGATGTGAGAGCTTCATGGCTATAGAAATAACAAGATGTGAAAACTGACTGGCTATGTGTGGTGCGAGAGAACGACTTCAGGAAACACCTCCATCTTTACGTTTCACTTCCCTGACCGGTGAGTTCCTGCCTCATGAGGCATTTGAAGAAGTGCCCAAGCCATTCATACTCACTTCTATCCTGGCTCCCATCCTGATTTCTACAGACTCCAGCTGACTCCTGACAGTGGAGATACCCCCACCCCTGGGGGTCCTTCCACAGATTTTGACCTCTCCTCTCTTCCTTTTTCAGCTCCCTTTCGTGTGTTGTCTTCCCCCTACAGAATGTAAGCTCCTTGAGGGTGGGGATTGTCTTTCATTTTACTCATATCTGTATTTCCAACACTTGGCACAATGTCTGGCACACAGTAAGTGCTTAATGCTTTATCTAATATAAACTGATCCTGTATAATTTTGAGTTGAAAACCAAAATGGAAGTGGCTTTAACAACATTACACAGCAAATCAGAGGCTGAGACAGAACTAGACGCCAGAGTTCCTGACTTCTAGGCTTCAGTTCTTTCTACTATGCCCTGGGCTGTTTCTAGTAAATACGGTCCTACTAGTTTAAAAATCTATGGATTATTCATTCAAATGACAATTATCAAGCATTTATTAAGCACCCACTATATTGCAGAAACTAAGTTAAATGCTAGAGATACAAATACAAATGTGAGTTTCCTAGTCATCATGCCCACAGAGAAGAACATACATAATAAATAATGATGGAAATGTGGCATTCTTGGGATCCTTGAATTTTTTTTTTTTAGTATTTTGATTACTGTATTTTAATACTTGTTTTCCTTTATCATACCATACATTTTATTTCATGGATTTAAAAAAATTGCTTGAGAAGGGCTCTTATCAGACTGTCAAAGGGGGTCCATGAAACAAAAAAGTTAAGAAATTTTGGACTAGAGGAATCAGGAAAGGTCTTTAGAGGGAGATGGAATTTGGACTGGGCCTTGAAGGGGAACCAAGGAGACCTAAGAGGTGGGGGTAAGAAGGGAGAGGATTGTAGGGGTGAGATGGGCCAAAACAGAACATCTCATATGTAGCAAGGAGGGTAGACTGACTGAGTTGAAGAGTATAGAAAGGAGAATAATGGTCAGCTTAGAAAAGTATGCTGAGAAACCAGAACTTGCCTTAAGCTCCTCTTGACTTTACCAGATAACACTCATCTAATCACCAACTGATAAATAAATTCAGCATACGATGTTTAGAATAAAGCTGACATGGCTTCGTAGTTGCATCACACATACCAACAAGACCATAAACCAGATTCTATCTGGCTTAACTGATGTACAAATTACAAGGCAAGAAACAGCCACTGTATCCCCAAAAGCAGCCCAAAATTTTAAGAACTCAGAAATGCTATATTCAGGATAAAGAGAATAAATAGATGCACTAGATTTGGAGTCAAGATTTTGTTTCCAATCTCTTCTCTGATAATTGATATCTGTGTCACTTGAGCAGGTCACTTCACCTTTCTGTGCCTCAGTTTCCTCATCTGTAAAATGTGGGAGCTGAAATGGTTTCCTGGTCCTGCCACTTCAAATCCTTCAGAGTCCAGTTTAGAATGTAGACCATTGTGTGCAAAGTACAGACAGTCCTCCTTAGTGACCTGCAGATCTACACATAAGTGATTTTTACATTGGAGAAAGAAGGCTGGCACATGGTTCCAGGACATGAGAGATGTGGGGGAAGGTGAGGTGTGTGTGTGTGCGCATGTGTGTGTGTCTCACTGCAGACAAGTGGGGCAAAGATCTTCTCCTGCTGGAGGCCTCAAGCCAAGGCACCCCACCTTCCTAGGGGTGGCACTCCACTTGGAGGGTCTTTTTTACAGGTTTTTTTGGTTTCTTTGTGGAAGGGGAGGTAGGGGGGGCTATAGAGCACTGAGCTGAAGAGCAAGGAGAGAGTGTGCAGTATTATATACAGTAAAGCTAATTTGTTTTTTCAGGGAATGCAGATTTCTTTCAGAATTCTTTACATAAAGTTGAATTTGTGCAATGGAACTTTAATGTAAAGCAAGAACTATCTATTAGTTCTACAAGGCTCCTCTGATGACCTATAAAATCTCTTCCAGTCCTAAATTCTATGATCCTAAAATGTCATTTGGGAGTGAAAAGGGGGATGATGTTAAGAGAAGAGGACCTAAATCTGTTCTTGAAAGAAAAGTCAAATCCCTTTTCTGAACTCCTGACCTGCTAACTGAAGGCCTTACAATCTGGCCCCTTCATGAATAGTATGCATTCCAGATTTTAACTTTATCTTTCTCCTTTCTTTATGAATTGGCTCAGGTCACCCTATAAGCTTACATCCCCTCTTCATCATTTTCTACTAAAAATTCTTTTTTACTTTGAAGCCTTGCCCTGACCTCCACCCTTCTTTTCCCCTCCCCTAACCCAAGCTAGATGTGAGCTCTCCTTTGTGTTTCCTATAGCACTTAGTTATGTACTGCTATTTTACCTTTATCACAATCCTTCTAAACATGTTGTATTGACCCAAAAAAACTCTATTCTAAAGGCAGGAATGGTGTCAGCCACATTGTGCACAGTACGAGTATAATAAATTCTTGTGGAAATGAAAATATTTTGCAATATGCCCCACTTGGTTTCAAATGTTGAAAACTCTCATTTCTACAGTGCTTTTGGATCTACAAAACAATTTCTTCAAAATCTTGTAAAAAAGATACTATAAAATAAAAATACCCAGAGATGTCAAAACTGCGCAGAGGCAGAAACTGATTTCTTATAATCAAATAACTAGAAAGTGGCAGAACCAGGATTTGAACCAAATAGGTCTTCTGAACAGGGTCCACTGATCATTAAAACGATTTACTTTTGAGAAGTCTCAATCTTTGGATTCTAATAATTGTCCTATACATTTGGAAATCTCTAGAAACAATCCAAACCTGTTTTGTTTGCCGTTTCAGCTGATACCTGAGCAAATTTGCGGCTGCTTGCTATTCTTCTTACAGATACAAACAATTCAACCTGGTTTTCAAGTTTAGGCATTACAGGTTAATTACAGGCCTTTAACTGGGATCGCAGTCATCATAGCCACAGGGAAACTTCACTATATTAAAATGAGGAGTTAGTTACTGGACTATTTTCTTGTGCAGAACTACTATTCTATGCTTTGTGTTTAAACTTCTTATGCATTGAGATCTGTTACAGTCCTGATAGTATGTATTTTAGTATTATATGCACTGAAAGATAAAATGGACAATTCTGATTAGATGAAATTAAAAACAATTTTGCCCAAACAAAACCAATGCATCTAAAATTAGAAGGAAAACAAGTAACCAGGGAAACATATTCTAAGTTTCTCTTATAAAAGTTTCACTTCCAAGATACATAAGAAAATTATTCGAATTTATAAGAGTAAGAGCCATTCCCCAATAAATAAATGATCAAAGGATAGAAAAAGCAGTTTTCAAAGAAGAAATCCAAGCTATGAACAACCACATTTTTTAAAAAGCTCCAAATCAATAATAATTAGAGAAATGTAAATTAAGGGAACTCTTAAGTCCCACCTGAGAGCCATAAGATTGGCAAAGTTATAAAAACAACAAAAAAAAAAAACCAAAAAAAAAGGAAAATGATGAATATTAGAGGGGCTACTAGAAAATAGGCACACTATCAATTCGCTGCCAGTGGAACTGTGAAATGGCACAGCTATTCTGGAAAGCAATCTGAAACTATGCTCTCAAAATGTCCATTCCCTTTTCCAGTGGTACCCAGAAAGATCAGAGGAAGAGGAAAAGAACCTATATGTGCAAAAATATTTATAGTAGTTTCTGTTTAGTGGTAAAGAACTAGAAACTTAGGGGGTATCCATCAATTGGGGAATGACTAAAAAAATTACAAATTATGGTTTATGAATGTGATAAAAAACTATTGTGCTATAAGAAATGATGAAAGAAATAGTTTTTAAAAAACTAGGAAGAACTATCTGAAGTGATACAGACTGAAAAGTAAGTAGAATCAGAAAAATAATGTATACAATAACAACATTATAAGGACAAGCAACTTTGAAATAATCAAGAATTTTGGTCAATAAAATGACCAGCCATACTACCCTCCTAACCCCCACCTACCTCCTGACAGAGAGGAGACAAATTCAAGGTGTAGAATAAGCCATGTATTTTTTGGATATAGCCAAAGGGGAAATTTGCTTTTCTTGACAACTATTTTTTTATTATAAGGGTTTTTTTTTTACTCAATGGAGGGAGGGAAGGGAAAAGAAAATACATTTTTAAATTTAAAACAAGTAAAAAATATTTTAAAATCTAATATTCTACTCTGAGTCTATAGGCCTGTTTTGTTGATTGCTGCTAATTTATGGCATCTCCTTTTTTCAAAAAGATGTTATATAAGTAATTCCTGAATAATGAGTGAGTCCACCATGTCTATTTTATGTAGTCAAAAACTATGAATGTTGTCAAAAACCTTAAGCAGTCACTAGCATCCTAAAATAAAGGGCAATTCTCTACTTCATGAAACAGCCCATTTCACCTGGGGACCAAACTTTTAAGAATCTTCTTCCTGTCAGGCAAAAATCTGTTTTCATCTCATTGTTACACGCCTTCCCCTCTGGGTCAAGGGGTCTCCTTCTTCCTCTTCTGTATCACCACATTTCAGGTAAGTGAAGACAGCTATCATGAAACTATGCCAGTCTTTTCTTCTCTAAGCTAAACATCCCTATTCTCATCAATCAATCTTTGACATGACTTCATGTCCTCCCCAGACATGCTTCAAGTCTAATATCCTTCCTAAAGATGGCCACTGTATAATTTTACATTCTTGTGCATATCTTCCCTCTTCCACTAAAAAGGTTTAAGTGTCTAGCTTCTGGAAGGTTCTACATCAAGATGGAAAAGATTTAAAGATAGGCCTGGTTACAAATCGTGTTTTTCATTTAAGGACCAATGAGTGGCTCACATAATGAAAAATACTATCCACCTCCAGACAGAACTGATGAACTCTGAATGCAGACTGGAGACTTTTTTCACTTTGTTTTTTCTTGCCTTTTTTTGAGGCAACATGGCTAATATGGATATGTTTTGCATGACCTCATATGTATTATTGATATCATTTATTGACTTCTCAATGGATGGAGAAGAGAATTTGGAACTCAAAATTAAAAAAAAAAATCTTTTTAAAAATTTAAATGTAATTGGAGAAAAAAATGTAAAAAAAATGATGAATGGCTCATCATCAGATAATCTGTCACCAGGAAATTATGGAGGTGGGAAATTAATGTGTGAAATTAATTTTATAGATGAAAAAATTCAGGTTCATAAAGTCGGGAACTGACCCCAGTATCAAATATAGGTAATAAATAAAAAAGCTGAAAGCTGAACCCAATTATTCTGGCTCCAAAATCCAATGCTCTTCCTACTATGCCACATTGCCTCTACGATGTCTGGAATGTGGGAAACGACAGACTGTACTGTTTCAAGAACAAGCACCATCCTTCTCCAAACATCTTTGGATTATAAAAGGATGGAGGACAGTCTTCTATGTAACCTACCAATGACATGGCTATCAAATGTGTAGGTGACACAAAGCCCAAATAAACAGCCAATACCTGGCTGACAGAATCAGAATCCCAAAAGATTTTTACAATTCAGCCAAAAAAATAATAACCCCCTGCTCCTTGCCCTGTCGTATGCACACAATATTAAAAGGGAAACAGGCCTTTATAACATGGAATGTTAGAGCTAGATGAAGCCCTGGAAATCACCCTGCCCTCTCAGTTGAGATGGGAAGACACTGAACACCAAAAAGGGGCAAGTGATTTGCTCAAGAACCCCAAGTGGCTTAGTACTGCAGGCCAGGACAAGTCTCCTGAAGCTCATGCTAGGTAGAGGTCATTCCACAAACTCCAGGGGAACATCTGTTAATAGGCATCCTTACTCAACAGTAGAGGGCAGCCTCCTACAAACTGACAAGAAAAGGGATGGACAGGGAAGGCTAAAAAGAAAAGTGAGGTTAATGTGCAAAAGATAAAACAGAAATCACAGGATCTTGGCTGCCAAAGAATCCTTGGCTGCAGAAGAAATACAAATTCATCTACCTTAGAGATTCAGGGACACTTACAGTGTGAAGTATACATGAATATATATAACGGTCTGAGAGGCTAAATCATAAAATGATAAAAGCTAGAAGCTATTAAACCAAAAGATCATCTACTACAAGCCCTTTACTTTTCAAACGAGAAAACTAAGAGTAGAAGGAGAAGTGACTTGTTCAAGGTAGTAGAGCAAACTGTGGCAGTGAAAGACTAGCTGAGATACATACAGCAATTTTATATGTTAACAACCTATGTTAAAATAAGATTAAGAGTGAAAGTGACTGAAAGATTATGGAGAGATCAACAAGATTTATAAGGGAGAGTACAGAACAAATAGATTGATTTATATCTTTTCCACGAAGGTAAAATTTATAAGGCAATCACACTAACATCCGATTGGTGGAGTTATGGATTGGTTAATTATCCATCAGTAGGCATTTTACCTACCGTGTGCCTAGCACTGTGGTAAGTGCTAGGGAAACAAAGACAAAAGTGAAATTACTCTAGTCCATAAGGAGTTGTAGTTGTAGGGAGATAAGGCATGCCTAAGCCGGAGTCAATATCTATTTCTGATTTTACATCTTAAGCATCCCTATCACTGATAGCTTTTAAGGGTAGGGTTTCTATTTTGTTTGTTTGCTCATTCCAGCCCAATTTTTGACTTTGGACTTTATGTTAGGAACAGACTCTGGATACTTAAAGGGGAAATTACTCCTCTGATCCTATCTGTTTTCTTGGGGTGCTGAGTATCATGTTTTCCAAGTTCAGGCTAGGGGTCAGCAAGCTTTCAATTATTCTCAAAGTGGTCACATCCTAGGAAACGTTTGATTATTACCCCTCCTCCATCCAGCTCCAAAATATCTGCAAGCAAAACCTCAAAGAAATGAAGAGGGAGGAAAGAATTAGAAAGAAAATTAACATCTTGGCAAAAGAGGAACAAAACCTTGCCTAAGTAAAAAATTCCCTGAAAATTAGAATGTGCCACATTGAAGTCAATTACTCCATGAGACAAATTTTTTTTTAAAGGCACTTCACAGCAAGAACAACTGATATAGCAAACAAAGAAATTAAAAATCATCAGACAGAAGAAGCTATGACCAAAAATAAAAAAATCCAAACCCTAGACATTTTATTTCAAGAAACCATAAAAGAAAACTACCCATATCTCACAGAATCAAAGGGCAAAGTTCAAATAGAAAGAACCTAAAGAAATCCTCAAATGAAAACTCCTAGGAACATCGTGTGTGTTGGTCCCTCCTTGCGAAGAAGACCATGCCATCAGAGAAATAATGACATGACTTGCACTTAACTTTGTTTTGAGTGAGGGAGGACAGTGCAGGTCACCAGCCTCACTTCTCCTCCAGAGCCATCTGGATCCAGTGACCAGATATTCATCAGGATGACTGGAGATAACTCAGGATGAGACAATTGGGGTTAAGTAACTTGCCCAAGGTCACACAGCTAGTGAGTGTCAAGTGTCTGAGGTGAAATTTGAACTCAGGTCCTTCTGACTCCTGCACTGGTGCACCTAGCTGCCCTCCTAGGAACATCATAGTCAAAATCAGAATTATAGCCAAAATCTTTCCACATAAAAGAAAAAAAATTACACAAACATCCAGAAAAGATAACAAGAAAACCAGAGTCATAATCACACAAGATCTAGCAGCTTCTGCTTCAAAAGGCAAAAAATAAAAGCTTGGAGACCAAGAATGACTTGCTCAGTAAAATAGAGTGTAATGCTATTGGGTGGCAGGGGTGAAAGAGTGGAAAATGGATGTTTTAGTGAAATAGAGAACTTCTATGCATCCTGATGAAAAGACATATAGAAGTACAAAACACAGGAGGCATAAGAAACATAAAAAGGTAAACACAATCATAACAGACTCCTCATCCTAATATGGGGAGATGATAGCTGTATCCCTCAGAACACTATCAGCATGAGGGTATAGAAAGTGAATCTAATTAGACAGAAAGCCTGGGAATGGTTTTATGATGTTTTTATGACTTTAAAAGAAAAATGGAAAGGGAGGAGGGTGTAAAGAAAGACACTGGACAGGCAAAAGAGAGGGGAGAAAGGATAAATTTTATCTCATGCTATCAGTGTGCACAAGTAGAATTTTATTGTAAGGAGGAAGGAGTATGGAAAGTAGGTGACATTTTAACATTACTCTTATGTGAATTGGTGAAAGTAGAGAAGAATATACACAGTTGGGTACAGAAACATATTTTATTCAAAGAGAAGAGAGAGTAAGCAGAAAGACAGAATAAAGGAGGAATTAGTCCTAAGTAAAACCAACCATAAGAAGATACAAAAATATTCACAGAAGTTCTTTTTTGCAGTGGCAAGGAATTGAAAATTGAGTCAATGTTCATTAATCGACAAATGGCTAGACAATTATTGTACGTGAATGTGATGCAATACTATTGTTCTGTAAGAAATGATTCAGAGAAATACTGAAAGACATATAAATTGATACAAAGTAAAGTAAGCAGAACCAGGAAAACAATTTATACAATAACAACAATATGGTAAAGTCAAGGAACTTTGAAAGACAAATAACACCACTTAAAAATTTCAAACTTCTTCATTATTATCTTACCTGTGAAGGTAATCTATGACCTTTGATGTTAGGATTGTAAATGTTTTGAGTGTGTGTGTGTTCATCCTTCATTGCCGAAGAAGACCATGCCATCAGAGAAATAATGACATGACTTGCACTTGACTTTGTTTTAAGTGAGGGTGGGGTGTGCAGGTCACCAGCCTCACTTCTCCTCCAGAGCCATCTGAATCCAGTAACCAGATATTCATCAGGATGACTGGAGATAACTCAGGATGGGCAATTGAGGTTAAGGGACTTGCCCAAGGTCACACAGCTAGTGAGTGTCAAGTGTCTGAGGTGAGATTTGAACTCAGGTCCTCCTGACTCCTGCACTGGTGCTCTATCCATTGCACCACCTACCTGCATGTATAGAGCCAATATAAGATGAGGAACTTAATAAATGTATATGTTCTGATTGTTCTACCAACTGGCAGTCCCCCCTCTCTTCTGGTCCCCCATTCTCTGAGTCACAACAAAATTGAAATTTGATCAATTAATAACTCTACAGTGGCTTTGAAGTGTTACAAAGACTTTACCCAGGTTAGTTATGACTCCTAATAAAGCATTTTTCTTACCATTCCACAATACCACTTACTCAGTATATTATGGGGAACAAATGTAGAAATAGTATTTTAAACCATTTCCTTGTCTTCTCCATGTTCCATAGAAAAGGAGATTTGTCATTTCGGGGTTTTTTTATTTCTAATAAAATCAAAACCTTGATCAAAGTGTTTTTGGTCTGAATTTGAAAATCTGTGCTAACGTTTATTGCCATCTAGCTCCTACTGGAAAACAGATCTGGTGAATGGACAAAGATGACATAGCAAGTTACAAAGACTTGATATGGCTTTCTACCTTTTTGTGATTGTTCATTCATTTTGAGTAGCAGTAACATATATGTACATATGTATGTATACTAACATTATTTGCTGAGGGGATCAAGAGAGAATGTAAATAAAGTGCTTTGTAAACCTTAAAGTACTATATGACAGTAACTGTCATTACATACATTAACTGTGTTACTCTAAGACTCAGTTTTTTAAATATAAATGAGGAACAATAATCTTTTCAGTCAGTCAGAAAATATTTATCAAGCACCTTCTATGTTCCAAGACCTATGCTAAAAGTGGGGATAAAGAAAAAAAAAGATAGTAAAAGATAATCCCAAGGCAATAAGGTGGCACAGTGGACAGAGAGCCAGCCCTGGAGTTAGAAAGACTCATCTTTCCAAGTTCAAATCTGGACTCAATCACTTAACAGCTGTGTGATCCTGAGCAAGTCACTTAATCCTACTTCCATCATCTGTAAAATGAGCTGGAGAAGAAAATTTCAAACCACTCCAGTATCTTTGCCAAGAAAACTCCAAATGGGGTCATGAAGGGTCAGACATGACTGACATAAATGGACAAAAACAAAAAGACAATAACTCTCTCAAGTAGCTCACAGTCTAATAAAGGAAACAACATGTAAACAACTATGTCAAAACAAGCCCTATACAGGATAAATTGGAGATAATCAACAGAGGGAAAAACACTAGAATTAAAGGGGGTGGGGAGCGTCAGAAAAGGTTTCCTGTAAAAGGAGAGATTTTAATTGGGACTTGAAAGAAGACAGGAAAACCAGGATATGGAGATGAGAAAGAAGAGAATTTCAAGAAGGATATTCAAGAAAAATGTTCACAGAAAGGGAAGATACGGAGTGTCTTGTTCCAGGAATAGCAAAGAAGACAGTGCCATTTGATGGCAAAGTACTTTTTTTGGCTGGGAATTGGAGGTTGGGGGAAGTGGGAGAGGAGGTAGTGCTAAGGTATAAGAAGACTGGAAAGATGAGAGTGGGGCAGGTTATGAAAGGCTCTGAACACCAGAAGATTACAATTTTTATTTTGGAGGTGAGAAGGTGACACTAGAGTTTATTGAGGAGAGGGGTGATATGACGGCACTTTGGGAAGATCACTTTAACCACTAAGTAGAAGATTGATTGGAATCGAGAGGGATTTCTGGTAGACAGAATCAGAGGAGAGAAAAGGGTATGTTAGAACTGTTATAAAGGTAAAATCAAGAGACCTCTGTAACACACTGCATGTAGCAGGATGAGAGAGAATGAGGAGTTGGGATAACACCCAAGTTTGGAGCCTAGGGAACTGGGAGAATGGTGGTACTTCAACAGCAATGGACACATAAAAAAGGGAGGGTTTGATGGGAAAGATAATGAGTTCTGTTTTTGACATGTTAAGTTTAAGATGTCTACAGGTCATCCAATTCAAAATGTCTAAGGGGCAGCTGGAGATGTGAGCCTGGAGGTCAGCAAAGAGGTTAGTTAGAATTGGATAAGAAGATATGAAAATCATCACCATAGAGATGATAATTAAATCTATGGAAACCGATGAGATCAGCAAACAAAATATTGTAGAGAGAAGACACAGGACTGAGTGAGAGACACCCACAGTTAGAGGCTATGACTTACATGAAGATACAGCAAAGGAGACTGAAAAGTGCTCAGATAATTAGGAAAGCAAACAGGAGAGAAGCAGTGTTATGAAAATCGACAGAGATGATAGTATCAAAAAAGAGAGAATGCTCCATGGTGTCAAAAGGCTGCAGAGAAGTCAAGACTGAGAAAAGGCCATTAGATTTGAAAGTTAAGAAATAATTAGTAATTTTGGAGTGAGCAGTTTCAGTTGAGTGGTCTGGAAAGCAGACTGAAAAGAGTTAAGAAGATAATGAGAGGAAAGGAAGCAGAGGAACTAATTTTAGATGTCTTCTCAAGAAGTTTAGCCACAAAAGGGAAGAGCCATATAGGATGATAGAGGGGATGGTGAAGTAAGTGAGGACTTTCTGATAATAACAGGGAATTGGGGAATGTTTTTTAGGCAGAAGGAAAGCAACTTGTACAATAGGAGAGATTAAAGACTAGTGAGAGAATGGAGAAGATAGAAAAACTATCTGGAGAAAACAGGCTAAAATGGGATCACTTGTGCACAATGAAGGGCCACCTCCTTGTGGGAGACAAGAGTGACAAGAAAAGGCGTCTGGGTAACATGAGGTAAGGTGACTAGAAAAGGAAAAAGGCAAGGTAAATCACCTCAATTTTTTTCAATGAAATATGAAGCAAGATTCTCACCTGACAGGGTCAGGGAAAGGGACACTGTGGGATGTTTAAGAAGGGAAGAAGAAGTTTAGAAGAGCTATTGTATAAGTGGGATAGTGAGTCAATCAGAGAGGTAAAAAAGGATTGCCTTGCTGCAGTGAGGTCCCAGTTGAAGCCTGTAGTAGACCCAATAAGCATGGTTTCATGATTTTCTCTAGCTTTGTTTAGCAGCACGTGCAACAGCTAAGGCAGCTGATAGTAGGAACGATCCAAGACTGACATGTCCAGATGAACAATAGTGTAAGAACACAACAGACTCACGAGATAAGGACAATATGGAGTTGAATTGGTTCACCAAGGGATCAATATGGAGAAGAGAGGAAATGTGTAGCTAGTACAGGGTTGATAGCCCAGAAAAGAACTGAGGGGTTCTGGGATTGTAATGCCAAGGAAGAGTTGGAATAACAAATATATTATGATCAGATTAGAAAATTTTTGAGCTCATGAACATGGAAGTGGTGCCTTTGTGGGTGATGGTAATCAAGGGTACAATGATCTCTGTGTAGCTGAGGTGTGGTGGAGGAGGAGGTCATATGAAATGCATAAGATGAGAAACTGTGAAGTTAGGGCATTTGGAAGAGTCTCAATAGCATAAGAGCAGGAACTGAAGGGAAGAGACTATGAACCAGACAACGAATTCACTGGAGAAAGGGTAGTATCCTGGAGGACAATGGACAAAAGCTATCAGAATTTTGTTTGGGTAGTATACAGAAAATGAATGAAAGTGCAGCCAGAACAGGAAAGGGAGGCCAGGGAGCTTGTGCCATCAGGAGGGAGCCAGGTCTCGGCAAGAGTCACTATACAG
This sequence comes from Potorous gilbertii, assembly GCA_028658325.1. NCBI lineage: Eukaryota > Metazoa > Chordata > Mammalia > Diprotodontia > Potoroidae > Potorous > Potorous gilbertii. Next base: position 332,398,244 of record CM053769.1, on the reverse strand, counting down.
AAGGAGTAGGAAGGGTAAAGATTTAAGATGAAAGCAAGTTTGTTGCCTATGAAGAAGGTATTCCATAAAGCACAATACAAATGGTTGGTAGCTTTAGAGTGGGACAAGGGGGAGGGAGGGGGTTGAGAGGAATGGGAATAAGGGACTGGGCAATGGGGGATTTGAATAAGGATCATTGGAGGTTCAGAATCACTGGGGTGGAGTGGGCATAAGGGGGGAGTTTGTTAATCATTAATGAGTTTAGGTAGATTTCCACTGTCCCAAATCTCAACTTCATAGAGCTACTGGAGAGAAATTATTTTGCAAACCCTAAAGCATATACACACAAAAAGTTCCATATAACCAATATATACAATATTTAGCAATAGTAAGACTAATTGACATACATACATGTATTTTACTGATATTAAGATTAAAAAGCCTTTTACATATATATTATCAAGTATGCTAAGTTTATCCTTTTTCTAAAAGGAAAGAAAGCGGTTCCCCAGACTTGAATGCCTCAGGGTGGACCATTCTCCTGATAGCGCAAAGAGTCTTTTCAGCATGAAATCAGCACCTTTCAAACTTGGTGGATGATGACCAAACTGTTCGAGTTACTACACAATCCTGCCCAGCTGACCAGACACATTTCTGTGTTGAGACAACAGTCTAACACTCCCTCCATCTCCATCTACCCAAAGTGCTGTGTAATGTACTCTAGATGAGTATCTATTATTCCAAGCTATGGCTATCTCCTTTTGCTAAGTGTTTCATAAGTGTGTTATTTGGTTCTAATCTGAACTACCAGACTAGCTTATCTTACTACATTATCTACCCAGAGCAGATCAACGATTAAAAATAAAGATCTCATATACAGTCAAAAGTTTAAAGCAACAAATTTTCTATTAGCAAAGAACAGGAAAAAAATAGATTATGATTGGAGAATGATTTAAATAAGTCGTGGTAAGGAATGCAATGTAATATTACTTCAATGTAAGAAATGAAGCACAGAGAAGCACTGCAAGATTTTACGTGAAATTATGCAAAGTAACCAGAAGCAGTAAAACACAAATGGAATGTAAATGAGAACAAAGGCAACAAAAAACGGAAAGTAAATGCTCTAAAATTAGAGTGAATAAACTTGGTCCCAAAGAAGAGATCTAAGAATATAATTCTCTCCCTGCATTTCAGAAGTATTACACTTACACTGTAAATACTGTCAGACTTCTTGATGTAATTCTGATGTAATTAGTTTTGCCAATTTTTTTCCTTTTTGTTCTTTGATATAAGAGATGGCTCTTTTGCCAAGGAGGAAAAAGGAGGAAGGAAGAATATATTGGAGAAATTTAGGTGATTTTTTAAAAAATCAATAAAAATTAATTTTTTTAAAGTGACATGCCTGTGGTCACACATTATTAAATTTCACCCATCTCTCATCTCTAGATCCAGCACTCATTCATTACAGCACAACTGTTCTAATACCTCAAAAGACTCATGACTTCAGTAGTGGGAGTGCTCCAGGTCCTTCCAGAGACAAAGATCTTAAATTCTCCACACCTCAGTAGACAATTCTTCCTAAGTTACCATAACAAGAAAAAACTGATCACCCAAAGCCAACGTTTTGGTGATGAGCCTCACTGTACTTATATAGGGTGCTTTGGAAGACAAGATTTCATTCCTTCACCAAGTCCTTAAAGCTTTGCATCTTGGGTAAGACTAAGAAAGAATGTGGACTATACTGCCATAATTTTCAAGAATCCAGATTCACTTCCACATTATTAGGGTCTAGAGCTGAAAGAGATGACAAATCACCTCTAAAATGAGATTTGTTGTTGTTTTTTCATGTATTTCAGTAATGTCTGGCTCTTCGTGACCTAATTTGAGGTTTTCTTTGCAAAGATACTGGAGTAAGTAGTTTGACATTTCCTTCTCCAGCTCATTTTATAGATGAGGAAAGTGGGGCAAACTGGGTAAAATATGACTTGCCCAGGGTCACACAACTAGTAAGTATATGAAACTGGATCTGAACTCAGATCTTCCTAACTCTAGACTCTCTGCTCTATCCACTGTGCCTGCAACCTTCCTGCCTGGATAAAATAAGAAGGGTTAGACAAATTAAGGAAACTGAGGCCCAAAGAAAGGAGCTCACTTGCCCAAGGGCACATAGCTAATAAGTAGTGAGGCCAGATCTGACTCTAATCTGGGACTCTTTCCACTTATAGTGTTGCTAATTCAACTCCTCCACTTTATATATGGAAATCAAGGGCCAGTATACTGGCAAATCCAGCTTGCCCTCAAAATCTAGAGGATTTACTATCCTGAAATTAAGAACCTGACGGGCACTATCCTTAAGACAATTTGCTTTTCAAAAACACATAAAATGTTTCCTTCACAAGTAATTAGAGGATGTTACATCTGAGCTCCTAGTTTGAGTCTCATCATTGGTCAGTCCCCATGAGTTGCTCCAGATCTGTCACATTACATTAGCACATCTCCTTTTCACTGCTGCCAATGGAAAGAACAGTCTTCAATGCGCCTATATCATTCATTTGTCTTGCTCCAGTTATTCTCTGATGTGTTCTCTTTGGCAAGAGCCTGGTCATTTTATAACTTCCACATGCTGTTAGAATTAAATCTCTACATTCTGAGATATATTTAGTTTCTCCACCAAATTCTTCCTCTATCTCAGAGTGTAAAGGCAGAGGCCCTGGCAACCCATGTAAGAACAGCTTTGAAGATGAGTTTGGCAATGGATTCTATATCTATCATTGGATTACAGCCTAAGTGTACAGGCTCAGCACAATGTGTTCAAAGAGTAGAGAACTCTGGAATCAGGAGATCTGGATTCAAATTCTATTACATCATGAACAATCCCTTAACTTTTCATAACTTAATTTCTTCCTCTGAAAATTGCCTGTTCATATCCTTTGACCATTTATCAATTGGGGAACTGATTTTTTTTTTTAAAAGCAGTAGGAAATATTACCTAAAATTCACCCAAGATCATTCCACTGAATGACAAAAAACTTGGAACTCATGTGTTTTTCAAATAATATACGCCAATACTTGTCAAGTAAAAATAAAGTGTAGAACAATTAGTAATGAAACAATAGCTAACAATACTTCAAAAGCTCCATGATCTCCTTGAAAAGAATACTCTTCTTCCCATGATATAGATCATAACCTTTCTATACTATCTCATCCCTATCCTTCTATAGAACTTCCACAAACGATTCAACCAACATACTGTAGACGTTTCTCCATACCTTTAAACATCATTTGGATGTCGATGAAGCACCAGGATTGTTATTCTTTTATTTTCTGAGCACTCTTTTACTTGACTTTTTGCACATGTCATTGTTAGCGATGGAAAACATACAGTATAATTATACATGGCTATCCATTGGTATTCTGGTCCTTTCAGTTTTCATTCTTAGTCAAGGGTATTCTTAGTACTTTTAACTATATAGAGCAAAGGTTCCCAAACTTACTTGGTCTACCACCCCCTTTAAAAAATTACTCAGAGCCCCCCTGAAAATCTACTTTCTTTAACAGGTTTTTTGAAAATTTGGATCATTTCAAAAAAATAAAATATTCTTCAAATGACCCATCTTAAATTTAATAATTTATTGTAAATTTGTGGGGTTTTCCCTACATTTAAATTTTGATGACACAATATTGCATCATGTAAGCATATAGTATCACATTATAAATAAATCATGATATACACATATTCCTGCTGATGCATGCTGGACTTCCCAACAATGCATGACATTCGCTGGCCAACACTGGCTTGTTAAGACCTGCTGGCAGACTTGACCACTCATAAGTTATAACCTGCGTTTTGTGTGTTTATTTGGAAAATAATGTAATCACTATGACTTCAACTCTATTACACAACATTAGAAACATGTACAGTTTTTCAAAATTGTCTTCTCTTCTTTCCTTATATTTCCACCACCCCCTTACTTTTATTCAATGTTTCTCAATTGCACCAGAAGTTACTACCACACCCCTGGATCATTCCAGCACTTCCCAGGGGGTGGTATCGTCCACTTTGGGAACCCATAAATTGTGTATCATTTGGAATCACTGAATGTACAAACTCCAAAATTAAATCCAGCTGGTTTTCATCCTTCTATTTGCTTTGGAAATTATTGATTTTGAAGGACCAGCCTCACTGGTGAGATCTTATAGTCAGATGACAGATTTATCAGGACCAAAGTCAACATTTAACTAGAAGGATGAAGATAAGAAATTATGGCAGTTACAATAGTTTGAACCTGTACTACATGTCAGTGTTTGCATAAAATATATATATATGTATATATTCTATCTAACAGGTTATCCATCTAACAACACTTCATTATCTAGACAGTAGAAATTGTTTATTCACTTCATTTTCCTAGTTTGGATTCTTAACCAACCTCTAGAATGATAATGGATCCCCTTAAGGAAGCTTTGTAGTATTCTGAAGCTTGACAATCACCAAATGTAGCAGGAATATCTGGAAGACCTCATCATCTACAGAGAATCATGGTACAGTGGAATGAGTAGTGGGTCTGAACTCAGGAGTCAGAGTGTCTAAGTTCAAATCATATCTATGGTGCTCACTACCAGTAGAACCTTTGATGGAATACTTTCAGATATCTTGAGGTAGACCTAAAGTAACAAAAAAAATCCAGTTAATTGATATTGTTGGTGCTTTCAAATATTGTGTCATCTCTGGAATAAACTTCCATGTCCCCTTTATTTTGGTCTCACTGTTCTTCCTGTCGTTATCTGATCTGGTTCCATTTTTACTTCCTCATAAAGCACATCAGGGTCTGCATGTGCTATAAAGAGTTCAAATGTCGTGACTTCACTGACAGCATAATGAAAGTATCCTGTCAGGAAAATGCTGAGAGAGTTGTTCCATTTTTTGTCTTCCAGTTTTTTTTTTTAAGTGGTCTTAAGATGATCTGGTTTATATGGGTCTTATATTAAGTTTTCTGCATACTTTGATTACTTTTTGATGTTTTATGAAGCAATACTACTTAAAATCTTCAACTAATCACCTCCAGAAGATTTTAAAAATAACTTATAATCTAAAGAAATGTTGCCCTTCACTACCATGCTTCTCTGCTTGGCCATGGCAAGAAGAACAATTATTTCCTGGTTATGGTGGTTTCTGGACTCTTTTGGCCTCCTTGTTTTAGTGATGGTTTTATATAAGTTAAACTTCTATTAATGTAGTTTTATATCTCTCTATCAATATTTCTTTTAAATTGATTAGGCCGCATCTGTTTTAACTGGATGTCATATCTTCACTTTTTCCTATTAGTTGAGAGTTCATTTTGACCTCTGTTCTGATAAATTAATCTTGTGGCCTTCATTAATTAAAAATGACTAGTTATTTCTGGTCAAGATATATATAAAATTTCATTTCTGATACTGTTGTTAGATGTTCAAATCTAGTACCTTCTAAGTTTCCTTGAAGTATATGTGTGTATACACACATGTATATATATATACATATGTTTACATATACACATACATACATGCTGGTTTTTTAACAGTCTATAGCCTTTGGTTTCTTTAGTTAAAGCAATTTTTCACATCATAGTTTTCACACTATTCCCTCCATTGACACTCTATTGTTTGGGTGTAAGATAAGAAATTGAAAGCTGTTCAGCCTTGTTCAAATCATATCTGTGGTGTGGACTTCCCCTTCTCCTAATCAAATGCTAAGACCTAACTATATAACCCCTCTTCTTCAAATAAGGGCGGAAAGGACTCTTTTCTTTCCCTGACTTTTCAAATCCAATCAGTTAACCAATACTGTTAATTCCATTTCCAAGTATATAATATCTGTTCCCTCCTCTCCATTTCTACTGCAATCAGCTTTTATTGCAGAGTACCTAGACTACTATAATTGCCTACTCTTTCTCCCTACCTCTATTTTCTTCCCAATCCACATTTTAATTGTAGCCCAAATATTTTTCTAAAAGCATACGTCTAAAGCCATCACCTCCTACTAAAAATCTTCAGTGGCTTCCCATTCAACACAGACCCGAATAAGACAAACTCCTGGTATATATGGCAGTTTCCCACTAACTGCAGCTGCTTTGGTTCAGAAGAGGTAAACAGGACAATAACGCTAAAAAGCTACCAATATTTACAATGGGAACATCTAACTCATACAAAGATAGGCTTGCTTGAGAAATAACTTGGGATATATAGGGGATGTGGGGAAGAGGGATGAAGTAGATCTAAAGCAGGCCTAATCTAACGTAATAAAAAAATATCCAGTCAAATAACTGGTCTCATTAGTCACTAGAGAGACAAGGATACAACTGGGTTTCAATGGTTGGAGAAGAGAGGCCAGAAGGCTAGTGGACTTTGAGCTCAGGTGTAGGTGTGCCAGGATCAGGGGCAGGGAACCTGTGACCTCGTGGCCACATGTAGTCCTCTAGGTCCTCAAGTGTGGCCCTTTGACAGAATCTAGACTTCACAGAATAAATTTGTTCTTTAAAACTTGGACTCAGTCAAAAGGCCACACCCAAAGACCTAGAAGGCAACATGTAGCCTGGAGGCAGCACCCCATTTCTGTGCCTCAGTGTCTCTTCATCTATGAAATGGGAATGATACTCATCATCACAATTCCTTAGAGTTGTGGGAAACATGAAATGAGAATGTATGTAAAAGGCCTTTCCAACTTCCAAGTACTATATAATAGAAGTTATTATTTATTATTAAATCATCTCAAGGTTTCCTGGAAGGTCTAGCAGAAGCTAAAAACTGTACAGTAAAAAGAACCTTAGACCTCTAACCAGTTGTGTGACCTTCAGAAAGTCATTTCCTCTCTCTGGGGATCCACCTCTTCATTCATAAACTGGAATCAACACCAGCACAACCTAAAACATTGTGCTGATGAGAGGAAAGCATTATGGGAACTACTGCTCACAGTCTCCACTGCAGTATATCTACACCATGTGTCCATCTGTGCACCTCTACTTTTCCTCACTCACTGGATCAAGTATATGCAAAGTGAGTGAAGTGGGAAAAGGAAAATCATGTTTTGTGCAAATGTAAGAGTTATACTACTGGGTCTCTGTCACTATGGAGAAATCCAACAGATAAATAGGTCATTGAAGTCAACACTATATCCTGAGCAACCAAGACCGCCCAAGTGTCAGAGCTTCAACAAGCCTGTGATGACTGAGTCTTTGGTCCAGGCTGGCTGCCACGATGATAACCTTTTCTTGCCCTGCCTTTTTTTTTTTTGTTCATTCAAGAGCCACAATAGCACCTAAAGCCACCTCTGGACTTCCACCCACAGGGTGCAGTAACTGGGATACACATCTCAGGAACTGCTCACCTCTCCTAACCTTATCCCATGAAACCATATTCTTTGTTACCCCTCCTCTCCCAAAAAACTCAACTAATTTTTCCCCAACCATAAGAATTCCTAGTGATGATTCTGAAAAACATAATAGGAAAAAAAAAATCTTTAGACAATTGAAGCAAACAGAAAATTGCTATATAAAGACAGCTAGACATTGATCACAGTGGAAAGAAACCTAGGAGCCCTGAGTTCTACCATTGATTACCTGTGTTTAAGCATGTTAGAATACTTGAATCTCAGTTTACCCCCTTGTGAAATGTTTTGGTTAAGATGGTGCATGAGATCCTTCCTAGTTTTAGTATCATGTGCTAGGGCTCATTTCTGTTCTCCCTTCTAACATTCAGTTCAACGTTAATCAAGTACCACAGAGATCCTTTTGAACTGTAACATTCTATTTTCTAACATTAGGTGTTTTAAAGTTTCATTTAGCTTGAAAATTCTGTGAGTCAACATATCTTCATGGTTCATTCTATCCATTTCTTTCCTATCTTCCTACTATGCTTAGGGATGATATATCTTTCAAAGTCTCTTCATTAAAAAAGGTGTATGCACAACAACAGTCAGTCAACAAGCATTTCCCAAGCACCTATTATGTACCCAAGGGCTGTGCCAGCTGCTGAGAATACGAAGAAAGGCAAAAAATATGGTCCCTATCCTTAAAGGGATCACATTCTAATAAAGGAGACAAGATGCAAACAACTATATACACATATATGTATATTTATGTTTATATTTGTTTATGTCTATATATGTGCACACACTCCATTTAAGTGTATATATCCCCTCTGAAGTCATCACTATAAACATAAAAGGTTAATAAGGAGAGTTTTTAGGGATGGACAAAGATTATCGATTGGCCTCTGTGGGAAAATGTGACTGGGACCTCCTCGTAAATAACTGGCAAAGAATTCACTAACACAACTGGGAAATAGCTAGTAGAAAAGATATTCAATTGGAGATTCCCAGAAAGCATTTATGTCCTATCAGACCACTGCGTTGATCTAATAATGTAGGCTAGGAACACTTTGAACAGAACAGAAAATTATCTTCCTTTTCCTGTACTCACTGAGCTGCTAACCTGAAATCTGCATTTCTAAATTCTTCTGCATGTGCTCAAGGAAATTATTAGGATCAGAACCTTTGATCACATTTCCTTTCTAATTTGAATTCTATATGTGAGAAATCTAAAGGTAGATTTATGTTTTAATTTCTCCATGAAATTCAATTAAGATCTATTGATATTAACAGAGGACACTACAGATAAGGTGCTGAAAACTTTCCATTCTCTTTATGTCTCTAGCACTATGAAAATCAGAACAACATAGTTGGAAGGGACCTCAGAACAAAGGATTTGGAGATGAAGGGAATACGGAGTATTAGAAAACAGAATATTAAAGCCTATACATGAGAAGATTAATTTTTACTGACCAGGAAAATCAGCTACTTGCTTCATCTAATCCTCTCATTTGTTTCCAAAGCAGGTTTACCAGCTGGTATCCCTTTTTGCTTAGAGATGGTTTAAGTTTCAGAGAATTCCATTCAGGAAGGGGATGATAAATTCCATAAAATGAACTCATCACAGAATTTCTTATTCTTCTAAACTCATAGGGATGTATGTGGGCTCATGAAAAGGAACCAAATAGCCCAGCCTAGGTATGGAGCCAGCCTTGTGTGCACTGGAATCATGAAAGAGATTTAATTTTCTATGACATATTGAGTCTATGTTTTAGCCTACAGAACTCCACAGCTGTGTCCTAATTCTCCCCCCCACCACCCCCCCCACCCTTACACCCTTGTGATCTCTACATTATTGCCTTTTAAGGCATTGCTATTCTGGGATCTCAGCACGACACCATGTTCAACTGTCGCTATATTTGAGGTAACCATACCATGGTAGAAAACATCCCCTTTGACTGGGTATTTATATAATATAGATATACAAAATTCCTGGGCAATAGTAAGTAGACTACAGTGGCAAAGGCATTACAAAGTGCTTTTCTCATTAACAAAAATGTGAGTTATTTAGTCCAAATTTATTAGTCCCCAAATTACAAACAACAAGCTTGCTTCCAAAGGAAAGATATGAGAAGATACCCTCCTCAGTCCTTTGCACAAGTGAGAGGGTGGGCTGCCCACAGGTGTGGAACACTACATGGCAGTTTTTCTTTGTACTGATTGGTTTTAAGTTCTTTGTTATAAGGGATGGATTTCTTGGAAGGGGGAGGAAAAGGGCTATAGGGGGAATTTTGATGATAAAAAGTCAAAAAGATATAAATAAAATGTTTTTTAAAGAAGTGTCATTAATCTCATCGTATAAGTGACTTATCCAGATACACAGCTAGTAAGTGTTGGATTCTGGATTTAAACCCAAGTCCCTTATGACTTTTAAGATCAGTTATGTTTCTGTTATGCCAAGTTCGATCAGTAACAGGAGATACATTTTTTGGAATCTCCAAAAACGTTTTATTTCGACCACTACCAATGACAGAATTGAGATACCTCTGAGATGGAAGAGAACACAATGGCCTTCTAATCTTAATCTAACTGGTACTATACAGGAATTTCTTTTATAATACTCCTATTTAATGATCACCCAATCTCCATCTGAGGACTTTTAGAGAAGGGAAACCTCAATAATTCCCCCAAGGCATCTGTTCTTTGAGATAGCAATAGCTGTTTGTTAGTTTTTCCATATGTTAAACCTAAATTTGCCACTTTGTAACTCCCTCCACTGCTTCCAGTTCTACTTTATGGAGCCAAGCAAAATACATCTAATTCTTTTTTCCACAAGATAACCCTTTAAATATTACATAATAGCAATCAGGCTTCTCCAAGTTTTGTTTTGTTTTTGTTTTTGTTTTTAAATGCAAGGTATGTAGGAATACGTGGTTCCTTATCAGGTTCCTTTCCTTTCAAGTAATTCTTGAAAGGCATAGCATCCAGGCTACTCATCCTTCTGGTTTCCCAGTGTCCCTATACAGTTCTCAGATTTTATGGTATTTTCATTTATATGGGTATATAATATGCTGTGGTTGAACTTGAAATCAGAAATCATAATTTTGAGTACTGCCTCAAATACTTACTAGTTGTAAGAATCTGCGTAACATTTTAAGTCTTAAGATATCTGGGCAATCTGCCTCGCTTTATGACTATAAAATATCTAAAGAAATTCCCTTCCTACTCTAAACCCTATGTTCTTTCCCATTCTCTTTCTCTATTCTTTATACATCTTTCTTCCTCATTAATTCTTTTTAAAATGAAGGGATTTGCCTAGAAGTGAAATCTCTGGCTGAAAGGGTATGAAAGTAAAAGACAGAAATAAAGGATTCATATACACAAAAATACTTGTAGTAGTATTTTTTGTAGTGGCAAAGTACATGTATTAGAGGAGAATAGTGGCCCATGAACTGGGGAACTAAAAACTGACAGAGTACAAGAAATGGAAATAAGAAATTAAGAAAATGAAAAATGCAGAAACATCAGAACACTTATATGAATGAATACAAAGTGAAGCCGAACCAGAAAAACAATAATAAAAATTGAAATGGAATGAATGCATGGGCCAGAAGAAAAGATAGGAGAATACATCCCCCTTTTCTCTTTGCAGAGCTGGACAACTATGGATGTGGATATATATGCTCAGTGGATATATATTGAACTCAGTTGATATATTAATTTGCTTAACTGATCCCTCTCCATTTTAACTCTTCTGTAAGAGATGGTCTTTGGTGGGAGGATTGAGAGGAGTATATTAGGAAATAGAAGAGATATTAGAATGAAAGAAAAAATTATTTTAAAAAACAAAGAAAATGCTTGTATTAAATCTTCTCTAATTAGCTAACCAGCATTTATTTAAATCCTACTATGTGCTAGGCAATGTACTAAGTGATGGGGCTACAAAGAGAAGAAAAAAAAACCCAACATATTCTTCGTCTCAAGGACCTTCAGTCTCACCTAAGAAACAACAAATAAGCAACTATACAAACAAGACACATACAAGATAAACTGGGGCTATTCTCAGAGGGAAGACACTAAGATTAAGGAGGGGTGGGAAAGGCTTCTTGCAGAAGGTGGGACTTCAGCTGAGACTTGAAGGAAGCCAAGGTAATTAGGAGGGAGAGAATTATAAGCAGGGAGGAAATGGGAAAATAACCAGAGTTGAGAGGAGTGTTGTGTTTGTGGTACAGCAAGAAGGCCAGTGTCACAGGATCACTGAGTACATGGAAAAGCAAGAAAGGGCCCAGTTATAAAGGGCTCTGAACACCAGAGGACTTTATATTTGATCTTGGAGGTGACAGGGAGCCACTGAAGTTTACTGAGTAGGGGAGTGATATCGTCAGATTTGCTTGTTAGGAAGATTAGTTTGACAGGTGAGTTGAGGATGGATTGGAGTGTGGGACCAATGGCAATATTCTAGGCATGAGATAAGGGCTTGTACCAAGTTTGTAGCAGAGTCAGAGAAAAGAAGGGGAATATATGAGAAATGTTATGAAGCTAGAACCGAAAGGCCTTGGCAAGAGATTGGATATGGGAGGATGAGTAAGAAGGTGAGGATGGCATATACATCTTAAGCCTGTGTAATTGAGAAGATTCTGGTATTTTTCAATGATAATCAGGGAAGTTAGGAATGGGGAAGGGTAGATGAATGAGTCTAGTTTTGGACATGCTATGTGTAGGATTGTCTACAGGACATTTGATTCTAGATGCCTAACAGTCAGTTGGAGATGAAAGACTAGAGCAGGAGTGGGGAACCTGTGACCTCAAGGATACATGTGGCCTTCCAGGTCCTTGGGTGTGGTCTTCTGAACCAGTCCAAGTTTTATAAAGCAAATACTTTTATTAAAGAAATTTGTTCTGTGAAGTCTGGATTCAGTCGAAGGGCTGCACTTGAGGACCTAGACGGTCACATGTGGCCTCCAGGCCACAGGTTCCCAACCCTCGGACTACAGGATGAGATAGGTTAGTGCCAGACAAACGGATCTGAGACTCATCTGAATAGAAATGAAAATTGAATCCATAGGAGCTTTTGAGTATACAGAGAGATGACAAGAGGGGCTGAGACAGAGCACTGTGAATATTCAAGGATCAAAATAAAGATCTAGCAAAGGAAAATGAGGAATGTGCCAACAGGCAGGAGAACCAAGAGATTAGTGTCATGGAAACCCAGAGAAAAGTATCAAAAAAAGAATAATAGTATCAAAGGCTGCAGTTGCTATGGTGAGTGGGCCAGTGAATAGATTAGAGAAATAGAAAAGGACTATCTTGCTGCAGTGTGGACACAGTTGAGGCTATATAACATAAAACTTGCAGTGGACTCAATCAGCATAGTTTCATGATTTCTTCTAGCTTTACAACATGTAAGTAAGAGTGAAGATAGTGAACAGTGAGGATAATCCAAGACTAAGGTATGGAAGGAAAAGATCTTCCACAGGATAAGGAGCCATCCAATCAAGAGATAAGGCAACACAATGGCTCTCCAGATGATCAAAATGGGACAGAGAAGATGCCAGGAAAAGCATAGCAGTATAAGGATGATGGCACGGGAAATCACAGCAGGGATGAAGAATAGGTTCTGGACTTTCAAGGCAGAGAGAGAGGTAGAATGGCAACAGATTATGATCCAATAAAGGAAGATTCAGAGTTCACGATCGTGACTTTGAAATAGTACTATGAGGTGATGATCATATCAGAGGAAATACAACAAGATCAAGGATATGATCATCTCTGTGTGTAGCTAAGTGTCTGAAGGAATAGGTACTAGAGATAAGTAAGATGATAAACTGGGAGATTCAGGTATTTGGAAGAGTATCAACATGTAGACTGAAATCACTTAAGAGTCAAGCTCAATGAGGAACCAAGTAGATTATGTTTTTACTCTTACAACAGTCCTGCACATTTATTTCACTAAATAAATGTTTAATAGAATTATTTAATCAAGACATAACAGTCCTAAGTAGGTGTGAGTTTTGAAAAGATAAGCTTAATTGTGTTTTCATATCAATGCCTTATAATGACTCATCTAAACAGTGAAATAAGTTTCATAGAACATGCAGAGGGAAAAGGCCTTAAAAAACACAGGATATTAGAGCTGGAAGATGCCTCAAATATCAGCTAATCTGCTTATGAAAGCAGAAACTGAGATTCAAAGATGGGAACGTGTTTGCCCAAGGTCTGTTGAGTTAGTGGCAGAGTAAATTGAAATGAACATCAGAATATAAAATATCAAAGCTCAAGAGATTTTTGAGATCATTTATTTCCTCTCATTTTATGGGCAGGAAACTTTCCAGGTTGAATGATTTGTCTCATTAGGCATTAAGAAAGCTGCAAAATAAGAATGAGAATTCAGGTCTCTCTCACTCAGTACTCTTTTACCACACCAAGTCTATATATTCCTATTTGAGGCAGCTGTCTGAAACAGTTGTTGGTTTGGATTCATGTTTACGAATCTTCAAATAACTAAACATTTGCCTTGAACAAACAACATGAGAAATGGGATTTACAGGCTATGGATATAGACAAGTGTATTGGACCTGGGGCCTCCACAACTGGGCTCTACAGGCTCTGGAAGAGGGTTAAAGGATTGTGGATCACAACTGCAGTGATTCCTGAACTGTGTGCTCATCAGTACATGAAACACAGGAGAAATCTTTGCTAAATGAGCTAACCCTTCTTGAAATTGGGGTTAGTGTGATTATCAACCTCTGGAAAAAGAACTGATGGGGTCTAAATGTAGATTGAAGCATACTTTTGCCCCTTTAAAACAAGCCTGACTTTAACTGAGTAGTCTCAAATCATAATTATAGAATGACTGAGCTTGAAGAAATATTGGAATGCAGCAATTTAATTAAGGGACAGCAGAACACAAAATGTGAAATTGTAAAGGGCTTTAGAGATTGCGTTGTCCAACCACCTCATTTTATAGATGAAGAAATTAAGGGCCAGAAATGTGAAGTGATTTTCCCTATAGTGAATCTATACGTCTATAGTGAGTCAGCTGCAATCACTATTCAAACACAGATTCGTCTTGTTACTAGAATGTCATTGATGTTTCTGAATAGAATAAAATTTAGTACCTAAGGAACCTTAAAGCATAAACTGCTAGAGCTAAACAAGATCCTTCTGACTGCCTAGTGTAACCTCTGAATTTTAGAAAGGAGGAAAATGAAGCCCAGAGAATTTAAGTCACTAGCCCAAGGTCAAAGAGTTTCTTAGATACAAACCACAAAAAGGTTTCCTGACAGAAATCTGGTCATTCTAGGAAAAAAAAAAAAAGGAAAAAATAACCCTAAAAAATTCTAACTGCCTCTTTAGTTGGCTAAATCTTTAAAGTCCCTAATGGCAACTATAGCAATGAAGACACGGCATTCTGGATAGCATTAAGGGCCACTGAGAATACCCTGGGGATCTGCCTGGTGAAATGCACATTTCTCATATCCTATCACTGTCTTCTGCCTATCAACACATCTCTTACTAAAGGTTTAAAAAGAAATTAACCCAAGGAATCCATACTATAATATTCTATTATCTATGAAATATCCAATACAAAAAAAACCCCCAATCTGACCTTTTTATCCAAGCATGACCACAGTAAAAATTGGGTATATTTTGTACATTTCTAGGTGCCACATCTTGGAAAAATATGAATTGGAAAATATTGAGAAATGCAAGTAGGAGAGGAATGAGACAAAAGTCTCATAATAGCTGAGGAAAGGGGAAATGTGTAATCTAGAGAAGAATTAAAAATGACTTGATTCCGAGTATTTAAAAATATGGAAGATGAGTTAGACTTTTCCTTAACCTGAAAAAGCATATGTAAAACCAACAGCTACCAATTATATGGAGGGAGAGTATTTGTTCAGCAGAAAAATAAATTTCCCAACAATTAGAGTAATTCCCAAACAGGTGGTTTCATGGGGTTAATGGTGAGTTCATGTGGAACACAGATGCTTACTTCTAACATTCTATACACTAACATTCCTTCTAATTCTAAAACGTATGAATGAAACAAAACATATTCTCTGTTCAGTCACCTGGCAAAGGAAATGGTTCTATCTCATAATCCAGCTCATGGCCACAAAGATCCCATGTTAAGTATTAATCCTGTTCATACAAAATGAGAAATAAACCAAGAAACATTCAATTGATGCCAAAGGTGCAAAGGAGCTATATGGAAATGAGAGAATTATAAGAGTAGAGAGCCAGAAAGGACTTGTAGTCCATGCTGTGTCTCTGCTTATCTCCAAGTAGCCTTCATTTAAATAGTCCCATGTATGTAATGATAATAGTGTAGTCTGTTTTGTTCTTTTAATCTCCAAAGAGCCATGTTTCCAGCTAGAAGAGGTCTCCCTCATCTGATCTCTTCCTGCCCTCCCCTTCCACATATCCATTAATGTCCTCCTCATTTCTCCCTGTTGAGATCTTTTCCTTCCTTCAAGTACTAGCTATTCTATGAAGCCTTTTCTGATCTTCCATGATTAAAATGATTTCTTCTTTGCCCTCTAACAAATTCAATCTTGCCTAATATAAATCTGTGCATATAGGTGGCTCTTTTCTCAGGAACTGACATTAGTCATGTGTCCCTAGGCCAAGTCACTCCATTTGAAGTTCCTCTTCTGTAAAATAAGAATGATAATCATTTCACCCCCTCATAGGTTGTTGTAAGGATCAGTGAGTGAATAAACATAAAGTACTTGGATAACTTTACAGCAATATATAAATGCTAGCGATTGCATTGGTGAGGTAGCACAGTGCACAGTATGCTGGGCCAGAAGTCAAGAAGACTCATCTTCCAGAGTCCAAATCTGGCCTCAAATATCTCCTAGCTGTGTGATCCTGGGCAAATCACTTAACTCTGTTTTCCTCCATTCCCTCATCTGTAAAATGAGTTGGAGAAGGAAATGGCAAACCCCTCCAGTAACTGCCAAGAAAAACTCCTATGAGGTCACAAAGAGTTGGACACGACTGAAATAACAATTACATTAGTGTCATTTTTTTCTTTGCATCATCAGTCTTACTATGTATAGTAAGTGTTGAATAAATGTTAGAACCGAAAAGCGTCTCAGAATGCAGACTACTAGAATTAGCAAGACCTTGAATGAATACACTCTTTCCATTCCTCTTATAGACGTCTTATATTCTAATTTATATTATGTTGATTTGTATCCTTTTCTAAAATGCCCCTTTACTGACTAAATCAGGTAGAGGACTCAAAGACTTTGACAGATGAATTCTGTCCATTCCATTTAAGCTTGAAAGGCTTCAGGGACAGGCTACTCACCCAAATACTGTCTGTTGAGCAAAGAGTGGCCTATTTAAGTGAAGAGGGGTTCATCATGAAAAGGCTGGTCACCAGGTCACTTTGTCAACAACAATTCATGAGGAAGGGAGGAGAGAGAAAGGAAGGAAAGGGCCCAGAATGAAAGAAGGAAAGGAGGGGGAGGGAGAGAAATAGGGAAAGAAGAAGGAAGGAATGGAGAAAGGATGTACCAGGCACCATGTTATGCATTTTACAACTACTACCTCATTTGAACCTCATAACACCCTGGGAAATAGGTGTTAATATTATCCCTGTTTTATAGTTGAGAAAATTGAGGCAAATAGACATTAAGTGACTTACCCAAGATTACACTTGGAACTAGATTTGAACTCAGGTCTTCCTGATTTTAGGCTCAGAGCTCTATTTAATATGTTACTTAGCCGCAAATGAAATTACAGATCCCTCAATTATTGAAAAATAAATAATTATGTCATATATACCCTCTATTAGATTGTAAATTTGATGGAGCCAGAAACCATGTAATACTTATCTTTATATTTTCTCCATCACCAGAAGCTAATTATAAATATTAGTTACCTCCGTCTACATTGCAGCAAAATAGATTTTTCCTTTTACTGACCATCAGTAATTCTATTAAAAACTACAATAACTTACCATAATAGTCTGCATCAAAATATTAATCTGGAAACACAAAATGTCACATTTGGAAGAGACTTTAGAAGATACAAATTGAAGTGGCAGCATATTACAATGGAAAGAACTGAAGATTTATACATAGAGGACCATGTTTGAATCCTGGCTTGGCTACTCATTAGCTGTGTGACTTTGGAAAAGTGACTCCTCTGGCGTGGGCCTGATTTTCCTCATCTGGAAAACAAGGTGTAGGATTAGAAAATATTTTAAGTTCCTTGTCACTCAAAATTTTGTGATTCTCTAAGAACTAGGAAGAATCTTAGAGATAAATGAATGAAAGAATGACTGGAAAAGCATTTATTAAGTGCTATCTATGTGCCAAGCACAGGGCTAACTGCAGGAGACACTAATATAAAAGAGAAGATAGTTCTTGTCCATTGAAAGGTAGGGGAAACAACAAACACAGGGAGTGGTGGCTAGAGAGGGGCACTGTGATCCAGAATGTTACTGGGAGGTACACAGGGTGCTAGGGAAGTAACTAATAACATCTCATGCAGGAATAAGGGCTACTAGGTGGTGCAGGGAATAGAATGCCAAGCCTGAAGTCAGGAACTCTCTTTCTGAGTTCAAATCTGGCCTCAAACACTTAGCTGTTTGACCCTAGGCAAGTCATTTAATGTTTGCTGGAGAAGGAAATGGCAAACCACTCCAGCATATTTGCCAAAACCAAATGTGGGTGACAAAGAGTTGGACAGGAAAAAAGAATGAAACCATAACGCAGAAAAATGGCAGGGTTAATTTGATTATGGCTTATGATTCCAGATGTGAAAGGGTGGGGAGGGGATGGTGTTGCAGGGGCGGAATTGTGAAAGAAGAAAAGGTGTGCAGTGAAATTAGGCAGCAAAAGCAAGGCAGCTGTGGAAATACAGAATGCTAGAACTAGATGGGGTCTTAAGCAGGATCAGATGAGATCATCTATGTACAATACTTTGCAGACCTTAAAGAACTATTTAAATTCTGGAGTTACAATGATTAGTATCATCTAATCCAACCCCCTCATTTTACAAATGAGAAAACAGAGATTCAAAGTCTTATGAAAGATCACAGTTAAGAGAAGGGCAGAGCAGAGCCAAGATTCAGATCCAAGTATCCTGATTCCCATGCAATATTTTTTTCACTATACCACACTGCCTCTAGTCCGGGACTAAAGGAAAAAACCCAACGAACAGCAGGGTATGGCATGTAACATATCAGGGTTGGAACCTTATTATACGTGGTTGTTTTAAACTCAAAATATGAAGTCAACTTGCATTAAAGAAATGAAAACAGCTTTCAAACATTAAACAAAAATGTCACAAGTGACAGTGCTGGGTAATGACCTAGTTTCCCAGTGGCCCAAGAAGACTGAAATAAATCCCAGGATCCACATGCTCAGACAGGTTGATAAGAGAGACCCTGACTGTTGTGCATAATTAAAGGATATGTCACAGTTCATTGGGGACCAGGCTTCCCCAACCAACTTCATGGCAGTTTTCTACGTGACTAGAGATCAGATAAGGGTAAAAATCCAACCAAAGAGGAAATATTAGGGATAGATTTCTTCTCATTCAAAGATTTCAGAGTCCTCTACAATGTTGAATTTGAAATCGATTTGCTGATGTACTGACTGAACTTGCAATGAGAATAAATTTCTGTTCTTAACAGGCAGTGTGATAGAGTAAAAAGAACATTACACTAGGATTGGATTCAATTTAACAGACATTTATTAAGCATCTTCTATGTGCTAAGGTATTAGATTTAAAAAAAAAACAAAACCAAAACAGTTGCCTACCTCAAAAGGCCTATATTCTAATAGGAAGAAACATCATAAGATCATACACAGAGAGCTGGAAGGATATTTTAAGGCCAATTATTTGAAGACAAATGCAAGTTGAGTGACTTGTCTAAGGTCACAGGTAATGAGTGACTGGTAGGATTTGAGTGCAAAATCTACCGACTCCAAAGTCAGTCTTCTTTCTACTCTACAAAGAACGTTCACATAAAATCAAGTACAAAGTAATTTCCGGGGCAGGGCACTAACAACTGGATAAACTATCAAAAGAGACTTTCTGGATGAGGTAGAACCTTAGCTGAATTTGAAGGAAGCTAAATGTTCTATGATGCAGTAGAGCAAGGAGAGCAGCTACGTTGTGGGGCAGGGAGGGTGTAGTAGAGGCAAGAGAGCATCTTGTGAAAAAGCAACAAGACAGAAGGTAGAATGTTCTATACAGGAAAGAGATGCATGAGCCAGTTTCACTAGGAAGTAAACTATGTAAAGGAGAGTAATGTTCAGGAAGTCTAGGGAGACAGGCTGAAGCCAGACTGTGAAGGGCTTTTAAAGTCAAATAAAGAAGTTCATGTTTTATTCTTGAGTCAAAAGGGAACTACTGGAGCTTCCCAAGGAGGTGAGTTATATGATCATATATCAATTTGGCAGCTATACAGGCAGTGGATTGCAAAGGAAGAGGCAGGAGACTGGAAGACTAATTAGGAGGTTATTACAATGGTTCAGGGGAGAGATGAGGAGGGCCTGAACTAGAGTGGCAGCCATATGTAAGGGGAGAGAATGACTGATGTTAGGATTCTCCCATGGAGGGAGAATTCACAAGACCTGGCAGCTGACTGGAAGCTAGAAGTAAGAGAGAAGAAGAGTGAAGGATGACTAAGGTTTTGAATATAAGTGCCTAGAAGGGGAGTGGTCCCTCAGAAAGAATCAGGAAAAGGAAAGGGTTTGGGGAAAAGAAAATCAATTCTGGTTTTGGACTTAATGAGTAGAGATGCCTATGGGACATCCAGTTAGGAATTTCAATAAGTAACTGGTGATACAAGACAGTATATATAGAGATCCAGTAGTTGTCTACACAGAGGTGATAGTTGAATCTAGGGGAGCTGATATAGTCACCAAAAATGTACTGAGAAAGGAGTATATAGATATAACCCTGCAAAGAGGGTAGGACGTGGATAATGACCCAGCAAAGGAAACAAGCCAGACAGGTATGAGAGCCAGAGGACAGCAGGGTGATGAAAATTCAGGATGGAGAAGGATGATCAAAAGCTGCATTAAAGTCAAAAAGAGTAAGGACTGAGAAAAGGTTACAGATTGGTCAATTCATACATCACTGGTAACCTTGGAGAAAGCAGTTGGAGTTGAGTGATGAAGGGAAGGGGACTAAGCATTTTGAGAGCACCTCCTAATTTTCCCTCCTAATTATTTTCCTGGACCTTCATCATTTCCAGATATTCATCATTCTACAAAATGAAATCAACTCAGAAACGTAGACCTTTTTCCTCAACATCCTGTGTCCCTGGGGCCCTTCTATCCCCCGGTGGGAAAGGATGGGAGGTGGACCTCTGGGAGCTCCTCTCTGACCTTTTTCCATTCAAGGATGACACCCAAGGAATTGCCCTCATTATTTCCTACCAAGCTACTTTCCTGGACTTCATCATCTCCAGAAACTCATTATTCAGCAAGATAAACTCAAATGGGAAAAACACTACTTCAGATCACTTCCCACTCTGGCTGAAGTGCTTCATCATGCCTCTCACCAGTCAACCTCCCCCTCCCCACCCTTTTCAACCCTTTTTTTGTGCGGTTAAGACTAGATTGTGAGTTCTGAAGGTAAGGACTCTTTTGGTCCTTTCTTTGTATTTCTAGTGCTAGGCCTAATGTCTGACATATAGTAGAAACTTAGTAAATGTTTATTGACTATATTATTGATTCTGATATATGACAGGCAATGTTGCTAAGGCTTTTTACAAATATTATCTCACTTGAGAAAACTTTGGGAAGTAGATACTATTATCATTCCCATTTTATAGTTGAAGAAACTGAGGCAAATAGAGGGTGTCTTGCACAGGGTGTTACACAGCTAAGTGTCCAATACTTGACTCCAGGCCTGGCACTCTATCTACTCTATCCACTTAGTTGCCCCTGAGATCTGAGGCCAGATTACAAGGATGTAGAAAAGTGAACACTGAGGTAGAAATTTATAGGTAATAAATACGGACAGAACACCTTTGGCCATGAAAGAAGTGGAAGGAAAGGGGCATGGAATGAGCCCTCATTAAGTGTTTGCCATGTGCCAGGTACTGTGCTAAGTGCTTCATAAATATTGCCTTATTTGATCCTCACAACAACCCTGTGACAAAGGTGCTGTTATTCATCTTCATTTTACATTTAAGGAAACAGATAGAGGCTAAGTGACTCGTCCAGGGTGACACAGCTAGTACATGTCTCAGGCTGGATTGGAACCCAGGTCTTCCTGACTCCAGGCCCAGGGCTCCATCCAGAGAGGGGAAGAGAGAAAGAATGGACTGAAAACCTGGACTCCAGTCTGGGCACTGCATTTATTAGCTATGTGAGCTTGGGAAAATCATGTCAACTTCCGGGAGCTTAGATTCCTTATCTGTAAAATAGGGATAATGGTACATGTTGTACCTGCCTCACTCCCACCAAGGTCCTCCTACAATACCTCATTGTGGTTTAGAAGTGATCCTGAGTTGTTGTTTTTTTTAATTTTAAATAATTTTTATTTTTTTATTTTATACTTGACAAACACCAATGCATATTAACACTTCCATATGCAAAGAACATTAAAAAAAAAAAAACAAGGATCGTATATCATACTGCAAATCTCCATTACAAACAGCTTGGTGTTATTCAATGTATTTCTTTTAGAGCTAGGATTATTCTCCTCTGAACCTCCTCTATTTTTGTTTTTTTAAAAAAAATTTTCATTGACTTTCTTACCCTTTTTGGGTAGCTTTATTACCCCCCTCTAAGCTCACCCCAAAATTAAGGGAGAGGAATCCTCCTTGTGATAAATAATTATAGTCAAACACAACAAATCCATATACTGTCCATGTCCAAAAATGTATGTATATCATATTTTGAATCTCATCTCTAACACTTGTCAGAAGAAGGGATCACTTCTATCACTGATCTTTTGAAAGTGTGCTTGTTCACCATGTTTTTCAAAGTTCTTAAGTTTACAAGGAGTTTTCTTCTGATGATGTCACTACATATTCTTCTCCTGGTTCTTTTCATTTCAGTTTGTTTCACTTCATACAAGTCTTTACATATTTCTCTCAATTCGTGCCTTTTGTCATTTCATATGGCACAATAATACTCCATTACATTTACATAACACAACTTGTTCAGCCATTCCCCAAATAACGGGAAATACATTATTTTCCAGTTCTTTGCTACTACAAAGGTGCTATTAAAAATATTTTTAGACATATAACTATTTTCCTTTTGTCTTTGTATTTTTGTTGTATGAGTCTGATTGTAGCCTGTATGAGTGAAAGAGTATGCACAGTTTAAGTGGCTTTGGGGGGCATAATTCTAAATTGCTTTCTAGAATGACTGGATGATTTCCCATACTTCACTAACAGGGCATTAATATGGATGTCCTCCCATATCCTCTCCAATATTTGCTATTTTCCCTTTCTGCCAAACAGAGAATGTGAGGATGTATTAACTTGCATTTCTCTTATTATTTTTGATATGGATATTTTTCATATGGTTGTTGATGGTGTAGGAAATATATGGGTTCATAGTTTGATCATTTATCAATTGGGGAAAAATGGTTTGCTTTTACATATCTGAATTAGTTCCTTATGTTTTGGACATAAGGGCTTTATCTGACAAACTTGCTGCAAAAACTTTCCCCTTCCTCCCTCCATAACTATTTTGTTTGTGTATTAGCTTTTTCAATTATATACTCAAAATTATCCATTTTATAAGTCTATGATCCTCTCTATTTTTTTTTTTGTCAAGAGTTCCTCTACTTTGTGAAGGGTATCTCCCTCCCTTACTCCTCTTATTTATGATGTACAACCTTCAGTTCTCGAAGCTTTCTCACAGGTCCTCCTGTTTCAAAAGGTTTTAAAGTCAAAACTAAAGGCACATTCCAGCACTAGCTATATTAAGTGCTGAGGTGTTCATTATTAAAAGATAAACTTTCAGGTGATGTTTTTGGCCACAGCAAAGTTAACTTCATTTAAAATGTGACAGTGATAAAAATTCACTTAGACTCCAACCATCTTCTCATCATGTGGTCTTGCCCTACACTTTGTCTCTGACCTTGGTGCTTCAGATTCAAGTCCTGGGCCCGTATGCTACAGACCTGTGTAAATTCACCATATCTAGCTGGACCCAGATACATCTTGCTGCAATCTACCCATCTTCCTGCCATGTTATCAGAGCATCCATACTCTCTCCCCCATTACTTTCTACATCTTGTTCTGGAAACAGTAGCCAACTCAATAATATCATTCCTGAAAAGGAATGATCATCCATCAATTGCTCTAAGACAACACTCACCCTCCTAGTGACTTTCCAGACTGAAACATCCCTCCTCCTTGTGTACCATTCCTATATTAGAATCTAAACTTTTTGAAGGAATATTTGTTTTTTAAATTTCTATCCTTACCCCTGGATATCAAAGTACCCAGGTACATAGTAAATGCTTAAGAAAATGTTTTCTCACTCATTCAAAAAGAAAAATATACTGATGAACCAGACTCTATCCTGAAGACAGACCTTGAAGGCAATAAGTCTTTCATTAGTGAGAAAACTCCACACAGTGCTCAAAGACTATCGGCTACATGAATGAATAAGTAATTATTAAGAGCTTACTCTATGTACCAAATAACAAATATAAAGGGCATTCTTGGAGAGACTAGATCTTAAGTCCGCAAGTCTTGAGTTCAAATTTTGCTTCTCACTTACTAACTGTAATTGCCCTGGGCAAGTCCCAACCTCGTACACTCCTCAAAAAAATAAGGGTAATTAATAATAACAAACCTTCCTTGTTGTGAGGATTAAATGAGACAATATTCATAAAACACTTTACATGTTAGCTATTATGGTTTTTGCTGTTACTATTATTATTAAGTTCCTTAAATTGCAAGAACAAGGGCTTCACAAGGTAGAGGAACTCTTGACAAAAAAAAAATAGAGAGGATCACAGACTTATAAAATGGATAATCTAGAAGACTGAAGAAATAAAATCACAGTATTGAAATTTTCAAAGGACAATCATGTTGTAAAAGAGATGACCCTAGTTTCACTTGGCCACAGGGAGCTTCCTGTGGCAGGTGGAGCAATGGACAACATTTTCACAATCAACCTCAGCTGGGTGTTGCTGTAGGGAAATTATTTGATAAAGTGCTTCAACAATGTAAATAACTAAGTTGCAAAGAAGGAGAATTTTTTGCCTTGGAGGCCAAGCAGAAGTTAGATGACCCCTTGTTTTCAGAAACAACAGCCAGGATTCTTGTTCCAGTATGAGCTAGGAAATGGTCTCAGATCTCTTCCAATTATGATGGTCTAGGATTCTACAAATGTAAAATACCAAAATGCTATAGAAATAGGAGTTACAGAAAGGCAGAGACATCAAGATGTTTTTCTTGCTATTTGCTAGTTGTGAAAATTAAAAATCCACTCTACCTCTCCGAGCCTTGGTTTTCTCATCTATAAAACGGGTTAAAAATGCTCTAGCATCTACAGTGCTGCAAGGTAGGCCCTATAGAAATAAGATTTATTATGGCTGTTGTCATCAAAGGCCTAACAAAGAGATTCACGTTGTTTTGGACATTATGCCTTGACTCAAGCTAAATACACCCAAAGGTGACTCAGCATGGCATTTCAAAGTCCCTCCTAAATGTGGTATTCCATCTCCCACTTCTGGGCACTTGGTATACCTGTTCCCAGTCCTTATCCCCAAAATAATTTCTTTCCCCTCCTCACTTCCACATCATAAAATCCTTAGAGTCTTTCAAGGTTCAGTTTCCATGCCACATGCTACCGAAAAAGTTCTTAACCTTGAATCCATGAATTAAGAAAAGCCCCCAACTTATTGATGACTCTTTCAATAACTGGTTCCCTTGGTAATCCTGGGCATACTATTTCATGCATTTAAAAACACTTTGTAAAGGGGTCCTGAGGCTTCCCCAGACTGCCAAGAGGCCCACGACACAAGCAAAGGCAATGGAATTCCTGATTCCACCATTATTCCTTCATTCCTCCTCAAATTCTCATGTGCTCCCTCATAGAGAGGGAGAGAGAATAAGTGCTGATATAGCACCCCCTATGTGCCAAGCAATGTGCTATGCACTTTTCGCAAAAATATTATCTCATTTGATGCTCACAACAACCTTGAGAGATGGGTACTATCATTATTTTGCAGTTGAGGAAACTGAGGCAAACAACGATTAAGTGACTTGCCCAGGTCTTAGAGCTAATAAATGACTGAGGCCTGACTGGAACTCAGCTGCTTGACTAGAACTATTGACTTCCAGGCTTACCACTTTATCAACTCGCTTCAATGGAGAATGAAATAAGTAAAACCAAAAGAAAACATTCAACTACCATAATGTAAAGGAAAACAACACTTATTAATTATGACAATAAATCTCTATCCTGTAGAACTGATGATGAAATTACATCTTTGTAGAGAGACGGAAAAACTATAAATGTGTAATACGGTATAGAGTCAGGCTGCTATGTCATTTATTTTGCTTAAATGTTTTTGTTACAGAGAAGAGTTCAGCTGGAAGGGGCTGGGAAAGAGGATTAAGAGGAGATGACTATAGTAAAAAAACAGAAGACAACAAATGTTTTTTTCTTAGCCATTTACATATTACATCCCTCCTGTCATTAAAGTGCAGAAACCTTGAGGGTAAGACCTGTTATTAAAGTTTTGTCCTTGTATTCCCAAGGCCAGCAGTAGCTGAAAAAGTACTAGACCACAGCTAAGTAATCTGGATCCAAGTCGTGGCTCCTACATTTCCTAGATATTGGATGTTAGACAAGTCATTTCCCCTCACAGCCCTGTGTGCTTGGGCTGTGTGTACAGGGATGTGTGCTTGCTCCCACGCTTTTTTATGTTGGCAAATGCTTTCAATGAGGATTAACATGGCATCAAAGTCAACTACCATACTGATGATAAGTTCTTCAATATGAAAAGGCTACAAGCCAAGGTCAAGGTGGAGGAGTGTTGGTGCATGATTTTCTGTTTGCAGATGATTGTGCACTCAAGGCAGCCTCTGAAGCTGAGATGCAACAAAGTATGGATCAATTCTCTGCTGCCTGTGCTAATTTTGGCCTAATAATTAACACCAAAAAAATACAGGTGCTCCATCAGCCACCACCACACCATCCATATGTGGAACCATCGATTACAACAAATGGAGACATTTTGAATGCTGTGGATAAGTTCATTCACCTTGGTAGTGTACTTTCCAGGGATGTATACGTTGACAATGAGGTTGATGCACACATTGCCAGAGCTAGCTCAGTGTTCGGGAGGCTCCGAAGTTTGGGAGAGAAGAGGTATTAGACTGACTACCAAACTGAAGGTCTACAGAGCCGTTGTGCTGACCTCATTGTTGTATGCCTGTGAAACATAGACAGTCTACCAGTGCCATGCCAGGAAACTGAATCGTTTCCATTTGAACTGTCTTAGGAAGATTCTGGGGATCACCTGGCAGGATAAGGTACCAGACACTGCAGTCCTTGCTTGAGCTGAACTGCCAAGCATTCAAACTATGCTTCAGAGAGCGCAACTCCGATGGGCTGGCCACATTGTTTGAATACCAAATGTACTCTTGCCAAAAAGACTATTTTATGGGGAGCTTGCATGGGGCAGGAGATCACATGGTGGCCAGAAAAAAACGATACAAGGACAGCCCTCAAGATCTCTCTCAAGAACTTTGGATTTGATTGCGCAACATGGGAGACACTGACACAGGACGGCTAAGAAGAAAAGATGCTGTGCTCTTTGAGCAAAGTAGAATTGAGACAGCACAAAGTAAAAGCAGGATGTGCAAATTTGGGATATCCACCCCAAATATTCACATGGACTATCTGCCCAACCTGTAGTACAACACTCCAAACTCATATTGGTCTGATCAGCCACAGTTGGACATGCTGAAATTTCACTTTACAATGGTGATGTCATTTTGGTCCTCTTTGAAGAAGAGGACCAACCCCTCACAGAATCTATCTGTCTGCTCGTGTGTAAAGTGAGAATGTTATCTTTACACCTCACGGGCTTGTTGGGAGGGGAGCACTCTGTAAACTTTTACTAATTCTAGGTGTATTATTGTGTATTATTATGTTGCAGATCTGCTTTCTAGGATCCATTTCATGTAAATCCTGTGCAGAAGAGTTCTAGCTCACAGAACTGGTGGTTGAAGTCCCATCAAATCAAACTAATACCCTAGAAAGTCTCTCCCTAGAAAGAGAAACAAGCAGACACCCAAAGAGGCAGCCCTGAATTACTGCCTCTGAATGGTAAGGGCTTCATATTTCAATGATCAGGGGTATGGTCCAATCAGCAAACAAACCCCATGTACTGCCAGGGATCAGCAAATAGGCTGTGTCCCAGCCATGCACATGACTCAATTTGCTTCTGTCCATCATCTAGGTCATATGTAGTTCAATTCAAGTGGAGCAGACAGACAGGGCTGCAAAGCTCTCTGGGGCAGTTCAATACCCTGGTCTAGCCTACGTCTGACTACCTGCTTTCCCCCTCTTTCCCCTCTATCTGGACAAACTCACAGCTCCATCTTTCTCTACACTGAATCCCAGACTGGCCAGGAATTCCCAGTCACTAACAAGATTCAGAGAAGTTGTTCTCATTCTATGCCAGCTTGAAGTTTGTTTGCCTTTTTTTGTGTGTTGTATGTGGCTGGTTTTTTTTTCCTTCCCATTTTGACAGAGAACCAACTGTTCTAAAAAAAAAAAAAAAAAAGTCTTACGTAACAGTTCGGGACTACTTCGATTCTTTGCCTAGGTAAGCACTTTTATTTTTTTTAATTGTTGGGGAGGGAAACAGAAAAGATTTTAAAAACAGAATCTGGGGGCATGAGCTTTACTAAGATCTTGTGAGTTGCTTGGGCACTGAAAATGTCAGTGGATTTTTAGAATCTCATTTCTGCACGTGTTCCTTTGTTCTTGGAACAGAAGCTTTTTAGACTCATCTAATAAGGCAGCTGGAGAGAGTTATGAATCAGTTATTGCGAGAGGGACACAAAGGTTGTCTCAAGCGCCTCTCGGCCTTTTGATAATGATTTCTTTCTTTTTGAAAACGGAAAATGTTGGAAAATGAGTAAAAAATCATAAAAGACTAAAGTATGGAAAGGATTCTCCATAAAGTTGAAAGTTTGGAACTCCTTTGAAAATGCCGGAGTTCTATGTAACCAAACACTCTCATTGCCTGGAGGGCTCAGGGAGGCAAATATAGACAGGGAGGAACTGAGCCAGACATGGACAAAGGCATGAGCCAAAACCAGACAGTCCAGGTCGTTCCACAGGCCAATAGTGGGTGAGACAGGTCAGCCAGCTGCTGTGCAAAGGGGGAGTGGGGGGGTGGGGAAAGGACATGTGAGGTGCTCATGTGTGTTCGTGACTAGATTCTAAAAACTGCCAGCCATTTTCCCCAGCCAGGCTTTGTGCAATCTGATGGAATGTATGTGTTCAGGGCAGTTTTTGCTGCGTCCAGTGGGAAAATAGAGAAGAAGGGGGGACCAAATATTCCTTGCAATTCCAAGCAATTTTTAAAGGGTGTAGAGGGGAATGTTATAAGGGGTGGAGGGAAAGGGTGTGGAAATTTTTAGTGAACTGGAATGTGTTGAGTGACAGGAAGTGCCCTGAGCCTCCCCCCTCCACCCTATCCAGGCGAGACTGCTTTTGTCTAACTCTGGTAATCCACACACTCCTGCGTACAAAGCTGTCTGAGTTTAAGACAAAAAGTAACATAAAAGGCACCACACAGCCCTCTCTTTTCTAGTAGTACCTGTGATATGGCAGGAATGTAAACAGTTCTAGCCTGTGGAGATAAAAACGGCAAACGTAGCAGTGACTGGGGGAAGTGTTAGGGGTTTTTGTGCATGAGAGAAAGATACATGAGTTATGCCATGGTGATGATTATTAATTATATAATCTATCTTGGTTCAAGGCAAGTTAAGACCACCAACCAAAAGTCCAGCTGGCAAAGCCCAAGCTTTGCCAGGTTCACGGGTTAAAGCTGATTCTTTGGTCGGGGCTTGTTTTGCTGAGCTGTGAAGTGCCCTTGAAGTTGTCTGAATTGCCTTCATAAATGAGAGCCGAACTGAGTAGGCCCATATAAGTCACTGAGCACTAGAATTCAGAAAGGGTCCCTCTCCTCCCTGTTCCCCAGTCAGGAGACTAATTAAAGAGGAAAGATAGCCTCTCTCTTTATGACGTGCCTGCTTTATGTTGTTAGCCTACAAGATTTGGAAAACTTCTGAGAAACATCATATCCGGCTTAGAGTCACAGAAAGGTTCCACTTTCTCCAACTTCACAGTTTACAACAGAAACCATTAAATGCTGAGAAACTTAAGAAAGAGGTGTGTTTAATATGCAACCTTATATTCTGGAAGCAAAATGGAAAAATTAAACCCTCAATCAAATCATACTTACTAATATCTCCACTGACTTGCTGCTGGAAAAGGCTCTCTAACAGTGGGCCACGGGGGAGCTTAATCTGTCCTAGCACGGTCTAGTCTTCAGTCTTCATGCCAAGCAGACGTTATTCACATGGCTATTTGAAAAAGTCCATTCATATATCTCACTACCTGGATTTGAATAGAAACCAGACACCAATTCTTCGGCCCCAGCCACTATTCCACCCACAAGACAATAGAGATTTGTTAGCACACAGTCACAGCCTCTGAGCTACAAAGCTTAGAACCAGAGAGATAGAGAGCTTCAGTGAACAGGAAATTACAGGGTTGG
This sequence comes from Potorous gilbertii, assembly GCA_028658325.1. NCBI lineage: Eukaryota > Metazoa > Chordata > Mammalia > Diprotodontia > Potoroidae > Potorous > Potorous gilbertii. The sequence goes on along the minus strand of CM053769.1, from coordinate 332,368,156 downwards.
AGGTACTCCCTTGTAGGACCAGGGATACAAAAAAAAAAAAAAAAAAAAAAGCAGCAGCAGCAATGCCACTATAGCATGTCTAAGAGTAACTTCCACCATTAACAAAAAAAGCTACCTTTAAGGTCATAAATGCCCTTTTGTGAATGTATATATAAAGTCAGCAATTCTGCATGTTCCCATATCATTGCAAGGAATTTCCCAGAACACTGGCACAGCCAGGGCCATAATAAGGTCATAGAATTTTAGAGATGAAAGGGATCTTAAAAACCTTTAGAACCTTCGCAGATAAGCATTGAGAATGCCTTCTATGAAATAGTATTAATAGTGATAACTTCCATTCCCATACCATTATAAGGTTTACAGAACAGTTATAAACATTAAGTACTTTTGTCATAACCCTTAAAGGCTACTAGTATAAGTTACAGTTGAAAGAAATCTTGGAACATATAGAATATAAAAGCTAGAAGGGGACAAGAGATCATCTCATTTAATTCCCTCTCTCTTTTTATGGATGAGGAAACTAGGGGTCAAGAAGGGAAAGTGACTTCCCCAAGATAACATAGGTAGAAAGTGGCATATCTGACATTCAAACCCAACTCTAAATTCCAGGGACAGAACTCTTTCCACTATGATACTGCCTCTCATGAGCATGGTGTATATGTAAACATGAATATACATAAACTATTGAGGCAAAAACCATTACTTAGAACTTTATTATAGTAAGGCTTTGAGAAAACATGCTTCTAAGACATGTGAAATCCAAGAATTTCAAACAACTAATGCTAGGTTATGTTTCCTTAAATGCCATCTTCGTAAAGAGGAAATTTCTGAATTTTTTTAATTAGGTTTTTCATAAATAGAGCTAACGTTAAGGCCCCCGAGTCCTCATTTGACATTGATGAGAATAACTTTTATTTTCTTGATGTTAAGATATGTCTTAGTCCTCTCATGAGACAAATTGGCCTTTTCTGGCTGAGAACGTCTTCCTTACCCCTCAACTACTAAAAGATTAAATTACTTTGTGAGCTTCTTCCACTGATGTCTTTTCTTGGTATGGAGGAGATCATAGGCTCCAGTAGTCTGTCAGCCAGAAACTCCAAAGGGCTTCAAGAATGGGTCCAAAACCACAGATGCAAAGACAAAGACAGAACAACAGACAAACACATGCACATACACAGAGCCATTTGAAAAACAGCTCTGGGAGGCTCATTACCAGAGACCAAGTGATTAATTTTTTTGGCCATAGCAAAATTTGAGGATTACGGGTGTGGAGAGGGTGCAATTTGTGTAGGCGGAGGGAGTGCCCACACTGACAAAATCACAAATTTTCTCAAGCATGGACGTAGTTAAAGGAGCTTGGGAAACAAATTATCTAACCTTTACCACTGGGCAAAGTGAAAAGCACTAGGGGCCCAATAAGCAGTAAAAAAAAGTTTAAGAGGAAGTCAGCCAGCACTGACAATTCACTCTACTCAGCCTGGGCTCCAGAAGCCTGTCTGATCTTAGTCCTAGGCCCTTTAAGTTTGGAAGGGAGAGCCAGGATCCTTAATAAAGGAAATGATTTCTGGTTTTTTTTTCAACCTTTAGTCAGGGATCCAATAGAAAAGGCAAATGTCAAGAACCATAGCAGTTTCAGGAAATTTCAATACTTCAAGAGTTCATTATTTTATTGGTATGGATTTTATCTCTCCTGATACACAGAGATACAAATATACTAAGAGATACAAACATACTAAGCCTTTAAAAAAAACACAGGATCATAGAATGGGCCAAGAAGGGCCCTGGATGTTGAGTTCAACTCATCCCTTTTATGGTTAAGGAAACTAAAGTCTAATGAAATCAAATGACCCATTTAACGTGGTAGAGAACTAAGAGGTTCTCCACAAGTTGCTATATGCAGTCATAACATATAACCGAGAGGCCAGGCTTCTAGTGATATGCATCTCTGTATATAGCTAGATTGGTCCTAAGATGATTAAAACCCTGTCCATTGTAAGACCCATCCTTGGGGCTTTCTGGATTTTAAGGACCTGCTGGAAATTGGGTTCCACTGCTGGTGGCTTGCAGAACTCAGTCACAACCATTTTACAATGAGAGATCAGAGAAGGATTAAAGTGTATCACCTTTAAAAGTGATGGTTTCCATTGTGCCAATTACTTGGTTTCCTCAAAGGCTGATAACATATAATTAAACAAGAGCTTTAGCTATGAGGGTGCAACTATCATCTAGAATGGTTTCCTTGCCATGTAGGTACCCTGCTTATATAGACAAAAAAGGGTAAATAATTTCTAGATCAAAAATAAGTTGCCACATAATGTCAGGAATGTAAATGTCACTATCACTGCCACAGTAGTAGCTTGTATTTTTGTTAGCACTATATAGTTACTTTTTATGTTAGCACTTTATATCCATTATCTTATGCAATCTTAACATCCCAATGCATTTGCTGGTCCATTTTTACCAATAAGGAAACTGGGGCTCAAAGAAGTCAATAACACCCATTCTATAGCATTTATAAGAACCTTTAGAACTCTAAAAATCTATGGTCTTGTGACCTCTATGAGGCAGGTAAGTCAAATATAATTATCCCCATTTCAGAAAGAAGGAAACTAAAGCTCAGAGAAATTATGTGCTGTAGTGGAAAGAATGAATTCCTGTTCTGGTAAGCAAAACATATAATCCCTCATTCTCAATTTCCTCTGGAAAAAACAGAGAGAACAATTACTTCTACCAGCTACTACCTAACAGGGGTCATAATTACACAAATGCTTTATAAATCTCAAAGTAACCTCACTACACCTTAGTTTATCTGTAAAATACGATGGTTAGACAAAGACAACCTTGGAGGTCCTTTCCAGCTCTTGGATCTTTAATCCTGTGAATGCCAAATGTGAAATCAAAGCTTCATGACCTTGACCAAGTTACCTCTCCAGGCCTCAGTTTCACATCAGTAAAAGGAGAAAGTTGGAGTAAATCAGGGACGGGGAACTTGCGGCCTCAAGGTCACATGAAGCCCTCTAGGTCCTCAAGTACAACCCTTAGACTGAATCCAAACTTCACAGAACAAATCCATCTAATAAAAGCATTTGTTCTGTAAAACTTGGATTCAGCCAGAGGCCCCACCCAAGACCTAGAAGGCCACAAGTGGCCTTGAGGCTGCAGGTTCCCCACCCGGTGACTACTCTGAACTAGATGATTTCTTCCAGCTCTCAATTCATCATACATGAAATGATTTTTCTAGCAACACACAGCTAGTTAAGAATCAAAGCTGACTGTCAAACAGGTCTGTCTTCAAGTCCACTGTTCTAACCACTGCACCATGTTACATATCTTTGTAAATGAGAATTCAACAGAAACATACAATCATTGAGAATACCAACATAGAATTATACATTTCAAGAGGAAGAAGGGAACTCAGGAAGTGATAGAGGTCAATCCATATTTGAAATGGGAATTCCCTCAACAACCTGCCCAGGATTCCAGTGATGGAATGCCCTCAGGGCAAGGCAGCTCCATCAGGAAGTTCTTCCTTAAGCTGAAATGAAATTTGGCTTTCCGTAACTTCCACAAATTGCTCCTAGGCCTGCACTTTGATGGCCAGCAAACATTGACTCTCACTTCTAGAGGCAAGCTCTTCAAATATTTGAAGACAATGACCATTCCAATTTTCTCTTCTCCATGCTATAAGCCCCCAGTGTGTACACAGTTTGAAGTTTTACTGCCCCATCCCCAAATGTGATCCCTAAAGTGCAGCCTCCCCAGCACTGGATACAATATTCCAGATGGGTCAAGCTAAACCAGAGACATAGGCCAATCCACCTCCTTCATCCTGGGAGCCCTGCTTCTTTAAATGAAACCCAAGCTTTTCTGGCTGCCGTATCACACCATTACCTCTCATGGAGCAGGCAGATCACTAAACACCCAGGCTCTTCACCATCACCAACTCTTATGACAAGTGTTACTTAGCCACATACCTCCCTCATTCTGACTGATTAAATTCTACTTTATTATGTTCAGTCTACTGTTTTAAACTGTTGAAATATTTCTGAAATCTTTTTCATCCATTCATCAATTATATCATTCAATATATTACCTATTCCTCCAAGATTCATGTTTTCCACAAATCTGAGAAGGATGCCTTCATCTAGGTTATTGATTTTTAAAATAATGAGCACAACAGGGCCAAGGAAAGAGCCCTGGACCAACCCACTAGAGCCTCTTCCTCCACAGTGACACAGATTCATTTAGAAGTAATCACTTTGGGTCTGATCATTCAACTAGTTCCAAATCTGACTAACCACATTTCTCATATCATCCCCCAAAGGCTTCAAGGACCTAAGAAAGAAAGAAGGATGGAAAGGAGGGAAGAAAAGAAGGGATAAAGGGGGAGGGGAGGAAGGAGCGGGGGGAAAGAAGGAAATGAGAAAGGGAGGAAAGAAGAAATAGTCATTTATTTTCTACTATGGCCAAGCACTGTGCTGGGTAAGAGGTGTTATCAATCCAAGGTCTTGCTAAAATTCAGGTATCTTGGGCCAATTACATTTTACCCTTCTATCAGCAAAATAACACTGTCAAAGAAAGCAAATGATGTTAGCTGATCATGGCCTGTTCTTGATGAACTCATGCTAGTTCTTGGAGAGTACCACATCCCTTTCTAAATGTTCATAAACCATTTCTTTAAATAATATGCACTATAGAATTTTGCCAGAAATTAATGTCAGGCTTACTAGTTTGAAGACATTTACCAAATATTAAATAATAAAAACTATCATCTTCAGACGCAAGTACATAATAGGGGAAGTCAAATCTTAGAGGAGATGAAGACCAATAGGATACTTTGAACATGAACACAGCTACCCTGGTAGAATAGGGGTCTACAGATAAGAAAAGTTTTATTGTTGCTATGCACCGACATCCATAGTTCAGATTATTAGCTATGTAATCTTGGGCAAAACAAATTATACTAAGCACAATAAATATTTGTTATTCTAAGGCTCAATTTCCTTCTCTGTAAAATGGGTTTATGCTACTTGGCTGTTGTCCTTCATACTAGAAGAAGACCAAAATGACATTATTAAGTTGGGGTCAAGATACAGTGTGTCTGACTGTGACTGATCAGAACAACATGAGCCTGGAAGACTCTAGCACAGGTCAGGCACAAATAGTCCTCTCCATTTGGAGAGGAGATGTCTCTTAATTTGCACATCTTACATTTCTTTTGAACTACTGCAATTCTGCTTTGCTCACAGAACACAGCACCTTCTTTGATGAGGGCATGCCATGGTGGGTGGTCCTGTGCTAGTTATCTCCCAAGTCTCAGAATTGATTCCAAAGTTCTCCAAAGTGCTACTTAAATTACCTATCTAAGAAGATTATTGTGAGGAAAATACTCTTTAGACTGTAAAGTGAAGTGAGCTCTATTGTTATAGATTTGTTTTTAATCTTGACAATGTGTATTCCTTAAAGAAAGATACTATGCAAACACTGGATAATAACCTGAAAGATCCCTTGAATTAATCATTTATAATGCCAAAATTAGTTGTGAAATATAGCTCCACCTGATGCATAATTTATGGGAAATATTGTAATCCATTGTCTCTATAAAATGTGCTAGTTTCAAAAAAAAAAAAAAAAAAAAGAACAAAAACCCTCCAGTGACCTTCATTTTATCCAAAGAGTACAATGCCATCTTGTACACAAATAAGTAAAAGCAGCATGGTACAGTGGAGCAGTGGATTTGAACTCGTATGTATGGATATTCGTCCTTTGCTGACGAAGAAGACCATGCCCTCAGAAAAATGATGACATGACTTGCATTTGACTTTGTTTTTGAGTGAGGGAGGGCTGTAACTTCTCCTCCAGAGTCATCTGAATCCGGTGACCAGATATTCATCAGCATGACTGGAAATGACCCAGGATGAAGCAACTGAGGTTAAGTGACTTGCTCAAGGTCACACAGCTAGTGAGTGTCAAGTGTCTGAGGTGAGACTTGAACTCAGGTTCTCCTGATTCCTGCCCTGGTACTCTATCCACTGCACCACCTAGCTGCCCCATTTGAAGTCATACAGAATTAGGGTGGAATCCCAGCTCCATCATTTTCATACCTATATGTGAGAAGTTAGACTATGTAATCACTAAGGTCCATTTCAACTCTAATGCTCTCTTCTAACACTAGGTCCTAAGATCTCTTTAGGTTTCATGAGCCAATCTTTTTTTAATTCCAGTAGGTATTAAAATAAGCTAACTAGCTATTTAAACTGAGAAGAGTATTCACTGTAAACTCTATTTGGGCATAGACAATTCTTCTGGACACTCTAGCTAACTGAGTGACTTGGATATCAAAATTTGGAAATGATCCTCATTTTACATATACTACCGTAAAACAAAAGACAGACCCTGGATTTCTCTGGAAAAGGGGATTCAAACCTCATCATCCCACACTTTAGAAGCTTTGCTCAGCCTGATGCCTTGCAATAATAACCTATAAGAATTTACATATTCAAAAAATTCTGTCTTTAAGATCAATCTCTATGCAATCTTCTAGATTATTTTAAAGTTCAGGAAGAACACAAGTAAGGGAAAACTTTTCAGAGCATTTCTCTTAGGGTTCTTATTTTATAAGGCAGGAATTTCCTTTTTCAGCTTAATTTCTGTTCTACATTAATACATATAACTAGAACACTTGTCCCAATTTTGATGTTCAATTTGTAATTACCCAGAATATCAGGTAGAAATAGATAATCACTTTTAAAAAGTACCTGAAATAGAAGAGAACAGAAGAAAGCACTGAATTTGTAATCAGAAGATCTAGAATCAAATCTTGACTTTGGTTCTTAAATAAAACACCTGTGAATTTTTTATTTTCTCCTCTGTAAAGTGGGGGGTAGTAAGATCTGCACTAACTAAAAGCCTAAGAGGTACAATGGTTAGTTGAGATGCATAAAGAACCACACAAAAATCAGCTGTTCTTATTTGTGGAATGTCTACTGTGTATTCAGGATACCAGACTGAAATAAAAAAATGAAGAAATAGCCTCTTAAAGAAACCACCATTCAGTGTTGCACAAAGACGGGCAACACTTCTAAATTAATATTGTCAGTTTTGTGAAGCACTGTATAGTCCACTGGGAAGGAGACTGAACATGGAAAGAAGAGACCTCCCTTCAGATCCCAGGTCTAGCATTTCCTAGCTATATAGTCAGGTATAAATCACAACTTCTTTGACCTTCAGTAGTTTCTCTATTGGTAAAACTGAAAATTATACTTGTACTACCTTCCTTACCAGCATCGTTGTGAGAAAAGCATTTTGTATGTTTGCAGGAGAAGCAAGTGGTATAGCAGACTAGAAAGAGCATTCAAGAGAGACCCTGGATAGGGCTTGTATTCAACTTTCAGAGGGCTTCAGAGGGCTTACTCCCTCTGTGGTCTTAGACTGGTCACACTTCAGTCTCTAGGATTTAATTTAAATGTTTTAAAATATGCAAATTTGACAAAATGATCTTTAAAGCCCATTCAAAATCTAAATTTTATGATCCTGGGATAGTGGGCAAAATCAAGTTTCTGAGGCTCACAGACTTACTGCTTCCAACAAGGCAAGCAGAGTAAGAGACAAGTTCAACCATCAGAGCGGGGCTACTGACATTTAGAGTTGCCCCGTGATTTTGGGGATATGGACAGAGTTAAGTCAAGAGGTGGGAAAAGCTTCTCAGATTGTAACAAGCCTGAAAAAAATAGGTCAAAGCCGCTAAAAGAAAGATTATTTTTAGCGACACACAAACATTATTATAACCAATGTTATTTAGGGTATGCTTTGTCTACAATACACATTAGACTATGAAATAAGCATAAAAGAGGTTCAAAAAGAGGGCAGAAATATTTGAGAGGAGAGAGCAATTATGGATGTGAACTCTGATGGAAAAAGTAGAAAACAAAATTAGCTAAGTATTCTTTAAATACTACTGGAATTTATTCCTATGCCACGTGCAAAGCAACATAAAACTAACTTTGTAGGTTTCTCTTCAAAATCTTATTGTTTAAGTTCATTTAGTGGTACAAAAGGGATGACTTGAGCTCACAGGATCACAGGAGCTGAAAGTTACAAGTCACTGTACCTAGACTACAGAACACAAAGAGCAGGGAGTAAGATGTAAGAAGACTAGAAAGGCAGGAAGGGACCAGGTTAAAAAGAACTTTAAATGCCGAACAAGCAACCTTACATTTGATCCTGGAGATAAGATGGAACTATTAGAGTTCATTAGGGGTGGGTGGTAGGTGGTAGGTGGTCAGAGATGGTGAAGGTAGAAAGGATAAGACTGAGGAATTCAGGATGACACTGAGGTTTTAATTCTGCTCGGCACCACTTAGTTCTATGACCTTTAGTAAGGCACAAAGTCTCTCTGGGCTCCAGTCCAGTTATTGTATTTGTAAAATGAGGACTTCCCTACTACTGGGGAATCACATCTCTAGGGTTCTTTCCAGTTACAAATCTGTGGATCCTAAGATGAAGAGGTTTCAGAATATATGATGTCAAAACTAGAAAAGCCTCAAAATATAGAATGATAGAAATAGAACAAGAATATAGAATAATAGAATCTTAGGGCTGGAGCTGGAATGGAATTTAAGAGGGCCTAATCTAACTTTGCAAGTTGTATAAATAAGGAAACAAAGACTCAGACAGAAAAGTGGTTTGGAGTCCAAAATGAAATCTTGCCTCTAACTCCAGTGCTTTTTCCCATTATAACATATGTTTTGCTCAATTAATTCTTTGATATTTCAAGGATTTCTTTTAATCTATATGGGGGGTTCCTGATGAATCACATATCCTTTTCCCTTCTCTTCACCATGCCCCATGGTGGATCATCCTCACCCTCCCCATAGGGCTGCTTTTAAAAAAAACAAAACCTCAACGTTTGCCATTTTTATGCCCAATTAATCAAACAGTTAACATTTGAAATGTTAAGTGATAGCGCAAACAAAGAAAATTAATCTGGAGTTACATAATTTAACACATTTTAACAGCAATTATCATGTTGCTTAAAGTATTCTGAAGGTAAAGGTTCTATCTCTGATACTAGTCTAAGTCCCCATTCTCAAATCCTGAATGGGACAAATATCTTACTGATCTATGTACAGGAGAGCTCAAGCCAGTTTAATACCACTTCCAACTGGCAGACATACTACATGGGCTTTATTATAGAAAACTAAAAGACAAAAATGGTAGAACTAGAATGTCCCTTAGAAAGTAGAATGTTAGAAAGCAGGTAATAAACATCTATGAAGTACCTCCTAAGGTACTTACTTAGCACTGTTTGGTAGTCTCTGGGGGTGCAAAAAAAAGCAAAAGACAGTCTTTACCCTCAAAGATCTCTCAATCTAATGTGGAAGACAAGTAAACAAATATGTACAAACAGAATGTGTACATATGTACATACAGAAGTATGTGCATACAGAATAAAAGGAAATAAATAAGAGAAATGATGTACTAGAAGTAAGAGGGACTGGGAAAAACTTCCTGTAGTAGACAGTATTTTAGTTGGGACTTAAAGGAAGCCATAGAACCAAGTAGGCAGAAATGACGAGGGTATTCTAGGCAGAGAAAATGTCCAGGGTGGAAATATGTAATATCTTCTTCTTCATGGAATAGCTAGAAAGTCAGTGTCACTGAATGGAAGAGTACATGACAAGGAATAAAGTATAAGAAGACTGGAAAAGGAGGAGGGGGCAAGGTCTTTGAATGACAGAGGATTTTGTATTTCATTCTGGAGGCCATGGGCAACATGGTCATCAGACTAGTGTTTTGGGAACTTTTAGTGGATGAATGGAGGATGGATTGAAGTGAGGCAGGCAGACCCATCAGCACATTATTACAACAGTGCAGGAGTTTGGTAATAAAAGCATTCATTAGAAGTAGTATCAGAGGAAACAAGGGGATGTATATGAGAGATAACAAAGGTGAAAGAGACAAGTAACAGCAACTGATTGGATATGAGGGGTGAGAGAGAGTGAGAAATCCAGGATGACTCCTAGGTTGGGAGCCTGATGTCCTGGAAAGATCTCCTTTTATTATGGGGATTTGTTCTGTGAAGTTTGGATTCCATCAAGGCGCCACATTTGAGGGCCACATGTCGCCTCAAGGCTGCAGGTTCCCCATTCCTGTACTACAGCATGGTTGCTCTAATTTTAAGTCTAATTTATTGTCCTAGTCTAACATAAATAATAGAACCTTCTGGAGATCATCCTCCAATTTTTAGATAATTAACGGGACAAAAGCATAGCTATATGCCATTAATATGTAAACAAAATTAAATTATGAATTACTGTGTTGACAAAGCACGATCAATTCAATCCTTATTTCAAGGGTTAATGCAAAATCTGTGATGTGAAATGGCAGCTTTGACAAACCACCATAGCTAAACAAACCAAGTTAATAAAGGGAATAGGAATCAAAGGTATTATGACCATTTTCAGCTCAGATCAATTTGAGCAGAGAAATGTACTTAACTATGGAATCTTAATAGATTTACTGTGGAACTACCTGGCCATTAAGGAAATAAGATGCCCTTAAATTGTACATAAAGGGCTGGTTTCACAAAGACCTATTATTCAGATCTAACGTTAACTAATATTTCATATAGAAACTCCAAGCTCTATTTAGGTGTAGATGCCAAGAAGTGATTAAGAATAATAGAATGTTCAGTAGAGGTGTGGTTCAAAGAGAATAGGTATGGATAGGCACACAATTAAAGTTATGGCATGCCTCTTTATTTATTGCTTCAATATATTAATTGTGAAGGAGAGTAATCCTTCCATCCCATCACCATGAGTAAATGACCAGTTATTAATTATGGGCAGTTATTAAGGAAGGTGGCAAAGTGGATATAGGTACCAGGCCTGAAGTCAACAAGACTCATCTTCCTGAGTTGAAATCTGGCCTGACACTGCCTAGCTCTGTAACCCTGAGCAAGTCACTTATCTGTCATTTTATCTTAGATTGGGAAAGGGATCTTAAGAGACTGATCCAGGCTCCTCATTTTATAGATGATTAAACAGCATAGGCAGGTTAAAGGACTTGTCCCTGGACAGCCAGTAATTGGTAAAGTTGGCTTTAAAATAGATCTCTAGACTCCAAATCCTATGTTCTTTACACAAGAATGAGAGACTGATAAGGTTCAAAAGAAAGAAAAAGCAATTCAACTTTGGGTTCTATAGTAATTTACCTTGCAAATGGGAAAGGATGGCAAGTGCACCAGAAACACAAAATCTAGCTTCCAGGTTCCAGGTTCAAAGAAAAACAGATTTAGAGTTGGAAAAAAGACCTTTTAAATTGTCATCTAATGCAACTCACTTAACAATAGAGGAAACTGAGGCTCCGAGATAAGGGAGTTATTTTCCTACGGTCAAATAAGCAGTGATTAGCAGAATTAAGTGTTCTTTCCAACAGTAAAATGCTATTTCATTAAATTAAAAGTCCATGTTGTTTGTAGAAGACTTTTCCCCTAGTCAATATTATCATTTAATAGCCTATAAAAGCAGCTTGTACCAGAATTCAAATTCATATAGAATCAGTATCTCTGACACTAGCTTCTTTTATTTTACATATATGGAAATTCAGGTCCACAGAGATCATACAACTATCAAGAAGCAAAGTCAGTATATAAAATCCAGATTTTCTCCTGTATCTAGTGTTCTATCATATACCAGTGTTTCCCAACAAATGTTTATTTTTATTGTTCAATCATTTCAGTAGGGTCCAACTCTTCATAACTTATTAGGGGTTTTCTTGGCAAAGATAATGGAGTGGACTGCCATTTCCTTTTACACATGAGGAAACTGAGGCAAACAGGGTTAAGTGACTTGTCTAGGGTCACATAGCTTGCAAGTGTCTGAGTCTAGATTTGAATTTGGGTCTTTCTGGCTATAATGTTAGTGTAAGGTTAATGGTGGATGGGGGAAGAGTTAAAGATCTTCCCCACCCATTAATAGGCCTCAGGTGAAGCCCATAAGGGAAGCTTGATTAGGGGAAACTTGTTTTGTAGGAAGACCCCTACCTTTTGTTTCTAATGAGGCACTGGGTCACCAGCACTGTGTCCTCTGTCTCTGAAAAGTGTTTATATACTCTGAGGTGAGGTTTTCCTTTGGGGCTTACTCTTTGGAAGAAGAGTTGGGAGGTACCCGTTAAGAAGCCCCCTGGCTTTGAAAACCCAGATGTTGGTGCTTCTCTCTCTGGTAACCATGTATGTATGTAATGGTCAGACAGTTGGATCTGTCTATTGATCTCTGATGTATTGCTCATAGTCAGACAGTCAGAAGCCCTGTCTGTTGGTCTTTCTTTCTCTGCTTCTATTTTCTCTGTTGGTAAGTATAATTAAAGTAGATTGTTGATCCCTCAGAAGTTGCTTTCCTTTCAGGAAAGCAGATCTAAGAACTTGTGAAGGAGGCCTTCCTGTGTATGCCAGGAGTGCTCACTGACACATTGACCCTAGGCCTGGTGCTCTAATCACTGCACCTCTTGGCTGCCCTTTGAAGACAAATGTTTATATGTCTGCTACAATGTCCAAGGGACTGCACTTTAATACTAGATGCCCAGATAAATAAAGCTTGGACCCTGCCCTCAAGGATCTTATAGTCTATTAGGAGAAAGGATACATAATCAAAAATAACTGTAATGCAAATTATATTACTGAGTTTTAAATTTAAATTTTATTTTGGGGCAAAAGCTCAGTGGTGATGTGGGATTTGCTTTCTCTTTGTTCACTGAATATCAAGGTCAATGAGGAATGATGTCTAGCTAGGATACTCAGAGCAGATTAGAAGTCATATCAAAAATTAGAATTCTGCTTAGGTCATTTGATTTACTGTGACCTAAATTTGTGACCTAGAATTTGCTTAATTTTATCAGCTTAGCTTCCCTACATAGTCCTTCATTATTATGACAAAAGTGGGGGAAAAGCATTTTTTTTTTTGGTTAACAACTTCCTAGCTGTTAACCATCAAAATATTTATCAGAATCAAAAGTTCAAATGTTATCTAAATAATATTTACAATGATCAACCACAATTCCAGAGGACTCATGATGAAGCATCCTACTTGCTTCCAGGGGTGATGGATTCAGAATGAAGACTGAGGCTTTTCTTTTTTGGGGTGGGGAGGGAGTGGGGACATGGCTAATGTGCGAATGTTTTGCTTGACCATATATGTTTGTAACATATTTTAGTTTTTCTTGCTTTCTCATGCTGAGGGGAAAGGAAAGAAATCTGAAATTGAAATAAATTGAATTTTAAAAATAAACTATATGTCAGTTGCTATGTAGAATGCCTACACAATAAGTCTATTAGAGTTGGGAGGGGCCTTAAAAATCCTTTAGTCTAATCCTCTAATTTAACAGAAGAGGAAAATAAAATCTAACCCAATTCTGAAATACGCACATTTAAAAGGGACATTAACAAGCTGGAACACATCCAAAGGATGGTAACCAAGACAGTGAAGGAGCTGGACAGTGGATTTTATATGAAAATTGGTTAAAGGACCTGGAGAGGTTTATTCTGGAGAAAGAGAAAACTAAAGGAGATGGTGGCTAGTTTCAGACACTTGAAGGGCAGGGCCAGAAAACAATGTGTATGTAAACACTGTATGGTGAACGAAGTAAGGAAACTGAGACACAAAGATATTATGTGACTTGCCCATAGTCCACAGGTAGGAAGCATCAAAGGCAAGATTTCTTATCCCAAATGTTGTCTGATTCCAAAGCCAGGGCTTCTTAAAAGGATCTTGGACTGAGAGTTAGAAATGGAAAAGAAATTAAGAGGCAATTTACTCCAACCCCTTTGTTTTACAGGTAAAGATACTAAGGCTCAGAGAGGTGACTTGCCCAAGGTCCTGCAGATGATGTGAGAGAGCCAGAATTTGAACCTAGATTCTCTGACTTAAAGTCTAATGCTCTTTTCATCTAGCTGCCTCCTTGGACCCAAATCAAAAGAGCAAATACCCGGTACTGCAGTGGATTCATCCCAGCATGCCCCAATATTTAAAGGAGCATTCACTTACAAGTGTTACTGACTAGGAAAGAATCTTTTATTTTCCACAGAATAACTCATCAGACCACCATAGCCTGTCACGTCTTCAAGGCTTCTCTCAAATCCTATTTAAATCCAGGTCTCACAAAATGGATTCTTCCTTTCCAAAATATTACAGATTTCATACAGATTTGTTTCACAACACAGAAGAACACAGTAAAGACATTTCTACAATGGCCTCATAGTCTAGCAAGGAAATTTGATCAGATTATTAATTCAGAATAATAAAGGCTGGATTATTGGTAAACAACCTCAGTTGTTTTATCCTGTATTACAGAATTATAATGTATCACAGAAGTAAGGTTTGCAGAAAGTCAATGTGGTATAGCAGTAGCAAAAACTCAGATCTGGGTCAGAAGACCTAAGTTTGGTCCCAACTCTATCACTTACTAGCCTAGCTCCATGACTTTAAGCAAACTGCTTCTCTGGGCCTCAATTTTCTCATTAGTAAAATAATGCAAGTTGATCAGATGATCAATAAATTCCCTTCTGATTCAGACATTTTTTGTCCCAGAATCTGATAGTCTCTGTTGTAAGACCCTTTTCATTTTAACAGCCTGTGTTCTATATTCTACGTCTCTTCAGCTCTCTTAAACTTCTACATCATCTACCATACTGGACTGGAAATCTATCATGAAGATAGCCTGATAGTAGTAGAAAGAGCAGTGGACTTTCAAGTTCAAAGATCCCATTTCTGTGACTTACCAGTGGTATGATTTTGAACAATTCACTTCCCTTTCTTGGAGTCTTAGTTCCTTCACATGTGAAAGGGGAATAATAACCACATACTACAAAGAATTATGAGGAAATTGCTTTGTAAACTTCCAAGTTTCAATCTTACACTGTCTCTTCTTCTCCCTTTCTTATTTCTGATGATCTTTAATCTCATGAATTCAATTATTGCTTTTATACTGATAATTCTCAGATCTACTTATTCAGCCCTCACCTCTCTCCTGACCTCTAGACTCACATTTACAACCATCTCCTGGACATTTTGAACGGGAGATCCGCAAGACTCAATAAACTCAACACATCCAAAACTGAAATCACTAACTCTTCTCCCAAGGGCTCCTCTGTCCTAATTTCTCTATTACTTTTCAGGGCACCAACATCTCAATCATTCTGGTTCACAACTTAGGTGTCACTCAATTCCTCAATGTCTCTGGTCCCTTCATGTCCAATTCATTGCCAAGTCCTGTCGATTCTATGCCGCAGTTCTCATATGCCCCACCTCCCCCCTATTCTGTGCTTTGACATTTCCATTACTTTGGTGCAGGCTCTCCTCTTGAACTATTACTGTAGCCTTCTGGTAGTCTCCCTGCCTCAAGTCTCACCCCACTCCACTTCAGTTAAAATGACCTTCCTAAAAGCACAATTCTTATTAAAATCTCATCTTCTACAAGAAGTCTTTCCCAATTCCCCTTAATACTAGTGTCCAAAATACCCTTATACATCTTGTTTGTAAATAAGTATTTACATATTATCTCCCTCCTTATATGAAAGCTTTGAGGACAGTGCCTGACACATAATAAGTGCTTGTTGATTAACTGACTAATAAACCTTAGGGGGCTAGAAAAATAAAAACTATGATAATTTTCTGGGCTACCAAAGACTACATTTATATAACTGAGTTTTTTCTCCTGTCTTCTAACTTTTTTCTGTTAAAAGCTTATGGAACCCAGTTTCCTCAATTAAGCATATAATTAATTATTCATGTGTTCAGTTGTTTCAGTTGTGTCTGAATCATAACCCAATTTGGGGTTTTCTTGACAAAGATTCTGGAGTGTTTTGATATTTCCTTCTCTAGCTCACTTTACAGATGAGGCAAATAGGGTTAGGTGACTTGCCCGGAGTAACACAGCTAGTAACTGTCTGAGGTGGGTCAGAGCTCTCTCCCAGATCCAATAACTAAGGATTCTCAATTGAAATACACCCTTTTAGACACAACAGAAATGGATTTCTGGACATCACCAAATATGACTGGCATAAATTATTGAAGAATCTTCTGAAAATGGCTATCAATAATTTATTTATTAGGTCCGATGTTTCTTCCAATGAATATGCTCTTTAACACAGATGAAAAAGTAGAATGCCAAGGTTTCTTACTATATAGTAATCAAAAAGAGAACAATATATTATAGTGGAAAGCACACTTAACTACGAGCTGATAGTCCTGTGATCAAATCCCCACCCTACATCAACTAGACATGTGACCCAGGGCAAATTATTTAACCTTTCTGTGCCAGAAAGTCAGAACTTGTTTTTATAATAGATGTACACAATCCAGAAAAGAGATGCACTCTCCATTTAAACATTCAGAGAAGTTGCTGCTTGGAAAAGAAAAAAGGATGGCTATCAACAAAGACTGTTATTTTAAAATCTGAAGCCTTGTGACATGTAAGCTTTCACTTTGTTGAGTTACAGTGATTAAGAAATACTAAGCATTCAACAATTCAATGACTTATAGTAGGAAAGAGTAAAACATGAGTTATAAAATCTTAAGACTGAAAGAGACCTTAAAATATAGAATGTTAGTACTAGAGAGTACCTTAAAAATCTGAGATTTTACACAATGTAAAGAACACAGAATATCAAACAAAGCTAGAAAAATTCTTAGACAATAAAACATTAGAGTAGGGAAGAGCAGGAAAGGAAAAAGAAGAAAAGGTACTGTTATCTTCTCTATTTTATAAGTGAGAAAACTGAGGCAAACAGGTTAAGTGACTTATCTAGGAGCACACAGCTGTAAGTGTCTGGGACTAAACTTGAACTCAGGATTCCTTGACTCCAGGACCAATGGTTTATTCACTGTGGCACCTAGTTGCCTCTCGGGCAGTGTACATTAGAATTAGAAGGGACTGTCATTCTCATCTAGTCCAATCCTCACATAGCATAGGGGTAATCTGGGGCCCAAAGAAAGGAAGCGATTTGTCCCAGGCCACAAAACTACTAGTAGCAGAATCTCTAGGTTACTTCTTTAGGAATGTGGTCTTTTTTGATTTATCCCAAAATTAAGCAATGGGGCACTGGATAACATAAGTAACCACTGCAGCTAAAGGAAATTTCTAAAGATGTTGTCAAGAACATTTGTGTGCTGCTAAGGGTAGTGACGGAGATGGTCTTCCAGGTTCCTTCCCAACTTTTAAGTCTTATGAGGCTGTGATTCTGTAAGAAACATTTCTGAACTTCACCCTTCTTTTCTAATCTTTGTCTGTTAGTCTATGAGAGAAGCAGAAATCTGTCCATCCCAAGATCATCTCTTTTAAGAGGGGATGTGAGATGAGAGTAAAAACTTGGATAGTTCCCTGGATCTGTAATTTTAAACATGTGAGTATCCTTTCCACCACTACAAACTGTGAGTGACCACACTTTCTCATCCTATGCAACTATTGTTCATATCCTTCCTTCCAAATACCCTCCAGAGAGGCAATACCCAATATGGTAGAGATATTCCTCTGGTTCAGTGAGACTCTTTTTGGATACAAGAAAGAGCCATCCCTTTTTTGAGTTATTTACATCCTCAAAAATGTCTTCTGTAGTATTTCTCATACACAAATCATCATTGGTAATATACTGCAATAACATCCACCATACATCTTTCCACAATATTAGTATTAAAAAGAGATGCCCTTTGGGGACAAGCAGGGAGATCACGTAAGTGCCATGCAATTTCCCAAATGTGATCCAGCTATCCAATTCTGGGATAAGGTCATTATCCCTCTGCAGTATCTGTCCTAGATATATGTACTGAGAGAAAAACTTACTGAAAGGGTCTATCAGCTATGTATAATAACCTTGCTATTTGTTTTTCTTCCATTTTTATTTAGCAATTCACATAAAAAAGGAACCATTTCTGACTGAGTATAAATCTTTTTTGAGGAAGCCTGTCTGAAGTATTCTACGGGAAATATTTATGTTTTTACATGAATAGTGGATAAAACTGAAAAGGGCAAAAGTCTTTTTACATGATACCTGCAGAAATAAAAAAAAGATGCCCAAGCTATCAAAATATCACACCCACTTGATGAAAGAGCAATTCTCACATTAAATCACTCAGTATTTCCGTCAACAGTTTCTTGCATATATTAAGATATGCCCCTCCTTGACTCTGTACCCTAGTATTCCTGGAATACTGATGTAGAAGTAGAGGTAAAGTCTTTTAGGTTTTAAAAATGGGATCCATAATAATGTTGTCTGTCCCCCAAATTCCAGTTACATGCAAAGAAGTATATTACCACAGGAATTGCTATCTGGTAGTGTAGAGTTCTCTTTGTTCTGCCACATCAACTCATGAGCATCATATACTAAAGACGTTGCAGGTGTGTTGTGTCTCTGGAAGAATTGATCACCTCAATAAAATCACTCATCTTTTAAAGTACTGAAGTATATGAATGGTATATTAAATAAACACTTCCCTTGAATATCTTTCAACCAAAAGGGACTATCAGAAATTATGTTTGCCCAATAACAAATTCCTTTTCTCCCTTTCTTATTATAATCTCAGAGATTAGTAATGAAAATAAAGTCTATGGCAGCATTATCAAAGAATTTTTCTCACCCTATAATGTTGGATTTTCATTTTATACCTGCTATTTATATATGACACTCTGTTCTTGACAACTGTTAGATGCATACAGAATATAGCAATATTTAACATTAACATGCCACATTTATTCTACACATGTAACATAATGTAGTAAAATTAGGATGGTAAGGATACAAATATACAAGTTAGTTCCAATTCTACCACCAACCTGTGTGACTTTGGGCAAGTCATTTGCCAAATCTGGGCTTATATTTTTGGCAAAATGAAAGGGATATACTATATGATCTCTAAGGCCCTTCTGGGCTCTAAGATGCACTATTTTGCTATGTTATTTCCCAATACAGCATTACTATTTGTGTATTTGTCTATGTATATATGTATATGAATGACAACTGTCAGAAAAAATTGCGGCAAGTCACTCGCTTTGCAGTAGTAAGAGTTGATCTTTGTTGAAAGATCTCTGGACCATGAGACAAACATTCATGTATCACCTCAGCTTCCAATATAATATGAGGATGATGCAAAAAAATAGAGATATGGGACCAGGTCTTTTTGAATAATCATGTATTTTGTCTAATTGTAGTATTTAAATGTAGTTATAGCTCAAAACTTTGTTTCAATCAGGATCATAGAATGTTAGAGTTGAAAAGACCCTTAGTGAAACCTCTTCAATTTAAAGAAAAAAAAAAACTGAGGCTTAAGAAAGGTTAAGACATTTGACAAAAGGTCACATGCAGTTATTAGCAAGCCTCAGAATATGACTCTGAACTTCAGCTATAAGATCACAGAATTAGACCTGTAAGGATCCTCGGAAGTCATCTAGGCCAATCCCTTTTTGTTTTATAGATGAGGAAACAGGCCCTGAAAAGTTAGGTGACTTGCCAATAGACACAGCCAGTGGAGCATCTTAAGGTCTTCCTGACTTCAAGTCTTGTCCTCTTTCCATTATATAATGAGGCCTTTATTTCTCACTCAAAATTTAGTGCCTTTACATAACACCATTCTATCTATCTTTTCTATCTATCTATCTTTCTATCTACCATAGTTTCTACTCTCCCCCTTTACTAGCTTCCTTAAGGATAGGTAGGTACTACTGTATCTTCAATAGCTTTCTCTCCCCCACAACACAAACCATAGCAGGTAAGCATTCTACAAAGGTGTGTTGAACTGAACAATGCATAAGCAAAATCTAGTTCTGATCATGTGGTATCTACTCCAGAGGTCCTATTTAAATTCTAGAAAAGGTCCTGTACATCTGCTCTAATATATCAAATGTATATCTTAAAGCACCAGAAAGGCAAAAACCTCTCTGGGAGCCATTTTTTTCATTCTCTCCCTTTGACCAGCCTTGTATGTGTTGCAGCCAATAAAAGTAATAATAAATATCTATATTTTATACTATATTTCAACACTTTCCAAGACTTTGATTATTTCAATGTTAACTTTCTCCCACAATACAGCTCTCAACCCTTCCATACTTCAAACTCAAACTATTTCATGAGTTATTTTGGTCAAAAAAATTCATAGCCTGAAGGCCAGTCCTTTGGTGATGAGTGTCTGCACTTAGCTGGGCTGTTCCTTGGACAAGTATTTTACAGTCTTTATCCCTGAAACCTATTCCAACTTTGTAACAAAGTAGCTGTGGCCTCTATTAGCACAGTCTCTAAGGCTGACTGGTGCAATGAAAGGAACAAGGGACTTAGAGAATACCTAGGTTCAAACTTTGGCTCTATTACTTACTATTTTATGACCTTGAAAAAGTCACTATGTAGACCTAGCTCTAAATCCTAAGATCCCATAAATCTAGGGTCACATATACATCATTTTGAGGCAGCAGAGCATGACTTCGATTGATCTTGAACTATATTTGGACAGGAAAGTAGAATGTAGGAAAAAACAGGCATTAATGTTTCATTCACTTCCAAAATGATACCCAGGATACCTAATCTGGCTATATGCCTGATTTGATCCTCTTCAGGTAGCTCCAGAGGACATCTAGTTAAAAAGTGTAATGACTGATTTTTCTCTAGTTGTCTAGAAAACCCTTTGGCTAGTACTACTGAAAACTGTCAATTAATGTAATTCTACCATTTGTAGAGTAGTAATGAGATAGGCATAGTCTCACATGACCTTCAATGAGGTTGCCCCTCAGAACTCTCCCAAGTTAAGCCCACTCAAGGAAAAAATTTTCTCCTTTGTGGCCAAGTGACCCTAAAATCGAAATTAGGAAGCAGAGGGGTAGCTGTCTCATTAGCCACTGCTCAGCAACCCAGCAGCATAGGGGAAGAAAGACAACAAACATTCTGAAATTCAACAGGAATTAGGAGGGGAAACATAGGTCTAGCTCTCAGCAACAGTTATGGGGGGATGGGGGGGAGAACCCAACAGGACAAATCAATTTCATTCAACAAATCCTTATTAGCTACATGCCCTTAAGTTCCTACTGGAAGACATACAAAGATTAATATTAAACTCCTGCTCATGAGCTTTAAAAGTTGGGTATGGGTGGATAACACATATATACAAAATTATAATTAATAGACAGTATTATCTAGTAAATACAGTATCAAGGTGGAAAAGTGTGTCTTTACTGAAAGCAGGGCAGAGTAGCTTCCTGAAGGTAAACATCTCTCTTGAGCTTTAAAGGATGGGCAAAGAGGAAGAAGATATTCTAGGCACAGGGAATAACATGAACAAAAGTACCATGGTAGAAGAGTACAGGGTATTTCCAAGGTGCAGACAACTGGGAGGCAGTGTGGTACAATGGAGAAGCACTAAACTCAAGAGTAACAGTACCAGGGCTTGAATCTCAGTCTTACTGCTACCTGTGAATCCTCAAGCAAGTCATGTCCCATTAGGGGCCTCAGTTTCTTCATCTGTAAAACAGGAAGACTGGAGAAGATGAGGTCTCAGGTCACCTCCAGCTCTAACTGTATATTCCTAGTTCAGTTTGGCTTGAGGATAGAATATATGGAATAAAGCTAGAAAGGCAATGGATACAATATCATGAAGGGTATTGAGTGTGAAAGAATATTTACTTTACTTAGGAGGAAACAGGGAGCCACTGAAGAATTTTGAGCACAGGAGAATGACATCACTAAATCTAGGTTTAAGGGAGATACATCTGGAAAGGTGAGTTGAAAGAGGACAAGAGCAGAAGATGGAAAACCAGTTAGAAGTCTATTATGATAGTCTAGGCAAATGGTAATGATGGTTTCTGCTAAGTAACAGAGTACTGAAATATCCCTTAATTAATTATCCAAGTTTCTTAAACAATATCTCATTCTATCATGATTATATATGTGTATCTCTCTACATTACAGAGATATCAAACAACATGCTTTATGAAGTGAAAGTAAGAAAATTTTATGTTCATGGATCTTGAATCTGATGGAGGAGAGTAGCCAAGAATACACTTTTCTCTGAGATGGTTCTGGGATAGTCATATGGAAAGAATACTAGATTTACAGGTAGAAGATCCTAACTAGCTATAGGATCGTGAGCTACATTACTTAACTCAGTTTCAGTTCATTCAATTGCAAAGTAGGGGTAGAAAAAAGTGTACAATCTACTTCACTTAGTCAAGTTTTTGTGAGAAAAGCACTTATAAACATAAAGTGCCATAGAAATGAGAGTCCTTATCTAGAAATCAGAGAGAATACCAAATCTTGTTGGGCCCACTGGCTTGTTTGAGAGGGGTTGGTCTTCAGGGTCTTGGTTCCTCGAGTCTCAGGGAATCAAAGTGTATCCACAGTGGCACATAGACCTTAGACCAAGAGCAGTGCAAAAATAACAGCAAAATTGTAAACAGAAAACAAAAGAAAAAAGTAAAAATTGAATTCATGTGGAAAATAAACTAGAGCAAGAAAACTGGCTGTTCCTTATATTAGGGAGATGTATGTAAGAATACAAACTTGGAAAATGTTGAGATTGTGTGTTTAGAAAAGTTTAATGGAAATAGTGGCAAAGCACTATAAGCAACAAATGAATTATCATCAGAATGTTTTCCTTTAAAATATGTTGTTGGTTCAGTGAGAAGTAGAAGACAGTTCGTAACTTAAGGCTGCAGGACGGTATCTGGAATATTGCACCCAGTTTTAGGAACCACATTTTTGGAGGGACAATGACAAACTAAGGCAGGTGTACTTGGACCCAGACAACAGAATTAAGAGTTTAAAAAGGAGAGTGGCAGAGATGGAGGACAGAATAACAGAGTGGCTGAGAAAAACTTCCCAACTTTAGAGCAGTCTAACGGTGGAATAGGGTGCTTTAAGTAGTAGGCTTCCAATCCCTGGAGGTCTTCAAGAAGTTTAGTTGGCCACTAGTCAGGGATGTTGTAGGAAGATTCCTGTTCAGCTACAGGTACCCCAGAAGCCCCTTTCCAGCTGTAAGTGCCTATTACTAATTATGACAAAGGCTGGCAGGTAAAGCAGTTGCTATGTATTCACTTTTAAAGAGGCCAATAAGCTCCTTGGATGATACCTCCCGTTCTTCTCCTTTTCCTCCCCCCAACCCTGTACAACAAGAATATGTGCTTGTACTTTGTTACTTAAAGAAGAAAAAACCCACTGAACTGCAGGCTCTGCCAGACAGATGGTGTTGAAATTAAACACTGAGCCTTGGCAGCTGCACTCTGACAAATTCTCACATCATTACTCTCTGGTGAGAACCCTGTTCAGAGTTGGCATGTGTCCTCAGGGTGCTTTGCTGAGGGATTTTCTCAAGTTTAGAAGGTGACCTACACAAACAACTGTCCTCCTTCATACCACTAGTTAACAACTTCAGGTCCCAGCCCAGTTTTTGTTTTTAAGAAAGAAAAAGACTGATTGCTATGCACTACCATTTACAGTTCTGGATGTGAAGAGATTTAAAAGCTTATTTGCCAGTGTGGGGGGAGGGAGGTTCAATTCATGGTGTAGTGGAGAAAGCTCTGGATTTGGAGTCCCAGAATCTGAGCTCAAATCTCAGCCTTGCATCTTAATTTATATTAATATGCATGTATCTCAGAATATACAACTTTTCTAGGTCTCAGTTTCCTCATTTTTTTTAAAGGAGAAGGAGGACAAGGTTTGAAGCTCTGAAAGGTACTTTCCCACTCTGACTTTATAAAGATTTCAACAATATCTATTTTGGAAACATTCATTCCACTGTCCACCCTTCTCATTTTTATATTTCAGGAAATGAAGGCCCAGAGAAATTACCTTGCTCAGGGTCACAAAAAGAATAAGTAACAGAGACAGGAAGAGAACCCAGACGCTCTAATTACCAGGTCAGTCTTCGTTCTGTGTGACCTCCATTAAGAGGATTGTTCTCCTATGAGAAACCTCTGGCATCAAAGACCAAATTTGTGTTCACTGGCAGGATGGAAGCTTAAAACGTAAAGTAGACAATAGACCTTAGTAGATAACACCTCTTATAAGAAAGCATGGTCATAGTTCAACCTTCTTTCAGATATTTTTAGTATTTTTATGTCTAAGTTACTCAAATTTTACTCAGAAGCAAAACTCTCAATATAGCTTGCCACACAGCACTAAGAATACTTGTTCTTAGAAGCCTGGGAGCAAGATACAAGGACATGGGAGGGGGACGATAAAAGGAAGATGAAAGGAGGCAAAAAAATAAAAAAAAGATTTGACTTTTTTTCCTGAATATTCCTAAAGACATTTTGTCATCCAGAAAAGGAGAAAATGTATTAGAGTTTTGAATTCAGGCTATTTACAAGGCATAGAGGACAGAGGCAAGAACAGTAGATTTGGAGACAGAAGACCCAAGTTCAAATTTCATCTCTGCTATATATTAGCTATGAAAACTTGAGTAAGACAATGGGCCTCGGTTTCTCCATCTGTAAAATGTGGAAATTACATCATCCCTAAAATTCTAAATCTTATGATCCTATAAGCTCGTTAGTGATATAGATAAGCCAACATACAAAGCTTGACAAAGAGCTTAGCCACCACTGCGTCACTAGACCATATAAAACGTTTAACTTACATGTATCCCTTAGTTTAGGTAGTCTCAAAGGAAAAGTTGCTGACAAAAACAAAACAAAAAAAAAATGGAAAACCAGAATTCAATTAAGCCTAAATTAAGTCTAGCAGAAAATGTACAATCAAAACCATTCTTTGGGAAGAAAATGCTACTGACAATTTAAGACCTTGCTACTATGCTGATTTTGGCTGCTTGTCAACATACAGGCCACTGTACTTGTATATAATTCAATTCCAATTCAGCTATATCATTTTAGGATGGGACCTAAACACAAATGACTTACTCTAGCATCTAATATGCCAGAGATAAGAATGTATGTTTCATTAATGCCCTCCAAGTTTACAAGGAACTTTTCTCATGACCATTTTGAAATGGATACTTCAAATATTTTCCCTGCTTTATAGATGAGGAAGTGCGATGAGAGAGGATAAATCATTTGCTCAAGGTCACACCAAAAGCAATGAGTTTTAATAATAGCCAGGACTTATAAGGGCTTTAAGGTTTACAAAGTATTTTACGTAAGGTTACTCTATGACTGTCACAATAACCCCATTACGGAGATATATCCTAATTTTACAGATGAAGACACTGAAACTGAGGGAGGAGAAATGATGTGCCTAGGATCACATTGCTAAGATTTCTCTTACATTTTACAAAATGCTTGTTTCATATCCACCCTGTTGTTTTATTGTTTTCTTTTTACAAAGTGGGGAAAACAAAACTCATAGGAGATACAAGCTAATAAACGTTGAAATCCAGAGATCTGAGTTCAAGTCCAAGTTCCAAATTCAGATTGTTTCATACAACATTCTTAGCCGAAAGATCTATACTTTAGTGCAGTGAGAAAAGCCTTGGCCTTTTTTCAGGAAACCTGGATTCCAATAGCAGTGCTGTACTATAATCTGAGGGCAGGGGGCAAGTTACTTTCCTGTTGGCCTTAGAATTTTTTGCAAAATGAGGATTAAAAAAAATTTCCATCTTGCATGTGTACATCTGATGATAATACAAGACCTCTACCACATTGTTTTATATAATTCAAGAGCTAGAACACAGTGTGTAAGCAAGTACAATACAAAAGTAGACAGGAATCTTAGAAGGCCTACCTCACTAAGTACTTATAAACCTTAAAGCGTTTTAGAAACATGAGTTGTTAAAATATGAGTTAAGCACCCAATCCACCTTTCATGGACAAAAGTAAAATGGGGTAGAGCCAATAGACTTCCAAGTCTAAGGATGCTTTCCAGCTAAAATCACAGGGCAGCCACTAGTCCGTTTTTCAGACAGCAGGGCTGTGGACACTTGGGTTGAGCGAGGGCCCAGGTGGCACTGGCACTGGGGGGCAAGTGGTGACTGAGAGCTAGGACTCTGCCAATTGTGTTTTTAATGGCTTATATATTTTTTCCTTTAATCTTGGGCATTTTGTTTCTCTGAGAACATAACTTGAAAATACTACAGAGCCAATATTCATATAACAACATATCCCATAAATGCTGTTTATATACATTAACAATGTACTTTTGTTGCCTTCTAGATAATTTATTTTGCAACACATTACTGCACAGTTGTAAATAACTATAACATCACTTTCAAGTTATATGTAAATTAATTAATTAATTAAAATTTAAAATAAATAAATAAATAAGGGTTAAAACTTTCTGCTAACAAGCAGAAACCACACAATTTTTGAGTCTTTCAAGTTTTAGTTCCAAAAATCATCCTATGTGATCTAACTACGAAGATAAACAGGATACAGTATTAGATATTTTTTTTAAAAATTATAACAAAGTTACTGACATTTAATAATATGTGGTCCTTACATAAAATAGTAATTCAATCCAAATAGTAAACAAGCCATATGACTACAGTTAATACAGGAGAAGTACCATAGTCTACAGCGCTTAACTTGGAATCAGAGACCACTTACTGACCATAAGCAAGTAACTTCCCTCCTCTGGACCTCCTCTGAAAAATTAGGAGGCTGAATTAAATGACCTATAAGGCTCCTTCTGGGTCTAAAATTCATATTGATTCTGTGTTGTTGGGTGGAAAAAAAGTTCAGGAAATTGGCTTAATCATTGACAGCCAAACTCAGCTATGAAAGGTTGGTGACATCTTCTAGATTTAGTACCTTTTATCCTATGCAAACTAACCCACCAGCTGACTGTCCTTCTATGTCTCTGTCATCATTTCTGACAATGGTAACCATTAGTGTTCAAATTCCATTCTTTCAAGGTTTAAAACATGTGTCAGTTGTTGATCCCTTGTGCCCTTCCCGTACGTCAACACTTGAAGGCCTTTCTCAATTCCTTCAGCTTTGTCAAAAACGCCTAAAAGGCACATAGCTATTAACATCAATTCCTGGCTAGAGATATTTGGCAGGAAGCCCAAGATGAAGTGGTATTTGGATGCTCCTAATAGGCATTATAATTATTTCCCCAGTCTCACTAGCAATTAAAATAAATCCCTCCCAGAAGACAGTCCAGTGTTTCTCAAATCTCTTCTATCCCCTGGTATTCACCCATGATTAGAAAGCATTTCAAATGTGACTTCACCTAATAAAAGTCACAGCCTTGAGGCTATCACTCTATGATGTTGGATATCTCACAGTTCTCTATATTTCACATTAAAGGCATTTTTAAGGCAATAATATTCATCAAATGTTTGAAGATCATGTTGATGTTACTAAAAGTTTGCATTCACAGTGGAGGATAGGAGGAGAAGAAGGGAGGAAAAGGAGACACTACTAAATACATTAGAATAAGGAATGTTAGTGCTGTAAAGTATCTTCAGAACAAAGACTATTACAGCTAAGCATTTAAAATGAAGAATATTAAAATCTAGAATATTAGAGGTGGAAGCAACCAGAATGTTAGCACTTCATGAATTGAGATAGTTTAGTTAGTTGCAAAGCACCTTATGTATATATACATACCTTATCTCATTTGAAACATACTATGTGACTGTGGGCACATCATTTAATCCCTCAATGCCCTAGTCAACTAAGTCTAAATTTAAAAGAATAAAAGTGGCTGACAAGTTGCTCATTAGTAGAGCTCTTCCACGTGGATCCAAACATAGATCACCTGCACCCTTCTCACAAAACCCCCGCCTCGATACACAGTGTTAAGTATCACCTTACTAGAGACATTTAACAAATGAGGAAACTAAGCCAGAAAGAAGTGATTTGTTCAAAATCATCCAGCTGGTCAGTGGCAAAACCTCATGGCTCCAAGTCCAGTTATCTTTCCACAAAAACTACGGTAAAAGTTTCTAGACCATGCCAAATTTGTGTTTTTCTTGCATTTTGTAATGGAGGAAGGGGAAACTCTCCTGCAAAAACAGTCTTAGGTACTAAGAAAAGCTATTTTCATAAAGATTTTTAAAAAAAAATATTATAAATAACTAAAAATACTTTGAAATCGACATCTCCATTTAGTCATGATAGTGTTTTAAACATAAGTATACAATTTACATAGGCAAGACAGAACCCCTAAGAGCAATGACCAAGTTTAGTAAGAATAAAGCACTCAATAATTAACTTTTAATCTTATAATAGGTTAAAGACAAGAAATATGTCTCTTTTGTTACATTTCAAAATGAAAGATTAAATATACCTTGATCCCCATTCTTACATATTTAATCAATTAGTTGTCAGACATACTTAAGCTGTTTAAGACTTTCAGAAGTAAATGACCAGTGCTCATTTCACATCCTGCAATAAAATTCAGCATTCCTGCCATCCCTGACTTAAAAAAAAAATACCAGAAAATGTACCATATTGAGTTCTTCTGGTTGTAGTTTTTTTTGTCTTCTTTTTTAAAGATTTTGAAGGTTCTAGGTAGAGATCAACATCTCACATCATATACCAAGATAAGGTCAAAATGGGTAGATGATTTACACATAAAGAGTGATACCAAATTAAGAGAGCACCGAATAGTTTATCTGCAGATTTGTGGATAAGGGAAGAATTTAGGACCAAAGAAGATATAGAAAGCATTACAAAACGTAAAATAGATAATTATTTATTATATGAAATTTAAAAAGTTTTACACAAACAAACTAAAATTATTTTTAAAAAGTGGAAAACTGGGGGGAAATTTTTTTAACAAGTATCTCCAATAAAAGGCTTATTTCTCAAATATATAGAAAACTGAGTCAAATTTATAAAAAACACAAGTCATTTCCCATAAATGATCAGAGGGTATGAATAGGCAGTTTTCAGACAAAGAAATCAAAACTATCTATAAGTCACATGGGAAAATGTTCTAAATCACTATTGATTACAGAAATGAAAAGTAAAACAACTCTGAGATACCATCTTATACCTATCAAATTGGCTAATATGACATAAAAGGAAAGTATTGGATGTTGGAAGGGATTTGGGAAAACTGGGACACTAAGGCACTGTTGGTGGAGTTGCGAACTGATCCAGCCACTCTGGAGAGCAATTTAAAACCACACCCAAAGAGTTATAAAACTGAACATACTCTTTGATCCAGCCATACCACTGCTAGGTCTGTATCCCAAAGATACAGAAAAAAGGGGAAAAGGTCCTATTTGTACAAAAACATTTATAGCAGCTCTTTTTGTGGTGGCTAAGAATTAGAAATTGAAGGGATACCCATCAATTGGGGAATGGACAAACAAGCTGTGGTATATGATTAAAATGGAATATTATTGTGCTGTAAGAAATGACAAGAAAGATAATCTCAGAAAAACCTGGAAAGACTTTACATGAATTGACGCATAATGAAGTGGACAGATCCAAGAGAATGTTTACCTAGTGAGTTCACATATCTCTTAAGTCCTTGGTACAAATATTGCAGACAATTAAACAGATGACCAACTGATTTTATATAAGAATATCAACCTTAGGGTTCTTTATAGGGTGCTCTTATTTCCCCTATTGATACTGTGAAAGAAAACATTTTGGTTAAGTTCACCTTATTTTAAATATTTCCATGAAACTCTTTTTTCCAGGTCAAATTAAAGCCAGATTTAGGAGTCAAAAAGGCAGGTTTAGTGCCAAGTCAGCATTAGTCAAGAGTCTGCTCTCCTATCAAATGAGCAAGAAATCTCACAGCTAATAATATGGTAAATTCATTCGGGTATCACTATGTAACTTCTAATCTGGCAACCCCTTTTAGAAACTACAGTTGTATACGCTTAGGGTTACTGATTGATGGTGTCTTTTATCAGTGCATAATTACGAAATCTAAATCACTAGCCCAACCAAATACTATGAACAGTATCCTGAACTATTTAGAACACTGGCTTGGCAGTCAAAAAATGTGGGTATTAAGTGTTGGGTTGTTCACTAACTTGCTTTGTGACTTGAGTTTAGCAACCTGGGACTGACTACTCATCTTCGAAATGAGGGAATTTGACTAACTGCTTTTTAAAGTTATCTTCCAACTCAGAGTCTGTATTAACATCTGTTACAATGTTCCTTCTAATCCTTACATTCTAGATCATTTGACAGATGTCTCCTACTGTCTGGCATATGTACCCAAACAATTTGGAAATATTTGTTTTCAAAATGACTTAGACATAAAGTTTGATTACAAATCTCACTAATGTGCTAGTCAATCAAATAATTGCTATAAATGGCAATCATATTAGCTGAGGGATAACTGATTTCAAAAAGGGATTAACTGGAAGAAAAAATGGCATTCATCATGTGAATGCCCAAGAATACAACAAGCATTATACAATATATGAGTACAGATGATGAAATGGAAGAGAAATAGACTTATGCAGGTTGCAAGATGGCCAAGTGATTTCATTGGGTGCTTCCGTTCACAAAAATCACAGAATCTTAGAGTCAGAAAGACGAAGAGCAGGCAGGTGTCAAACCCATCCCTGTAGAAGTCCCCTCTACATCTCCAACAAGTGACCAAAGCTTCCACTTAAAAGCCTCAAGTGAGAAGAATCCCACAACCTCCTAAAGCAAGTCATTCTACTCTCGAATAGTTCTAACTGTGAGGCCATTTCCCCTTCTATCAGGCCTGCACAACTTGTCGCCTGCCAAAGAATTTCAGGCAGTCCATGAAAAAAAAGGTAGAGGATGTTTTCCTCTGCCTTTTTCATGGGCTGCAGGTTGTGCAGACTTGCCTGACACTCAGCCTAACACATACACACAGTTCTTAGTTCTGTTCTGTGGAATCAAGCAGAACAAGTCTCATCTCCTTCACAAGATAACCCACCATACACTTAAAGACAGCTAACATCTCCTCCAATCTTCTTTTCTCCATGCTAAACTATCCCTAGTTTCTTCAAATGGATTCACATGTGGCAAGGCCTGAAGGTAACCCTCTCTGTGATTTTCTGCAGCTTGTTCATTTTCTCCATACACAGGATGCCGAGAAATGAACACTACATTCTCCATGTGGTCTAATAAGAGCAGAGTTCAGGACTCTTTGCTCACTTCCTGTGGGAAGTGGATCTAAAGATCCTTAAGAGCACTTTTCATGTAACCTAAGTTAGTAGGAACTTTTCTTTTGGCTGATGACTCATTCAACTAAAACCATTAGCTCTTTTTCACATTAACTAGAGAACTACCTAAACAATCAAATCAAGTTGTGCAAATTAGACCTTACTACAGCAGATGCTGGATTGCTTTTATCATCACCCCCTCAAATTCTTTTTAAAAAAATAAGCTTTTATTGTTATTTTCTGTTTCTTACATTACTAAAGATATCACAAGTAACCCTTTCTTTCTGGGAGTCATTCCATATGACATACTATTTTGAGAGAGAGAGAAAAAAAAAATTAGCATAGCTGATCAACATATTGAAAAAGTTTGACTACATGTGCAATGTGTAACTCTTGTAGACCTCCTACTCCATGAAGTAGGAGGTTAGAGATATTTTCTGGTATCTCTTCATTCAAGTCCGACTTAATCTTTATAATCTTGTTACATTTAATTTTGATTTTTTCGTGTGTTATTTTGTTCTTTCCATTTACACTGCTGGAGTTACTGTGAATACTGTTTTTTTGGTTCTACTTACTTCACTCATATGGAGTTTTCCATTGCTTGCCTGTATTCATCACATATATTTCTTACAGCACAACAATACTCCATGACATTCATGTGCCATAATTGGTTTAGCCATGACTCAACTGATGGGCATCTTATTTGTTTCCTATTCTTAACTATTACAAAAAGTGTTGCTGTAAATATTCTGATTATATGTGATGATGGTTTCCTTGGGTCACTCCCAAATTGTTAATGATCTAGCCAGCGGTTTGGGATTTATTTCTGGGGTGGTGGTGGGGTTTTGGAGGTACCATTTTGTTTTTGGAAGAGTGTCAAGTGAAATTATTGAGCTAAACCAGTACTGAGATTGGCACAAAATAAGCATTTAATACATGCTTATAAGCCAAATCACATTGTACCTATAACATATAACGAAGAATTTTAGATTTAGAATTCATCTTTTCTTCATTAGTGACTGCAAGAAAACAACAAAAATCAGGATTGTTTGCTAAATGTATTCATTCTATAAAATCTGAGGTCTATGGTATAACTGGAGATGCAATGGGGTATAATAAAAAGTACTAAGTCATGAAGTTTGAGTTCGGTCCCTGATGCTGAGACTCAGTCAGTCTCTGAAATTGTGTCCTTATATATCCTACTTATACAGAGTAGGATACTACTCTGTACTTTTCTAGATTCCTAAGATCAGATGAAACAGTGTAGAAAAAAAAAGCATAGTACACTATTTTAGAGCTGGAAGCCGCTGGAAAATACAGAATTTTAAAGCTGGAAGGCACCCCAGATTCACTCCAATTCCCCCTTTTACAGAGGAAAACTAAGATCCACAGTGCAGTGATTTGCCTAAGGCTACCGAGCAAATTGATGGCAGAGCTGGGACTCAAACTCAGATCTCCTAGATACCATGTGTCCATTGCTTTTTTTCAACCATACCACTCTGTCTCTATGATTTTATAACTAAGAAGGTACATGTTAACTAGATACATAGAACAAGTTATCATTCCTGGTACTCTGAAATAAATCTGTAACAACCTAGAGGGAAAAGCAGACATATATCTACATAACCACTTAGTCAATAACATCTAAGAAAAAAAGTTTTCCCAGGAAAATCAAAAGGAAATTAATGAGTTTAATTTTAAGAAATAGAATCTTCATACAGGAGAAAAACATGCATCGAAACTAGTATGACAGTTGTCTAACACTCTATGAGAAACACTGATTAAAATGGAGCCACCTTATTGACTCCTAGGAATTGGAGCTTGTCTTCAGGGTGTGTGACTTCTAAGAGATACAGGAGGACTGGTTCATAGAGTACCTTCAAAAGCACTGAGACACAACATGATGCAATACAATAGGAAAGCTCTGGACTGAAATCACCCTTCTCAGTCTCAGTTTCCTTAGCAGTATAATGGGGATGATAACACTTTCATCCCATTTAACCACACAGTGTCGTTGTGAAGAAATAGCTTTGCAACCCTTAAACCATGTCATAAGATTGTGTGTGTGTGTGTGTAGAACAATTTCATGTTATAAACTCTTCTTCATCATATTCCATTAGTGTTAATGGATTATTTTATTGTATTTTTGCTTTGTTTCCTCTAGGTACCAAAGACTAGACACCAGAAGTTTAAGGTGTTCCTAACAACAACATTCCCATTTCTCAGATGAAGCAATGTGAATTGTAACTAGTCTGGAACCATATGAATGAGATGAAACACAAAAAACTCCACAGTCATTACCATATCTGTGATGTTACTGACGTGGTTACTGCTTCTACCCATAAAGTTCACAACCCTCTCATGCTTTCTCATCCTATGCCATTCTTATTAAGTTTTTCAAACCTGTCTTCAACTGAAGATCTTCCTCATATATGTACACTGGAGACCTGACTGTTTTTTGGTTTGGCTTTTAAAAAAAATATTTCATGGGTACTGATTCACAATTCCTCCTAGCCATCTATCATGCCTCACTCAATATTTGACTGACCCACCTCCTTTTCCTGTAAAATGTGTCAGTGATATGATCTATTTTCCAATAATGCCATTAACATATTAATTAGGATAGTTTACATTTATATAGCATTTTACAGATGACTAAATGTTGGTGTGGAAGTATTATTATCGCCATTGAACAACTGAAGCCCAGAGAAGATAAATGACGCGTCCAACTAGCAGAAGCACGGTTTCTTTTTCTGTACACTACACAGCCTCTCCATGGGCAATCAAATCCTGTTGTAATGTCACTGAATTCTAGCATAACCTCATCCAACCAATGATCCAAAAGTAAACAATACATTCCATCACCTCTATAAAACTCAATTCAGATTCCCTGCAGGAGGTCCAAATTTGCCTAGAGACTTAGTTTAAGTCTTTAAAGTCCAAATTTTGGACACTGAGGAATATCACTGCTTGTTATATATGAATAAGGGCAAAACTAGATAAAAATAAATAAATCTAGGCTTCCAATCAAGACTAATTTTGCTGAGTTTTGCATTATTTGACCTTATCTAAGAGTGACTTTGTCCTTCATCAAGATCTAGAAAAGGCAACATGGTATAGGGGAAAGAGATGCTGGATTTGGAGTTAAAGGACCTGGACTCAAATTCTAGTTTTCTTACTAGCTATGCAACTTTGAGCAACCCACTTTTATACCTCTGAGCCTCAGCTTAATCATTACCTAAAAACAAAAGACTGAACTAATTTATCTCTAAGGTTTGGGTTGTTCAGTTCCTTCCAGTTCTAGGTCTAATGATCCTGTGACTCATACGAATCATTTTAAAAGTGATAGTCCACGCCATCTCTATGATATCACATATTTCTTAAAACCCACATAAGTATGACACTGTGGAGAATAAATTCAAAGGCCATATTACCATGGTCTTTTACTTCCTTGGAGCTCTGAAGGACGTCTTCAGAGGCATTAACTCACTTCCTCACACACATAACATACTTTCAATGTACGGCATCTTTGCTTGAGACGAAATATTTAACAAATTATTTTTTGTCACTTACACAGGTTATACATGCAATTAAGATTTCTCTGCCTGATTATAATTAGCCCTGCTTGAGCAATAAAAATGAGTTTGAAAGTGAAAGGCTAGAAACAAAATGAAGCCAGAACTGAGACTCAAAAAAGTAAGGTGATTTACCTAGGATGATACAGCAATTAAATGGCTGATATTGAAATCCAAACCCCAGGTCCTTTCACTTGAAATCTAGGTCTTTCTAATCATTCCATGGGAAAAGGGGGGAAAAAAGAAAAAACCACAGGCATAGCTATATAACATTTCCCTGACAAATGTCATTCTGCCATTCTACCCACTAATACAGAATATTCCAAAAGATTTAGCTATTAAAATTTAAAGCAAGTCCTATCATAACATTCTGAAATTCTGCTTCTATCTTCTGGCCAACTGCCTGAGATACAAAATAAATAATCCAGGCTCGTGCTGAAACTCCTATGGTTTTAACTCTCAGTCGGTCCTCTCTGATGTTCCATTTGTAATACTGTACCCATGAAGCTGAATACCAATAATGTTTTTTCATGTAATAACCAATTTTATGAGACCAATCAGTGATGTTAGTTGAAGTAACAATTCTATCATCTTTCTCATTTGACAAGTTTTTCAACTTTGGAGTAATAATAATTTGACTTTTTTTTCCTATATGCAATTCACAGTTATAACACTGAGGGTCGGGGCAAAGCCAGAGCTGCCTTCACTGTTTTGACAGACGAAAAAATAATTGAGCCGATGATGTAACACAAACAATTTATGTTCAAACCAAATACTTGGTGAGTTTTTCTTTTATCTAATTTTTGGTTGTGTTTAAAATGTGTACCACCTGACTGGTTTCCACCACATTTAATTTCCAACTTGAAGCAGAGGCTAAAAAATATCACCAATTAAAAATGAATCACAAAATCTCAAAGAAAGGAAAGAACTTCAAAAGATTTACCCAATAAAACCCATACCAGCAAGGAATCCTCTCTGCAACATCTTGAAAGTGTAGCTATTTAGCCCTACTTGAAGACTGACACTGATGGTCAACTTAAGTTCTCAGGGCAGCCTAATCCACTTTTGGATAGCTATAAAGGTTAAGAATTTGTTTCTTTTTTGAGCCTGAGTCTGTGAAACTGCTTCACTGCAATCTCCTCATTCTAAAGCCAAGGCCAAGTAGAACAAAACTAATCCTTCTTCCATGAAAATCTTTCAAATTTTTAAGATAGCTCCTAAACTTCCTCATATGACAAGGGTGAGTAACCTCAAAGCCCTTCAAGGTACTTCAGCTAGTATATGACCCTCCTTCTTAAAATCAAGTACCTAGAGCTGAACACAATATTCCAGAAGAGGTCTGACCAGGGCAGAGAGACTCTTACTCTGAACTCTAAGATTGAGTTTCATTTTTCTGGATGTCATGTCACACTCTTGACCCATACTGACATTTCAGGTCAGCAGAACTATCCAGCTGCTGCCACTTGCACCTCCCTTCCATCTTGTCCTGATATAGCAGATTTTTTTAAAAACCTAAATGGAAAACTTTACAATTAAAAAAAAATTCAATATCACATTAAATTAGTAAATTAAAAAATACATTTTTAACCAGATGACCTTTTTGGATAGTGATATCTTATTCAGTGTGATAATTAACTCTATCAAATTTAAGTAATCCCTGAAGATACTCTAAGACAAATTACTGAATATCTTTTACCTCTGGAGGTCATCTGTTGGCTGGCTACCACTCCCATAATTGAAGTAGAGGAGGCTTCTGCTAAAGAAGTAAGTACTCTACTTAGCCCAATGGGAGGCAGGTCGACATATCAGAAATATTAAATTTGAGAGTCAGCCAACGTAAGTCTGAACCCCAGCTATAGAACTTACTAACAAATAACTATAGATACTTCACTTTCCTTCTCAGAAATTAAGATTCACCATCCAGAGTAGCACTGCAAGCTCATATTGATATAGCCCTTAAAGGCATACAATTGCTTTCTTTACAACAACCCACAGACATAGATAATCCCATTGTATATATGAGAAGGAAAAGAAAACACAAAAGCTCATGAGGTTCCATGATTTGCCCAGCTAGTTTAAGAGCACACATTCAAACTCATGTCCCTCTGAATCGAAATCTAGTGTCCTTTCAACTACAGGATTCTGCATTTCTAAAATGGGAAAGATAATACAGTACTTCTTGCATTACAAATCTCCAAGGTTTATTGTCAAAGTAGTATTATACATTTTAAAAGGGCCATACTGCTGTGAGTCACCATATCTCTCAGGGTGGAATTTTTTGATAAGTGATTTAAGGCGCCTCTCAGCAGGGAGGGTAAACAATAGGTGAAGAATGGGTGATATATTTCAGTCATGGCCAAGTGCTGATTTATTTTGCTTAACTGTACTAACTTATTATGAGTGTTCTGTTGGAGGGGGGAGAAGAGATGGAGAAGTGACAGAGATATAAAAGAGCTTCAAAAGAAAAATCTCAAGTGGGTTATAAGAACCTCTTAACCTCCTTGTTAAGAATAAAGAAACAAAATAAATTGTGACTTGTGTGGTAGGAGCTCTGGCAATATATATACAACAGTAAGTTTTAAGCAAATAGTTTAGGTCAAAAATATTATTTCAATACTTAAAAAGATCTATGATTTCACTGATATGGACAGAGAAACACATCAGATAGGAGAGAGCAACAGGAAAGAGCTCTGACTTTGAAACCATATGTTGCATATACATATATGTATATGAATATAAAGTAGATAAGTCATTTCCCCGCCTCAGTTTCTTCATCTGTAAAATGAGAAGTTGATCTCTATCATTCCTTCTAGTTATACATCCTATGAATATGGTTACTCCTATCAACTAACATAACACAATTACACCTCAACAGACAAGTCTTCATGAGTTGCCACAATCCAAAAGAAAAATTAATTCTTTAGAGATCAATGCTCTGGTGATGAACTTCTGAAAGGATGTTTCTTGGACGCATCCAGTTCATTTCCAGGACCATCCTCAAAGTCTTCCTGTTTGATAGAACTAAGCAGAACTTAAAATATTCTGGCATAAATCTACAGAAAGCCAGAGTTGCAATCATATTTGAAATGGGATATCAAAGGATTACTGAAGTGGAGACAGGTTTTAAAATAGCAGATATAAAGAGGAAAATGACATTTTCATAGTTACCAGTAAGCACTATGTAAAGCAGCTTTCTCAGTCTTCTCTTCTTCAAGTGTGACTGTTTAACTATAGCCTCACAGTCCTGCAATTTATTAGATCTTTTCTAATACACAGTTTCATTTTCAAATTAAAGTAGTTGTAAGCTCCTGAAAGGAATATGCAGCCATCAGCAGTTTTCAAGTGGAAAAGAGATGCAAGAAAAAAAAAAAAAAATATATATATATATATATATATATATATATTTATATAAACGCACACAAACACACACACACGCATACACAAAAGGCATATGGAGAGCAACCTGCAGATAACTTCAGAGAACATTCAACGCTGTCGGTGAGTTTTGAGATTTAAAAGAAACCATCGACCGTTGACTGTACCTTGAGGTTTATCATAGACGCATTGCTCAATAAAGCTAACGGTATGATTTATAAGCAACGGTAAAAACTATTACTGTACAAAGTTAATGGTTACATAGCTGTTCCTGCAAAGACATCACCGGAAGGTTTTCAAAGACTTTTCTTCAGTTTAAAATATAAAAACTGTTCTTGACTCATTTCTATATATTATGAACCAGTTCAGCACAAGAGGCAAACTCAGTAATAGGAACAGAAGGATGTATTTGTTTCAAATAACTTTACAGGGGCAGTTGAGTGATACAGTGGATGGAAATTTGAATCCAGAGTCAGCAAGACCCAAGTTCAAATATGCCCTCAAAAATTTACCTGGACAAATTACTTTTACCTCTGTCTGCCCCAGTTTCCTCATCAGTAAAATGGAGACAATACACCTAACTTCCATGGTCATTATGAAGACAAAATTAGATAATATTTGTAAAGTACACTGTAAACATTAAATGCTACATATGAAGAAAGCACCAGAAAGAGACAAAATAATTGAATTTGAAATCCATCCTTTCTATTTACTAGCTGTGTAAGCTTAGGTCATTTAAACACTCTATTTATTTAAGTATCAGCTTATTTTAATCCATATATTACTCCTTACAAGTCCAGTGACCTAGAAAAGTCACTTAATCCTTGTCAAAAGGACAGAAATAGAATAGGGAAAAGGTCACTACAGCAAAAATAGCAGAATGAAAGTGATTTTCCCAAGTTATTCTCCTGGCTGAACTGCAGTTCCTTCCATTATAAAATAGAATATCACTAAGGTCCTCAAAGCTCCAACATTCTATAAGCTAAAGTTCTCCTTTCAGCACTAACATTGTAAGCCTGTAAGATTTAGTCCAAAGATATCCATCAACCAACTGCCTTATCTATTTCAAACTTTGGGCAATTCCCTTCCCTTCTCCGGGCTTCAAGTTTCATCATCTGAAAAATGATGGCACTGAATCCTACCCTAATGTATCCCTATTCCCATAAAGTAAATTAACCACTACACAGATGCTAAAGAAAGAAGGTGGCTACCAGTGATCAGAATCAACTCTCAGACAGTCTTTCTGCTGGGAAAAAAAGCCAAGAACACTCAGGAGGAGATGCCCCTCAAGTCTTAACTCTGGAGAATATAATGTCTGCAATAAACATTCATTGCTGTCGGTGGGTTT
The DNA here is from genome assembly GCA_028658325.1 of Potorous gilbertii. Classification (NCBI taxonomy): domain Eukaryota; kingdom Metazoa; phylum Chordata; class Mammalia; order Diprotodontia; family Potoroidae; genus Potorous; species Potorous gilbertii. Next base: position 332,328,818 of record CM053769.1, on the reverse strand, counting down.
TTACCTCAATCAACTCACTGATCAATGAATGCAAACTGCGGATCAAATAACTAAAGGAGGAAGCATTGGTATCTACCCTTATATTTTGAAGCTGTCTCAAGGTGATTGTTGTTTGCTAATGTCTTTAATTTCAGTTTAAACTCCACAGTGAATTAAGCACTTATTCTGTGCAGGGCTCTGTGCTTAGTACTGAGGAAGATATAAAGATGAAAATGCTATCATATTTGCCTTCAATCTTGCAGGGGCACATATTCCCAGAATCTCTCTCCAAATTACTCTCCTGACCCACAACATAGAGATACCAAAATAATGTTCCTAAAAAATACAAGTCTGACCTGGACACTAACCTAACTCCATCAGTTTCAGTGATCCCTGCCTATCTCCAAAACAAAATACAAATTCTTCATAGTGGAATTTTTAAAATCCTGTATAGCCTACATTTAGCCTACCCATTCTAGACTTAAAACTGTCACCAAAATAGACTATGTGTTGTTCCCCAAACCTGGTATTCCATCTCCCACCTCCACGTCTTCGCAGTTTTTTCTCACACCTGGAGTAATTTCTTACTTCACCTCTTAGACTTCTTGGCATATTTGGTTCGTAAGCTCAGATGACATCTTACAGGAAGCCCTTCCTGACTGTCTTTTCCATTACTATTTACTGAATATGCTGATCAACACATTGATTATAATACCAAATTTATAGAGTCAACAAACATTTATTAAAGACCTACTATGTACCAGGTACTGGTGCTAAGAACTTGGGACACCAAGAAAAGCAAAAACAGTCTTTGAATATTCTAATGGGGAAGCAACATACAAGCAACTCTTTACAAACTACACATATATAAATTATACACATATATGTTTAGGTGTGTATACATACATATATATATATATACATACATACATACATATATATGTATATATATATATATATATATATATATATATATATATATATATATATGTACACAGAGAGAAAGAGACAGAGTGTCTGTATAAATTGGAGGTAATCTTTGAGAGAAGCATTAGCATTAAGGAGGCCTGGAAAAGGTGGGTTTTAGCTGAGACTTGAAGGAATCTAGGAAACAGAGAAGACAAAGACCATTCCAAGACACAGAGAACAGCAAGTGAAAATGCATGAAGTCATAAGATAGTATGTCTTTTGCAAAGACTAGTAGGGAAGTTGATGTTACTAGACCGGACAAGAAAGGAAGAAAATACATGATAAAGTCAAACACAAGGGTTTTTATTTGGAACTCCTGTAGTTTTTTAGAGGATTAAAGGAGTGACTTGATCAGAAGTATTTTTTAGGAAAGTTGTTTTGAAAGCTGAGCGAAGGATAAATTGAAGTCTATCTAGAAAGAAGCTTGGGGCTAAAAGACTAACCAGCAGGGTACTGCCAACAGTTCCAGTATGAGGTGATAAGGACCTGTACTAGTGTAGTGGCAGTTTCAGAAAAGTAGAATATATGAGGGTCGTTGCAAAGGCAGAATCAATAAGACTTGGCAAAAGTCTGGACATGTGGGCTTAGAGAGAAGGTGTCAATGACATCTAAGTTGTGAGCCTGAGTGACTACAGGAATAGTGGGTATCCTCTACAATAATAGAGAAGTTAGGAAGAAGGGAGAATTTAAAGAAAAAGTGAGCTCAGTTTTGAGCATGCTGGGTTAAAGATATCTATAGGACATCCAGTTATATGGCCAAAAGACATATGGAAATATCAGACTAAAAATCATGTGAAGTTAAAGTTGGATAAACAGATCTGAAATCATCTAGATGGAGATAACTGAATCGATGGGAGTTGATGAGGTTATTAAGTGATACAACACAGAGCAAAAAGTGAAAAGGGTCCTAGCTTCACAAAGTCTTTGGGGGGACATTCACAGTTAATGGATGTGATTCTGGATGAAGATCCAGCAAAGACTTTATGAGGAGTGGTCAGACAGGACAATCAGGATAAAGTAGTGTCAAACCTAGAAAATAGAGAAAAGAATATCAACTAGAGTGCAACTAATAGTGCCAAAAGCTGCAAAGAGTCAAGAAGGATGGGAATAGAGAAGAGGCCATTGGATTTGACAAGAGATCACTGATAACTTTAGAGAGAGCAGTTGCAGTTGAATGATAAAGTTGGAGTCACAATGCAGAGTTAAGGGAATGAGAGGGTAGAAGATAGAGGTGACTATCAAAAAAGGTCTTATCAAGAAGCTTAGGCACAAAAGAAAGCAGGAATGTAAAGGATGATAGGAGGGTAGGATGGAAAGTTCAAGTGAGGGGTTTTAAAGGATAGGGTTGATATGCGCATATTTGTAGGCAATAAGCCGCAAGTGGACACCGAGAGAGACTAAAGATTAGTGAGAGTGGGAGCGATGTGCTAGACAAGATGGGATAGAATTGAATTGTTAGTGCATATAGAGGGGTTTCCCTTGACAAGGAGAAGGGCCACTTCTTCATGTGACACAGGAATAAAATAAAATCATGGGGGAAGGCATCTACGTGATGATGTGAGATGATTGTAGAAGAGAGAGTTCTAATTAAATTGTCTCATTTCACAGAACTATGAGGTACAGCTCTCAGCTGAGAGGGTGGAAAAAAGGGAAGCATGGGGAAGTCGGAGAAGGGTTGAAAAGCTTTGAAAAAGCTGCTGTAGTGAGTGGAAGGGATGATAAATTAATCAGAGAGGTGGGAAAGGATTGTCTTATTACAGTGAGCAGTGAGTTGAGATTATGTAACATATATCTGTACAATTTATATCAATCATACAAAGTATAACTACACAAGAGAGGTGAAAACTAAGTTACATGGTTGAAGTTCTATAATCAGATGGAATAAGGATCAATCAATATAGGGAAGACTTTCTGGAGGGGATATTTGTCCCACATCTTAAGAAGTAGGATTATGTGTTAGTTTTATTTATCTTTGGAAGAGCTTACTAAATTCCAAGTAATCCTTTCTCAAATCTCTTAAACTTTCCCAAAACAACGTAATTTCATAATAAAATCACTGTCACATTCTGACCAAAGGTCCTCAGCACTGTTGCCCTCCTCACCCACTCCCACTCTCCCCCATCCCACACAGTGAAGTCCTGTGTTTTCTTACCCTAGCACAGAGGAAAACCTGTCTCTTGAAAGCTACAGTGAAAAAACAAAAGAACCTGTGTTCTTGAAGGCTCTGCAGCAAAGAACATGCTCTGGCAAGGCCAACACCAGACACAAAAGGCTTCCATGAAGGAATGACGGACTGGTGTCTACTACATAAGGACCAGCCTAAGTGCAGAGAGGCTCACCAGGGAGACTGACTCCAGGTGATCAATGTCTATGGCCAAAGAAACTCAAGACTCTCTTCTAGGAGGGGTTGTGATCTGTGTAGAGGGAATTTTTACATGGATCTTCTGAAGTACTTAAATAAAACACATGAATGACAAAAAAAACCCTAAATAAAAACATAAACCCAACATACTATTTTAAATTCTTAATTAAAGTCAATGGTCCAAAAACTTCATTGGATGGTGAGTAAAAATCTAACCCAGTGCCTGAGCTTCAGTAACATTAACTCTCCTACGCTTCAAGGTTGCTATATACTGAGCCCACATAGATACTGCTCCCATGGAACTGACCTCTGGAGTTTTGTTTTACCTAATGTTCTGGAGGAAACAGTTCAAGTTCCTCTACAGGGTTAGCCTATATTTCCATCCAAATCTAAGAAGGCACATTCATTATGGCTTTTGTGGTTTGATTCCCTAAATAAGAAGTTTGTAGGGACAGAGGAGGTACAAGGCCAAGAAAATATGCAACACAACTTTTTTCTTGGCCAAAATTAAAATATCATAATGGCTTTTATAATTATACAAGCCTGCTATGTGTCCACTAAATCTTTCATAGTAATGGAAAAACAAGGGCTCTGGTCATGAATAATATATTATATACTTAAGCTCTGGATCACATGCAGTAGGCTAGTAACTCTCACTAATTCTGCCATTATCAGTTGGCACTTACTTTGGAAGTTTGGGAGGGAGAAAAGGAGGGGAGACAAGCATGAGGACAAAACCAGTAATAGTCTAGAGCTGAAATAAAAGCCAAAGAGGATGTCAAGTGACCACTAAGGACTGAGAGAATAGGATTTATAACAAGATATCTAGATATAATTAGATAGCTTAGATATCATCTAGTGAAGACAATCTAGTACAATGGATAGAATACTACATCTGAAATCAGAAAAGCTGAGTTCAATTTAGATTTACCATTTGTGACCTGAATGACACTGGACGAGTCTTTTCACTTTCTGGTCCCAGCTTCCTCCTCTATGAAATGAGAAGGTTGAACTAAGTGACTTCTAAGTCAGTCAGTCAACCAGCCTGCCCTAGAGTTTACTGAATAAGAGGATAACATGGTCAGATCTACACTTGAAAAAAAGCCCCTTAGTGGCTGAGTGGAAGTGAGGTTGTAGAGAGAGAATTGAGGCAGGGAAACCAGTTAGAAGGGGATGAGACCTAGAACAAGGGTGGTAGTTGTATAGATGGAGAGCAAAGAACATAGATGAGGGATGTTTTGAAGGTAGAAACATCAAGATTTGGCAGTGGATTGGATATGTGAAGTATTAAGAGTAAAGGATGACACAGAGCTTTGCAGGCCTGGGAGGCAGGTAGTACCCTTATTAATAACAGAGAAGGTTAGAAGAGGGGAAAGTTTGTGGGGAAAGATGAGTATAAATTGGAGTTCTGTTTTGGACACAGTGATTACAAGATGCCAATGGGACATCTAAATTGATATGTACAAAAAGTATTAGTAATCTAGGATTAGGGAGGTAGGGAGGAAAAGAATATGACTTTGTAGTATTACAATAGCCTTCTGGTCAGTAATTCACATCAAAAAAATCCACAGCTGCACCCTTCCCTCACTGTAGGCAAATCTCAGTAAAACTGGAGGGAGGAGGAAAGAAACATGGAACCATGAGAGACCTGGATTCAAATCCTGTATCCGTTACCTACGAGTTTTGCAATCATTAGCAAATGTCTGAGGTTTCTCCATCCATAAGATGGGAAGGGATATCACCTACAGCACCGACATCACGGGATGTTATGATGATCAAATGAGACAAGACTTAGTGTTCTGAAATTGTCATGTCAGACTTTGTGACCCCATGGGCTGTAGGCCATACAGTCCTTGGAGTTTTTGTGGCAAAGATGTTAGAGAGTAGTTTTTTCTTCTTCAGTGGATTAAAGCAACTGAGGTTAAGGGACATGTCCAGGATCACATAACTGCTGGCCAGCACTCTGGTCACATGACTCCAGGCCCAGCATTCTATCCACGCAGCCATCTAGCTTTAACTCTGAAACTACTACATAAGCTTTGAGGCAGCTTGCAATCAGGACTCATCTTCTGAGTTCAAATCTGGCCTCAGATACTTACTAGCTATGTGACCCTGGGCTCTTAAGTCACTTAACCCTGTCTGCCTCAGTCCCTTGTTCGTAAAATGAGCTAGAGAAGGAAATGGCAAATCACTCCAGTATCTTTGCTGAGAAACCCCAAATGGAGTCATGAAGAGTTGGATGTAACCAAACAACAACAAATAAGCATTAGCTAGCAGCAGCAGCAGCAGCCCTCTTGGCTTGATTACTTTGCCATCTGTGGGTCTATGGACAAAAAAATCCGTTTTCTGATCTACAAAACGCTAGATCTCTGAAGCTTCTTTCTCATCCAATATGCCATGTTCTGAGGCCCCACACACAAAGATCCTAGGATTCTGTGACTAATAACGTAGCAAGGCCGGCCCAAGAAAGAGATGAGGATAGAGAGCTTCTTTGATTCCTCTGAATACAATCACCTGTACAGTAAGACATTTGTACACCACAGACTAGAAAGAGAATCCAACAGGCCAGAAGAGATTTCTCAAGATGATCAAATCTAACCCACCTTCAAGCTACTGAATGTATACAACCATTCAGAGAATTCAACGGTCAATTTTCTTTTGAGAATTTCCAGAGAGTGTGAACTCCACAGCTAGAGCTTTAAGTTACCCCAGGGAGTATTTTCTCCCCTTGACCCTCTGGTCTTCCTTCCCCTTCCCGCCATGCTTCTCTCCCTCTCATTCTCAGTGAGGATCTTAGACTAACTCCTTTATCTTCTGGGTTAGACACTTCTTTGTTAGTCTGTGTCCCTTTACGACAGCATCAGGCTTTTCACAGAGCAAGACAAGAAATCACAGTTAGAGGGGATTAGGAAAGGAAAAACGTAAAGATAGTTCTTGATTTTGTCTTTAGAGAACTCTTCCTATTTTCTCAATCTTAAATTAGAGAAGCAAATGTATTACTACTACTCTTTTTTCTGTAAAAGGAGACTATTCCTTAGACTCGCTACCTCATAGGGCAAGAGAGACTCACCTCTGGCGGGCCTAAACACACCCAAAAGGCTTTGAGGACAAGCTTACTGAGAGGCCATGTCTATTACCTGAAGACCACCCTCAGGCAAGAGACTCATCAGAAAAGTGACTGCCCCCAAAACTGACGAACACTATCTCCCAAGGCACAGAGGAGCTGCAAACTAGGTTACTACATGGAGTATCCACAGCAATGAAGTCGTTAAATGCTGCTTCTCCCATCTGCTAGATCTGAAGCTCAAGGAGAGCAAGGACCGTAAGTTAGCTACCAAGCTACTGCTGCTAAATACCACAGTCTCTAATGTAAGAGGCACAATAGCTGGAAGAGCACTGGACTAACAGGCAGAGCTGGGTTTTAGGCCTCCACTCTTCTCTGTGATGTTTGCATAATCCTAGGGAAGATACCTCACCTCTGAAGATACCTCAGTTTCATCTTGAAAATGGGGGCAATATTTATACTACTAAAAGCATTGTTGACAAGTGTTTTGTAAACTGATGTAGAAATGTGCTGATTTTTATTTTTACATGGCAGGCTCCCCATTGTTTATGAAGTATACAATTAAGCACAAAATTCTAAGCCTGGCATTCTATACCCTCCATAAAAGCAGCTCTACTCTACCTTTCTCCACCCTGTTCTCATCACTTGGCTCACTCATTCATTCTAGCATGTGTCAACGTTTCCCTTCCCTTTCTCTACTTTGCTCACTCTATCCTCTGTGTGTGTGTGTGTGTGGGGGGGGGGGGGGGGTGTAGTGTTTCAGATTCCCTCCCCAGTACCTTGTTCTCCTTTCTTTCCTTCAAGGTCTAGATCAGGGGCTTCCTCTTCCATGCAGCTTTCTCCAAACCCTTAAAACAATGTCTCCTTTCTTAAATCTGTCACAAAACTTTACCTGTGCTCCTCCTTTGTTAACATTACCTGTAGCATCAGAGGCAGCTATTTGTATTTCTCTGACAGTAAAGTGTCTATCTTTTTTAATCTATACTCAGCATTGAACACAAAAAGTCTTGTGCAGAATAGTTGCTGAATAAAAATTTGGCGAGTTATGTTGAATTCTGTAGAATGGTTGGAATGGAAGGAATCTTTGAATATGGCATAGTAATAATACACAGAGCATCAGGGTTGAAAGAGACCCAGTCTTTTTATAGATGAGACAACTAAAGTACAATCAGTTCTGCTATAACCTGAAGTTAGAAAACATGACTGTTCCAAAGCAACTGATACATGAGGGAACACTGAGAGAGTAAGGTGAATCAAGTTTGCTTCCCTACCTTTCTTCCACAAGAAACAGCAAAAACACAGAAAACTGCACTGCTTCCCCCCAACTCACATAAGCCTTTCAATGCCCATTTCTACAACAAACCAGGTCTTTGTCAAGGTAAAGTGCCAAATTTATTATATATTTTCTGGTGTAGTAGGAGTTGTACTATAAGGGCTGGTTCAAACTACCCCATTCTCTAGCAGGAGTTGTAGCCACAAACTCCAGGTTGAGCAGCAAGCTGCCCAAGGAGCAGTCCCAAGTTGCTGGGACAGTGATTATTTATTGTAATGTTAACACCGTAACATTAACATATTTTTAAACCATTTACCATGTAAAAAACTGGACTACCTTTCTTAAGTTCCTAACTTTTTTTAAATGTGTCACTGAAGAAGTTTTTGAGCTTGTATTCCTAATCCTATTTCCACCACTGACTTTGTGGGGTTTTTTTAATTGTGAGATTTTTTTTTTATAGTACAAATACCAAGTTATAGCAAAACTGCTCATACAAAGAAAAGTGACTTGCTGAAGGATCATACATAGAGTAAATACTAGAGCTGAGATTATTGTAGGATGAATTACTTGCACTGGCAAATCTGCACTACATCTCATTGTGGGTCAGTGGACTTTCTGATTGTTTAATTATTAAACAATAACATTAAAGACTGGGTAAGTGCTTGGGGATACAAAGACAAAAAAAATATTGTAATTGCATCAATTTCTACTATTTTTCCACCCATGTGATCTTAAACAAGTCACCTGACTTGGGTTCAACAAAAAGGGGAGCTGAATCAGAGGACTTCCAAGGCTCCTTCCTGCTTTAACTCCACCATCATTGCAAATGTACTGTACTTTAACTACCTTGAGTTCTCCTGTTAGGACTTGTTGCCACCTAGTGGACTGAGGAGAATCTAACACTGAAGAATCCACCAGATCCAAGGCTGTACTGCTCAGTCAAATCCACAAGATGGATACTTAAAATATAAAGTGGAAAACAAGGCTGGCTGCATGTGAAGGCCAGGTGGTCACAGAGCACTGGGAACTACAAAGACCTTAGTCGTATAGATAAGGAAACAAAACCCCCACAGCTAATAAGCAGCAGGACTGAGAGCTCTTTCACAATACCATACAAACACGCAATGCGACTACTGCTAGGGTAGTGATCTCTCTGCTACAGTCCAGTTATACATAGCTTTCAAATTCAGGAAACTAACACAACTGTGCATTTATCTGAAGGAGTTGGCTTCAAAACATTAACCAACTTAGCTGCCATTTTTTGTCTTTTTGTGAGGCCACTGGGTACGCAGAAGGAAAAAATGTCTGCAGTACATGTTCAGAAGATACTAAATTAAACTAATACAATACAACCAATTAAAACTGAATTTGGAAGGGTAACAATAGCAGCTCAAATTTTACACGACTTTTAAAACTGATAAAGCATTTTCTTCACAGAAAACCTATGAGGTTGGTAATATAAATATTAAAACACTAGGTAACTTGGTGTAGTGGAAAAGACTGTATAAATGATGTAGTCCAGTAGCGTCAAACTCAAATAGAAATGGGGGCCCTCTAATCGGCATAGAAGGATCCTTGCACGCTCCACATTGACTCAGAAATCTACATATTAACATTATCTGTTGTACTATAGTTTAACTTATTTTGTTAAATATCTCCCCATAACATTTTAATCTGGTTCAGACTTCAGTCTGAGTGTTGTATAGCAAGTGTGATCAACACCTCAGATCTAGTCCACCAAGAGTGTATAGATACTCAGAAGATTTGTAGACAGACTTTAAAGAGATCATGAATTTGAATGGAAAAAAAGTTGTATCTTAATTTCATTATCCTTTTGTTGAAATTTAGTATTTCCTTTATGCTTTTTTAAAAGCAGCATTATTCTGAGAAAACCTACAGGTTCTACAAGACTGCCAAAGGGTATCCATGACACTAAAAAGCTTAAGATCCCTTGATCTAGTCCAAACTACACCCTTGATTTTACAGATGATTTAAACACAAATTCTGACTCCCAAGTCTAATCCTCATTGCCTTGCCTGTCTCCCCTCTCCAACCAGTCCAACAAATGTTTATCAAGCATCTACTATACGCAGATCCTATACTAAAGAGAAGAATTTCAAAGCAGGAACGATCGCTGTCCATAAGATACCAAGGAGCTTTCAATTAATGTAAAGACTGTGGCTGTCTGCCTTTGTAATATTTTTGATAGATTATCAACAGTCCTAAACTCTGGTTGGTATAAAGAGCAGTTTCATTATCAACACCCTGAAATAGGTCAGTGCTGTCAACAAGGGGAGGAAATCCAAGATATGAAACCCCAGCACAAAAATACTTAGGAGAAGAAAACTTCCTTCAAAAAGTCAGCATCACTAGGGCCTAGAGTATTGATTCCCAGCTTAGAAAGCAGATCCTTCTTCTTAGCTTAGGACTACCTGGGGCTTATGACACAAACACTGGAATCACCAGCAGCAGGGTGATAGGAGGGTCAGAAGGCAAGGGAAGGCAGAATTTACTTCCCTTGTTTAAGGAGAACTTCTACCTTTTTCCTTGCTCTTAGAAAAGGTTTCTTCTAATTCTTCCACATAACAGAGAAGTGATAAGACTCAGGCTCTCAAAGGCTATATCAACAGCTGTTCCTACTGAGCTGGAAAGGTTCTGACGACAGGTTTGGCAATGGTCTGTTCTCACCCTCAAGGGCAGAGGCTTTTAACCTTTTTTTTCTTTTTTTTGGCATGGACAGGAAGCTGTGGCTACCTTATGCAGTGTTTGCTTTTATTTTTAAATATTTAATTTTAAAAAATATTTAATAATAATTTAAATTAAATTAATTTAAATATCTAATAAATAGGTAAATATTGAATTTTAAATATCTAAATTCTTTTAAAATATCTAATAAATTCAAGTTACTAATTTCAAAGCCGCCCTGATCACCCAAAATTCTTTCAAGACTCCCTTCTTTTCTGTGAACTGTATTTTTCTTAAAGAGATGCCTCAATGACATTTCTTTTTACTTTTTTCACTGTTTTATCCCTATTTGAATCTCTGGGGATGGGTGGAGGAGGGAAGGGAATGTAACAAATAGGCAACCAAAACACACTTCCAAAATAGACTTATCTAAAAATGCATGTCTCATTTTGGATCTTGCGTCTATCAATTCTCTACAATTGTGGCTAATCATTGAATTAAGTTTCTTAAGCCCTGCTGCTTTTTCTTTATAATGTTGTCACTGTATAAATCATTCTCCTAGTTCTTCTCGCTTTATATGTCTTCCCAGGTTTCCCCAAAACTGTCTCTTTCACAATTTAATAAATGGTGAATTTATAAGTATATATAACGTACATTATAAATAAATAACATATTGTAATGTAACATATAATAAATTAATAAATAACAGCTAACATTCATATAGCACTTACTATATTGCCAGGCACTGAGCTAAGTAAGCACTCTACAATGATCTCATTGGATCCTCACAATCACTCTGAGAGGTAGGTGCTATTACTATCCCCATTTTACAGATGAAGAAACTGAGGTAGAGGTTGAATGACTCATCCAGAGTCACTCAGCTAGTTAGCATTCCATTATATTCATTTACCACTGAATCTGTGATCCGGAGACAGTAGCCTCTTTTCAGTTACTCCATTCTGACACTCCAGCTCTTGACTCCAAAGGTTTTCAATGTTCTCCAACCTCACCTCTGCCTCCCAGTCTCTCTGGCTTCTAGCCAGTCTTAGGTTAAGTCTCTTATCTCCTGCAAGAAGCTATGCCCAGCCTTCCCTCTTTATCCAATACAATTTATCCTGTACAAAACTTATTTGTATAAAATTGTTTGCATGACTGTTTTTGGTCTATGTATCCTCAGTGTTTACCACAGAGCTCAGCACATAGTAAAATGCTTAATAAATGCTAGTTGACTGACTAATGGGCACCTTTATAGTTTTAGGTTCTTTGCAATTATAAAAGATACGCTATAAACATGTTCTCCCTATCTGACCTTTTCCTCCTTCTTTAGTCTCTTTCAGGTACTGGGCTGGTAGTGATATTTCTAGTAAAGTACATGCTCAGTTTAGTGACTGGAGTACAAGTTCCAAAATGATTCTCAGAATGGCTGGACCGCTTTTATAGTTCTACCAACCAAGTATATTGGTGTGCCTGTTTTCTTATTGGTGTGCCCCTCCAATATGTCATTTTTCTTGTGTCATCTTTGCTAATCTGCTGAATGTGAAACAGAAGTTCAAGACTGATTTAATTTGTATTTCTCTAATTGCTAGTGATTTGGTACATTTCTGCATATGATTATTGGTAGCTTTGATTTTTTTTCCTTTGAAAAAACTGCCTGTTCCTATCTTTGACCATTTTACATGGTACACAATGGCTCTTGCTCTTAAAAATCAGTTGTTTAAACTGATACTGTTTGAATATAAACTGAAGCATGCTATTTCTCTTTCCTTCTCGGTTGAGTCTCCTTGTAAAAAATGACTAATATGGAAATGTTTTAGATGACTGCATATGTGTAACCTGTACTGAACTGCTCTCAGGGAGAAGCGGAAGAGAGTGAGGAATAGAATTTGGAACTCAAAACCTTTTTTAAAAACCACAAATGTTAAAAAATTGTTTTAACAGTAATTGGGTAAACTATTATTGAAAAAATCAATTCTTTATACATGGAAATGAGACTTTATCAGAGAAAACTGCTCCAAAGATTTTTCTTCCTTCCAAATTGTTTCTCTTCTAATTTTAGCTTCACCGGTTTTCTTTGGTGTAAAATCTTTTTAAGTTTTATGTAACCAAAATTGTCCATTTTATCTTCTATGATCCCTTGTTTGGTCCTGACTTCTTCCCTTCTCCATAGATCCAGCTGGTATTTTCTTCCTTGATCCTCTAACATGTTTATGATGCCATCTTTTATGTGTAACTCATATGCATTTGGAACTTATCTTGTTAATATGGTATGAGTTATCGATGAATACCCAATTTCTTCTAGACTGTTTCCTAGTTTTTGCCCAAGAGTGAGCCCTTACTCCAATAGTCAATTTCCTCATGAAGAGGAAACAAAGATGTAGAGCAGGTTAGCCAAAGTCATAGAAATAGTAGGAGCTAGGAGAAACTTTAGGGGCCATTTACTCCAACTCCCTCAGGGATAGGAAGTGATTTGATCAAGCTTGAATAGTTAATGCATGGCAGGATTGGAATTACAAACCAAACGCAGATGATCACAACCACCACATCAGTCTGAAGCAGAACCTTTCTTAGTAGATCCAGTAATTGGGCTCTGATGCTCCTCACTAGGGAACCAGGCCTTACATAATTTAAGGACACTGGAAAAGTTTCCCTGGAATCACAGTTCATGTGGGATATAGCCATAAGAAACTCACTAACGCTTTTGGACTAAACTGAGGGGAAAGGGGAAGAGAATGAGCATTTATAGTGCTTGTTATAAGCCAGGTACTCTGCCAAGCACTTTGAATTTAAGAGGACTGGATTTCAAATCACCATTCTGCCACTGTGTGACCTTGGATGAATCAGTCTTCTTTATAAATAAGGAAATCTCAGACAAGCAATGAAAAGGACACTTAAGTCCTTTTCACTGTTAACATTCTATATTCAAAAGGCCTCTTCCAGCCCAATCTATGTTCTAAGGTCCCCTTCCAGTTTGTGTCCTGTGATTTTATGGCTGTAGATAACCTAAGCCATATCTTCCATTTTGTAGCTAGTTTTAATATCCTGTCACCCTGTTACCTAATTAGTAGGCTATCAGATTTTCAAAATGAATAAGGTGTCCCACCATGGGAGTACCTATTTATTTACTTTCCTTTATAATTTTTTAAAATTTTTTGAGACATTTATATCTTTCCAGTTCCAGGGTCTTTTTAAAAATTTTCACTTTTAAACTTTTCAGTTAGGTACATCTTAACCTCCAAAGCAGCAATAACTTTTCAAAATAATGTTCTATAATAAGCTTTGAAAATGGTATAAATTGTTCTTCTCAAAATTACTTTGTAAAACTACATGTTGCCCGGTGAGGAAGTACATAATTTGAATCTGAATATTTATGTTGAATAAGATCAGCTTCCTTGACCTTCTCTGAGGTTAAAGACAGGGGTCAGCAGATGGTCATTGTAGTTTACCTGCTGTTCTATGGGGGAAGGGGACATCCACCCTCCAAGTCAACCAGATGGTTTGCAAAAGTGGCCAAAAGCATGAGTCCGGACCATCAGGTCAATTCATTTCTAGTGGTAACTTACACCTACTAACATTTGGAATGGAATGATTTTTCTTGTCATTCAGAAATTCGGGCCAGCTCAACCCAAGTACAATGAAAATAAAACATCATATTCGCAGGAAAAAAAGACTAAAAGTTCAGACTTGATCTTGGGCTACAAGAGGTGGTGCTAGATTATGTAAGCAAGCCACTAGCACTTTAAATAGTAGAACTACTTTACAGGTGAGCAGCTATAGATGCAGCGGACAGAATGCTGTGCCTGGAGTCAGAAAGGCCTGACTTCAAAATCCACCCCAGACACCGCCTAGCTAGCTGTGTGACCCTGTCACTTAACCTCAGTTTGCCTTAGTTTCTCCACATGTAAAATGGAGATAATAACAGCCACTAACCTCCCAAGGTCGTTGTGAAGTTCAAATGAAATAATCACTGTAAAGTGCTTCACACAATCCCTGGCACAGAACAAGCACGATATAAGTGTTGGTTATTGTTATTGTTAAAAACAAGTAAACCTCAGTCTGCACAAGGAACACAGATAGTAACAGACCTGGAACCCTAACCAAACTGTCTAATTAATTCTAGTGTTTTTCTACTCCACCAACCATTCACCAAAGTACTCACCTGAAACAAATTCTGGAGACTGAGAAAAGAAATACCAAGAGATTTATCCGTGGATAAAAGATTTATCACTAACCTAGTGAGCAAAATTTCCAAATTCCCCGCCATGGATTCAACGTTGAAAATATATCTTAATTCAAGATAATACTTGCCATTTCTTGTCAAAACTTCAAAACATTTGCGGGTGTCATTATGGTTACTACTCTTTAATTAGCTGGAGCTTGGGAGTCTCTACCTTAGAAGAGCATCTTCGCGAGTTGCTAAGGCCCAAAATATAATTAATTCTTTGTGGCTAAGCCTCTAGTGACCAGCCTCTTTAGCAGGGCTGATCCTTAGATAGCTGCACAGTCCATTGCTGGGCCCATTTCAAAGCTTTTCTAGTTAAGACTGCCTGTCTCATCTTGCACATCACTAGAAAAGCCTTTGGCAGCCCCACACCACAAGGAGACATCTGAGAAAGGCTCTAGGACCGCTACTCTTATAGAGAGAGGCAAGAAAGGCCTGAGAACAGTAATAAAGAGCAATAAAGTAAGACAGATTCAGCTCAACATTAATGCATATAGAAACGAAAACATACCTTCTTGTTAGAAGTTGGGTTATTCCAAAAATCAGATCGTTCTGTATCAATTATCATCTCCATGAAGATAATATCAGATCTACTTATCCAGCCCTAATCTCTTTCCTGACTTCCATATTTTCATCTCCAACATCCTTTTGGATGCTCCCCATAGGATCTCAAACTAAACATGCCCAAAACTGAACTTATTATCTTTCCCCCAAACCTATCTTCTTAATTTCCCTATTAGCTTTGAAGATGCCAACATCATGCCAATCACCCTGGCTCACATCTAGGTGTCATCGGTCCTTTACTTCTCATTAATTCTAGCCTCTCAGATCCAGTCCATTGCGAAGTCATGTTGATTCTACCTTCCCAACACCTCTCCTATGTACCCTCTTCTTCATCTAAAACTGCCACCACTGGTACAGGCCCTCATCCCTTACTTCTACTTCTACTATTACAATAACTTGCTGGTTGGCCATCTCATCTTCCTGAAAGATCATATCAACTCTGAAGCTCAGTCCCACCTGCCCTTGGGTCCCTGCTTCCCTCTAATTGGAGAGGGCCCTCAGTAGGCCTCTCCTAGATCCCTCATTTAAGGAAGCGGCTCAGGGAAGCCTTCTCATTCCCTGCTTGGCCGTAGGATGTCAGCAGCCTAGCATCATTCCCACCCACCCCCAAAATCAAGTGTACTCTTTCCTTCCCCCTCCTCCTCACTCCACTCTCCTTTTTAGATTCTTTTTTATGTGTGTTGCCTTCCTCTGTTACACTGACACTCCTCAAGGGCAGGGACCATCTTTTACCTTTCTTTGTATCTCTAGTGCTTAGCACAGTGTCTGGCACACAGTAGGCGCTTACTAAATGTTTATTAACTGATTACCTCTCTGGAGCCAAGCAGAACAAAATTCTAATCCTTTTCTAATTGCCTTCTGAACACTTGAAAACAACAATCATATCCTTTCCCTGAATCAGAGTTGTTTCTTCTTTAGACTAACCATCTCCAGTTCCTTCAACTGATTCTCAATAGATGCCTCCTAGGTCATCATCTTTTTGACCCTTTTTCAATGAATGGAAAGAGAAGTTATTAAATAATACTTATGGAGTACTTAAATGTTTACAAAGTACTTCCCTTACATCAAATCTGCAAAGGTAACATAAGCATTATTTTCCCCCATTTCACAATGAAGAAAAGTAATACTCAAGGAGATGACTTGGCTTTTCCTGTGATCAAACAACTAGTAAGTTCCGGGAGCTGGATTTGAGCCCAGGTGTCCTGGGTCTGTGTTCGCCACTTAATTACAACATGTTTTCAACTCAAGCACCTGGTGAGATAAGAGGCAATAAACAATGCAACAAAAAATGCAGCAGAACTCCCAAAACTGGAGTTTTGGCTTCGGGGGTGGAGGGGCAATGCTGCAGGAGGAAGAAGCAGGTTTGGGAGGGATCCCAAAGGACAGACCAAGTCTAACCCCTACCCAAGTATGGATTTCATCTACAACATAGCCTACCCAAACTCCCCCAAAATGGCCTTGCTTATCTGCTAATTCCTAAGATTCCTTGAGAATAAACCTATAGCCAAAAATTGTAGAAACTACTTCCCTCTAAAAGATGAAAAGGACAAAAGTTGAGCTGACTCTGCGAACAGCTGTTGCTAGTCCAACTATGTAGCCTTTGACCTTTCTCCTGGCCAGGACTGAGGAGTATCAATTGTTGTCTTGTATTACGTGCTGTTTACAATCCCTGTGTGGCATGAAAGGAATTAATAATTTAGCTTCCAGAGCTGATGGCCTTTATTGGGAGCTTCCCCTTGGCTGAACAGAAGCCCAAGCAAGAAGCTGTCCTGAAGCCCCAGGGTTGCTTTTAGTGCCCCCCAGTTTACAGCCTAATTGGGCACCATAACATAAATCAATTATTTCTCCTGTTTTAAGCAACAATGCGTTCTATTCTTAATGGTTATATTTCCGACTTCCCTTGGATCAAGCCCATCCTTGTTCTTCCCGAGTTTTACAACTGTATAGTAAACATGGTAGTTCAGAAATGCTTGAAGAAAGCACTGTGGGATTCGAGGTTGTTTGGTAAAAGGAGCACACAGAGGTTATGCTGTTTTGAACTTCCCTTGACCTTTGACTGCCCTTGTCCCCAGCTTATGCTAATTGGAAGGGCAAATAGGAAAGCTCCTTGTAGAAATGAACTTAGCCTGAACCTGTGACATAGCATTGGACTCTGAATACCAGAGTTGGGCAAGTTATTACAGGAGTCCCCAGCATGGGAAAAGTGGCAGCCTCTCTCTTTGCAGGGAGTTTATAGTATTACCCCATCTCCTAGGCATCACCATGTGCTCAGGCATAAGAAGGGTCATGACGCTAACTGAATTCAGCAAATCACATCTCACCTCCCATTGCCCTCCATTCACCAGTTTTCCACCAACTGGTTTAAACAACAGAGAGTTAACAACAATGGGTACCATGCCCATCCTTCTCCCATGTTTCCAAGATTCATGATTGTTAAAATACCCTCACTTCAAAGAGCTTCAATCCCAGTGGACGTGCTTTCCCTCCTGATATCACAATCCTCTCCACACTTTAGCAGGTACTCTTCATTACCTGACAGCCAGCTTCTCTAGTTAGGCCTCCAATGACAGCTAATATTTCTATACAGCACTTCAAGGCTTGCAAAGAGCTTCACACAGGTTATCTCTTGATTCATACAACTCTGTGAAGGAGGTGCTGTTATTACCCCCATTTAACAGATGAGAAAACTGAGGCAGAGGCAAAATGATTTGTCCAGAGTCACACAGCTGGGGTCTGGGGGACCTCAAAGAGGCTGGCCTACATTTGGTCTGGCCTTCAAGAATCCTATCTTTCTCATCTCCTATAATTCTCTTTCATGTCCTTCTTCTTTAAAAAGGGTCCACCCAATATATTTAAAATAAACATTTTAATTTAAGAGGATAATTTGATAGGACTTGGGTTGTCATTCATTGGCCCTTTTTCCTCTGTACTTCTTATCCACTTCTTTTATATCTGACTCATTTACAAAAAAAATACTGTGAGAAGGATTCAGGAGGGTCACCCAATCATCTGAGTATAGGACCTTGAAAAAAGAAGGTACAGTTATTAGTAAGTATGATTTAGTGGTTTAAAAAGATATAAACATTATTTCAACATATAATAATTACTGAACCACAGAGAAGTCTATAAATCCACAAAAATTTACTCATCTCTTATAGATGACCATTTGTTGATCCATCATCACATGATGGGGGTGGGGGAATCCATGCTATATTAAAAGGTGATAGAATAGAAAACATACAATTGAACTCAGGACCCAAGCAGAAAAGATGACTTGACTCCCAGGGGCAATATATCACAGAGACCACGTGTAGATCAGGTCCTGGTATGCTAAAATCACAATATCATAAGGCTGGAAGGTACCACAGAGGGCACATCTAGTCCAACTGATATCTGAGTAGGAAATGCTGTCCTCAACAAGTAATCATCTACTCTCTGGCTGACCATTTGTAACTCTCTCAGTCTTGAAAGCATTTTATTAGTAGTACCATCATTAAGAAAAGAGCTAGCTAGACAAGAAGTTTAAGACCTGTGAGTTTCTGCAGTCAGTTAAGGAGCAGGATCCTGCCTAGGCTTTAGGCTCTCACATTTCTGATAATTATTTAGCCTTTAGTCAAAAGATCCTGAATTCAAATCCTACCTCCAACACTTACAAGCCATGCGATTCTGCACAAGTCACTTAACCTGCTTGCCCAGCTGTATCAACTATAAAATGGGAATAGTAACAGCACCTACCCTGCAGAGCTGTTGTGAGGATAAAATAAGATAATAACTGTAAAGTGCTTGGCGTCGTGCTGGCACATAGTAAGTGCTACATAAATATTAGCTATTGTTGATATTATTATTTCCTGAGTTTATTTCATAGATTTTTCTAGTTCCTCTATCATAACAACACTGCATTTCTTTTAGGATCTATGATTTCATTGATAAGAGTATTCTCGAACAGATAAAGATAAAAACCATTCTCTGCTTTAGCTCCATCAGTTACCACAGCTAATTAGTAAACCCGAACCCTGATGTCCAGCCTTTCAGTGCTGAGCCTCTCACAACTTAATTTCAGACTCAGATGATGGTCTTGTCACCAGGACTGTGCCTTCCCAACCTGGTAGGACATGCCAGAGTTGGTGCTCTGGAGTTACTTGGAATCCTTTGAGACCCAACATCCCTCCCTCGTATGAGGAAGTCTTAAAAGAAGGACTCTGACGAAAGTAACTATTAACAAATTCTTGCTAAAAATCTCTGACTACCTTGGATTCAAGGAAGGGCTGATGGATGACTACTCAGAGGGATATTTTGTTAGCAACAATATTGAGAAGCATAATGAAAGGTGAATCCCAGGTACAGTGTGATGTCTTGCCAAAGTAAAAAGAATGGAAAGATCTCCCTAAGTTAAGTTCCAAAGTTAATACAGCTTCCCCTGGGATTATGATGCCAAGACACAATGACATATTAAAAAGATCCCTGGATTTGAAGTCAGGAGAATCCCAGCCCTGCTGTTTCTTTCCTCTATGACCGTAGGCAAGTCTTCAGGCCTCATTTTCTTTCTTGGTAAAAGAAGAGAGTTAAACTATATGAATGCTTGGGTCCCTTCCAGCTCTAAATCCAATGATTCTATCAAAGGTTAAATGAATTAAAAGCAGAATGACAAAAACTATTTTAAGCATATTAATAACTCCTTCAGAGAATATGGTAACATCGCATCTTCTATCCCCATGGAAGGCTGAATAACAGAAAAGAGACAAGCTGTGTAGCATGTTCAATTCAGATCAGGTACTGTGGGAGGCCACAATGTCATCTCCTTCTGGAAGTCTGGTTTGTTTTTTTTAAGATAAATTTTCATCTATTTGGAATAGATGTGTGGTACTACCAGTAAGAATATATGACCTGTCAAGGTTTCTTCTATTATTCAAAAATTCCTCTGAATCATGACAGTCACTCAAGCACAGATTTTATTCTAGCTTTTTATCCTCCTAAGTCAAGGCTGTTTATGAGAGAAGAAAGAACAGAAAAAATAGCAAGTGCCACTCCTGACTACAGTATGGCATTTTCCACCCACTATTTATTAAAACTTGATTTTCAACTTTTAAAATTAATTTCCATGCTATCCAATAAATCCTGCAGGTACTTACATTTTACATCTTGATCGAGAATATTTATTGGGTACCTATTAAATATTCTGATAACTACTCTGTGGCAGCTCTAAGCTTTTTAGTTCTAGGATACATGCATACATATATATACACACATACATATATGTACACACACACACACACACTACCTACATCATCTAGTACCTACTTCAAAGGGATGTTTGGGAGGATCCGATGAAGTAATACATATAAAATGTGTTGCAAACTTTAAAAGTGCCAGAAAAAAGCCCAATATTATTACTGCTTCACTTTCCTCTAAATGAAGTTTATTTTATCTGTTAAGACAAATTCTAAAAGTAAAGAAGGCAGAGACAGCATAAATAGATAAATAGATGCTTAGCAATTCTAATCATGAGGATTTTCAGTTTAAAAGGAGGAGGGTTTGCAAAAAATGTCCATATATATCTAGTCTAATCTAGCTAAGTAGCTGCAAAAGCAGGGAAAGTAGCAGCAATAAAAATCCTTAGAAATTCAAAAGTGACAAAATCCAAGAAGGGAATCAGTGATGAAATACAGTATCAAATCCATAAAAAAGCAAGGTAAACTAGAGATCCTAATGCAAGAAGTTAAATACGATCCCACAAACAATACTGAGATTTAATGAGAGAGGATATGTAATACAGGACATGGAATACAAAATACTTTGGAAGGATTATTCAAAAGTCCTAGGACATGTAAGATGAAGGAAGAGGGAAAAGAAAGAGACAGCTTCTATTTAAAAAGAGATACCAAAGAAATCCAGGAGCCCAAGATGGGTTGCATGGTACAGAGCATTTGAATGAAGATCGGAGGCAGAAACAAAAGCAACATTGTTAAAAGAAGAAAACACTACAGACTACCTAGATAGAATAAGGAAACAGAAGAGAATTCAGGAAACAGATCACAGGCCAGGCACACAAGCATGATACGGTAGTAATGGAGTACTTCAATTATCTGGACATCTGCTGGAGCTTCCTTCTCAGCTAATAATTTCCCGGCTCATTTTAATGATAATTCCATCATTCAAAAGATAATCACAAATGAGAGATAATTCTTTTCTGGACTTAATTTCCACCAACAAAGGAGCTGGCTGCTAGGGAGGAAATGAGATGAGAATAAAGTCTGCAAAACTGTAAGGCAGTGAGTTTTACTTCAATTTCCATGCCTACCTAGCACAGAATAGTAGATGCTCATGAAATGTTTGGTGACATCACTGAATCTAATTCTTGGAAAAATCTCCAAATGCACATTCTTTACTATTAAAGGGATGGCTAACATCTTAAAAAAACTAGCAGTAGCTGATCTTGTCAATATGACCTCAAGAACACGTCATCCCTTTTAGACCAGATTATTGGACTGGCAGAAGAAGTGAATGCTATAATTTACCTAGATTCAAAGGATTTGACAAAGAGAGATGTGAGTCTTATGGTAGAAAAGTTAGGTGGACTCAGAACCAACTCTGTAACTAGACCTAAAAAGGGATCATCACTGGTTTGATGTCACCTTGAGAAAAGGTCTCTGGTAAAATGCCCAAGGAATCATACTTGGCCCTGTGATGATAGTTGTCCTTGTTTTAACACTTTTATCAGTAACTCTGACAAAGGAATATATATTTATCATATTTGCCAGTGACATAAAACTATCATGACAGCAAACTCTATGGCTGATAGTCAAAAATCAAAAATATATTGAAAGGTTAGAACTTTGGGTCAATTATAATAGGATGAAGCATAACAGGAATAAATAGAAAGTATTACACTTGGTTTAAAAATTATCCACTGTGCAAGGCAAAGGAAGCATGGCTGGAGAATAGTTAATATGAAAATATATTAAGGATTTCAGTGTGCTGTAAACTCAGTTTGAGTCTGTGTAACACACATGGCACCCCAAAAAGCTAAGTCTCACGTTGCATTAAGAAAGGTATTATAGCCAAGACTAGGGAGGGCAAGGTTAATTCCAAACTTATCAAAGCACATCCAGAATATTCTACTCTGTGTTGGACAAATCTCAGCAAAGGCATCAATAAACTGGTGTGTGACCAGGATGGTAAGTGGCTATGAGATCGTGTAATATACAGAGTGAAGTAACTGAGAATTATCTATAAAGGGGAGTGGTTGTCTAGATTATACCTATTTTCAACATTTGAAGAATTATCATGGGAAAAGAGGATTAGATTTGCAACTTGTTCATCTTGGCCTAGAAGGCTGAGTTATGAACAATGGGAAGGAAGAAAGAGACAGAATTTGAACTTAACATGAGATAACTAGAACTATTAAAAAATAGAGTGGAATGTCTCTTAAGGTATTAGATTCCTCTTCAAGGGAGGTCTTTTTTTTTTTTTAAGCTGGATCTTTATTTTTCAGGTATGTTGTAGAAAGGATTTTTTTTTAGGTACAGGTTGGTTACAGGGTAGGTTAGATGGACTCTAGGGGTTCCCTTCCAAATGAATTCTGATTCTGAGTTACTCTACCTCTTTTAAAGATGGCAGTGATATGGAAATCACTACTTACTGAGGCAACATGTTGCACTGTAGAAAGTTCTTCCTTTTACTAAAGTGAAGTCTACTTTCCTTAATTTCTACATATTACTTCTAGTTATGCTCCTTGGGATAGCATAACATTACGTTAGAATAACATAAATATGCAATATGCTTAGGAAAAAAATATTAATTTGGATTTGCAAAGCTAATAGTCAATTAGCTATTTTAGTTCAATCACAGTCCAAAAGGGGCATTAGAGTCAAGATTTTGGCTTGAGATAAGCAAAAACTTCTTTAAAAATGACATTTCCAAAAAATAAAATTACCTATCTCAGAGGGTAATAAATTCCCCAATCCTGGAGACCTTCGGTTACAAGTTGGTGTTAAAGGTGGGTTAAACTAGTTGACTTCTGATGTGGCTTCCAACTTTGAGACTCTGATTCCCCTATGACATTTCTAGTTTTACAAACACACTCATGCACACACACAAAGATCTGTTCTCTCCAAAGATAAACCTGCTGAAACTCTTATGAACAAAAATGGCAGACAACTCTCGAAAATTTTGAAACAATTTATTTTAAGTGACCTTAAGGAACCAAGGGAGAAAAACAGTCACGTTTCATGACTCGTGATATTAACTATTTAATAATGAATCAACAAAACCAACTGAACTTCATAAGATAACGCACATAGTGCTTTGTCATATCACCAAATTCAAACTATTGGTTTGTACCTATGTATTACTAAAAGAAATGCAAGAGGCAGCGGGTAGAAAGTTGAGGAAAGGAGGTATAAGATAAACACTTTGGAGTAACATCAAGAAAAATTCATTTTAAACCCTGACCATTGTATGAGAATGTTCTAAAGGGATTTATTGCCTCATGTACAGGTTATATTATTATGGTCTCCATGAGGCTATGCTGACCCTAAGATTATAAAATACTATGTCTCAAATGTTGTTGAGGCATGCCTCCTTTCACAACTCAGTTTAGCTTCTGATCAAAAACAGAAGCCTTTTAACAAGTTTACCAAAACATGTGAATGGTTTGCTAAACCATCTTGGGATGCTGGGAAGGAGAAGGAGAGAAGCCTGGCACACAGATGCAAAATACATATAAATGAACTTTTAGGTTCCTATACAACTACAGGGAACATTGATGGACTTACTATTGGTTGGGTCATGTTCAACTGAGTCATCCTGACAGAACCCTAGGGAAAAAGAAAAACAGCATTTATAATTTATGAATGACTTCTAACCTGACTTCAAACAGAAAATAGTCACCCGCAAATCTAGTGAATGTCAGCAGTCCATTCAGGGCTGCTCATGTGTTATTCTTGTTTTGGTTTTGTGTTTACCAAAATCAAACCATCCTAAAAGACATCATGATAGAATGAAAAGGACATTGGGTTTGGAGTAAGGAGATGATATCTGAAATCCTGGTTTCCAAATTGTATTAGTTATGTGACCTGGGATGAGTTAAATCACCACCTTGCTGAAGTTCACTCAGTACCTCTGATCTGTAAAATGTGGGCAATCATACTTACACTATTTACCTCACTTTGAGGAAAGCATGGTTTGTAACTTTACCAGCATCCCCCAGACCTGGAGTTTTGTCCCTCCTCATCTCTGCCTCCAAGCTGCCCTGGCTTCTCAAGCCCCAGCTGAAATTCTACCTTCGCCAAGAGGCCTTTCCCAGTACCACTAAATGCAAAGGGCTTTACCCGGAAACTACCACCAGTTTATCCTACATACATCTGGGATATACACAATAGTTTGCATTTTGTCTCCCCAACTAGTATGAGTTCCTTGAAGGCAGAGCCTACTTTTGCCTTTCTTTGCATCTCCAGCACTTGGTGACTTAACAAATGTAGACTATTTTTACTTTATAAACAATTTTTCTTACATCAAGTATAATATTCAAAATGATAAGAGAAGTATTGAAGAACATGTCTGGTATAATAGATTCAGGATGCAGGTTATCTTGTATCATATCAAAACAGAGACAGAATCAAGGGAATTAGGCTACCTCGAACATTGCTCAATAAACTCAGTGGTTCTCTTACTTCCTCCAATAGTAAAAGCAAAATGGTGTTTGTTATTCAAAGTCCTTCACATTGCAGCCCCCAATCCTACCTTTCCAGTGTTCTTACACCTTTATTTCCCCCATATGCATTATTCTATCCAGTGATACTGGCCTCTTGGTTGTTCCATGAACAAAGCACTCCAAATTTCTTGGCTCCAGGCATTTTCTCTGACTGTTCCCATGCCTGGAATGCTCTTCCTCTTCTGTCTGCTCCAACTACTGATCTCCCTGGCTTCCTTATGAAAAACCTACCTTCTCTAGGAAGTCTTCCTTGATTCCTCTTAATTTCAGTACTTTTCTCTCTTTTAATTATTTCCTATTTATCCTGCATGTAAGTTGCTTTGTATATACAGTGTCTGCATATTGTCTCTCCCATTAGAATCGAAGCTCCTTGAGGAAAAGAACTGTCTTTTTCGTCTTTTTGTATCCACTGTGCTTGGCATAGAGTCTGGCACACAGTGGACACCTAATAAATATTTACTGAATTGAATTGTGAAGCTAATCCAACCATTCTGAGAATCAATTTGGAATTTTCCTGAATAAGTACCATTTGTGCATATCCTTTAACTCAGCAATACCACTACCTACGCCTATACACTAAAGAGATTCTAAGAGTTGAAAGACCAACAGGCATAGCGTGTTTATAGGAGCTCTTGTACAGTGGCAAAGAACTGAAAACTAAGGCAGCACACAATAAGTTGAAAAATAACAGAACCAAGTACAGTGTATGATTGTAATTGAATATTATAATGTAAGAAATGGCAGAAGGGATGGTTTACAAAGAAAATCAGGAAGATTTGCATGAAGCAATGCAGCATGAAGCGAACAGAACCATGAGAGCAATTGACGTAATAACAAAAATTCGGCTAAGAACATTGATCAACGCAATAACCAAACAGGACTGCAGAGGCCTGATGATATCTGGCTCCTCTCCTAACAGAGAGATGACAGACGCAGAACGAGACAGTTTTGAACATGGTCAATGTGGGAATTTGTTTTGCTTGACTATATGTGTTTCCTACAAAGGTCTTATTTGTTCTACTTTTTCTACGGGAAACAGGAAAAGAGAAGGTGAGAAGCAGAGAAAAGAAATGCCTATTAATTGAAATAAAAGTTTTGAAATTTTAAAAAAGTAATCTTTTCCTCCTGCCAAAGGAGGAAGCACTCCTAAAAGCACTGGCACCACATGAAAACTGAGACACTAACTGTTTAACACTTAGCAAGTCACTTAACCTGCCTCACTTTCCTCCACTCTAAAATGGATGATAACAACAGCAGCCGCCACCCAGGCCTTTTATGAAGCTCAAATGAAATAGTACCTGTAAAGCAGCTAAGCACAGGTAATGGCACTGTAGCAGGTACTTAACCGTTTGTTTCCTTCCCTATCAAATTCTACTTTGCATTATATTATATCCACCTGTATGTATAGTCGGTTCCCACCATCAGATGATAAGCTTCCCAAGTACAGCATTTTTTTCATTTTATTCCATCTCTTCCTCCTTCCATCACTCAGAAGCAGTACTTCCTGTTCATAGTAGGCACTTGATAACTATTTATTACAATTAAGTTGGTCAGACATGCCCTGATCCGAAATGCTCTGGCTTGGACAGAGTTCACCACAAGTCAGGGATATATGCCAAGTTATGGGAACTCCTTGAAGGCAGAGACTTTTGTTAACCTTTCTATTCCCACCATCTAGAACAGTGCTTTGATTCTTAACAGGAGCTTCATAAATGTTTGCTGAATTAAATCGCTAGCTTCACTACAGTTCTACGTAATTACCTAAGTCTTTCTTGAACTGCTTTACATTTTCAGCTTATAAATTTCTTGAAGGTAATGAGTCTCACATGTTAGAAGCCCATAATATAAATAAGTACTTCCTTTCACTTGGTGTCAAACCATTTTCTTACAGTTTTGTTGGGTGACCCTCAGCACTGAGCATTCTGGGATTTCGGGAGCCAGTTTGAGTTCCTTCTTTTTAGACTCCACCATCTTCCTTTCAGTTCCATGGTTATTGTCAAGAACTCAGGAAGCCCAAAAGAGATTGGCAGAAAGTAAATATATTTGACAAGCTTACATATGGACAACAGTAGGTCAAATGCAATATACCACAATCTAGTTCTTCTCCTTAAACAAAACCACAAGCAGATGTTCAACAGCAGACAGAACTTAAAACTTCAGTCACAAAATGACTTTTAACTGCCAAAAGTTAAGGAATCACTGTGCCCTATTAGGTGGTGAGATTTTAGGAGGGTAGAATCAATATAAAAAAACCAAGATGCCAAAATCAACATTTGATGTATTCAAAGCAGAAGCCAAAACTTGATAACAACTTCCCAAAACACCATCATAAGGGCTTCGGAAAGTTATCCTAAGCCATCAAATCAAAACATGGAATAATCTGAAAAACAATGTAGCTCCTTTAGGATTTCTGGTTAATCATTAAGTCAGAGAAGAATATAGACTAGATATATTTTCTGTCCTAGACTATAGCTTCTAAAATATAAAAACCATTCACGAAAATGGAAGGGGTTTTAAAACATTAAAAAAAAAACTGTCAGAGCTGGAAAAGACCCTAGGATCAAAATGCTGGAACTAGAAGAAAGTTTAGAGATAACATAGCCCAATTCCCTTATTTGACAAATAAAGAAACTGAGGACCAGTTAGAGTAAGGGGCTTGCCCAAAGTCATCCAAGCAAGAAAATGGAACAAAGGTCACTTCATTCCTTCAGGGCATTTTGCACAACCCCCAAGCTTCACCACAGTAAAAGATTCCCCCTTCTCCAACTCAGCTGGCAAAGTTCCCTTTTCCTCCTGGGGGTGAGGGTGAGGTGCTCCACACCATAAAGCTCATACAAATAGGAGCAGTAAACTTCTCCCATACTTTTAGGTTTTCAAAGCACTCTCCTCACAGTTATCCTCTGAGACCCATAGTCCAAGTAGCCTATCGAACAGATGAAGTTCAGAAAAAAAAACCTGATTTGCCCCCAAAATCTTTGCCCAAACAGCTTAAGCAGAGGAGCCAGGAACGGAAATCAGGACATATTAAATGTCTTCACTCAACTGTGATTTTCACTACACCAAGATAGGGCCTAATACAACTCAGCATCCACAAGTTCTTGAATACACAGCACCTACTGATGATGACTTGGGGAGGGGTTTGTTTATTGTAACTGCAATTCAAACTTCAATGCTCTGGTTTCTAGAGTTTTGTTTTTTTTTTAAGTCAAAACCAGAATCCACTTTAGCTACATACTTCTCAGTCTGCTGTGCTGCTGCTAGGACTGGCTGTAGTGATTCTTGTATAAAATTCAATATTTTTTTTTCCTCTAACAGGTTTCCCAGAGTGTTATGCCCCTCTAAAATCAACATCTTAAGGCTAAAGAGTACAACTGCTCCGATGATTCTGACTGTAGACACTGCCTGAATGCACAAGTGACTCCAAAAAAGTCATACTGATATTTTATTTCTGCTTTTGTATTGGGGATGTTATTTATTGGTTCTCTTAGGAGGAAGTTAAATGACTGAATCAAACTACCTAGATTCTGGGCCCAGTTCATACACTAAGTCATTATATGACCAAAAGCAAGTTGCTTTCCTTCTCTAGCCTCAAGTTTCACCTGAAGTGACTTAACTCCATCTTTAAATGTCCCTTTTTAGCTATCTCTGTCTTTTTCAAATTATACACTCTAAGGTCCCTTCCAGAGATGTTTTATACATATGGGACCCCACTCCTGACTATTCTCTCCTCTCTGCCTAAGATGAGCCCTATTAAGATTGGAATTCTAAAAGGTTACTTCCCCTTCATTTCTCTCAGGGAAGAATTCCACCTCCAGATGCTCCAGACTTCTTTCTCCACCAAGTCCAGAAACCTTCTCATCCAGGAAAATCCCCTGCAGCCCCTTCTTCTGATTGGTCAGTTCCTCCTGGAACCTCCATTTTAAGGAAGTACCTAGGCCAATTATGTTCACTTTCATTCCTCTCTGGGCTCAGTTCCTGACACTCAATTCTCCTCTAAGTCCTCAGTTCCTCAGTAAGCCCCTGTGCAGGTAACTTTCTACTCCTCCCACAATAACCCCTTTCCCCCTCAGCACTGTTTATGTATTATCTTCCCCCAGTAGAATGTGAGCTCATTGTGAGGAAAAACTCTTTCTTTTTGCTTTTATTTGTAACCCCAGTACTTGGCAAAGTCCAAGGAACATAGCAAGATTTTAATAAATGCTTATTAATTTGTTGGCTAAGGATCACATTTCTACCCAAATTGAAATTCTAACTAAAAAGTGACTACATGATCTCTTTTCTCAACTTGGTAAGGCAACATGAGTACAAGTCTTCCAAAATTATATGCATAAAGCAGCCTACAATATGGCTTAAAGGCAGATCAGACCCAAACTGTGGAGAGAGTCTGAATGCTGGGCTAAGGGATTTATATTTTTGTGCTACAGGGAGCCACTAAAGTTGTCATGCAAAGGAATGACATAGACCTAAGCACTGAAGTTAGACCTCTGCATTTAATATCTAATTCCCTCAACTACAGATGTCAAGAATTCATAAAAAAAAAATTATACTAGATGATGCTCTCCACTAAGACCAACTTTGCAGGGTTCAGGATCTTTGGCCGGAAAAGATTTTAACTTCAAAACAAAAGAAGTGGAATAACAAAAGCAAGGTACCAGATTCACTTCATCAGCTGAAATAAGAATTTAGCAATGGACTCCCTGGGGACAACCTATATACACATGCAAAATCATCTCTGGCCAGCTGATATGATGGGAGTAACTCTGTCATTTGCCACCCTAAGAGAGAAATCCTTTGTTCCCAGGAGCAGCTTAGGTAAAGAACTTCACTGTCTTGTAATGGAACCGTAAGTGGCAAGAGGGATTATTAAGAAAGTTCCAAAGCAAAATTACTCCCTTTGCTAGCTTGCTCTTTCAAGACTCATCAGGCCTTCTCTGTTAAAGAATTAACTCATCCTGGAAATGAAGTTCAAAATAATATAACTTGGAGGCTGAAAGGTCATCGAGGACCATGGGATTTAGACTGGACAGGATTTTCGAGATCTAGTCCAACTCCTTTACAACTGAGGAAACTGAGGCCCTGAAAGGTTAGGTGACTTTGCCCAGCCAGTAAGGTGCAGTCAAGAAGTGTCATGAAGCCAAATCCAGAGTTTTTTCCACATCACATTATCTGAGCGTCATGAAGCCAAATCCAGAGTTTTTTCCACATCACATTATCTCAATATTCCAAACTGTTCTAAACAAGAATCCCCTCCATACCATCCCTAACATCCAGGGATTAGAAGGCGAGGGGAGAGAATAAGTATATAGAACCTACTACACACCAAGCACTGTGTTACATGCTTTTTACAAACCTTTTCTCATTTGATGGAAAATTCCTTTCATTTCTCTGAACCAATCTCTCTCCTCTCTGCATGTACCCCCTCCTCTACAAAGGCAGTCCCAGTCCTAAATAGTAGCTCCCAAGTCCTTCAAGTGATCCTGGTGACTTGGTGTCAAGGTTCTTCACTATAAACCAAGATACTGACACACACACTCACCTGAAATACTGAAGAATTGGTTTAATGTCTTCATTTAGGGAGGGGGTTGGTAAGACTAGCTTAGGGTAGAGAAAAGAGCACTATATTTGTTGTCAAAAGACTAAGGCATACATCGTGGCTCTTCAGTTTATTTAGTGACTAGATTTGGACAAGTCACTTAACCATTCTGGGCCTTCATTCCTTCATCTGTAAAATGAGGGGGTTAAACAAAAGATTTTTAAAATCTCCCAGCACTAACTCCTATGAGTTCACCTAAAGGGACCTAGGTCACACGGTCACATAAGCTAAGAATGATCAGAGACAGGTCTGAAACTCAGATCTTCAGATTCTGTCCTAATGTAACTTAACAGTGTATTTAATCTTACACCTTCTACTAGAAAGTAAGTCCCCTGAGGGTACAGATTGCCAGGTTTCATCTCATCCCCAGCCTGAACACAAAGCCTTCTTAGCACACAGTAGGATATTAAATATATTTGTACAATCTCTGCTGAATTAAATTCCCATCTGCCTCCTACAAGCTGCTTCAGTGAGTGAACTCTTAATGCCATTAACTTTTGTTTTCCATTAGCCAATCTGACAAATAACACTTGAAAAAGATCAGAAAATGCTTTTAAATGCAGCAACCCAAAGATCAGCCAGGCAGAGCTTCAAGCCACGTTTTACTTCTACCACCTACAAATGTCAAGGTCACATGTTTTGAAAGCCTTGACAAAAACAAGATGTCCTTTTAGTTGAGAACACTTATGTGGTTTTTTCCCTAATGCAGTCTTCTCAACTGGAAGGACTGTGGGCAAAAGCAAGAGGCTTCTCCATTCTGTTTGCTATTATGTGCCACTGATTTGCTCAGCTTTTCGAGGCCTTTCTCTGAGAAGGGCCTTCATTTCTATAGAAACATTAATCACTGTTTCATCACCAACCCACACCCCCCTTCAGCCAGTTTGCATGGCCTACCAATTTTGTAGCCACAACCTTGAAAACAGGTTCCTGGCAGAAAAGGCAATCTAAGATGAAGGACCTCATTTCAAATTTTTATTAAGAATAAGAATGCAGAGCAAAACTGTGCATAGCTACAAGGTTGGGGCAACAACACCAGAAGGCACTGTGATGGAGGGCTTGGGGTGGAGGACATGGAGGTCATTAATGTTTTTTCTGCATAGCAGGAAAGAAGTGCTTTTCAGAAAGCCAGGTAGGGAATTAAACCTATGACACTTTCTCCTTTACATCATCTCTTTTCTCTCTTTGAAAAGGAGGGAGGAAGTTGCTTTTAATACAAATTTTAGATATTTCAAATACAATAAGAAAATCAAAAGTTTCAAAATGCAATTGTCATGTAGTCCACACAGGGATTCAGAGCACAGACTTTTAGAGCAGAGGGGACCGGTAACCATCCTGTTCTGCTTACCATACCTGCTCATCTTACAAATAAGAAAACTTGAGACCCAGAACAGGTTTATGGCAAAGCCAGGACTAGAAGTAACATTCCAGTTATCTGGAAGTAGTAATCTGGAAGTCATCTAGTAATATGGAAGATTCCTAACTCAATGTTTCTTCCACTACACCAAATTAATTATTAAGAGGCTAAATTGACATTCACAAGACACTCAGCTACAAAAAGCAAAGCCAAAATATGATCTATTCAGAAGCTATATAGAATATGATCATGGGTACAAGGATCTCAAGGGTGCCTGGAAATGTCTAAAAAAAAAAAAAACATTTCCACCACTTAAATTTCAAATATAAATCTCAACAAGTGTTATTGGCTACTTCAGGAAAAGTGTGTCAGGATGTCATTTTCCCCCTTCCCTCCCACAAGGTCCTCTGACTCTAAATCCAATATTATTTCCACTATACTATGTAGCCTTCTGAGATCTCTTCCAATTCTATATTTCTATTGTTTTGTGAAGAAAAACTAGCTAAGAAGAAAAGGTAATATGCTGTAGTAGAGAATCACTGACTTAAGAGGCAGAGGACATGGATTGGAATCCTCAATCTAACACTAACCATGGAACTCAAAGACAAGGAATTTAACTGCAGAGCCAGTTTCCTAATCAATGAAATGGGAACAATTAGGCCTCCAATACCTACCTCACTTGGCAAATGTAAGGAAAGTGTTCTATAAAACTTAAAGGATTACAGTAATGGTAATTAGCATCAGCAACAACAAATAAAACATGAAGAAACTATGAAGGACAACAAAACCGTTATGGACCAAAAGTGCTCAGTCAAGAACACTTCCCCAATTGTTAGGGGATTAGCGGTTTTTCTTATCGTCCTAAACAGATGGTTTGCCAGAACAGCTGAATTCAAACACACTGGAAATCCATTAGCCAGGCGCTGACACAACGATTTTAAAAGCCCCAAGCGACCAACAGATATGCCTTTCTATTCAAGGCAAAAATATCCTACACAAAATGGTTTTCCTATTTGGTATAGAGAAAAGACATGAAAAATCAGAAGACCTAGTTCTGTCACCTCCTTGCACATGATCTTGAACAAATCCCTTGCCTTGATGGAGAGTGTTAGTTCATTTCTAAAATGTAGAGAACAATCCTGGCAACTACCTCTTTCCTTCACAAGACTGTAATGGACAAAATATTTTGCAAACCTTAGAACTCTATATATGAAAGAGACATCATCAGTACCCCTTTATTAGAAAAAAAGTTTTAGACACAAGCCTTTCCAACATCCTAGTCTTTCAGTTAGTAAAGCCTTGTGTAACCAGTTCCCTATGATCACCTTAAGAAATCAATTTTAGAGCAAGAAAGAAATACTGCATCTATAACTTTCTACCCCAAGAGAATTAAAGCAGAAGCAAAACAAATTAATCATATTTCAATATTTCAAGACATCCATAATCTCATCAGTGTGGCAATCCCCTTAGTCAGCAGGGACTGTGGTCCTTCTATGCTTTTTTATCTCATGAAAATTCTTCACTAGGGCATAGAACCAATCTCCATAAATTTACCCAAAGTGCTGGAGTCACTCTAAGTCACTCACCTACTCAAACAAGTACAATGCCTCCCTATCACCTCCAGGATAAAATATCAACTCAACCTGGCACTTATGGCTATCTATAATCTGGTTCCAACCTACCTTTTCAACATTATTCCTCTCCTCACACATTCTCCATTTTAGCCAAATCTGACTAATAAATTGCTTCCCAATCTTACACAATCAGTTGCCAAATCTTGTAATTCTCCTCTCCAGATTCCTCCTAATTTCCATTCACAAGTTACCACTCTCTTTCACATGTCTTTTCCATTAGAATGTGAACTCTTTGAGGACAGGGATCATATTTTTCTTTTCTTTTGTATTCTCAAGGCTTAGCGTAGTATCTGGTAGTATATGCTTAATAAATGCTTGCTGACTGACTGACCACCTGCCTGAGTTACTGCAATACCATCCTATCTGATTCCCTGCTTTCAATTTCTCCCCAATCCATCCACCACCCAGCTACCAAAATGATATTCCGAAAGCACAGGTCTGACCCTGATATCCGCAACCTTACCAAGCCACTCGATAAACTGCAATGGCCCCCATTAAGTCTAGGATCAAATACAAACTCCATCTGACACAGTCTTCACAACCCCCCTTCACACCTCTGTAGCCTTTTTAGAAATTATTCCTTTCCACACACTGTTCCATTTTGGTCTACGTGCTACATCTCCACACCTTGCCTGGAATGTTCTTGCTTCTCAACTCTGCTTACCAGAATCTCTCGCTTACTTCAGCTTAATTAGCTCAAAAGCCAAATTCTGCAGAGGCCTTTCTGGTCTCCCATCTGCTAGTCCTCTCTAAGACATCATCTACTCTAGATGTTGAAGGTATACATCATCTCCCCCATTAAAATGGAAGCTCCTTTCAGGTAAGAACTATGTTTGTTTTTCTTTCCATCACCAGTGCTTAGCACAATGCCTGGCATATGGTAAACACTTAAAGCCTGCTGGTTAAATGACTCTCTCATTCTCTCCAGCCTCCATCCATTCACAAAGGCTTATTGGTAAAGCATTAGTCTACTGAAATCCTTCCTTCCAGATCTAGCTCAGATTCTACCCGTTTTGTGAAGCACTGCATGATCACTGTAAGTAAGTCAAATCACTGTCATCATTTCTCCTGGTGAGGACAGGGTCAGGAGGAATAGCTCAGAACCTTGAGGCCAAGAATCCCAGGAACACTGTACGCCCCCAAAAAAACACTGCCACAGCTTCCAACCTTTCCCCCAAAGCCATCAACAAGAGGAACAACCCTTTGTGGAAAAGGGATCCATTGCATCAAGCTGACCAATTGCCACATATAGCTTACGTGCTAAGCCCAAGAGCTTCAGTGATAGCCATGCCCTCCAGATTCACCAGCCTACCGCCACCATTGTCCAGGGAAACAGCCCTTGTGGAAATGAGAACTGTCATTGTCTCTGAAAGGGCTGAATCCCTGGTCTCATTCACACCCACATCCATTCAAGATTAGGAAAAGAAAAGTTGTTTACACCAAAGTCTTTGACAGCATCAAATGGTCTAATGATGCATGACCATCTGTTTTTGCTAATGTATCTCAGGGATCACTGAGGTTTTTCTAACTTGTAGCTGGATGCTCCTGTATTTGTTGTTTCCCCGCATTAATTAGAACATGAGCTCCTTGAGAGCAGGGTCTTTTGCTTTTCTGTTTAATATCTCCAGTGCTTAGCACAGAGTAATCATTTAAATAACTTTTTTTCATTTATTCAATCATTTATCTCCCACAACTAAAAATTCACCTTTGCTCCTAATCACAAAATTGTTTTATATTTATCTGTGGGGTACAAGTCACATCCCTTTAGTACAGCATAAGCTCCTTAAGGGCAAAGCCAGATTGTATAATTTTTTTCATCTTTGTTTCCCATGTCCTAAGCACTGTGTGTGGCACAAAGTAAATACTTAATCTGCTGTATACTTTTAAAATGTTAATATTTTGTGGATAGCCACTCTAGCCATAGGGTAAAAGGCAATGTTGTACAGTGCAAAGAACACTGGAGTTAGAGATGGGTAGCACAAGTTCTGCTGCCACTGTTTGACCTTGGTTAAGTCACTTCCTAGACCTCACTTTCTTCATCATAAAAGAAAAGGATTGCACTGAATGCTCCCCAAGCTCCCTTCCAACTCTAAATTCTGTCTTAGATAAAATTATTTATACCACTTTTCTCCACAAGTCACTATAAATAATATGCTGCAGCCAGCCTACTTAAACTCATGCCTATGAAATAATCCCAAGATAGATTTAAAAAAAAAAAAAAAAAGTTTTATCTGACGATAGCATAAAAATTGGGGAAGAAAACTGAATTTAAAGTTAGAGGACCTTGAGATTCAAAAATCCTGCTCCAGTTATTTACTAGCTGTATGGCTCTGGGCAAACCACTTAACCTCTTGGGGTCTCAGTTTCCTCCTTTATAAAATGAGGTCAGACTAGACTAAGGTCACTTTAAGACTCAGTATTAAATCTTGATACTATAGAATATATCAAGAATAGATTTTTTTGAGTCAAAAATGTACCCAATGAAATTTTTATTTGTTTACTACATCCAACCTCTAAATCCATGGACACATCCAGAAGCACTCAGGGTAGTTATGTGATAGGATGTAAACTCTTGGAGGGCAGAAGCTGTTTCATTTTTGACTCTATATCCTGAGCATCAAGCACAATGTCTTACACATAGTAGGTCTTCATAAAAGGCTTGTGGATTAATAGTACTGAATTGGGAGTAAACAAGCAGACAAACAAAAACAATCACCTCAGTCCTGTCCGCAAGAATCCAGTTACAAACTAGCAACTGAAAAGTGGAGCAAGAACACAGTGGCACACAACCTTTAGCAGCTGCCAGGGCAACATCTAACCTAACATCTCCCTGAAGGGCTGGATTTTCATTTTAGCACCCCTAACAAGTAATCTTTTACCCCATCTTGAAGACCTCCGTGAAGATGACCTCCCTCACTACTCCTCAGAGAGCCCACTCCACTTTGGTGCAACTCTCTCAGGGTCTCTTTTCTGCCCTCCTACCCTCCTGCTCCTAATTCTGCTTTGTGAGGCCAAGAAGAACAATTCTAATCCCTCTTTCAAGTGAATGGCCTTCAGAAGTCTGCTGAATGGAGTGTAAGCTCTGGCATCTGGCGATCAAGGCCTGCAATCGAATTCTAACCCACTTTTCCAGACCATTCTCGTACCGATGCTCTCCTTTTATATGCTAACCAAACAAGTGCCTTTCTCGTTAACCTTTCTTCACAATCTACTCTATAATCTTAGCCTGATAAAGTATGGCCAAAATTTTTAAACAAAGGAAGTTTTCCCAAAATCAATTAGGACAGATTACAAAATAGTCAAAGTATAAAAGTGATGAGCAAGGAAGAGGCCACAGTGTAGTAGAAGGACGACTATCTGAGTCCAAGCAAGCAATTTACTTCTCTTTTAAAAAGGGATGTTCAAATTATTTCAAGGACCTTCCCATTATCTGAGGCTAAAGCATGCTAAGAATTATAAAATCGGAACAGCCCTTGGAACAAAGAACTGGATGATTCATTATTAATATTAGCATCAACGCTAAAGCATAACACCTGCTTCCACAACGCCATTGCAATGTATAAAAATTACTTAGTCTCCTCCCAATATGGCAAAGGAAATACTGACAGAAGGCTAAATTTTAGAATATGCAATGTTCTGTTATTTACAAAGCACTTACATCCATCATCTCATTGGATCCTCACAGCAATGGTGGTGATACAACATCATTATACCCAAAGGATCACAGGGATTGCGAATGCTGGCAAACCTGGGGGCTGAATCCAGGTGTCTCCTAACTCCACTCCAGCACTAGAGCTTAGATCAGTCTAGGAGGAGCACCTCAAAACACTGAATGCCAGGGCTGGAAGGACTCTTAGAATACAGAATGTTAAAGCTTAACCTTAGAAGTTAAGATGTTAAGACTAGATGACCTTGAAAGTCATCTAGTCTGACTTTTACTCATTTTAACAAATGAGTTTGCATCATCTTTACAAAAGCATTAGGCCAATCAAATTGTCTGGACTGCTTCTTTGTTAATTCATCCGGATCATTTTCAAAATCATTTTTATTTTAGGAAGCATTTTCTTGATTCAAATAACATAACTTTTGAAAAAACTGTGGTATTACTATTCTAAGCTAGGCACACATATGGCATAAGGGCCTTATTAAGCCATCACTCAGTGCAATCATTAAGATGTTTCCTTCTCTATGAAGCAGCCCCATTCATGTGAAAATTGACCTTGGGTCAACCATTCAGGCTTCAGATGACAGGACCAGAGTAGTAAATGACTCAGGCATGTTTATTAACAGCTATAGACACTCTCCCAGGCCCACCCTACCCCCAAACAAATTTAAATTACAATTCTGCCTTTAAAGTCATAATAGCAGCTCACACTCAGATAGCACTTTTGAGAGTTACAAAGGTTTTTCACGTGCATTATCTCATCTGATCCTATCCCCAGGGTAGCTCAAGAATTATCCTTATTTTACAGATGGGGAGGTAGAATGACTTGCCCAGGGTCCCACTAAACAAGTCAGTGTGGAGCCTAGAATCCAACCCAAGCAAGTCTTCTAACTCCAAGGCAAGAGCAGTTTATACCTCAGCACAACTATCTCCATTTTACAGGAGAAAATTGAGACTGCTAGGAACCAAGTCAGAATCAGGGTCAAATTCTGGTCCTCTGATATCAACAAAGTACCCTGCATTATAAAGACTCCCCCCCACCCCCCACCCCAGATGATGGCTAGATCTTATATTCTACAAGCCCAGAATAAGTGCAAAAGGCCTCCTGACCCTTACTAAACACCATTTCCAATCATGGGGGGAGGGGTGGAGGGTAGAAGGTTAGCTTCTATTTTCCTTTCTTTTCATCATGGAATGTAAAAGGATACTAAGAGCAAGAGTTTAGGGTTTGGGCTCCCTGGGTGGAAGGCCATTGTTCAGTTAGTCATCTCTTTGATAAGCCTCATTCTTGCCATCTTACAGTACAGTCTAGGGCATCTGCCCCACCTCCCTGCAATTTCCTCCAGGTTTATTACACGAAAGGGGTTAGATTAATCACTTTAAAGATAAAAATGTTAAGACTGCCTTTCTTCCCTACCATTCACTGTGAATCTTCTCAGAGGCAGCCTGTGATTACAAAACAAGTCCTAGATTTGGAGTCAAAGAACCTGGGTTCAAATCCACACTCTATTGTGTGATCTCAAAACAAACCACTTCATCTCTATGGGTCTCAACTGTATAATCTGTAAAAAGTGGGAGAAAGAATGAACCAAATGACTAAAGTCCCTTCTAGATATAAATCTTAAGGATATGATTTTCCCTCCCAAATATATGGCAGAATAAGAAAGATTTTTTTTCCTTGAAACTGTGGTCTCTATCTCCCTTTAACCCTGACTACAAACTAGGGCCTAATCCAGAGCATCGTTCTCCACAACTGAATGGGACCAACAAGGGAAACAAGACAATGAAGCCAAGAAAGATTCACAAGTTTCTCAGCTAGACAAAGGGTGGTGTGGTGAAAGGCCCGCTGAGATGTTTTATGCAATTTTACAAAACTATATCAAAGTGTCTACCAAGGTTTGGTGCTGGTAATACAAAGATAACAGCTCTTGCCCTTAAGGATCTAACTAACAGGGTGAATACTACAAGGACACAAATATGTATAAAACAAGATAGAATACAAAAAAGGAAAGGGCAGATATACAAAAAGTTATAGGACAACTTTGAGACAGAAATAACACTTCTTCTAGGAGGGAAACAAAGGGACCAGGGAAGGTGGCTCCCTAAACTGTTGCCAAGAACAAAAAAAAAAAAACTTTTGGCACATAGAGATGATAAGAAAATGTTTAGGAATGGAGGATGACCTGTATGAATATAAGTAGCAGGAAAAAGAAGGACTAGATTGGATAATATCAAGTAGTTCAGTTTGGCTGGAATGTACCATATATAGGGTATCTATAAATCTTTGGCTGAAAGGATAGTGCATAAACAGGAGTATGTGAAATAAGACTGGTAAACAAATTAGAATTAAGATTTTGAAAGGCACTTAAACACCAGGCTGAGAAACACTGATAGTATCCTAAGGGCAAAGGGGAGGCATTTTTTCTTTAATGAAAGCAACGAAGTGACACCCATATTTTTGTGCAATACAAAGGGTATTTTAGCAGCCATATGAAGATGGACTGGAGAGTGGAAAAACTACAAGCAAGAAAGAGCAGGTTTCACCAAATAGTCTTCTCAGATTTCTATTTTAAATACAAACCTACCAACCCCATCCACAGTGTCTTCAGAATAAAATCTAAATAGAAGCTGGTATTCAAGGCCCACCATGGTCTTGTTCTATTTTAGACCTCAGCACATATTCCACTGTCCATATTCTACTATTCAAGACAGCCTAAACTGCTAGCAGTTCCTGCTCTCTCCCACCTTGGTAGGATCACTCTTCGGGCTTAGGTAAGTCATTTAACTTTTCTGAATCTTAATTTTCCTCATCTGTAAAAATGATGAGGTTGTTCCAGTCTAAAATCTATAACACACCAAGTCTTTCTTTTCTTGACATCCCTTAACTGACCCAGCTCAAGTGATCTCTCCTTCCCAAATTTCCCAAATCGGCATTCACATTTTCCCTTAGAATACAGTGATTTAGAGATCATCTAATCTACATTTTACAGATAAGGAAGTAAAGGCTCAGGAAGAGGAAGAAAACTGCCCAAGCTCAGAGATCAATTACTTGAGTACACAGGCATACCTTGGAGACCTTAAAGGTTTGGTTCCAGACCACCACAATAAATCAAATATGGCAATGAAGTCAGCCACACAAGTTTTTTGCTTTCCCAGTGCATACAGAAGTTAAGTGTGCAACAGCATTATGTCTAAAACAATGTACATGGCTCAATTAAGTTGTAATCTTTTTTGCTGGTGGAGGGTCTTGCCTCCATATTGATGGCTGCTGACTCTTAGATTCCGGTGGTGGTTGCTGAAGGCTGAAGTGGCTGCAGCAATTCTTAAAATAAGATAACGATGAAGTCTGAAGCATCAATTGACTCTTTCACAAAAGCTTTTTCTGTAGCCTGTGATGCTGTTTGATAGCATTTTACCCACAGCAGAACTTCTTTCAAAACTGAATCTTCTCAAACCCCCTGTTTTATCAACTAAGTTTATATAATATTCCTCAATATTGTTGTGTCTCAGGGAATAAAGAGGCCTGAGAAGAAGGAAAGACAGGGAAAGGCTGTTTGGTAGAGCAGTCAGAATATACACAAAATCTATCATCTTATGTGGGCCCCAGTTATGTCTTTGGTGACACCAAAACAATTACAATAGTATCATCAAAGATCACTGACCACAGATCACCATTAAAAGATAATAAAGAAAAAGTTTAAACTATTGCAAGAATTACCAAAATGTGACAGAGACATGATGTGAGCACATGCTGCTGGAAAAATGGCACCATAAACTTGCTTGATGCAAGGTAGTCACAAACCTTCAATTTGTAAACAAAACCAAAATGCTGTATCTTTGAAGCACAATAAAATGTTGTGTGCCTGTATATATTAGTGTTCCTCCTCCACTGGAATGTAGCTTCCTAGAGAGCAAATAAAGTTTTATGTAACTATAGATAGCTCTCTGCATATAATAATTATTTCACGTTTATTCAACTGAACACTGCCTGAATTACGAAGAAAGCAAGAGAGTTCCAGAACATCTACTTCAGCTTCACTGACTATACTTAAAACCTTAGTGTGGAGCACAACAAAACGTGGCAAGTCTTCAAAGATATGGGAGTACCAGATCATCTCACTTGTCTCCTGACGAACTTGTATGTGGGCCAAAAAGCAACAGAACCAAACACGGAACAACTGATTGGTTTAAGGTTGGAAAAGGAGTAAGTACAACAACAAGGCTATGTATTGTCATATTATTTATTTAACTTATATACAAAGTACATCATGAGAAAACCCAGGCTGCATGAATCAAAAGCTGGAATTCAGGTTTCTGGGGGAAAATATCAACAATCTCAGATATATAGGTGATACCACTCTAATGGCAGAAAATGAAGAGGAATTAAAAAGCCTCTTGATGAGAGTGAAAGAGCAGAGTGTAAAAGCTGACTTAAAGTTAACCATCAAAAAAATTAAGATCTTGGAAACTGTTCCCATCACTTCCTGGAAAAATAGAGGGAGAAGAAATGGAAGCAATATCAGACTTTATATTCTTGGGCTCAAAGATCAGTGTAGAGGACAAATGCAGCCATGAAATTAAAAGACACTTGCTCCTTGGAAGGAAAGCTATGTCAAATCTGGACAGCATACTAAAAAAAGCAGAGACTTTACCTTGCTGACAAGGTGGACAGTAAGGAAATCAATTAATATTTTAAAAAATTAATTCAGGAGCTTCACTAGGTCAAATGCTGAAACTTACACACTTTGGTTGCATAATGAGAAGATGGGACCCATTGTAAAAGACACTAATGTTTGGAAAAACTGAAGGCAAAAAGAAAAGGATACAGCAGGAATGAAGTGAGGAGAACCAGGAGAACATTGTATGAAATAACAGCAACATTACACAATGACTAATTTTGATAGACTTCACTCTTCTCAGCAATGCAAAGATCTAAGACAATTCCAAAAGACTCATGATGGAAAATGCCATCCACATCCAGAGAAAACTTTGGAGGCTAAATGCAGGTGGACACATACTATTTGCTCTCTCTTTTTTGTTGTTGTTTCTTCTCTTTCATGGTTTCTTGCATTGATTCCAGTTCTTCTTTAAAACATGCTAATGTGAAAATGTTTAAGATGAACGTATATGCAGAGCGATTGCATGCCATCTTGGGGAGGGAGGTAGAGAAAATTTAGAACTCAAAATCTTACGGAAGTGAATATGAAAACTGAAAATAAAGGAAGGGGGGAAAGTGTACAGCAGAGAATGAGACAGATCAAATATGAACTTGGACAGACTTTAAGAGATAGTGTAGGATAGAAGGGTCTCACTGTATATGGTCCATGGGGTCATGGGAAGTCAAACATGACTAATGACTGGACAACAACAAAAATAAGAAAAATGAATAGTACAGGAAGGGCTCTTAACCTGGGATCCATAAACTGTGTCTTTTTTCAATATTCTGATAACTATTTTACTATAATTAGCTTCCTTTACAATCCTATGTAGTTTGTTGTAAAAGTTATTTTAAAACCATTATTCTGGGAGGCAGACGTAGGTTTGTTTCATCAAACTTCCAAAGAGATCCATAACATGGAAAAAGGTAAAGAACACATGTAAAGTAACATTCTGAGGAAGTAACAGGTCAAATCTCAATTTCACTTTCTGCTTATAGTTTTTTATTTTCCTTTTTTTATTGTAAACTGAAATCATCTAATATGAAACAACAAAAAGGAGAAATGCATAGGAAATCATAATTTTCTGTTAGATATAGTTTGGTTTTTTTCTTAACTATGTATTAAATTTAACCTGGTAGTAACACAATTTTCCTTTGTTTTCATTCTGTCTTATTTTACTGGCTTCATAATGAAACTCTTTTCTTGCTTTCTGCATATTAATCCCTACTCACCAGCTCCTCCAACAGAAGAAACCCTTTTTGTAACAAGTAAGTACTAGTGATCAAAATAAATCAATACATGGGCTGTGTCTAACAAGATCTCATATTCTGAACCCGCTGGTTCATCAACCTTCTGGCCAACAGGTTCCGGGAAAAATACTTTGTCAGTTGTCCTCTGAAAGCGTAACTGGCCCTAGTTCTATAGAGGTTGTTTTGTTTTACTGTATTGTGGTCACAGTGTAAACTGTTCTGCTCACATAACTAAATTCATCAGTTCACATAAATCCTACTGGGTTTGATTTCTCCATATCTGTCACTTCTTGCCACATGATAATTTTCCCTTACATTCATAAACTACAATTTCTTTAGTTATTTTTCAACTGATGAGCACCTTTTCTTTCCAGATCCTATAAGTTTTCAAAGTTGTCATTTTTTATGCAGTTAAAAATATGAATGGTCTTATTTTTAAAATGTTTTCAATAACTGTCTCTATCATTATGACAAAACTCCAGTTATGTTTCTAGCAAAAAGATTTGTACAGACTTTAAAGCACTATGTAAATAACAATCGTTACTCTAAAAGACACAGGCTTGTCTTTGATTACTTTCCCCAAGTTCCTATGTGCTACGAGTCTTCAAAATATAACAGTATAGAATGAAACCTGTCTCTACTAGTTAGATGCTGGTGAAGGAAAACCCCTTGCTCTTCTATGAATCTCATCTGCAAAATGGGGAAAGATTAAAGATACTAGAATTTAGAGCTAGAAGGAATATAAGGAG
The DNA here is from genome assembly GCA_028658325.1 of Potorous gilbertii. Lineage (NCBI taxonomy): Eukaryota > Metazoa > Chordata > Mammalia > Diprotodontia > Potoroidae > Potorous > Potorous gilbertii. The sequence continues at coordinate 332,285,089 of CM053769.1, read as the reverse complement.
TCCCCCAGAGATCATCTAATCCAATTCACCAACTCGCTCATTCTGCAGAAGACGACACTAAGACTGAGAGAAATTAAGGGGCTTATTTGAGGTCCCAACTGTATATAGCAAGTAGCAGACCTCGCACCGGAATTCCAGTCTTCGGAGTCCAAAGTGTACAACACCTCCTTTTGCAAGGCTTTTGTGAAGACTGAATGATCAAATGCATGTGTAATGTAGTCTGATGGAAGCAAACCCCAACCTTAGAATCCCAAGGCCTACAATTAGGGTCTTGGCTCTGACATTTACTAGCAGTTGTAACTTTGGATACATCACTTAACCTCTCTGGACCTCAGCTTTCTCATCTGTAAAATGAGGGAGTTAGAATAGAGGATCACTATGATCTCTTTCAGCTATAAATCTTATTATCAACTACTTTTATTCTATTACTATGCCCCTCTGATGCTCTGAAAAGTTTATGCTTGCAGACTACAAGCTCTGACCAGTCCAGCCAAGATGAAATGATTTTTGAATGATAGAGGACTGGCAAAGGACTGCATCTATTGAATAAGGATCAATCTAGTTAAATTCTGAAAGGCTCATCACCACAGGGTCGACATAAAGAGATAAATGTATGTCAGGGACCAATCAGCATCACTGGAAAGGACACATATCCTTGTAATACTGAGGTATTTTAACCCCAACAACATACACAACCATGAAAACAAACAAGCAGTATATAAATTTCCCTTTCAAAGAAAAATGGTCTCTTACCCACTGAGGATTATCAAAGCTTTATCAATTTCATTTAGGGTAACAGACCCAGGAGAGTACTTAATAAAAGGCTTTACAAATGAATCTTAAACAAGATACCCTTTTGGGTGAAACTTTTTTTTTAAATCACCAAATAGACTTGTTTAATCAGAGAAAAACTGAAAAGTTTAGACCCGAAATGCTCCTTAAGAAGGTTTATCAGATTATGAAATAATAGCATAGGTTCTTCCATGTAGAAGGGACTTAATTAAAATTGTTGAATTTAACAATTATTAACTATTTCTTCAGGCTTTATGTTACAAAGCAATGAGCAGGAAAGAAATCTCATCATCTCCCTTTACTCTAAATTTGCCACAGAATATTCGGTTCAACATACATTAAATCATTAAGAATGTAACATAGAACACAATGTGGAATTAAGAATTCAACTCAATTCAACATTTATTAAGTGCCTACTATATATAGTGCATAGGGTTAGGTGCTAGGGAAGATGTAAAATCTAATTTGTATACAGAGTATACCAGTCTAGTAGGGGAATATAATATACACAGATAACTACAATACCCAAAAACAAGGGTCCCAAGTGCTAACGTAAGCTTTGAGGGAGGGAGAGGTTATTGTGCTGAAAAGGCATGAAAAACGTGGGCAGGCTTTCTGGAGCAAAGTACTCAAGATTTTAAAAGATGGATAGGAATCTGTATTAAGCACTTAATAAATGCCAGCTGACTACTTGAAAGAACAATGGACTTTTAAAGCACAGAAACAATATTAGTAAAGGCACAGAGGCAGAGGAAGAATCTTCTAATGTTCACAAAGTAATAGCCCTTTTTTGTTGAAGCACAAAATAGATATGGAATAAGTAGAAGGGGGTAAGGCAGAAAAGTTAGAGTACCAAGCTGTGTAGAATGTAGTATCTTGGATGCCAGGAAGAGCTGGAAATGTTATGTCATAGGAATTGGAAAGGCACTGATGTTTTTAAGCAGAAAAAACTGATATAATGCTGTGTTTTTGTTTTTTAAATAACCTGCCCCCTACCAATAAGACAAAGGATAAGGCAGTATGATTCTTCCGGCACAGATGAGGAAACAGGCTCTGAGAGAAATGACTCAGCAAAGGTCACAGAGAGAGATACCAAGTACCAGAGACCAGAGTAGAAATGGAAGGGACTTCAGAAATCATCTAGAATAACCACTTACTTTTTTTATAAATAAGGGAAGTCAGGGCCCAAGGTCAAACAGGCAGTGGGCCAGGATTTAAACCTAGGTTTCTTGTCTCCCAGTTCACTGCTATGTACTATTTATGCTATAAATTCTACTGAATTTCCTATTTAGATGGGTTATAGACCCAAAAGCATGACAAAATACTACAACTGTCCTAACAACTTAGGCCTGTCCCAATATTACATTTGTGAATTTGAATGACAGAACTTCCTTTAATTTCTTTCTAAATAGCAAGTATTTCCATGGGAAGAACATTTAAAAGTAAAAATAAATCACAACCTGAAAATCAACTGACTCAGTGGTGTTCAATAAGAATTTTTAATTCATCACTTTCTCATCCTATAAAAAATATAGGTGCCTTGTACGTGCAAGAAAATGCAGACACCCAAGTGTTCAGTCTTTTAGTTATATCCATTTGTCCTAATCAGGTTGGTTTACATCCAATGACCTGTTTAAAATTGCAAGGGAAAAAGGCAAAACTTACACATCTGATCCATGGGTATTGAGAGAACTGGTGGTATAGATTCAAGGTTCAAGGCTTAGTTCTTATACTAGAGTACATTGTCTCATTGGATCAGACAATCTTTAAGGTCTCATCTTGCTCTGATGTTTTATGGCCTATGTATACAAAGGAAAGAACCCTAAACTTGGCTTCAAGCGAAACTTGGGTTAGAATTCAAGTTCTGACATTGGCTCAGTGACCCTTCAACCTATCTGCACCTCCATTTCCTTATCTATAAAATAAGGGTAACACTAGTACTACCTACTTCATAAGATTCATGCTCATTATAAATCCTAAATAGCTAAAGGTATGTGACTTATGCAAAACCCTATAGAGGTACCTTCCATATTTAATGTTTCTATCCTCATTAGGGCCTGGTTCGAGGTGTTTCTTTGATCCACCTGAAAACTCATCTGAGAAGCTGTCTTCCTATTTGCTCTGTTGAACCTATAAAAGACCTTTTTACTTTAAGTTTAGGGGAAAAAAAATACAACCACCATGATTGTAATAAAACCAATAAAAAACAAATTGGAGTACAATAAAAAATAAACAGGAATATCATTTGCTTAAAGAGTAACTTAAGGCAGATAACGGGCAAAAGTATAAAAACAATGGAATAATTTCAACTGCATTTAAGAGAAGCAATTTTGCTGTAAGGCACACAGTTAAAAAAGATGGTAATGGAAAATGTTTTTCATTGTTACTTTTTTTAAAAAACAAAAACTGATTACTATTTAAAATCATTTTCAATTAAAAGGTAAAATGTTGTCAATTTCCATCTAAAATTAGAGGGGGAAGAATTTTTAGTAATGCAAACCATAATACACAGTAGGTTCCATAATCTGACATAGTTCTACCAGATTACCCTGATCCCCATTCATTACCAAATGTAGCACACTAAACAGTTAATTCATTCTAAATGTAATTGGGAAAAGATGAGCAGAAGGTAATAAAAAGGCCGCTTCCTTGATTTTTATTACACTTGAGATAGCATCTGTTTCAGAAACTGCTAGCCCTAAAGACTCAGTGGTGTTTTTTTCTTAAAGCTTTTACAACATTATCAAGTCAAGAGTTAAAGGAAGTGTTTAGAATGCTGTTACAATTATTCTAATAGATGTTATGCAGAGAAGTAGGAGAAAACAAAACTACAGTAACATTTATAACCTCTGGCATTTTAATACGCCTTAAGAAAAAGCCATTAAGAAAAAAAAGTAAGACCAAAAAGAAAAGAGCCTCATCTTTAAAGTACTAAGTTAAAAAACACATTCCTCAATGCAAGAGAACCTAAAATTATCACATTTCAGGGAAGGAAGGCCATAGAAGTTAGAATGGCATACCATAGAAAATGGAATGTTCCATTGTAAAGGACTTTGGAGGTCATCTAATCTGACTTGACTTTACAGATGAGGTAAATGAAGTTGATCAATATTTCTAAGGTCTAGCCAGGTCCAAAACATAAGCTTACCCTCTTCCTAGTGCAACATTTTTCAACTTCATCGTTCCTTTTTTCGCCTTTTTTAAAATTAAATTATTTTATTTGTTAACAGTGTTCTACAATCACTTCCATATATCTTAGATATTTTTTCTTCCCTCCCCTCCTCATTCCACTCCCTCCCTGAGACAGCATACAATCTTATATAGATTCTACGTATACTTTCCTATTAAATACATGTTGCATGGAAGAATTAAAACGAATGGGAGAAAACATAAAACAAAACAAAACATAATACAAAAGAATATAGTCTGTTTCTATCTGCAATCCAATTCCATAGTTCTTTCTCTGGATGTGGAAGGTGTTTTGCCGCAAGAGTTCATTGGAAATTTTTTAAGTTCATGCCATTCAATGAAGTACTAAGTCTTCCAGAAAAATTCCTCACACACTGTGGTTGTTGCTGTGTACAAAGTTCCCCCGGTTCTGTTCCTTTCACTCAGTTCATACAAGTCTTTCCAGGCTTCTCTGAAGTCTTCCTGTTCATTGTTTGTCATAGCACAATAGTATTCCATTACATTCATATACCACAGATTATTCAGCCATTCCCCAATTGATGTGCATCCCCTTGATTTCCAGTTTTGGGCCACCACAAAGAGAGCTGTTATAAATATTTTTAAACATGTGGGACTCTTTCCCATTTTTATGATCTCTTGGGGATATAATCCTAAAAGTGCTATTGCTGGGTCAAAGGGTATGCAGATTTTTGTAGCCCTTTGGGCATAGTTCCAAATGGCTCTCCAGAATGGCTGGATTAGCTCACAGACCCACCAACAATGAATTAGTGTTCCAACTCTCCTATATCTTCTCCAACATTTGTCATCTTCCTGTTTTGTCATATTAGCCAATCTGATAGGTGTGATGTGGTACCTCAGAGTTGTTTTGATTTGCATCTCCCTAATCAATAGTGATTTAGAGCATTTTTTCATATGATTATAGATAGCTTTAATTTCTTCCTCTGAAAACTCTCTGTTCATATCCTTTGACCATTTATCAATTGAAGAGTGACTTGTATTCTCGTACATTTGATTCAATTCTCTATATATTTTAGAAATGAGGACTTTATCGCAGACACTAGTTGCAAAAATTCTTTCCCAGCTTTCTGCTTCCCTCCTAATCTTGGTTGCATTGGATTTGTTTGTGCAAAAACTTTTCAATTTAATGTAATAAAAATTATCCATTTTGCACTTCATAATGTTTTCTCTCTTGTTTGGTCATAAATTTCTCCATTCTCCATAAATCTGACAAATACACTATTCCTTGCTCCCCTAATTTGTTTATGGTATCAATCTTTATACTAACATCATGTATCCATGTGGACTTTATTCTTGTATACGGTTTCAGGCTTTGGTATAGGCCCAGTTTCCACCACACTGTTATCCAGTTTTCCCAGCAATTTTTGTCAGTGAGTTCTTATCCCAGAAGCTGGGGTCCTGAACTCCATCATTCATCATCCTATTTATATCCTTTAAACTGCAGGGAATCCTATCACAGAGCTTATCCATAGAAGAGTTGTTGTAACCATTTTATAAGTTAAGAAAGTAAATCCTTAAGAAAAGAAAGAGCACTCAAGAGGGAGTTCAGAGATACAGGTTCTAGCACCAGGTCTGCCAGTAGCTAGTTTTATGCCTTCAGGCAAGTAACTTATTGTCTCTAGGATTCTATAGTCTCTAAGATCCCTTCACATCCTAAAATTCTAAGTTCCAAGGTCCCTTTCCAGAGCTAACCTTCTGATTCTATTTTACGAAACTAGAATTATTCTAGTTATCAAAAGTTCTAGTTACCACAAGAATGTACTAAATTGTGTAAAGAAACCTTGAACCACTACTATCTGATTGATAATAGAAACCTTGAAATTGTTGATATAAGAGTCAGGTTGGCATGCTGGAATGCAAGATAACATATTCTCTAGTGTCATAAATGTAATAAAGCCCTTGTAGGTCAATAGTAAAGTAAACAGTGTAAGTGAATGTTAAATACAGGTTCTTGTGAATTATTTGTTCATTTAGAGTTTCCTCCCTTTAAAAAAAGAATCAAAATTGGTATTTCAAAGCTCTGTCTATATGAAACTTGTCAGATTACATTTTGTGATAATAAAAATTACTTACATTTATATTGTACTTTATGGTTTACAAAGTGCTTTCTTCAGTTATTGTAATTCCCATTTTACAGATGAGGAAAACAGACTTTGAGATGCAAAGTACATAGCTTATAAATGAGGGAGGACTCAAACCCAAGTCTCCTGGGTTTGGAAAATACTATTTTTTTTTGCATTATATCACAATACCTTGTTATAAAAATGGTAAGGATTATTTGTTTCAAATAGAAATTCAAAGAAATTTTAAGATGAGATTTGGAATTTTTATCCTAAGTTACGCTATAGTATGCGTTAACATAGTGATACTGTTTTAGGAAATAATAAACAAGATCTTGGAGAGTTAACTTCTCCACAGGTGAAATCTGACTGGATACATATTTCAGAAAAAAACAAAAACACAAGGCAACTAACATCTATAACCTCATTCAAATTTAATAAGAAGCTATTACTATATGTAAAACGGTGGTTAGCATGAAAAAACAGCCTCATTTGGTTAACACCTGATTTTCATTGTCAACTAGACAGAGTTGGAGTATAGGATGTCGGGCTGAGACTTCTAAAACCACCATCTAGTCCAACTCCCTCTAATTTTACAAATGAGGAAACTGAAGCCTAAAGTGGGTTTAAGTGACTGCTAAAAGCCATATACACCACCATGTATAAGGTGTGCCAAGTCATGCCATTCCCTAAAGACTCCCTCTCAAAATTGGAATTTTTTTGTCTCAATTTTTAAAGTTTGTATTTAATTCTTTTAAGTTCAGCTAGTGATTGTTTCTTTGGTTGATAAATAAAAATGTTATGACTGAATATTAAAACAGTTTTCTCTGAAGAGTTGTTTTTTTTAATTCCTTGGGCATACCTTAATGAAATATAGTATCTTCAATTATGACAACTAGAAGGAGCACTATGAATACAACAGTAAGGAACTTTAGAACACTGAATCTCTGAGTTGGAAAGAACTTTAGAAATATGACTGATAAGGAAACAGAGATCCAGACTCTTGGTAGTTTTTAGTCATGGAACCTGCAAAGTATCAGTTGAGTAACCTTAAAAAAAATCCTAAAATCAGTTAATTATGAAGTATTTGATTCCTTATTGAGTATCAATAACTGTCAAATGTTAAACTGCAGAAAGAAAAAAAAGAAATAAGTCATTCAGAATAAATTCTAATAGGGTCAAAATGACTCACCCTAAAAAATTAATTCCATTCAACTTTAATAATTTGAATACTTTTATAAGTATATGTTTAAAATGCCAAACGTAGATAAATTTTGCTTGCATAAGATTGTAGATGTCTTTTTTACACTTTAATAGAATCTCTTACAAATGATTTCTGATCATCAGCATTCACTCAAGGCTAACACTTAATGTTTTAGCAAACAGTGTACCATTCTACCTAACCTCTTACAAGGAACAAATGTGATAAATTTACTTGAAGACAGCTTTTGTGATTCAGCTAGATTCAAGGTCATTCTAAGGCTTTTAATTACTAACTGGGATTCGAGGGCTCTGGAGCTCAGTGTATTTGAGAAGAGCAGCTGGCTCTCTCACATTCTTATTAAAAACATTATAAAAACCAGAAATTGGCAAACAGCAAGTTCTCTAACTATCCATGGGGAACACAAAGAACTGAAGGAAAAGATAACCAAAAATCTCCTTAGCTTTTCACCACCATCAATATCAATGTGTAAAAATCACTAGTAAAATTCGTGAATTCAGCGATCTCAAGTTTTAAACTGAAATTTGCCCAAAAGTCAGAATCCCAGTGTTTGAGATCTATTTTCATAGTTTCAAATTTTTCAGATTTGTACTTTAAAACGATCTTTTAAGATTCCCACCTCCTGCTCTGGGATACTACAGAACTATGAAATAAGCTCTGAGTAAAAATTCTTCATGAGAGTGAATCTAAAATAACCATGAGAGGTCATGTAGTTTAGAACAAACTCTGAGTACATCTGTGTGGAGTATAGCATGGGTTATACATAAATGAAAAGGTGCTCTTTGCCACTCCTTTTACCACCACCAGCCCTCCCCGTCTCAGACTGGTATTGTAAATAGTGAATACAAAACTAGGAAATTCATATTCTACTCCTGTTTTGGCCACTCTGCAGCTGTGGAACTCTAGGGCTAAGTCATTTCACACTTCCTACCTCTCAGCTTATTCATATGAAAATGGAAATTGGATTAGATGGGAGGTTAACTGTTTCTGTGTCAAAGAACCCTTTAGCAGTTTAATGAAACATACGGAATCTCCTCTTCTAAAAATGTTTAAGGAAACGTAATTGGTTTCAACATAATTGTTGAAATAGTTAGCAAAATATTTTTTAAAAGCAAGTTCAGAGCCTCTAGGTTAAGAACCACTAGACTAGGTAGGTGCTCTCTAAGGTCCTTTCAAGATATAACAGTCTATATTTAAGGGATAAAATCAAATTATCATGGAGGCTATTTTAAAACAGTAAAACTAATTTAAAGGCAGCACCGCAAAGTATGAAGAATACTGGATTAGAAATTATTAGACATGCTCATTCACCAAGTGACTCTGGACAACTCACTTATCACTTCCATGTCGTTACTTAACTGTGGGTTAGGGATAACATTAGATTTCCTTCCCTCAAAGGTTTCTTGTAATAGAGACAGCTGGATGTAATTTAAACAACAAAGAGCATGAAGAGCATGGACTGAATCATAACACTACATCAGTGGTCCTCTCGTTCTCCCCTTCTCAGCTAAACTTGACACAGCAATCTACATTAGGTGCATCCATTTGCTCACCCTTCTCATTCACTTTTTAACTCTGAATTCTGGACTCAAGTCTCACCTACTGATTCAGCTCTTTCCAAAGTTATGAGTGACCTCTTACCCAATCTTATGGCCTTTACTCAATCCTAACGTTTCTTGATCTCTCTTCAGGATCTGAGCCTGCTGATCACCTTCGTCTCTTAGAGAATTCTCTCTGTCTTCTTGATGCTCCTGCTGTTTAGGTTCTATGTACGCTATGGCTCTTTCTCGGTCTCCTTTGCTGTTCTTTATCAGTGACATACCCCATCAGCGCAGGGGTCCTCCAAAGTCCATCCTGGGCCTTCTTTTTCCCTCAACAGTATCTCAATTGTTCCATCTCATCACCTCTTATGATTCAATTATTATGTAGATGATTCCCAGACCTACATGTCTAGCCTGAGTGACCTCCAGAGTTCCAGTCTTATAACACCAATTGCCTTTTGGACTTCAGGCATCCACCTCGAGCTCAACATGTCCAAAACAGAGCTTCACTTTTCCCACAAAATCTTCCTACATTCCTAATTTCTGTCAAGGGCATAACCATTCCCCTCAGTAACCCAAGCTCAAAAGCTCAGTGCCATCCTTAACTTCTCTTTCTCACTCACCCCATATATTCAATCTGTTGCTGATTCTTATCAATTTTACCTGCACATCTCTCTTGTGTCCCTTTCTTTCCACTCATATAACCACCACCCTAGTATATAGGTCCTCTTTTTGGTGGACAGAATTTTCAACTCTGATAAAATCATAATTTACAAGGTAAAAGAGTTATATACCCCCTTGGGAGACACAATATTTATTATTATTTTTTAAATAGATCTTTAGACATATGTTTTGCTTTTATATTCTCTATGGCTCCCCTCTGAATCCCTTTCCTAAGGACCATCCCTTATAATAACAAAAAATGTCTTAAGAGAAAAGAAAAAGAAAATTTTAATAAAACATATGGAAAAAAAATTGATGTTGTATGCAATGCTCCACACCTACAGATCCCTGTTTCTGTCAAGGGGGAAGAACGTCTTCTCATTTACCTTCTTTGGGACAAAGACTGGTCTTCACAATTTCATAACAATCAGTTTTGTACTGGGTTTTCTCTCCATTTACATTGCTGTGGTTACTGTGAATATTGTTCTTGGCTCTGCATGTGTTCATAGAGATCTTTACAGGTATTATTTATCACACACAATTCTTACAATTTAGTTAATAGGCTCCCATTACAGGAATGTAATGCAGTTTGTTTAAAAATACTATACTATGTTTCTAGTTCTTTGCTATCACACAAAAAGTGCTGCTCTAAATATTTTGGCGTATATAGAGCCTTTATTTTGGTTATAACTTCCTTGGAATATATGCCTTAAAGTATAATCTGTGTCAAAGGACTTAGACATTTTAGTCACTACTAGCGTAATTTCAAATTGCTAACCAGAATGGTTGTACCATTTCACAGTTCCACTAACAATGCGTCAGTGTCTATCTCTACACAGTTATCCAAACATTGACTATTACCTTCTTTTGACATAATTTCCAAACTCATCCATGTGAGGTGAAGCTTCAGGATTTTGATTGGTATTTATTTCTCTTATTATTACTGATTTGGAGCATTCTTTCATATGGTTAATAGTTTGAAATTCTTTTACTATTTGTTCATATCTTTTGACCAATTCTTCATTGTGCAATGAATGGCCTTTGTTCTTAAATATTTCCATAGTCTATATGATTTAGCTATCAAATCCTTAAAAATATTCCATAAGAAGATTTTTTTCTCCCAGTCAACAGCTTTCCTTCTTATTCTAGATGCATTAATTTTGTTTGTACAAAAGCTATTTCATGTAACCAAAATTATCTATTTTATCTTTTGTAATTTCCCCTATCCCTTTTTTGCATCTTGATTCATCCCCTAAGTCTATGAAAGAGGTATAATCTGTTTCTTTTCAAATTTTTTTGTGATATGACATTTATAAACCACCATTTGTTCAGACATTCTTGAGAGGATGGACACTCCTACATATTCTAATTCTTTGTCCCTGGTATTAGCCTCCCTTTTAAGTCCTTTTCCATCATCAGCTGTTTCCCTGTTGAGTTTGAGGGATTTCTAATCCAAACTATTTATATCACTGTCCAGTTCTCCTTTACATATTTCCAATAAGAACAAGAGCCATCTGATGCCCACTCCCATGCCCATGCCCACTGTTGGCCATGTTTAGATGCTCTTCTTCTCATGCACCTCAATCCACATCTTCTGTTTTAGACTTGTCTATTCCCTTTACTCTCCCTTCTTAAGAAACAATCGACCTCCAAGTCTTGTGTTTTTCTTATTTAACTTCAATATATTTTGAAGATATGAAGATTTTATAAGAACACATATTTCTATTCTCCATCAGAATGTTAGCACTGCAGTATCATGCAACTCTTACCAGTTACTCAAATAAATTTTTTAGATTTCTCTTCACTCATATTTGTATTTCAAAGTTCCTACACAGTGTTATCATCAGAAATCCTTTAAAGTCTTTTAATTCACTAAAAATCTATTTTTTTCCCTCATGTAGAATTATATTTAGCTTTGCAGAGCAAATTATTCTTTGCTATAAGCTTTTATCATTTGACTTTTGGAATATTACATGCCGAGATCTCTCATTTATAGTAAAAGCTGCCAGGTCTTTATGTGATCCTGACTATCCTGACTATTCCTTGGTACATGAAATGCTTCTTTCTAGATGATCTTAGCATACAGTTTTCTTGTAGTGAGAGCTCTCGACTTTGGCTAAGCCTTTCATGATAATTTTCCTTTTGGGGTTCCTTTCAGGAGGTGACTAGTAAGATCCTTTCTTTCCTCTGGTTCTACTAGTTCTGGGCAGTTTTTATTATTTCTTGAAGTACTGCCCAAGATCTTTGTCCTGCTAAATGCTGTTTCAGAAAACAAAACTAAAACTATCACGTTCTAAATCAGGGGTTCTATGGGTCTATGAAGGACTTTTTAAAGATATTCTGATAATATTTCAGCAGTTTCCTTTGTATCTGATGTGTTTTATTTTATACCTTTTAAAAACATTATTCTGAAAAAAGGGTCCATAGGCTTTAGACAGCTCAAGAGGTCGATTAAACAAACAAGGTTAAGAGCCCCTAATGAAGTGTTGGAATATAATTACTTTTAAAGCTGGATATTCCTTGTGTTGAATAGTTCTTAGTTTTGAGAAATTAGGCTGCTGGATAGCATATTTTAGGTGTTAGGAGACTTGTTTATTGCTCTGCAAACAGAATTCTGAATTAGAATTTTTAAATTTCCACTTCTAGATCCGTTTTTGATTCATGTATCCTTGTAGAATATTAGGTGTCTGAAGATGAATTTACTCAAGCTTTGGATTTTTGCACTTCCCATTACAGTCTGCCTAAGACTTTTATATTTACCTCCATCTTAACCAAGGCATTTATTCTGTTGGTTTGTATCTGGCATTCTGCTTTATACATGGAGGCTGTGGTTAATTTGAAACAACTTGCGTGAAGATGTTTTCCATATGGGTGGGTAGAACACAGTAAGAGTCACAATATTAGGCTAGAAATGAAAGTCTCTTTGCCTCCCTCTCTTTCCACTGTAACAAGTTGCACAAAATATGAAATTAAAAGCAGAACGCCTCACCTTTTTTTGGTTAGGAACCTACTGAGGATGGTTCAAACCTTTCTGTTTGGCATCTCATACTTGCTAAATGTTGTCTCCAAGCTACCTTTGAAGCAATATTCTATGTTATTGTCCTCCATATGTTCTATCTTCTGGCCAAACTAGACTATTTGCCTTTCTACCACATGTTATTTGAATAGAAACTCATGGTATTACCTATTATTAAAATCTCATTCTCCCACATTCCTTCTCTTGAAATGCTGCTATATCTATCCTTTAAAATTCAAAAAAATGTTGCAACCAGAATTATAGAATGTCCTAGATGGTATTGATCTCTCTCTGCCTTTAAGACACCATGTAATATACAACCTGGTCCTAGCTACCCTTCCAGGCACATAGGACATTATTGCCCCTCCCATACTCTGTGATACAGCCATACTGGTCTCTCCTTGTCCTTCATTCCCATCTCCTTGGCTTTGCACTGGCAATCTTGGAATCTCTCCCTTCCTTACTTTTCTACCTCACAGAGTTCCTCTTTCCCTTTAAGATAAGTCTCAATCTTTCCCTATCCCCCCTCCAACCACTAATGTCCTCCCTTTTCTCAGACTACCTTTAGTTAATTACTTTGTACATATGTGTATTTATTAACTTAATACTTATGTCACATGAGTTTATATATGTACTTGCTGTCTCCTTCATTTGAATTTAATTTTGAGTACAATTGTTTCATTTTTTTGTACTTATAACTTCAAGGTCTACCCAATTTCTACTAGTGCTTTCCACTTTTCCTTAGTCATTCTTTTCAAATAAGGAGTTCTTTTCTAGGTTAATTAATGTTTTAGAGTTTATCAAACATCAGATTAAATTCTTCTTCCTTGTCCATCAGTCTGTTCCAATGATCTCCTTTAAAAAAAAAAACCAAACACTACTAAGCGGTTTTGATAATTGCCAACTTTATAGTACAATTTGAATTATAAGCCTTTTCTTGAAGCCCCATCATTTCCCTTCATAACCTGTATCCTTTGGTAGTTTGGGATATTATTTAATCTTTAAATTAACTTGTCATTTGTATTTATATTGATACCATCAAGCCATGGGTACTGAATATTCCTATCACTCTCTAAAATGTTTTTTACTTCTTTAAGAAGTCAGTCATCAACAATCATCTATTAAATATTTACCATGTGTCAGACCTTATGCTAGGGATACAAAGAAAGACAAACATAACATTTTATAACTAGTGGTTGAATATGCTTTGCTAGATTAATTCCCAAATATTTTGTGCATTTTGTAGTTATTTTGGATGGCATTTCCCTTTCTGTTATCAGCTTCTTTGTTCTGTTACCATCACCCAGGAATATTGTTGATTCTTGGCTGTTTATATTGTAGCCTGAAATTTTGCTGACACTCTTCACTCTTGTTCTCTGGGTTTTCTTGTCAATTCCCTATGATTTTCTAAATAAACTATTGCATATTATCAGCAAATAAGCAAAAATTTGTTCCATATTTATAATTTAAGGTTGAGGGGTAGGGAGGAAGGAAGAGAAGCTCTAAAATTTCTGGGGAGAAAAGGGATCACTCCTGTTAAATATCTTCACCACCCATGACTGAAAAATAGACAAGAAGCTACCCCAGAGTAAAATAGGCTGCCACTAGAAATGATGGGACCTCACCAGAGATATTAAAGCAAGTCTGGATGCACATGACACTTAACCACACACACTCTCACTCTCTCTCTGTGCTGGAACACCTTCCTTCCTCTCCTCTTCCTTGGAATCCCTTGTTTTCTACAAAGTTCAGTTCCAGTGCCACTTCTAACATGAGACCTTCCTGGACCCCTGACAGTGTATTCCCTCCGAAATCACATCATTTATTTTACATACATATTCATATGTATATAAGTTGTCTCTCCCTGTTTCCCCTAATATAACATTCTTAAAAACAGGGCTCTTAGTATCCCCAGCCCCTAACAGTTCCTGGCACAGTAGATATTTAATACATGTTTGTTGACTGACAAATGGGCAGACACCTTGAAAGAAATCAATGAACTGTTCTATCTCAATGGGAAGGAAAAGGATGCAACTAGAGTAGGAGGGCTGGTTAAAGGAATAAGAGGAACTAGAGACAAAAGGCACATCATAGCTCCAGCAAGAGAATTAAAAAATAGGCCACCACATATCATAAAAACATTATACTGGCAAGTAAGACTTAGCCACTAATTTGTGGTGTGACCTTAGGTAAGTCACTTCCCAGCTCCAGGCCTCAAGTGTTCTCATCTGTAAAATGGGGAGGGGGATGTTGAAACACATGAGGTCTAATATTTATTTCCTATTATACGATACTCTGACATCCCCATAACTTTTTTTTTAACTACTGGGAAGACTTTTACAGTAAAGCTCAAGCTGTTGTGTTTTGTGGCATCTCCTGATTGCAAATGAAAACATTCCACCTTTCTCAAAAGTTAAGTTAATCTTCTTTTCTATGGTACCTTCCAGAGCTGCATGCAATTAGCCAGTTTTGAATTCCTGCCAAGCTAGCTACCTCTCAGATTTGATCATCAGCATGAAAAGGAATTTTCTTGTGTGTTTGGAGGGTGGGGAGCAATTGAAATTCTCCATTATGTGACTATGTCGTACTCTCTAAAAGGCTGATTGGTTTCCTGGTGCCAGTAAAATGATTGATGAATATTTCAACCATGGCTCTTACTCTTCTCCAAGTCTCCCCTCCCCCAAAATATTTAAATCTTACCTCTCTCCTGAAGTACTGCACCCTCCCCCACTCTTGTACCACCTACCTCCTTCCTGCTGCACTTCCCTTTTATTGACCTACAACATTTAAAAAGGTCTCCCTTCTGTTAGTCAGGGTTTTTTCTTTAAATTGAATCTGGAATTCTCTAGTGTGGGTCATCTGGCCTAAAGAGAATCTGTTCAAGATGCTGATGGAATAATGTTAGGTTCCAAGAACTCTGAATCAAAACTATTTTGCCAACAGGGTCTGCTGGTCTCAAAAAAGAAATAAATTAAAGTAAAAGTAGTATCAGTAGCCTCTGCTATAGCACTTTGTTTCACAAAGCATTTTCTTCACAACCATCTAGTATGATAGCTAAGTAGAATGAACTAATAAAAAAACACTGGCTCTGGAGTCACAGAGGTCCCAGAGGTCCTAGGGTCAAGTCTCACCTCTTAAGCTTTCTGTGTGTCCCCTCTCTAAAGTGAGGGGGTTGAACTACATGCCTTTGAGATCCCCTTCAAGCTCTAAATCTACAATTTTTTGGCAGGACAAGGATTATTATCCCAATTTTACAGATGAGGAAGCTGAATAAAGTTCAAGGAGATACAATTATTTGTCCAAGATTATTAAACGAATGACAAGATCAGGGCTCAGATTCAGGCCCACTCACCTCAAGACATAATCACTGACAGAAGAGGCAACTATGGCACAGGTAAAGAGCACAGGACTTAGAATCATAGATCTGGGTTTCAAGTTTCTACTCTATCAAATAATAACCAGAATGACTTTGGGCAATACCTTATGGGCCCCCTCTTAGTAAAATGAGGGGAATGGATTAAATAAATTCTAACATCTCTCCAAAGTCTAGCTTCAAGCAGATATGCTTGAATACACCATATATCTCCTCAAACAATGATGGAAGTGAATTGGACCCATGCACCCTTCTCAGCCTCCTTAGAGATACTAGCAAAAGACTATTAACTATAATGTCTTCTCTCTTCTTATGCACCCGATTTACCAAGGACAAACTTCATGAGGTTTAAATTTACCAGACCCAGTATCAGGGTCTAACAAAAGATAAGGCTTTATGAGTACATGTATATCACAAGCATCCTGTCTTTAGCCACAATCTGAGTTTCATGTCTTCCCCTGAACCTTCCTTTGCAACTGAAAACCCAGCTTTCTGAAATCTCACCTTTTACTCTTCCTTTTCCCTCATTCTCTACACTGAATTGACTGCCAACCCCAATTTTTTCTACTTTCTCTTACCTATTCCATCCTGTCATCTCCCACTGTAACCCATCTCCTTCAAGCCTTCTCATCTCTTCCTGAACTATTATTAGTCTTTTAATGGATTGCCCTCCTCCAACTTTTCTCTTTTACAATTTCTCCTTCACAATACTCCCCAATAAAGTATTATTTCTAACACATATCTCTAATTATGTTGCTTCTCTCACTCAAGACCCTTTAGCAATTCTTCATCCCCTATTATACGGTAAGAGGTAAAATGGTAAGGTGGAAAACATATCAGAAGTTCGACTCACATCTTGGTTCTGCCCTTATGAGCTGTGTAACCATGGAAAAATTGTTTAATCTTTCTATTTCTCACATTGCTTATCTATAAAGTGGGGATAATACTCATACTACTGTAAACATAAGCAAAGCGGGATTTTTGTGGCTTTTTTATTTATTAATTTTATTTATTTTCTGTGTTCTACAATCGCTACCATATAACTTAGATTTTTTTTTTCCCTTCCCTCTTCCCTACCTTTCCCCCTCCCTCCCCAAGGCGGCATACAATTTTATATAGGTTCTACACATAAATTCCTATTAAACACATTTTTTTGGTTGTTTCTTTCCTTGGAGTTTAGTTTCCCAGGTTCGTGCTAAATTGTAAACATCTGAAGGATCAATTCTCTTTGAACCTTGGTAATTCACAGCTGTGCTGAGTCAAGTAGGTTTGATGCCTTCGAGATCTGAGCCTTTTAGTTGAAAACTATATATAGTGGGTGGTTGGCATTTTACTTTGGGGCTCCAGATGTTGGTGATTCCTGGTCTGGTGAGGTATGTCCCTTTACCTTGTTTAAACAGTTGGAGTCCTGTCTGTTGGATTCTTTCTTGGATACTCACTTCTCTCTACTTATATATCTTTCTCACTGTTTAATTAAAATAAGATTACTAACCTTTCTGAAGCTCTTTCCTTCAGAAAAGCACATCAAGACTTTGTATTAGCAGACCTTCTATGCACTGGTGTTATTGGTTTTACACCCCAGAGCAGCTGCTAGTAGAATTCCCACTACAACTACCTATCTCAAAGAGTTTTTGGAGAAAAAAGTGCTTTGCAAAACTTAAAGCGCCATAAAAATGAGTTACCATCAAATAAAGAATACATTCTGGACCAACTGACCTGTCCCGCTCTCTTATACCACTCCCCTTTATTTATTCTCCACTTGAAACAAACTTAATTACTCTCTCTGCCATTACTCATGCTTGCTGTTGTTCAGTCATGTCCAACTCTTCTTGACCCTGTGAACCATACTGTCCCTGGGGTTTTCTTGACAAAGATGCTGGAGGAGTTTGCCATTTCCTTTTCCAGTGAACTGAGGCAAACCAGAGTTGATTTGCCCAGGATAACAAATAGTAAGTGAGGTTGGATTTGAACTTGGTTTTCCTGGCTCCAGGCCCAGAGCTTTATCACACTCAAGCTATTCCTCCAACAAAGTTCTTCCCTTCCTCAAAAATTCAGCTTTGGTCTTCAATGATGGCTTTGACGCTCCTCCAGATGAAAGTGATCTCTTGATGGTTAAGTTACATTACACTTTGTTTAGCTTTTACTGTATCTGCCTCTCTCTTCCCTCCTGTACTATCATCATAGGTGTATAGTGTCCTCTACCTCTTAAAATTACAAGCTCCCCAAAAGCAGGATTTGTATATCCCTAACCCTGAGTTCTTCACAGTCATTAATAAATGTGTGTCAATTTGAACTTCTCTCCTACCAGTTAATTTAGGTTTTCTCCCTTTTGGCAATCCAAAATTTCCTGTTCTCAAAAACAATCTTACAAATCTAAAAGAATGTTTTCTTAAAATCTGATTTATCATTCTGCTGGAAAGGCATAATTTATTTATTAGAATAACAAGTTTCTGTGCTCAAAAATCATCTAGGACAGCCTTCCTATATTTTATTCAGTTATTAGCTATGGTGCAGAGATTTGGGGTCAAATGGCAAAGTAGGGGCTCCACAGAATCCAACTGTTCTGACTCCTACCCTGGTATCCTTGAGTTAAAGTTCCTCTTATGAGCAATACCTTCAGGGAACAATGGAAGGAACCATTTATATTTGGCCTAGGGAGCAGAATACTTCAAAGGATACAGGTAGCCATCTTCAAATATCTAGAGGGTTTTTACACAGAATTAGTCTTATTTTGATTGGTCCACAGTGAGAACCAGGAATGATGATTTAAAATTATAATATAGCAGATTTCACTTGAGAAAGAATTTTGAATTAAGTGTTGTCCAGTCCAACAACTAAATGGACTACTTCCAAAATATCATCGCAGCTTTTCCAGTTAACTAACTCCATAACCTTAAGCAACTCAATTATCTTCTAGAGGTTCAGTTTTACCAACTGTAAAATGAGGCAGTTGGATTATTTCTCTAAGGTTGGTCTATATTCCAAGATCCCAGACAACGCCCAAACCTAATTCTCTTGCCTGGGATACTGAACCAACAACTGCCGATGGGATATCTCTTCCACAGATATTTCAAACTCAACAAATCTTACAGAGTTATCACCCCCCCCCCAAACCAACCCCTCTTTTTAACTTCCCTGTTTCAGTTGGTCCCCACCACCCTTCCAATCACTCAGTTTTGAAACATTAAGAGTCAGCAACTCTTCCCTCAAATCCCTCAGTCAATTAGTTTACCAAGTCTTATGGATTCTACATCTGTGTTTTTTGCACATCCTCTCCCCGCACAATCCACAGCTTCCTTCAAAACTTCATTTAAATGGCATATCCCATAAGAAACCTATCCAGATTCTCCAAGCTGTAGTGCTCTTGATGTTCCCCCTCCAATCGCTGTGTCTACCTTTTATGTTTATTTTTCTGTGGACAAGTTTCCAATTGAATGTAAGCTCACTGAGGGTAAGGACTACTTTATTTTTCGACTTTGTATGCCCAACACCCAAAAGTGCCTGACATCACAGGTGCTTAATAAATGTTTGTTGAATGAGTTCTATGAAAGGTAAGGTCAATTTATTCTCATGACTGAACTATGGCAGCAATATAAAATCAAAACTATTTGAAGATGTTTTCCAGCCAGATGGTATGAACTCCCAAGAATGACTTCTTCCACCATCCCCCTCCCCCAACACTTTCCCGGCCTTTAATCCCCACACCAAGCTTCAGTGGAAGTTCTGATCCTGTAACTCATTGTTATTCACATTGTTATGTGACATTTCTTCAGTTTGCTGGCTTACCACAGAATGACTTCTACCTAGCAACTGCCCTAACCCCCTTAACAACAAAGTAATTGACTTACACTAAAATGTCATTCACACCAGAGACAGGGGCAGTCTCTGTCCCAGGGCTGAAACTCAAACGCTGATTCTATTCTGGCCTTCGTTGTATTTTTTTTTTAATTGTTAACTGAGGGAGATATAAATTCAACAAACTGATTAATTCCTACTATGTAATGGCACTCTGACAGAGCTAGAAGCGATACAAAGCTTAACTGAGATTTGGTTTCTCTCCTCAAGGAGTCACAGCTTAGTAAGGGATAAAACAGAAACACTGCCATGATAAATACATTCAAGTTAACCAAGTTTCAAAGGGATCAAGACATGAGAAAACCACTTGGGAAAGAAAACCAAATTTCAAATGACTCGAATTCCCCAAACATCACAACTAAAAAAAATTCAATGTGATGCTGACTTCTCAGACAATGCCACTGGAATTGCCCTGGCTGGTCCTATCAAACTAGAAAGGTTTTGATTAACAGAATCCATACTGAGTCTCTGATTTGCAGACTAACCTCCTAAAAAGGTTTTTTCATTTTCCAGGTTAGTTAGTTACTGGAGATAATTTTTTCTCCTCCAACTCATGAAACTATCTACTAAGATGGGAAAAAGTTGAGATCTGATTTGATTGAGGGAAAGAAAACATACAGAAGAAATAAAATATCTTGAAATTTTTATATAATCCCTCAAACCTAATACTCTAAAACAATGCCAGTGTATACCCCACCAGATTTGAAAATTCGCTAGATCCATCCATCCCACATCTGTACATCAAAAGTCTAGCCATTAACTGTATGGTATGGACAAGTAGCTGGGCCATACCACAAAGAACCTGAAGTTTGAATCCCTAGTCTGACATGTTAAATGTCATGTGACCAGCCTCAATTTCACCTGCAAGGATTACTTAGTTGCTGTGACAAAAACACTAGAAGTATCACAACACTCATTCTTACAATACTATTATCTATCCTTAATCCAAATTGTGAGTCTACTATTGAGAAAGAGTAATTTCCTATTAGACTCATATAGCCACAACTAAGATAATGAAGGGTCAAGAAAGAGGTTTCCAATATCAACTAACAAAAGATACCTGAGAACATGGTAGGTGCAGGGTATAATTATGAAGAATGCCCCCCTTTGATTCTGTTCTAAATAAATAAAACAGATGAGAGGACTGGTATTATCCAGCTGTTTCATTATAGAACTAGAAAAAACACAACTATGAAGTACAGGAAAAGGGTTGGTAGTCATTTTAAAAAATAATTTAATTCTGTCTCCTTTTCATTCCTTTTCAAACTAGAACTTATATTAAATCAGTTCTATAGATTGACTGATAAGAATCACAGAATGTTACAGCTTAGAAAAGGACCTTAGAGAGACAATCCTCCATGCCCTTATTGTAAAGAAAAAGAGAAATTAGAAAGAAAGTGACCTACCCTCAATCACAGTAAGTTAATGACAGAACTGAGACTAAAGCCTCATGATTTCATTACTCTTTCCATTATGTGGCTCTGGGTAAGCCACTTAGTTTTTTGAGCCTTAATTTCTTATTTGTATAAATGAGGGAATTGGATTAGACAGCCCCAAATTTCTTCCATCCCTATGAGTCTGTGAATTACAGAATAAAGAAAAAGCCTAAAAGGCAAAGAAATTTGAAAAGGAAGTCATTTTTAATCTAAAGAATTAATTTTTCCACTTGGAAACTGAAAATTCCTCGGTTGCTGTACTATGATTAATTTTAATATTACTTAGATTGTGCTCTAGATTATAGAGACATTTACATGTATGAAGAGGAATAAAAAGAGAACAACCCTGAGAGGTAGGATAGTACATATATCAATCACTATGCCCACTTTACAGATCAGACACGGTTAGGATAGTGACGTGTTCACAAGTCACACAGCTAGTAAGCAGAGGTTGGATTCCAACCCATAACTTCAAAACCAATTCTTTTCCCACTATAAAACAGCTAAGTCTAAACTGCTTCTAGTACAGATAATTAACTACCTGAAAATATAGCCATTAGAGGCACCTTTTAAGGGGAATACTAAATACACATAAAAAATATTAAATCATCTCCAGCACTTTAATAAATTCATGCTCAAAATCCCCTATAGTCATGGGAGTCACCATTTTAACCAAAACCACCCACTAAGGAGATCTTTCCGTCAAACTCCCTAATTTCTCCCAGGAACATATAACACTTTGCTGTCCTGGTATTGGATTTCAGAAACACTACACCTAGCAGCTGACATGGTGGTACATGGAGACGATATAAGGAACAAAACTGATGCAGAAAAAGTGACAGGCATATACATACAAACACACATGTATGTGTGTATTTATGTATATGTGTATATATAGTATATATATATATATAAAATATCAGCTTAGAAAAGTGAAAAATATACCACTACTGCCACCTGTGGTTTCTACTTGAATAGCTTTGCTAATATAAATTACCTAGAAGGAAAATGTGATTAAGACCCAGTGGTTTCTCCATTTGAAGACACTTTTATAAAGTAATTGAATCATGGCATTCCTATGTATAGATAAGAAATTGATCTTTAATTATTTTATTCTAGGATTATAAAATGGGATCTTAGAAGAATTTTAGAACTAGGGATCATTTAATCAAAATGCCTCATTTTACAGGGAGCAAACTGAGATCCAGGCAGATGATGCCAGTTGCTGAAAAATCACACAGCTAGTAAATAAAATAACTACTCATTTCCAAAGCGCTTCTGTGAAATTAGAATACTACTTATATATTACCTTATAGATGAATAAAGAAACTTAAAGAAATATAGAGAACTTGCCCAAAGTAAAACTTAGACTGCACAAATCTCCTATATAAAAATCATTTGTCATTCATTAAACATTAATTAAGTGCCCACTATGTGCCATATCGGGATTTAGAAACATAAGAGACTCTGCTCTCAAGGACTCATTCTACTGGGTTCACTTCTTTTCCCACTGCTTCAGATTATCTCTCATATGGTTAAGAGAAACCAGTTTTCATATTGTTGGCAAAGGCAGATTTTGGGGTAGAGGGGAGGTCATTTCTCACAAATCAAGTGTTTTGAAGAGCATGGTAACACCACCATGGATGGGTTAACAAAACAAAGCATTTCTTTTCAGAAACCATTTCATTGACAAAATGTAAATAACCAAGTGTTTTTAATAGCACTTAGGTGACGCTAAGGCCTCTAGTTCTAAATGTGATGATCCTATGAAATATTCTTAAATTTGCTAATATTTGACTGAAACTAAGTTTGTCCACACAGTGTCTGCACCATATGTTTAAAATTCTGAGGGCTTCCCTCCAGCAGAGGATGACTTAGGATTAAGTTAATATTCAACTTTTTCCTTAAGTCTTCAAATGCCAAAAATGTCAAAGAGTACCTCCAAAGTTGGGGATTTTCAAAACAATTTGGAGTTAACCTGCTCAAAGGCCAATCACTGTAGCCTGGGGA
The DNA here is from genome assembly GCA_028658325.1 of Potorous gilbertii. Classification (NCBI taxonomy): domain Eukaryota; kingdom Metazoa; phylum Chordata; class Mammalia; order Diprotodontia; family Potoroidae; genus Potorous; species Potorous gilbertii. The sequence continues at coordinate 332,261,914 of CM053769.1, read as the reverse complement.
TCAAAAGATATAAGGCAGCTGGAGATGGGAGGGTGGAGAAGCAATTTAACCCACCAGCCAGCAGCCCAGGGAAGCCTGATCCGCTCCCAAAGTAAATCACTGTTAATTAGAATTACCAGGTTACACTAAGGAAGCCAGATTTAAATAATCATTGTATCAACAGGATAGACTCTTTCTTCTCCCAGGAAAGAGGTTAGAAGCTGCGATAAGACTCCCGGCTCATAAGGAATTTTGAAAGCCATCTTGGGTAGCCAAAAAAATTCTCTTTGTAGCATAATTTATGAAACAGTGGGAGTGAGTGTCTAAGAGATCCTTCTCTCCACATTACCAATCCTTCAAGTTTCTCTAGTGCTGGGGGGCTGGGGGGGTGGGGAGTTGGGGGGTGGGGGCCCGCAGTGAGGCATACTATAATATACCAGGCATGAAGTACAAATTTATCCACAGGAAGCAGGGAGTGAGACTGTATTTGAAATTTCCATCAAGAAGTATGCTTATCCTGGGGGAAGTCACTCCAAAGGAACTAGACAAAATGCATTTGTTTTATATTCATACACTTATATACTAAGCACCTACTCACTGTGCGCTGAGCGCTGTTCAAGATAGCAAGTTCGGATAAAATCCAGTCCATGATCCTAGAGATTTACATAGATTTATACATAGCTATGACATGTACAAAACAGCTAAACTAACAAATCACGGATCTATAGGTTTTAAGATTTATCAAAGCACTTTCCTCATAATACCCTTTCTGAGTTAACTGCTTGCAAGTATTATTAACTCCTCTACACAGATGAATAAACATGCTCAGAGAGCATAAAGTGACTTGCCCAGGGTCCCACACCTAGTAGAACCTATGACTCAAAACCAGGTCTGACTCAAAGTCCACCCAAATTTTTGTAATCCTCTCATGTTCCTAAATCTCCATTTCTAACTGAGGGAATGCATTGAAACCTACAATATTTAATTCTGAAGCTGAGGGAAAGGAGAGAAAATGTCTGTTGTAACTTCACAGACACAAAAGTCAGGAAGGAAAAGTTTGCATTCAAACCTGGTTGCTTGCAAATGAACTCCCAACACAAGCTACAATTACTCCCATTGGCTACCTTGTTTTAAACATGAAACCAGTTAAGAACTATGTGAATAAGACTCAGAGTAAATAGCAGCAGCTTTTCAGAAAATGGATCACAGTACACTGACAACTACTGGGGAAAGAAATGAAGCCAGCAATGAAATCTAAGGAAATAGGCAAGAGTTCAAAACAGAAGCAAACAGGGTGTTATTATCATATTAAAGCTAACACATGTTTAAAAAAATAATGAAAATTAAGATTCCATCTACAATCATTTTAGTTTCTGTTGCTGCTAGTAAACTAAATGGAAAACAAATAATTTGGGGGGGGGGGGGAAAGCCTTACAAACTTTCCTGGAAACGAAGGGATCAATTGCTCCCCCTTTGTTCCCTTCCTACTCCACCCTCAACCAACCCCCAACCTTCATTCTCCAAAGTGTTTATCTGTTCTTGGTCAAGGAATTCTTTGATTTTCCCCTCCAACTTTGACACAGTTCCCACACAAAAGAGGGATATAGCTAAGTTCACAATAATAGAAGACACATTTGAATGCCTCAGGCTTTAAAAAAATAAAAGAATCTTAATCAATATAAATATTACTCTTCAAAGGTAACTTACCAAAAGCTTAGCTTTCATACCAATTATATACATTGGAAATAGCTAACAAAGGAAAGGCATTAAGCTCTGCTACAATGGAGAGAAAAGGAAACTGACGATAAGACCACGAGTATCTAAATTAGCTTCTTAACAATGGAATTAAGATAATGTTCCCTAGAGGAGGACTAGTCTTCCAGCTATTAAAAGTATTTAAAGTTAGTAAACCCTCATATAAACCAATAAACACAATTTTTAAATTATATGCAAGTATTAATCATTTACTCATACAAGTTCCAATACTTCCTATCTGTGTGACTATGGGAAAGTTAGTTGCTTCATCTCTAAAACGGAGATAATACAAATCTTTAAACACTTCTCACAAGGACTCTGAAAGGCAGATAGTGCAAGGATTCCAAGATTTTGAAGTAACTCCATAAATATAAGGTGTTACTCAGAAAAATACTAAGTTCCTACTGTGTCTATATTAAAAGCTTGGAGTGGCAAAATTTTGGCTAATGTAGGACCCTTGCCAACATGAAGCTCAGTCTGGTTGGGGATTAAGACACATACACAGATCACATAATAACAATCACATGTCTTCACAACCTTTCTGTAAGATAGTTTGGACACACATTATCACCCCCATTTTACAGATGAAGAAACTGAGAATCAGAAAGTTTAGATGACTAACTCAAAGTTACATGGCTAGTAAATTCTCGAGCTAGAATTTGAACTCATATTCTTAGAATCTACAGCATGATGCCTTTCGGCAGTGCATCAGAAAGAGGAAAAGTTGTTGGGGGATATCAGGGAAGGTGTCCTGGACACCTGGAGAGTGGACAGCTAGAAGTGTTGGCATTTTAAGAGAGTTTGAAAGCATTAGTAAGAACTCAACAAGGGATCTGAATAAGTCTGAGTATTAGTTGCCTCTCTCAATAAAATCTTACATTGCTGAAAGTAAATTATATGTGTACCCTGGGCAATTCTCCCTCCTACCAGGTTTTCTACAGACTAGTTTTGGAGTTGGGAAGGCAGGGAGTAAGTAGTAGAATAGGAATTGAACTAGTTCTCGCTATAAGATCTCCCTAATAGTCATAACAAAAGATTGGCATCTTAAAGCAGGACAAAACTGCAGTTGAACCCATCGACATGCAAATCTGAGCATAGGCAGTTTCATTTAAACCTTCAGCCTCACTATGAGCATCACTTTCCCAGCTATCTTTTGCCAAAATAGATCAAATCCTCCAAAACTCTCTAAATTTTAAAATGTCTTCATTCTGATTCCCACCTTCCTCTCTAGGACCTTCCTGGATAATTCCACTGCTTTAAGGGCTTCCACAATCTGATGCCATTCCCTATCTCTGGCCTTTTTCCCTTTCTCTCCCTCCACTTAATTCAACATCCAAGGCAAACTAGACTACTCTCAATTCCGTAACAAGCTCCCCATTCTCACACCTCAATATCTTTGCTTCCAGTTCTCCAGTTTGCCTGAAATACTCTCCCCCTTTCTCCTCTCCATCTAGTGAATTTCTAATAACCCTTTCAACCCTAACTCAAATGGCCTCTCTCTCCCTGAAGTCTCTCCAGATCCCATCAGAATGTAACAAGTCCATAATTACATAGCACTTATCTTTCCACCTTTCCTAAAATACTTAACTACGATGGCGGATATTACATATGTGAATATTTATGTCCCTAAAAGAAACAAAAACAAACAAACAAAAAACAGCAACTCGAAGAAGACAGGAGCCCATATCTTATCTAAACTTTATCAAGCCCCCCCCCCTCACGGCGCTCTGCATATGATGCTTAATTTATTGAAGTGAATCACAGAAATTTTAAGTTGAAAGAATCTCAGATCATCTGGTCCAAGTTACTGTTCAAAGTACATAGTGTCCCAAAAGTCTAAATGCAGTTTTAAGCTATTAAAACTTAAATTAATTATAAAAGACTTTTATTTTTTTTATTTTTTATTTTATTTATTTATAAATATTCTACAATCACTTCCTTAAAATTAAGATTTTATACCCCCACACCTTCCCCCCTACCCCCCCTCCCTCCCCATGACAGCATACAATTCTGTATAGGTTCGACATATACTTTCCTATTGAGCATATTTTCACTATAGTGTATAAAAGACTTTTAAAACTGCACTGTTATCCTATATAATCATTATATCTACATAAGTTGGACACATATTAGCAGTTAATACATTATAACAAAACCTTATTTTCCATTTATTACATTGTTCTTGTAAAAATAAATGTCCCCTAATGTCTTTTCCCTCAGCTATCTGTTTTTGAAAACCCAATTAACTCTAGTTAAGTAGTATGTATGCCCATACTTGAAATTGTGCTACCTATTCTTCTGAAATAAAATGAACCCCTTTGACATCCCCAAATCATTCCTTTCTTCTGAAAGCCCTTCTACACTCCTCCTCAGTTATAACTATAGTTGAGCAAATGAGTTTGTTGTAAAAGACCCTACGAGACAGCAATAGAAAAATATCTTGCCCACTCAGCACAAAGAATTCCTGGAAGGGTTGGAACTGCTTGCATCAAAGGCAGGCTGTCCTGTTACCAACGGAACAGAACAGAAAAACCATTTAGAAGACTGTAAATTCAGCATCCCTAGGAATTCCTTCAGGAAAACATTTCTAAAATTCCATTTGTGAGTTTTATTGTTTCCATACTTCTCTCAAGTATTAAGCATTTTTATTTTATCTACTATAGTTTTACTTTACACAAACTCAAAATTCCCCTAAAGCTTAAAAACCGTAGGACAGAGCCCTGTTTATTACAATGAAGGAAATCAGTTACTAGGGTAAAATGTGAAAAAAAATTCAGTTCCTCTGACCAGTACTTAAGGAGAGGTACTTTGCAAGGTTTCCTCCAGAGCAACCATTCTTTATTCCAGGATTTTAAATCTTCATTTGGTCTAGAGAAGGATGTTAACTAGCAAGCAAAAGAAATTTTTTTTAAAAGTTTATGTAGAAAGCCACCCATTTTCATTAGCATACTATGGTTCTCTTGGGAGCTCCAATTCAAACTTTAATACAAAGAGAGAACAAAAGATAGTGCAAAAAAATCAACTGTCAGATATTTCACCCTCCCAGTCAAATATGATCACTCCATTTCAATTCCCTAACTAACTACTTGCTAGGCTTAGTGTCCCTATTTCTCATGTGTTTACAGCAACACGGATAGCTTTCCTTTACACAGAAGAATTCAGCAACCCTAAATAAGCCAAATGTCAAATACAAAGTAATGCTGTTTTCCACAGGATAGCTAGAAGTCTGCCATTTCAAACTGGCTCAAAATCCAGGAAGATGAACAGGAAATTTGGGTGAGTTAAAATCACCATTAAAGTTCTTTAAAATGTACCAATGAATAATTGATAGCCAAGGCAATTCCTAGACTGCCCTTAACTACTACATTGCTTTTAAGTAGACAAAAGTAATCAGTCTGTTCTAAGATTTGTCATCTTTGTGGATATGAAGTGCTACATAAAATCAATAGAGGGCATATTTTACTTTATATATGGTTCACAGGACTTGCTGGGAAGAGCCCAAATCACAGTCTTAACTTTTTCAGACAGGCTTAACAGTATTCACAGATTAATAGCTAAACTAAATTATCAAAATGACTACAGAGGGAAAGGTTCAATGAATTAAATAGATGGCCTTTGTTCTACAAGACTCTTTCTCCCTATCCTAACTAGATCCCAGGTTCCCTCTCTTTGTGCCACAGGAAATTTTATTGATTTCAAACACGCTCACAATTCAGAAGTCATCCCCAAAGACACCACCACACATGACACCCAAATATCAGGGAAGCACTCCTTTTATATCCACATTCCTCACATCTTGATCTGGGTCAAACACAATCCAACTTTTTAAAACTTCTCTCCACCTGCAACTTGTGCTTTATTCAAATGTTAAAATAACACAAACCCATCTGAATTTATTCCATAAAGCAGCAAGTTCAGCGATTTCAGGTCACAAATTCAGTAGAGATTCCCTCAAAGTCAAATATATACTTCCCAATTCTAAGCCAGATTTAAAGGAAATTTTTGTAATACTGTGATCAGTTATTTTCAAGCCAAATGCTTTACTTGGAAGTCAGAACACCAAAAACATTCTTTGTTCTTACACCCCCCTTCCAGCTCTAAATTCTAACAAACTATATTCTACAGTCCCTCCCAGTTTTAACATTGTTATCTTTATCTTAACCTTCTATAGTGGCTTTCAACGTTTTATGTCGGAAGTTTGAAGTCTCAATTTATATAATTCCAAGACTTCGTCTATCCATCCAAACAATTGCAAATATCTAAGCAGAGTAAAACCTTGGCTACTCTTTTCTTTACTCTGAAATGCATAGATGTGTAAAAGGTGGAAGCCACAGAAAATAAATAAAGAGGTTTTGCCACTTCAGCATTTGCTACGGCAGGTCCCCTAGCACCCTTTGTAATTCAGAACTCCCGGTGCTATTGCAGCAGCAGCTAATTGCTCCAGGGCGCTTTCCAAGTTCAAAAGTTCACCTTTTACGACCTCACAAAGGCTTCTTACACTTTACTAATAAACACATACCCAAGGCAAACACTGAGGGGACTATATCAAACCTACAAATAAACCTCAGTTCAAGGAGTACATACCACCCCCCTCCAAAAAAAAAGTCAGCTTAGTCAGGGACTCAAGAGGCCTGAATAGGGGGTGATACGCTACCTAAGCGGGATGCCCACCTTCACCATTTCGCTTTCCAAAGCCTTCATTCTGAGCCTCAGATTTCCCCGAACCTCTTAGGAGACAACTGGGACAAAGTCCTCGAAAGGCCAACTCTTCAGGCAGGGCTCTCTAAGGCTCTACTGGGGGTGAATCTGGGTACCAGGCAATGACCGGGCCAATGGGACTTGGGAGAATGGATCATTCTCTTCTAACTCTGCACTCAAAGGGACTAAAGTTGAGGGGCAGGAAAGGAATTAGATATTGGCGGTAGAAAAACAAGAACCTGTGGTCACTGTAGACTGCTAGGTTAAGGACAAGAACCGAAGTCACAGAGACCACGAACAGAAAAGACACAGGATGAGGAGGAGGTGGTGGTGGTGGTGGGAAGAAGTCCACAAGGTAAAGCATTTCCAAGAGCCCAAGACAGTGGGGCTAGACCTTGAGGCAAGACCCAGTGGGAAGGGAATGTGAAAACTGAGGGGAAAAGCTTAGGACCGATAAGTAGTGGGGTCCGGGCCCCCAGGTAAAATGACTCATTTAAAAATGGGCAGAAAGAACCTGGAGGAAGAAATGTAGAAGGAACTGGAAGGACGTGGCCTGGGCAATAGGGATGAACCGAGGGGAATGAGAGCTAAGGGATCCAAAAGGGCCGGGAAAACTAAAGAGGGAATGTGAAAGGCCCAAGAGCCTAGGACCACCCGTAATTGTGGGATCAAAGGAAATTAATTCATAGAAGCCCGAAAATGTAGACAGGGTTCAGAAAATGGGGGCGGGAGAGGTCACGTCTAAGAAAGGTAAGACCAGAGAAGACTTGGAAAAACTGGGAAAAGTGAGCCGAAAAAAGACAGATATAGGGGAGGGAGTCCTGAAAATGAGGACGAAGGCTCCTAGAATAAGGAGGAATGCGCTACCGACGGGAGTGGGAGAGAAGTTGTCCCGGGGAATTGAAATTAGAAGAATGGGGTGGGGGCAGCCGGAAGAAGGTGGAGGGATCTGGAGAATTGAGAGGATGTGAGGTCCAGGAGCGCAGAAGGGGTCGGGAAGGGGGAGGAGGAGTGGGGGGAGAAGGGGTTGGGAGTAGTGGGGGAAAACCCCCTTGGGAGAAGGGTGGGTGGGGGGAGAGAATGGGGGAGGGAAGGAAGTCGGGGAGCAAGAGGGGCACGAAAAGGGGGTTTTGGTTATGGAGGAGGGGAGAAAGGTCTCGAGAATAGAGGGAAGAGGAGATCCGGAAATTGTGGTGAAGAGGTTGGAGAACTAAGGAACTCAAGTCCTACAGAGGTTGAAAGCGGAGGGAGGCGGGTGGGGGAAGGATGGTCCGGGGAATAGGAAGACGGAGGCAAGGGGGAGGCCTGAAGGTAGACTGGGGGGCGAAGTGGGGAAGAGGCCTCGGGGAGAAGAGTTCTAGTCCCGGTGAACTGGAGGGGACTGAGGTCCAGAGACTGAGGAAAGGAAGGAGGTGGGGGTAGGTTCGGGGGGTGGGGCAAGGGGAGGCTGAAAGAGAAAATTTGGGAAGGAGAGAATGAAAAGAGACCAGAAAATTGGGTTGGGGGTAGGGTTCCAAGAGAGGAGGGATGTGTCCCGAGATGGGGGTAGGAGACAGAGTGGGAGGTCAGGGGTATGGAAAGGATGGGGCTCCAGGATGGACGCTGGGAACGACTAAAGGAGGGGGAGCTTGCCGGTCTGAGATGGGGGTCGAAGATGGAGGCAGGGAGAGCCTGGAGTTCGGGGTAAGGTACGGAGCGGGGTGCAGGGAACCTACCGTTGCGCGGTGCCGGGGCCGCTGCCGGAGCCGCCGCCGGGGCTGGGGCCAGGGGAGGCTCCGGAGAAGCGGAGGAGCCTCCGGCGCCGCTGTGCGGCCGCTCGTCCCGCTCCATGGGCGCGCTCAGGGCCAGCCCGGGGCCCGCAGCTCCGCCAGGGGCGGCTCCCCAGAGGCGGAGGCTGTCATGGCCCGGGACGGGCCGGGCCGGGACAAGCTGGGGTAGGCTGAGCTGCTCCGCGCTAGGCTGGGAGTTGCGCTGGGTTCCCGAGGCTCCTGCGCTGACTGAGATTCCCCGGCCGAGCCCTGGGCCCGGCCCCTCAGCACTGGCCAGCTCCCTCCCCCGACGTCACTGCTCCCAACTCACTGGGCTTCGCGAGGCACGCCGGGAAATGGAGTCCTCCCTGCGGCACCGCCCCGTCTTGGGATATACCAACACCACCCTCACCATGGGGAGAGATGAAAGGAAGAGCCCCATCAAAAAAGAGGCCGTAACATAACAGATAAGAATAACCCCGAGATATCCATCTATTTTAAATTGGCAATCAATAACCCTTTACATATTTCTCTTTTGTATGTATTTTTTCACAATAACTAGACTCTGTGGTACTACAGTTTCCCCTTTACTAAATAAACTTCTCCAAAAGGGTAGGTCCTAGGATGAAGGCCCGCCCCTTCTTGTAGGCTACCGACGCCTAAGAGAGCACGTGCTACAAGGAACGCCCCTGGGGGGTGGGGCACCAGAGGGGGCGCGGTCCTTGAGCGCCCTTTTTGGTTTCTTCAGAACAAATAGTTCCCGGGGATTAAATGGTAGGAATTAGTATTCCGCTACCACAGTCGGTCTGTTTGTTGGACATAATAACACATTTATAAAGTACTACAAAACACCTCCACAACACCCCCCCCCCGTGAGGTAGGTTGTTCAAAGATAATCCCATTTTTCAGTTGGGGAAATTAAAGCTTAGATAAATTGTCCAGAGTTGGGCATCTAGTAAATTTTGGACCTGGGATTTGAACAAGTTTCGCCTGACCCCAGCCAAGGTCAACACTTTACAGCGCGACACCATTAGAACTCAGTTTCCTCGCCTGAAAAATGAGGAAATGGAAGATGATCTCTCAAGTTCTTTCCAGTTTTACATCACATGACCCCTACACTACTCTTTCTTCCTTTTTCACACCTACACCATCAATGAACCCTAGTGACTAAGGAGTATGATCTTATCTTTTTACAGCTAGGGAAACTGAGACCCAAAGAGATGAATAGTGATTTGCCAAAAGTTACACAACTGTAATGGAATCTTGGGGTTGGAATGAACATCAGGAGAATTGGAAGTCCAGTCCTAAATCCCCTCTACTAAATACCTGATTATAGTATCTATTGAAATTATCTACCCGCAGCCACTTCTACTTTTGGATCCTCTCATGGCTTTTCTAGAACAGCTAGGTGGAGCAGTGTGTAGAGCACTGGGCTTGGAAGAGTTCAATTCTAGCCTTAGACTAGGGCAATCATCTGTTTGCCTTAGTTTTCTCATCTGTAAAAATGATCTGGAAAAGGAAATGGCAAACCACTCCAGTATTTTTGCCAAGAAAATCCCAATGGGGTCACAAAGCATGAGACACGACTGAAAAAATTGTTTTTCTAGCTGCTGAGCCATCTTTGGCCAGGAGATGGAGCGCATCTACTACCAATGTACTTTGTTGAGGCACAGGGGTCAAATCCAAGACCCTTCCAAGAAATCTATGAATTGGTGGCTGTGCTCTTAACATTATTGAATGTATCACTTTCCCCAAGACACAATTGTGGCCTAGAGTCCATGGGCAACCAAGGGAAGAGAGATGGCATGGTGTGACTGGTTTAGAGTCAAATGACCTGGGTTGGAATCCCACCTCCTTCTCTTACTACTTGTTGTGAGTTTGGACAGATCACACCCCCTCTGGGCCCCAGCTTCTGGCATTCCACCCATTGTCTCAGAGAGGCAAGGAGATTCTCAAAAGGAGTTTGAGCTTCCCCATGCAATTCAAGTTGTTTCTGTCTTCCAGAAAAGGGAATTCCTCTCAAGATTTCACCAGACTGGAGCTCAAAGGACCCTCAGAAGCCATTTAGTTCAACCCTCTAATTTGATAGATGGAATTCTGACTCAGGGGATGAAGGCATGAATGGGAAACATCCCAGGTGGGATTTGATTGAACCCAGCCTCTCTACCTCCAGAACCATTGCTCCTTCCACTGCACTAAACTACCTCCTATTCATGCACTCTCTCTTCACTTCCTTGTTGCCCAAGTGGGGTTTGCCTGCCACCTATTGCTGGCCAATCAGTGAGATATCAGTTTAAGGCATGGTCCTAGGCAACTGATTGGATGGGGGTAGGGAGGTTGAGAACAGAAAAAAGGCAGCAACGAGGTCTTGAGTCCCAGGGATTGGGAAGCTGGGAAGAGGGGACGGGGAGAGGGGAGTGAAACCCCTTTCCAACTTTCAACTAGTAGACATATTAGGCAGAGCTGAATTATGTGAATCTTGAATTCTTGCTATAAAGAAAATGAGAAGAAAGAAGGAAGTTGCAACCAAATCAAAGGATGCCTCAAATCCTTAGAGGCAAAGAAACAACCTGGAAAGTTGGTTTTATTGTCTGCCCAAAGGTGACAAGAAACATCATTTCATAGGATATTTAGTCATCTTGTATTCAGTGCTCATAAGTAATTTCAAAAAGGACATGGAAGTACTTAAGCCTTATTTAATAGCATCAGTTGCAGAGGATAAAGAACTTGCTAAGACCTTGCAAATTAAATCAACATACACTTTTAATGCTAGGTGGCTTCAGTGCCAAGGTGGGAAAAGGTGAGCAATAAACTGGAAAGAATAAGTCAGGAATAGGGAATGAAAGAGTACAGAGGCCTATAGAAAACAAAGAAACTGTATACTTTTACATCATGAATTCTTTCTTTGAGAAAAGAATCTATAAAATTTTAAGATAAACACTGAATGAATTTTACATCTTCATGAATAATGTATACTGGTCAGGTCATTGAAATATGAAAGTTCTGTCACTGATTGGTAGTTATCTACTGTAGAAGACAAAAAGTTTATTTTCTTTTTTGTTTGTTTTAAAATATATCAGAGGATTTTAAGAACATTTAAAGTTATAGCTAAATGTCACCTGCTTGCATTTTGCTTAATAACTAGGTAGAAGCAAAGATTTCTGAATGCTTTTAAAAGCTTATTATGTTGCTTACTGTCTCAAGAAGGTGAGGAGGAAGGGAGGAAGGGAAGGAAGAGAGTGAATTTGGAACTCATTTTTTTTTAAATGAATGTCAAAAATTGTCTTTACATGTAATTGGGGAAAAATAAAATATTATTTTTTAAAAAGCTTACTATGATTTCAAAATGGTTTTTAAAGAAACCATATTAAACTTCATTGCCATTTAGAGTATGGTTACTATAAGTATTATAAATGTTGATGATGTTGATGTAGTGCTATTAGGTAAAAATTGTTAAAGTTAAAATTTAAGCCTCTAGCATAACGAAAAATAACTTTTATACTAATACTAAATAGTTACTGAAATCCACATGTATTACATTGGCTTAATTTTAAAATCCCAACTATTCTAAAATTATGTATTCCAAACTATACAAGAAATAACATTGAAACAGTGTGGGCCTTTGTAGAACTAAGTAAACTTATAAGAGAAAAATAAATATACATACCATAGATAATAATACAGATTCAAAGGACATTACTACCAAAATATATTATGAAAATACAATCTTAAATAAGTCATAAAAAATAAACAAATCCGTAGGCCCTGGAAACCATAAGCAAATAATATCAAAGAACATCACAAGAATGAAAGTGGCCAAATTTTAACAAATAGGAAAATATTCATTATTAATGTAAGTCATCTCTTAATCAGCTGTCTTCATATAGTCAGACCACTAAATTGTTAAAACAATTGAAGCAACTCAGTCCTGACCTATTTAAATGTCACTGACAAAGAAAAATATCAACACTTATTATAATAATTTTGTGGTTGTTGTTTTTCAGTCATTTCAGGTGTGTCCAATTCTTCATGATCCCTTTTGGGGTTCTCTTGGCAAAGATATTGAAGTGGTTTCCATCTCCAACTCATTTTATAGTTGAGGAAACTGAGGCAAACAGGGTTAAATGACTTGTCCAGTTTAATTGATATACATCAATAACAACAACAACTTATCTAAAAGATCCTAAAATTGCTTTAGTCAGTAAAAACCCTTAACAAGCAGAGAGAAATGGTAAACAAAAGCAATACCGGTTAATAAAATAAATTCATTTATAAATTCTTACAAAAAAGAACAAGAGGAGATTATGAGCCGTATTAGCTCAAATCAGAGAGAAACAGTGGAAGATAAAACTGGCTTAAAGAAAGTCTAGCAAGGGACATTTGAGGATAAAAATGAAAGGACGGCAAACAGAAGAAAGATGGAAAAATATATGCACATATTTTATAAAAAGGTGTTTTCACTCTCAAGAGCAGTGGAACCACTAATACCTTAGACTGATATAATCCTGTATGTGGTGATACAGAAAGTATCAAGGTCACACAATTGTGAAGGTACCAAGGTACCACTTCACAAGGTTTCTGAAGATACCTAAGGAATGGCGAGGAGGAGAGGGAGGCAGGGAGGAGAGTCTCAGTCTTGATTAATAAAAACAGAAGACAACTTCAACATCTACTGACCAAGTGTCTACTTTCCCATCTAAGTAAAATTTTTATGAGAATCATCTATACATGCATCAAGAGAATCTTGGATAAGGGTATTAGTACGGAAAAGGCAGAATTTTTCAAGTGATATTCCACATCGAAACACACCTTTACCTTCACACACTTAACTGAAAGATGTAGAGAATACAAGGTCCCACTGTGCTTATTTATTATTTGTTGATTATGAAAAAGTATCTGATTCAATAGAGTAAAATCACCCTTTCTATTAAGATTTCTCAAATCCATGTATCAAAATCATTATTCAACATTCTTTGAAAGACATGACAACAGAGATAACCTTGTTAAATGATCATAAGCATCAGGCACAGCATAAAGCAAGCAGATGTAAAAGTTAAGCTTGATGAAGGTATCCTACTATTGTAAATTTAGTGCAGAATTAAATTTGAATAGAGATTCCCTGTGGATGGTAAGGTCCTCCAGATTCTCTTGTTTGTGGATGTCATGTTGAGGATTGCATCAAATCTCAGAATTTTTTTGTACAGCATTCTGAAACAGATCTGTGATCACTCAAAAGAGTTTGGTGGGATCGTCCACAGAGGAAAGACCAAATAGATGAAGAAGGTTTATTTTACAGATGATGACATGAAGATAGAAGGATAACCCATATAACTTGCCCAAAAGTATTTCAACCTGGGATAAATAATACAAATGGACAAGAAGTTGAGCCTTCAATTAAATTCACCATTTCATACTATGTAGCAAGCCAGGCTCCTTTATACACCCATCCTGCAGAGTGGACGTGAGTGCTTGTTTCACTCAGAGGAACTGGGAGTCACCAACTATAGTATGGAGGACTAGTAAGAGAGAAAACAAGGAAGCCTTGCCATTGGCCTTATCATTTGATCCTAAGGTCCTCTGAGTCTCATCATTTGCCCTCACAGCATGCCCTCCAGATCCTTAAGTATCACCATCTGACCTGTGAGTGCACCCTAAGGAGACCTGAGGCTTGCTATCCACTCTGCAGCAGAACTCTCCTTCACACAATTAGTGTGTGAGTTCCTTGAGAACAGGGATCATCTATAGCTTTTGTATTTATATCAATCAACAAACATTTAATAAGCAACTACTATATGCTAGGCAATGGTGATACAAGTGTAAAGAATGAAACAAATTGTCCCCACAAGGAACTTTCCTCTAACATATATATAATAACAATACATACATAACAATACATACTATATATGAATATGTGCATCTGTGTATAAATACACACATACATGTAAGCATCATTTATAGTGCATGTGTATGTGTATATAAGTGTGTATATATGTATGTATATAGACACACTATAAATATAAGGAGAATAAATACAAAGTAATTTGAGAAGGCCAACACTAGCCATTGAGGGAGACCGTAAAAGGATTTATGTAGAAGATAATGCCTGATCTGTGTCATAAAGGAAGAGAGGTATTTTATGAGGCAGAAGTAAGAAGGAAATACATTCCAGGCATGTGTACAGAATCCAGGACATGGAATATCATAAGAAAAGAGCAATGAGAAGGCCAGCTTGGCTTATCACAAAGTTTAAAAAGGGGAGTAAGATACAATGAGGTTGGAAAGATGGGTTGGGGCTACTCAGTGTGTCAGTTAACTGTAATGGTGAGTAGCTTGAGGCAAGAAGCCCATGTAAGAGACTTGTAATAATCTAGTCAAGAAGTGATAAGGGTTACAACAAAGATAGAAATCAGCATTTGTAGCGGAGAAGGCATTGAATGCAAGAGATGTCATAGAAGTAGAAATGGCAAGATTTGGCAACTGGAGAGATACATAGGGTGAGAAAGAATCAGGAATTAAGGATAATGCCTAGGTTAAAAACCTGAGACACTGGAAGGATGGTGGTACCCTTGACAAGAATAAGGAAGTTTGGAAGAAAGGACATATATATGTGTGCCTCTGTGTCTGTCTCTGTCTCTCTGTGTGTGTATCTCTGTGTCTCTGTCTGTATCTCTATCTCTCTCTTTGTCTGTCTCTGTCTCTCTTTGTCTCTTTGTCTCTCTCTGTCTCTGTCTCTCTCTGTATTCCTGTCTCTTGCTCTATCTTTCTCCCTGGTCATGTCCTTCTTTTTCTCCCAAATCCTTTCCCTCCTTTCTAATTTCACTGTTACCATTGAGGGTACTATCATCCTCCCAGTCACTCATGCCCAAAACCTAGATGTCATCCACAGCTTCTTCCTCTCTCACCTCCCATGTGCAGTCTGTTGCCAAGTCCTGTTGATGCTATCTTCTCATAATCTCTTATATATGGCCCCTTCTCTACTCTGACACTATCATTACCTTGATACAGGCTTTTAGTTGGTCTCCCCGCTTCAGTTCCCTCCCCACTCCAATCCAATACTCCACTCAGTAGTCAAATTAATCTTTCTAGGCTCTCATCCCCAAATTCAATAAACTCTAGTGTTTCCCAGGAAAAAATATAGAATCCTCTGTTTGACATTCAAAGCTGGTCCCCTCCCACCTTTCTAGTCTTCTTACACTTTACTCACTCCAACATATTCTGTCATCGTGTCGTGTGATACCTTGAAGCTGTTCCTCACACTCAACACTGCATCTCCCAGCTCCAGGCATTTTCACTGACTGCCCTCAGCTCTGCCTCCTGGCAGAGTTCCAGCTAAAACCCCACCTCCAACAAGAAGAAACCTTTCCCAATCCCCCTTACTGCTATGCCTTCACTTTGCTGATTATTTCCAATCCATCCTGGATATATCATGTTAGTTCATAGTTGTTTTCAAGTCGTCTCCTTGAGAACAGAAACTGTTTGTTTTTGTCATTTGCTTGATTGTTTGTATACTCATCACTTAGCACAGTGCCTGATACATGGTAAATACTTACTGACTGGTATTTTTACACTTCTTCTTTGGTGCAAGTCATCATTGATTTAAAAAAAATACAAGAATACAAGTCATTCCCCAATTGATAAATGATAAAAGGATATGAACAGGCAGTTTTTAGAGGAAGAAATTAAAGCCATCTATAATCATATGAAAAAATACTCTAAAACACTATTGATTAGAGAGATGCAAATCCAAACAACTCTGAGGTATCACATCACACTTGTCAGATTGGCTAACATGACATAACAGTTAGACGATAAATGTTGGAGAAGATATAGGAGAGTTGGAACACTAATTCATTGTTGGTGGAGCTGTGAGCTGATCCAACCATTGTAGAGAGCAATTTGGAACTATGCTCAAAGGGCTACAAAAATGTGCACACCCTTTGACCCAGAAATATTGCTTCCAGGATTATATCCCCAAGAGATCATAAAAATGGGAAAGGGTCCCACATGTACAAAAATATTTATAGTAGTGTTTTTTGTGGTGACCAAAAACTGGAAATCAAGAGGATATCCATCAATTGGGGAATGGCTGAAAAAATTATGGTATATGAATGTAAGGGATATTGCTCTATAAGAAATGATGAACAAAGACTTCAGAGAGGCCTGGAAAGACTTATGTGATCTCATGCTCAGTGAAAACTTTGTGCACAGCAATGACCACAGTGTGCGAGAGTTTTTTTCTGGTAGACTTGGAACTTCATTGCAATGCAAGGACTTAAAAACATTCCCAATGGTCTTTTAAGGCAAAATGCCTTCCATACCCAGAGAAAGAACTTTGGAATTCAATTGCAGAATGTAGCAGATCATTTTCTTTTGTATTACATTTTGGTTTGTTTTATGATTTCTCCCATTCATTTTAAATTTTTCTACACAACATGATTATAGTCAAAATGTATTTAATAGGTATGTATGTGTAGAACCTATATAAAATTGCATTCCGTCTCAGGGAGGGAGGGGAAAAATAATCTAGGTTATATGGTAGTGATTGTAGAACACTGAAAACAAAATTAATATTAAAAAAGCTTGATCCTACAATTACATAATTTGATTATATCTCTAACCTCAAATCCTTTGCCTTCATGTCCTGTTGCCATTCATATCTTGCCAACCTCCATCCCTGAATTATCTTGAATACAACATCACAAACTACAACTCTTGAACATGGTGTATCTTACAAGGTTTTCAAAGATGTAAAAAAAAGTTTCATGTTGAATTTATTATGCACTATAAAAGAAAAACAAACATTATGTAATAGAGAGTCACAGTTTCAAGTACAATCCTCTTTTTCTGATTTAAATAATTTTTTTTTTTAAAATCCTATGGGAGTAAAAATAAATAAATGCACAGAAAAAAGGTATGAGAGCAAAGAAAGATAACTTAACTTTGGAATTAACCTAATAAATGTATTCCATACTTTAAAAATTCCAAGTTGTGTATAATGGAGGTTTGTTACTTCTTGTACAATCTGCTTTTTCTATTTTTTTTCCTCTAAGGAAATGCTCCTATTTGCTGGTATTTGTCAGGTTCAGAATAACAAAAAAAAAAAGTTATATTAAAGATAGAACTCATTTTCTTCTTTCTTAAGTCAGTCCTTCCTCCAAACTGCCCAATTTCAATGAAGAGAGCACTAATTGTTTCGACAACTTAGGTGATCAAGTTTGCAACTTAGTATTTTCATCCTTGACTCCTCTCTCCCTCATCCTCCATATCTAATCAACTACCAAATCATGTTAATTCTACCCCTTCAATACCTCCCACATCCCCATGAATACTGCAACAGTTTTTTGGGTTAGTTTTCAGTCTCAAGCCTGGACTCTTTTTTTAAATCCATCCTCCAAATAGATAGTCCTCCTAAAGCACAGGTGTGATTATGTGGCTTCTCTATTTGAGAAGCTCCAATGAATCCCTATTGACACTACAATAAAATACCACTTCTCGGCTTCGTATTTGAAGTCCCTCCCAGTCTGTTTCTTGCTTCCCTTTCCAGATTTGTACTCTTGAGGACAGTGCAGTTACAGTAATTATTTATCTTTGTATGCCCAGCACTGTGCCAGGAAATAGTAAGTGCTTAATAAACGCATGTTCAAATAAACCGAATATAATTTATACCACTTTTCCCATCTAGATTTTCACTGGAAATATGCTTCTATCTATTTGCATCTACCATACAATTTGTCATTGACCTTTGGGTGACGTGCAATACTGATTCTTTAGAGTGTGGTGTTCAGGTGACATGGGTGGCAGGAGAGGCTCTAAGAGACAATTCTGACTCTGGATTTAGCTTTTGGGACTCTTGGTTTAAAGACAACATTGGTAGAGTAAAAAGAGCATGGGACTTAACCGTCAGAATACCTAGGTATAAGTCCCAATTCTTTCACCTACAACCTATGTGATCTTGATCGAGGCAGTTTTCCTGGACTCGTTTCCTCATACATAAAATGAGTAAATTCATGCCTACAGAGATGAACTCAAAGGGTTATCCTAGGTATTAAAAAAAGCTTGCAAAAATTTAATTCTTATTTTCTTGGCCCCCAGAATATTTACTGATGAATTCACCGGAAAAACACCAGGGGGCAGGAGGGAGCTGAGTTAAACTTGGAAAGCATCGGCAGGAAGACTGCAGTGACAGGATTTAGGAAATTGCAGTGACTGGACTGTTGGCCACAACTCAAGAGAGAATGCTCCACTAGCCCCACAACTTCCACCATATCTTTCATTCAGTCTTCCTCCCCTATGATTTCCTCCATAACTAAGGTCTCCTACGGCTACTGTGCTCTGAACATTTCCAGAATAAGGCATTGATGTACCCAGGTTGAAGCTCAATTAAATAAATTGGGATGGGGAGAGGACCTGACTGTGATGTAATTAGTGTAAGGAACTCCCTTTAGGAGCCATCAGGCAGTAATACCGGTTTGCACCTCTTCTGCAATTTATAATTTTAGAAAGTTGCCTCAGGCACTGAGAGGTTTCATGACTCAGTCACACACCAGTATGTGGTAAAGAAGGGACTCACATTCAGGTATTCCTGAATCTGAGGTCAGCTGTAACCATTATGCCGTGGGGCCTTTCTTAAATTGGTGCTTCCATACATCAGTGATGCATGATTTCACCAAGATTGGAAACTGAATTTCAGAAAGACATGAAATGATCAAGTCTTGATTCTTTCCTAGCTAAATAAAAATAAAAGCTGGTATTGGTGTAGCACTTGAATTTTTACAAAGCAGTTTGTCTAGATCATCTCACCTGATCCTAGCTTCAATCTTGATATTATCCTCAACTTGCAGGTAAAGGAACTGAAGTCAGAGAGGTTGCACAGGGTCACATAAGCTATTAAGTACCTGAAAGAGCATTCAAACCTAGGTCTTCCAGACTATTAAGTTCAACACTCCACCACTATCCTAGGATTCCTGTTCATATATCAATTGGACTAAATCAGTCATTCCCAACCAGTAGGCCAAGGACTCCCTCTTTTGGAGGGGGAGCTGGGCTAGGGTTTTTTGCAAGGGGTCCAGAAATCCATATGCCCACCAATCATTGTCTTTTTTATTTTCAATTAGCTCCAATGAAATATGTAACATGATTCAAATAGGCGAACATACCCTCTGCAGACTGAATATATTGTCTTATACATATTTTCCGTTTTAATTGAATTTAGATGCTGTTGTGATTAACACAAATTTATTTAAAGTGCTTCCAGAGTCATACTTTTTGTCATCTATTTTCTGAACGGATATTGATGGTACTAGTAGGGGGAGGTTTGCATTTTTTTTTTTAATTTTAAGAGAAATCTTCATATTTTAAAAGACTAGGAACCCTTGGGCCAGTTGATCTTTGAGGATTCTCCCAGCTCTGAGATTCTGACACTGTCATTCTGTGTGGGCGGATGGGGGAAGAGGGAGATTTCGGGGTGGGTTCTGAAGGATAGGGTAGAGGGAAAGAGGAAAAGGGGGAACATCCTTGAGGGCACATCTCTGCCATTCTCTATCTTAATTCTACATTTTTTTTCTTTCTGTTTCCTTCTTTCTCCCAGAAAGTATGAGGATAGATCATCTTTTATGGTTTACAAAGCACTCACCTCACGATAGCTCGGTGCAGTATCTTTAACCCCATTTTATAGAAGAGGAAACGGTTGCCTAAGGTTACACAGCTGTAAATGTCAGGGCCAAGATTCTAATCAACATCCTCTGCGTCTTAGCCAAAGATCTTTCTTCTTAGTATCAGCCTGCCTGGCACACAGTTCAATCAATTTAAACTTTTATAAAGTTATGCAAATAATACAATAACTATTGCATGCAAGGCTCTGTGCCTGGGCTGGGGGTGTAAGAACAAATAAAGTGACCGTCCCTGCGCTCAAGGAGCTCATGTCCTAGCTACAGGTGATTCGTTGTGAGTACTGAAAGATTAAACGAAGATGGGATGGTTCCAGAGTGGGAAATGCAGACAGCTAGGTGGCACAGTGGATAGAGTGCCCGGCCTGGAGTCAGGAAGGCTCATCTTCCCTACTCATTTACTACCCTAGGCAAATCACTTCACCCTGTTTTTCTCAGTTTCTTCATCAGTAAAACGATCTGGAGAAGAAAATGGCAAAGCACTCCAGTATCTCTGCCAAGTAAACCCCAAATGGGGTCATGGAAAGTCGGACACTACTGAAAAAGTGGGAAACCGTAAGCTGAGAACCCAGAAGTAGTGATGGGGGCCAATCGCTGACTTCACGAGTTTGGCTAGAGAACGTGCAGTCGAGGGGTCAAGGTGTGAAAATCTCGGCTCTGGACTCCAGCGAGAAGTCTACTTTGAGGAGCGAGAGGAAAAACGGAGACACAGAAAGAATCCAAGCAAACAGGAAGAAAGCGAGGAAAAGTTAGAAGTTGAGACGAGACTGAGATAAGAGAGAAAAGGCAAAGAGGCCATAGAGGCAGAAAAACACAGACGGGAGAAGCCAGATGCAGTCGGAAATGGGAGAAAAGCAGAGGGAAGGAAAGAAGACGGGGAGAGTGCGTTAGGTAGACAGGATGCGGGGCAGGGACAGCGGCTAAGAGAGAAACAAAGCAAGGAAAGGCTGCAGAGAAAGGAGAAGAGACCCTTCCTAGTCCCGGAATTGACACCCCAGCCCAGGCTCTCCGGTGGTCTCCGAGTGGTGAAATTCTCCACACCGAATGCTTTCAATACACTATTTTTTCTTTTCAATACATACCCAGGGGAGGAAAGGCCGAGGGATCTGGGGATGGGAAAGTCCCAGGGCCAGGGCTGGGGCCGGAGGGACGGGCGGGGCTGGGAGGCGGCCGGGGCCCCACCCACCGTCCCGGGGGTAAGGGAACGAGTGGGGTGGGGCTGGTCACTGCGGCCCCACCCCCTGGCCCGGCCCCTGCACCGCCTGGCAGGCGAAGGCGGGGCGCTCAGCTCCAGCGGCGGGAGCTTCGGGGACTTGTGCGCGAGCTGAGCCCAGCCCGGGGCGTCCCGCTTGTCCAGCCCGTCCAGCCCGTCCAGCCCGAGCCATGGCCCCACGCGGACTGCTCTGGCTGCCACTCCTGCTCTACGTCGCCTCGGTGAGGGCCAACAGCAAGGTAAGTGCTCGGGAGCCCAGGGAAGTGACTGCGCTGCTCGCGCCGGCTCCCTTTATCGTTATGTCTTGACAATCCTAGATGTCAAGACTGGGAAGGACCTTAAAACATAGAATGTCAGAGTTAAGTGAGACCCTAGGACTCAGAAAGTTAGAATACAGAATGTAAGAGCCTGAAAAGACCTTAGAAGGCAACACGAGCCCTGCTCCAGCTTTAAAGATGGGGAAACTGAGGCCCAGAAAAAGAAAGTGATTTGCCCTTCTTCAGCCCTCTGCTAAAGCCCTGTCTCTCGGGAACTCTCTTCTACTGGTGCTCTGTTAAAAGCTCTCTTGCCGGCCACCCCCCCCCCCGTGTGTGTGTGGGGGGGGATGACCTTATGGCTTCTTGGTGTTGGATTGGGGTGGTGCTGTGACTAGAGAAGGAATGCTATGGTCCTGGTGGAGGGAGGGAATACTCTTGGCTGGAGCCTGGGAAAAGGGGTAGGACTCTGGAAAGGGTGCTTTTTCTGCTTAGTACCACCCTGCCTGGCACACATCTTAATCAAATTAAACTCTTACTAAGTTATGTAAATAATACAATATTACAATGCATTCAGGATCTGAGACCAGAGCTGTTTTCCTTCCAATCTGTAAAATAAGGAACTTGGACCAGATGGCCTCCAAGATCCCTTCTAGCTCAAATATTCTTTGTCCTAAGTTCTAAGGTTCTGTGTTGGAACATTTTGCATTCTAAGATCTTTTCCAGCTCCCTTACATTCTAATTCTGCAAGACTCTCCCTAAACTGCTAGATCTCCAATAGAAGGGTGTGGAGAGAAGGATCCATCTATTGACCCTGTTAATTCAGGGAAAGGGAATAAGGCAGGAAAGGGCAAAAATATTATCTGAGCATAAAACAAAAAAGGAGAAGGATGGTCTCCCACAACCTATTGCAGCTAGTTCACTTAGAGCCTCTAATGGGGCTTTCACCAGAACAGTATAACTGATAAAAAAATGGTACAAATGCTTGCATGTAGTGAATGATGACTTATAGTCCTTTCCAATGACCATGGAGCCATTCCTGGGGGAGGAGGGGGTAAAGATTTCCAGATGGTACTGGAGTCCCAGTGTGCTTTTTCTTACACATCTTTCCTCTGACTCCTAGATGCCAGGTAATGTAGCTCAGGTACCCTGGAAATATCAATTTCATATAATTTCCAGAAGAGTTGAAATGGAACTTAGAACATAATAATAGTACTATTTATATAGTACTTTAAAAGTACTTTACAAATACTACTTCATTTTACCCTCAAACAACCCTAAGAGAAAAATGCTATTATTATTTCTATTTTACAGGTGAGGAAACTGAGGCATTTAGGCACCAAGATACTTGTCTAGGTCCACACAACTAGTAAGCATCTGAAGCAGGATTTGCACTTAGGTATTCCTGGTCCAGTGCTCTGTCCACTGTACTACCCAGCTGTCCCTACATAGTATTAGTCCCAAAAACTATAGGAGCTAGAATGTTAAGGATCAAAGAATCTCAGGATGAGAAGGGAATTCATGGATTATCTAGTCCAGCTTTTATCTGATCAAGAATCTCATTTAAAACACCTTCAACAAGTAGTTGTCCACCCTTCTGCTGAAGTCTTCTAGCTGGCTACCTAGGCTAAGCAGAAGAGAAATGGAGGTCTTTGAGCTAGGCTGAATTTGGAGAGTTGGTTGGATTTGAAGGAGGGAAGCATGATTTCTATGTGAGAGCAAAAAAAAAAAACAAAAAACAAAAACAAAACCTTCCCAGATCTACCATTAACTTGCTCGGTAACCCTGGACAAATCATTTCATTTCTCGGTATCTCAGTTTTCCCAATTGTAAAATAATGGGAATGGACTAAAATGTTTAATGTCCTAACATTCTGTAGTGTAAGGTCTCTTTTAAATAAAACATTCTAAGTTTGTGCCTTGCTCTTGGTTAGTGGCCTGTCCAGGTCCCTTGAATCAGCTATTTCCATTAATTCACTATCATAGGTGTAAGAAGCAAATATCATCTTGTTATCTTTTTCTCCTTCATCCTCTAAGGTCTCTCGGAGCAAAGCAGGAGGTTGTGTGGGCTTGTGGCAGAAGAATTTAAATTGAAAGCAGAAAGGAAGATGAAAATCCAAATTTCCTGTTAGCAAAACATCACTTACTTGTTTAAAAAAAAATTAAGAAACCACTAATAGAACAGTTTGGTCCTAGGTGAATGACTTCTGTGGCTGGAGCTGCAGTGGTGAGTGAGCATTTGAGAAGCCAGGTATCTCTGCCATCTAAAGACATGATCTAAGTCTGGTTAGCATGATCTAAGTCTGTCCTTCTTGGGAAAAATAAAACCTGAGTTTCCTATTTCTTCTTTCTTTCGGGATCCCCCTAGGGGATAGGACAGGAGTGGGGAACCTGCAGCTTCGAGGCCATATGTGGATTAAAGAAACCTGGGTTCAGATCTCTGCTCTGCTACTTCTTTATTGTGATATAACTTTCAACAAGTCATTTTCACCTCTTTCACCTGTTTTTTTGTCTACAAAATGAAGGGGTTGGACTAAGAAATCTCTAAGGTCTCTTCAACTCTCAATCCAAAGGTATATTCAACTAGAAGGTCTCTAAAGACCCTCTTGGGGGCAGCTAAGTGTTGAAATAGATAGAGTGCTGGTCCTGGAGTCAGGAAGACTCATCTTATGAGCTAAAATATGACCTCCAACACTTACTAGCTCTGTGACCCTGAGCAAGTCACTTAACCCTGTTTGCCTCACTTCGCTCATCTATAAAAATGAGTTGGAGAAGAAAATGGCAAAGTATCTCTGCCAAGAAAACCCCAAGAGAGGATCAAGAAGAGTCCCTTTTGGTGGTGTTCTATGTTCTATGATGCAACATTTTATGTTCTAAGGTCATTTCCAGCTCTAATATCTTAAATTCTAACATTCTCAGCCCATCATGAAAGGCACACTAAATTTAGCATCAGACAGTTCCAGGTTCAAATCCTTGCTCTGTCACATGATATTGGGAAAGTTGCTTAACCTCTCTGATTTTCTCATCTCTGCTCTCATCTCATCTCATCCCCATTCTGAATGAGTTGGACTAAATGCCCTCTGAGACCTCTTCCAGCTCTTGCTCTGTAATCCTTTGATTTCTCACTGCCTTCATATTCCATGAATCTAGTCTCCTCTGCAAATTTGACTCCTAGGAGGTCCTAGCAGGTGTAGGTTTCTGCATGGGTTAGGGGTTGGGATAGAGCGGGGAGCTGTGGCTAATCTGAGTCCTCTATCAGATCAATGAGCTGGGTGTGGGAATGGAGGAATCTTCCTTTTAACTGGAGATGACTGGGTAAGAGAGGCCTGAGGAAGGAGGCCACTACTGAAATAACCAACCACATGCTGGGGGGTGGGAGAGAAGGAAGCAGCTGGTAACAGGCCAGGGACCTCTCCAGCCCCGGGCATGCCAGGCTTCATTCAATTCCAGGCTGCTCCTACGGTCCCTGGGGAGCAGGTGGGGCTAGGGAGGAAGCTGGCAGGAGGTGGCCCTGGCTCAGACCCTCCCCCCAGCATCGGGCAGGGCTGATTCTGCTCACATGTTCCAGGCCCTGGTGGCCTCCTGGGCTTAGGTGGCTCTGCTTTGACTTGTGGAGTTTCCGCCCGGGGGTGTAATTGGAAACAGGACGAGCTGGAGCAGGAAAAGCTCTTTGCAGCTGTCACCCCTCACCCCCCTCTTAAGCCATTTCCCCCCACTCTTCTGACCATGAGTGCCAGTGTCAGACTTAAGGCAGGCTCAGAGCCTGGGATCTTCTGTGGGATCTATGATCTCCACCGCAGGGAGGGGTGCTCCTTTTCACTCAGAATAGTGCCCCTCTGCTCTAGACCCCCTCTATGAGGCGACCTTTGCTTCAGAAATACCTATCTTTGCCTGTCAGGGGGGCAGAATTTCCTTTCTGGAATCACTGCTTCTGGTGCACCTACCATGGAGTCCTTTGCCTTCTGTTAATTTCTTTGCGGTTCCTCTTCCACCTATCTCTTGGGACCCTTCTCCCCTCACCCCTTCTTTGTGCTTCTCTCAGGGCAGGAGTCTTGGAATTCCTCTCTTTCTAGCAACTCCTACCATTCTGCCTTTGCCCCCTAATGGAAACCTTGCCTCTGGAAATACTTCTGGGTCCCTCCAGCCCCCACTGGAATAGTCCCATTTTTCAGTTTCTCTCCCTCTGATAATCTTTCTGGGGTCTCTCTACCTCAGGAAGACTTCTACCCACTTTGGTGAGTTCTATTTTTAGGCTTCACCTCCCATTTAGTCTTTTCCCCTCTCCTCTTTCACATTATGAAGTAGTTGGTAAGGGCATTGGGTTTGGAGTCCGAGGCCTGGGTTTAAATTTTGATTCTGCCCATTGTGACCATGGTCAAGTCTCTCCTCTTTAGACCAGTTTCCTGATCTGCAAAATGAGGGGGCTGGATTAGATGGTCTCTAAGGTCCCTTCCAACTCGAAGTCCTTTGATCCTGAGAAGCCAGCTGTACTTTTAGCAAGGCCTCTGGCTGTTGCTTGCCCTTAGCTTCAGCTCTTTGTAACCCCCTACTTCTCAAAGCCCCTGACGCTCTCGCAAAATGGGAACTAGTGTGGTTTATTGGCCACAAATGTATACTATGTGCCCCTCATGTGAGATTGAAGTCTTGAAAATGTGGGAAGTGGTGGGGGTGGAGGTGAAGGAAGAGACAGGAAGAGAGAGAGAGAGAGAGAGAGAGAGAGAGAAGTAGGGAGGGGAGGAGAGAAACTGGGAAGACAGATGACAGGGAGACGGAGAAAAGGAAACCTGAAAAAGAGACAAGCCAGGAAAGAGATTGAAAAAGACAATAAGAGGCATAGAGCCAGTTAGCTGGAAGTTCCTTCATCCCGCAGTGGGAGGGAACCAGGCATTGATCAGTTGGGGAGGGTCAAAGAGCCTAAATGTATGTTTTTGGCAGACAATGAGATTGACCCTGACTTCATGCCTGGAAAAACTTTGTCCTGGGAGGGTGGGGGAAGGTGAGGGTAAAGATAAAGTAGGGGACAGACACTCTGGCTGCTGGTAAACTCCAGACACTGGCTCCAGTTGAGGAGGAGCCAGATCTCTCAGCATTTCCTTTGACTGACAGATGGACAGACATTGATAGGAAATAGCTTTGATTATGACACTCAGCAACTGAGACCTGGTGACTTTCAAGTCCCACAGTCTTGACAACAGAACCCAACCAGGAAATTTTCCCACTCTGAATGGCTCTAGCCTGACACAAGAGATGGTTGGGATTTCTTTATGCTCAGTGTATTGTAACATGGAGTGAACTTTGACAACCAATCACTGGATAGCTATTTATAGGTTGTACACTAGGTCTACTTCAGGTCTATCTATTGCTGTTGTCGAGCTTATAATCTGTAAACAGGACAAAGAAAAATCACAGGCAGTAGAAAGGACAGTAGAGATCATCTAATTCTCCATTTTACATATGGGGAAACTGAGGCTTAAGAAGGAAGTGATTCAATGTGTGAGGAATTTTTCTGGTAGACTTAGTCCTTCATAGCAATGCAAGGACCTGAAAAATTCCCAATGAACTTTTGAGGCAAAACTCCTTCCACATCTCTAGAAAGAAACTGTGGTATTGGATCACAGAATGATGCAGCCCATTTTCTCTTGTATCATGTTTTGTTTTATGGTTTCTGCCATTCATTTTAATTCTTCTATGCAACCTGAATAAGGTGACAATGTATTTAATAGGAATGTATGAGTAGAACCTATATAAGATTGCACACTATCTCAGGAGGGAGTGGGGAAGGAAGGGGAGGGACAGGGAAAAAAATCTGAGATATATGGAAGTGATTGTAGAACATTGAAAACAAATAAAATAATTAAAATTTTAAAAAAAGAAGTGATTTTTCCCAATGTTACACAACTTGTAAGTAAGAGAGCTAGTGTTTGAATCCATGTCCAAATTCGATGCTCTTTGCATTATCCTATAATTTATGTCACTCCCCAATTAGAATGTAAGTCTAATGAAGGCAGCAATATAATTAACCCTAAACTTTGTCTCTCCCTCAGCCACTGAGAACAGGGCTCTGCATTGAACAGAGACCAAGATTTGTTTGTTGAATCTTAAGTGCCAACTGAATGGCATAGACAAGATATGTCATGTTGAAGTTTAGAGGAAGGACAAATTCCTATGAGTTGTAGTAGTTAGGGAATGCTTCCTGGAGGAAGTAAGGTAATTGAGTGAGTTGAAAGATGGCTAGGATTCAGATAGGCAAGAGAAGAAAATGGCATTTTGGGGAGCGAACACAATCACATAATCTCAGCATTAGAAGGGACCTAAGAGGCCAACCAGTCCCATCTCTAGCTGGCCAGGAATGCCCTGTACAATGTCCAACAAATGTTCATCCAGGTTTGATGTGAAGCGCTCTAGTGACAGGCCTCCTGTTGTCTCCCAAGGCAGGTCATTCTATTTGAGGTGAGCTGTAATTTTTTTTCAAACATTTTAACTGATATCTTTTGTTTTTATAGCAGATTCATTTGGAAACATATCCTTTAACCCTTTGTCTTCCAAGAGAACCATCTCTTATAACAAATGACAGAGGTAAAAAACCAACAGGTCAGCAAAACTAAGGAACCCATCCAAACAGTCTTGAGTTATCTGTAAGGACTCAGGTCCCAAAAGCCTTCACTATTGCACAGAGGGGAGGAAGGTGCCTTCTTGAGCCTTGCTAGTAGGGAGTCTTTCTTTTATTGTATTTATGTCCCTAGTGCCTAAAACAGTAGTAACTGATCAATCAATAAACATCTATAAAGTATCTACTATGTGCCAGGCACTGTGTTAACTGTAATGTAAGAAATTTTTCCTTACATCAAGCCCAAATCTGGCTCTCTACAACATCCAGCCATTGCTGCTAGTTCAGTCATTTGAGGTTAAGAAGAAGATGTTTAATCCAGGGGTGGGGAACCTGTGACCCTCCAAGTCCTCTAGTGTGTCCTCTTGACTGAATTCAAACTTCATGGAATAAATCCCCTCAATAAAAAGATTTGTTCTGTAAAACTTGAACTCTGTCAAAAGGCCACACCCAAGGATTAGAAGGCCACCTGTGGCCCTGAGGCCTCAGGTTCCCCACCCTGAACTCTCTCTTGCACTTGACAGCTGTCAAATACTTGAAGTTAGCTATCTTGCCAGCCTCTTGTTCTCTTCTCTAGACTCAATACTCAGTGAGAACTGAATGCAGTACTCTAGAATTGATCTGACCAGGGCAACACGTAGCCTTCTCCCCATTTATGGACAAGATGTTTTCCTTGATAAAGCCCAATATCTCATTAGCTTTTCTGGTTGACATGTTGAGTTCGTAATCCCTTAAAACCCCCATACCTTTTTCACAGGAACTGTTGTCTAATTACCATATGTCCCCTGTTATAGACTTGTGGAATTGATTTTGTTTTTTAATTCCAAGTGAGGAACTTTTTATTTATTTTACTAAATTTCATCTTGTGGAGGTCTTTTTGGGTCTTGGTTCTGTCATCCAATGTATTAGATGTCCAAGTTTTGTGCTATGTGCAGATTTTATTAGCATGCCATCCTTGCGGTCATCCAAATTGTTTAGAGGACTATTAAACAGAATAGGGCCCAGGATAGACCTGTGGGGCATTACACAAGGGACTTCCTTTCAAGTTGACATCTACCCATAAATGAAGACTCTTTAAGACCAGTTACTGAACCAGATATGAATCCACCTAATTGTACTCTCATCTTTCCTTCTCGTCCATACGGATAGCATGAGAGACACTGTTAAATGCATTGTTGAAATCTAGGCAAAAAAAGAATGGTTGCTATATTACCCTGATCTAGCAGTCTTTGAACCCAGTCCAAAAGGAAAAAAAAGAGAGAAATGAGATTTGTTTGTCGTGCATGACCTTTTTTTCAAAGAGACCATGGCAGCTCTTGGTCATCATTGTTTCCCTTCCTAGATGTTAACAAATCATCCCTTCAGTATTCTAGAATTTTTCCAGGAATTGAAATCAAGCTTCAATTATCTGTAGGGTAGAAGATCCATGTCCCCCTATCTCTGCACAGAAGAAAAGAGGTACCATTCTATAGTTTTCAGACTCTCCTG
This sequence comes from Potorous gilbertii, assembly GCA_028658325.1. NCBI lineage: Eukaryota > Metazoa > Chordata > Mammalia > Diprotodontia > Potoroidae > Potorous > Potorous gilbertii. Next base: position 332,232,507 of record CM053769.1, on the reverse strand, counting down.
TCTTTCCTTTTAAAGCAGAGTTTGCCCTTCTCCAGTCTTGTGGGACCTATCCCATTTTCCACAGTCTTTCAAAAGTCATTGACAACAACTCAATAGTAGCATCTGATTATTCTTTCAGTACCTTGGGATCAACTTCATCCTGGGCAGGTGACTTGTACTCATCAAGCTAGGTATGTCTTTAACTATCTCCTCATTTATCTTAGGTTCAACTCCCTGTTAATCATTTTTGTTTAGTCCTTTCCAGACCAAAGATCATTCTCCTTGGCAGAGAAAACAAGGAAAATATCAACTGGACCAGATAGTTCATTTAGACTGAAGAAGTAATGGGAAACAAGGCTAGAGACTTGGGTGGAGAGCCTTGTATAACAGGCTGAGGAGTGTGGGCAGTGAGGAGGTGTGGGATTTTTTAAAAGCATGCTCACATCTGCGCGTCGAGCCTGGAAACAGTGTGGTATAATGACAAGAGGACTGGATTCAGAGCCAGAACACTCGGAGTTCAAATCCTGGTTCCATTACTTACTGTTTGTATGACCATGAGCAAGTCACTAGGAATCCAGCTCTCAATCTGATGAAGCTGGCAACTGTATGAAGAATGAATTGGGAGGGTAAAGAAGGAGATCGCTTTGTTATAGTAACATGAAAGGGATCTCAGAGATCATGATAGCTACCCTTCATTTTAGAGATGAGTGTAGCAGGAAGCACCCTAACACACATCCAAGAAGGCCTGCTGCACAGGTTCTTAGATCTGCTTTTCTAAGAAAAGCAACTTAAAAGGGGGTCAGCAACCTTCTTTACTTACATACAACAACAGTGGAAATACAGGCAGAGAAATGAAGACCAACAGATAGGGCTGCCAACTGTCTGACCATAAATGAGATGTACCAGAGAGAACATCTGTGTTTTCAAAGCCAGAGGGTTCCTTAACGGCTGCCCAGTCTCATCTAGCACATGAACCTTCTTCCAAAGAGTGAGCCCAAAGCAAAACCTCATCTCAGACTATATATATATATACACATACATACACACACTTTTCAGAGCCGGAGGGCATCACAACGTTTGTGATCCAGTGCCTCATTAACAATTAACAGTTAACAAAAGGTGTGGGCCTTTCCACAAAACAAGCCTCCCCTAATCAAGCTTTCCTTAATGGGCTGTACCTGAGGCTTCTTAATGGTCAGGGAAGATCTTTAATTCCCATTAACATTACACTGAGAAAGATGAGGCCCTTGGAGCTTAAGTCATTTGCCCAGAGTCATCACAAAGTAGTATGGTCAGAAAAGGCATTTGAACCCAGGTGTTCTGATTTCAGAGTCACTGCAATGTCCATATCACCAGAATTTGGGTGATAATAGTGGGAGGAAAGAAGAGGAGAAAAAAAGTATTGAAAGAGACTTTTTGAAGGAACCCCTAAGACAGGTTGGCAACTGATTGAATGAGGGGGGATGGGGCGGGAGGTGGGGAAGTCAACATCAAGGTTTCCAGCCTA